>CM023867.1:16418035-17018035 GCA_013389735.1 Phaseolus lunatus
GGGACCCAGACATCCAGCATGAGACGTTCTGCATGCGCGCCACGTAACAAAAGAGTGGTTCAGAATAGTGACCTCAGAGTGTTAGCCTGCGCAGAGGCACGCTTAGGTGGTTCGCGAAGGTCAGCTAGAAGGGTGCGTTTATCTTCCGCCTTCTCCTCCCCATTCTCTCCTTCGCACTGCGATTCTAGTACACCTTCACGCGGGAATACGACGAGCGACAGCCACCATTGGAGCACTTGGGTGGTTCTCTGCAAGCTCTTCAAAACCAGACTCAAGAACAGAGCCAAGGTTCTGCAAGCTTCGTTGGATTTCGGAGCCCTGGTATTTGCGCAAAATCCAGGTAAGGGAAGCTAGACTTCATTTTCCATACAAGCCATAGTGTAGCTTTTTCTGAAGTGGGCGACGTGGTCGCCGTTTTCGCTTTTGTCTTCGTGAAATGCTTGGTTTGTGTGCTTGGGCGACGTGGTCGCCGGTTTTAAACATAGCCTTTGAAATACCATGTTTTGAACTAGGTCGCCGGTTTTGGCGCTGTTTTACGAAATCTCTGTTTTTGATGTTGTTTTGAAACTACTTGAGATTTACATGAGATATTCGAAGATCTGAAGCTTTGAAATGTTTGTTGATGTGATTTGAATCATTTACTTGAGTGGTATGATGTGTTGAATGCTGTGAATGTGGGATCGAGGCATAGTATTTTCAGGAAAGGAAATACCGTGTTGAGATTGGTTAGGAAAGTGCATTGATCAGTGAGTAACCTGTTAATGAGACGATCCTGACTCTGCTGAGATAATGGAATCACGTAGATGAAGTTATTCAGTTGGTGAGAGTCGAAGGAGGTTCATACGTATGGGCGAGTTGTTCAAATGGGAACGAGCTCGAGCTGTTGTATGGATTAACCTTGTCATACCAGGAGAATGGTAACATTGAGATTGTATATGCGCATGCTGTGTGGATTCACAGTGGTATGGTATGACAAGTGCATGTCTCTGGATACTAAGTTCAATGCACGAGTCAATCCGGAAGTAGTGTCAAGTGTCTTGTGTTGTGAGTCAGTGGAAAGTCTGACATGTGAAATGGTGAAATGAGAAACTTGAATATTGATAGACACTTGATGCTGTATTGTGAAATGGAATGACTATGGGTGAATGTTGTGAAATGTGATTTTGGGCGATCAGCTGAATGCTATGAGTAGCTCTACGTTTTACATGGATATTTGGAACTTGGTTTACTTTGATTGTCATGTTCATGATTTAAACTCTATTTAAAGATATCTAGCTTACCCTTTATTTTGTATTGCTCTGTGGCTGTTTTCTATTAAAAACTGTGATGATCGTGTCTTTTACACGGGAGCAGATGATCTTCCAGGGAGTAGAGCTCCTCAGTGAGTGGTCGCCGGAAGGAGATCGCCTATCTCCGTCTCTACCGGGTGATCGCCGGTTTATGCCTCCATCGGGTGATCGCCGGTTTTCGTGTCCTGATAGAAGATCGCCCGTTTTGAGGTCTTCTGTTAGAGATCGCCGTTATAAAGTTGGAGATCGCCGTTTTCTTTTGAGACCGCCTGTCTTACTGCATTTCTTTTAATTTCGTAAAATCTTGCAAACATTTGATTTGGTTATGTATTAAACTCCCTAAGAGGAGTAACTTCATTTCTGATATATATAAATACATATTATTTTGCACTCTTCAATATTATTTGGTTACACTTAATTTCAATTATACATGGATGTATGTATTATTGTGGCGGGATGTTACATTAATGGTATCAGAGCAGTTCGCCTTAGGATGACCTGAGGGCTGTGGATCCATTGTGTTTCTTCTGCTCATAAAAATTTAATTGAGTTTTAAATAACAACTATAGTGAAAGGTTTTCAAACGTTTTGTATTGAAAAGTTTGTGTGTGCTTCTGTGCTTTAGTGAATGTATGCTCAAATTGAAAATCTTGGTATCAAGAATGAGAAGATCCTGATAAAGGAATGAGGGTGCACACTCATAACTGGATCAAGATGATTCTTAATCTTAATTCCAAAGGTTTGATGTTTAGCCTACATTGAATTCTGGTGTGATTTTTGAGTGTTCTTGAATTTGACTGAGATGGTGGTTTGGATTGATGCTTGCACACCAGTAACTGTTCTGGTGTTTTGTTTGGAATTATAGGTGTTATGATTCTGTTGATGGACTCAAATTCTAGATGACTTTGAGATGCTGACCTTTGTAAGGTCTAGCTGTTACCCCTTGAATGAATTGATTCTTATCGATTTCATTCTTATAGTTGTAGGGAATATAGAAGTCAATAGATTCAGAAGATGGCACGTAGACCCTCTACCCCACCCCAACCTTCTTCGGAGATGGGTCAGATCGCCAGGGCCATGGAAATGATGGCGACTGCCATCCAGCAACAGAATGCAGCGATGGCTCAGAACCATCAAGCCACGATGCAGCACTGGGAAACTGCCCGATCTGCTGAGACAAACTCCCACGTCGGTCAACCCCAAGAACAGATGGGACTGGCCGAGTTCATGAGGCACAACCCACCTAAGTTCAGTGGGAATGCTACCCCTGATCAGGCAGATCAGTGGGTCAGAGAGCTGGAAAAAATCTTTAGGGCGACCTCCTGCCCTGAAGAGAAGAAGCTGTTGTTTGCCACGTATCTGTTATCAGGAGAAGCTGAGTTCTGGTGGATGGGAGCTCAGCAGATGATGGAGGCACGAGAGGATGTACTGGATTGGGAGAGCTTCAGGGTGAAGTTCTTGGAGAAATACTTCCCTGACAGTGCCAAGTTTGCAAGAGAAGCTGAATTCCTGAAGTTGGAGCAGGGGGAGATGTCAGTGAACGCCTATGCTGCTCGTTTTGAGTACCTCGCCCGGTTTTATACCCAGGCGACCTCCGAGGCCTGGAGGTGTAGAAAATTCGAAGAGGGGCTGAAGCATGGACTGAAGAGGACCATAGCCCCGATGTGCATCAGAGAATTTCACGCCTTAGTAGAGAAGGCAAAGATGGTAGAGACCCTGGAAAGGGGTGATCCTCGAGTGATCAGGTCACACCAAGGAGGCTCTTCCAGTGGGAAGGCGAAGGTGCAGCGCCCACACAGCAAGCCATATGTGAGATCTCCACCACATCGGGTGGGAACAGCTTCGTCCCAATTTCAGCAACAACAAACATGGAGACCCAGGTGTTTCACATGCCAAGAGATAGGGCACCTTTCTAGAGATTGTCCCAACAGAAAAAGGATGACTCAACCCGTTAATTCACAGCAGTTGAGAAACGAGGGCAGAAGACCTCAAGCAGCAGGGAGAGTGTTTGCCATGTCTGGAGCGGAAGCCTCTCAATCAGGTAATCTAGTACAAGATACTTGTTTATAGCTGATAGATACGTTATAGTTTTGTTTGATTCTGGAGAGACACACTCTTTGTGTCAAATCGGTGTGCAACCGAGCTTGGGCCATATAGTGGAGGAGCTGTCGTTTGAACGATTGGCCTCTGCACCTGCTTCAAAAACAGGTTTTGACCTCCCTAGGTTGCTCTGAATGCCCAGTGATAGTAGATGGAATGAAAGGAACAAGTGTGAGTTAGATTTGGCAGTACCAAGGTTTAGTCCCAGTTACGTATAAGTCATGGAGAGTAAATAAGCAAGAGGCTGGAGGGTTTAAAGCTTAAGCATGTGTAACCATGGGAAGTACCAGAGTTAAATTCCAAGGAAGGAATTTTCTTTTGAAGCGTAGAAGATGCTCATGTCAATGAAACAGCATGAGATGGTTCTAGCTTAGGCTTCACGCAGAATGGATGCTGTTTGGCTGACCGGGATTTGAAAGAGGATTATGGAAATGGTGGGTTGAGATAAAAGGCTTCCGAAAATGTAAGCCTCCGAAGTTTTTGGCAAATAAGATGTAGATCGACCTGTGAATGTAGAAGGGAAGGAGGATATGGCTGTGGATAAAAATGAGGGTAGGCCGTGTTATGATGATGTTGAGTCTTTCTAGAGATGTAGTAAATTTCAGAATGATGGGTGTGGAAGGGATTGTGAGTGGAAATAGCCTGTGGTATCTGGGACAGAAGGAGAATAGAGTTATCCTTAGGCAAGAGATTCTGGAGGCAGAGGTGCGTTCGTTCTCGTATGCCTTCTGGATAGGCACCTGAAACCGACGTCAATGCATCCAACGTATACATTGAAGAAGAAGGTCGTAATGGGAACAGGAAGTCGAGTTGGCAAAAGGGGTCATAATAATAATTTGGAAGGTAACAGCAACAGAAACCTTGTCTTTGTAAGGTACAGAATTATGCAGCGGAGTAATGAATAAAAAGTGTCCCTTTTGGGAGCGTGGGAATTTGATCAGCAGTTGAGAAGTCGGTGAATGATTTGATCAAGATGCAGGAGTTGATTCCTAGAAGGACACTTCGGACCCTAGTTTGAGTTCGCTAGGGGGTGGCATGAGTTGTGGACAGCTGCCCCCCTTTCCTCCCAATGAAGGGATCTTGCCCGCTTTCTCTAAAGGGGCTAGTCCTGGTTACGTTAAGGACCTAGTTCTAGACTTGTTCAACAAAGTCTTCAAGGTTGGAAGTAGAGTGTGAATGCTGGAGTTGGCACTCTATGGGACAGCATATCCCATGTACAGGGATGTAAAATGGATTTTGATGAAGTATTGAGGTAGGAAGAGTTGGTTCAATAGATCACCGAGAGGGTGAATTTGATACAGGACAGAATAAAAGTTTCTAAGGTCAGCAAATGTCCTAGGCAGAGCAGAGGAGGAGACCTTTGGAGGTTGCTGCTGGGGTCATGTCTTTATGAAGGGGGACACCAGCCAAGGGTGTAGGGTAGGCGATCAGATCAAAGAAGCTGTCCCCTAAGTTCGTGGGACCATATCAGATCTTAAGAAGGATTGGCCTAGTGGCGTATGAGATCGCCCTACCTCCCCATCTGGCGAATCTGCACAATGTGTTTCACGTGTCCCAGCTGAGGAAGTACATGGCAAACCCTAGTCATGTGCTGGATGTAGACGACGTGCAGATCAGGGATGACTTGTCCTTTGAAGCAAAACCAGTCAGGATTGACGATCGGCAATGTAAACAGCTCAGAGGCAAGACCATCGACATGGTGAAAGTGGTGTGGGATGAGAAATCGGGGGATTCTACTTGGGAGTTAGAAGAACCCATGAGGGAGGCTTATCCATACCTCTTTTCCTTGTAATCCAATTTTCGAGGACGAAAATTTTTCTTGTTGGGGAGAATGTAAGGACCTGTAAAATTGAATTGGAATAAAGTAGTATATTTAAATAATTTCAGAAGATGTTATTATTTAAAATACAAAGAGCTGGTAAATGAAGTTTCGTAGTAGTCGGCCTCGGACGTCGCCCAAGATCTGGGGTCAGCTGGTAGAGGTCGGTCGGCTGACATGTAGATCAAGAAGAGTAAAGGAGGAAATGTGTAGCTAAGAAGTCTCCTACGAGATCGCCGTTAGTGAAGACGGAGGCGATCTCCGACTCCTCTGGCACATAATCGCCTGTCGCCTAGAGGAGACATGAGCGCCAATCGCCTAGAGTGTACGTGATCGGCGGGAATGCACGTAGTATGTGGTCAAGATACTGAATCAACCAGAGTGGGTTCCAACAACCACGCGTATCAAGGTGTGGGTTAAGCCTTAGATACGCTGTGCATGCGAAGCTCTACGCTTGAGCAAAAGAGATCACCCTTAGTGTTGCATGCAGGGCGCGAGAGGCATGCAGGCATCGCGCGGGCGTGAGAGGCATGCAGGCATCGCGCGCGGAGCGTGAGAGGCATGCAAGCATCGCGCGGGCGCGAGAGGCAGCAGGCATCGCGCGGGCGCGAGGGGCATGCAGGCATCGCGCGGGCGCGAGGCACGCGGGCATTGCCAGGACGTGATGCATGTGGACGTGGCCAAGGCGCGAGAGTTATGAGGGCGTCGCCAGGGAAGACATCGGTTGTCTCCCAGAGGAAGACATCGGTCGTTCGCTAGGAAGAGGTCATCGGTGGTGGTCTTCGCGCGGGGTCATCGGTCGAGAGTCTTCGCGCGAGAGGTCATCGGTTGTTAGCCTTCGCGCGAGAGGTCATCGGTTGTTAGCCTTCGCGCGAGAGGTCATCGGTTGTTAACCTTCGCGCGAGAGGTCATCGGTTGTTAGCCTTCGCGCGAGAGGTCATCGGTGGATAGTCTTCGCGCCTGTGGTCATCGGTGAAAAGGTCATCGCGCTACGTTAAGTTATACACAGAGAACGTGGGACCCAGACATCCAGCATGAGACGTTCTGCATGCGCGCCACGTAGACAAAAGAGTGGTTCAGAATAGTGACCTCAGAGTGTTAGCCTGCGCAGAGGCACGCTTAGGTGTACTGTTCAGCGAAGCGTACACGCAAACTCCCTGCAGAGTGGGTGGTGGCAGCGGTTTTTGTGGAGAAGTCAGCTTAAGATGCAAAAAACCCATTTCTGAGGGAGAAGGAAAGAAACGTTGCTGTGGTTCCAGAGCTAAAGGGTGCGTTTATCTCCCTTCTCCTCCATTCTCTCCTTCGCACTGCGATTCTAGTACACCTTCACGCGGGAATACGACGAGCGACAGCCACCATTGGAGCACTTGGGTGGTTCTCTGCAAGCTCTTCAAAACCAGACTCAAGAACAGAGCCAAGGTTCTGCAAGCTTCGTTGGATTTCGGAGCCCCTGGTATTTGCGCAAAATCCAGGTAAGGGAAGCTAGACTTCATTTTCCATACAAGCCATAGTGTAGCTTTTTCTGAAGTGTGGGCGACGTGGTCGCCGTTTTCGCTTTTGTCTTCGTGAAATGCTTGGTTTGTGTGCTTGGGCGACGTGGTCGCCGGTTTTAAACATAGCCTTTGAAATACCATGTTTTTGAACTAGGTCGCCGGTTTTGGCGCTGTTTTACGAAATCTCTGTTTTTGATGTTGTTTTGAAACTACTTGAGATTTACATGAGATATTCGAAGATCTGAAGCTTTGAAATGTTTGTTGATGTGATTTGAATCATTTACTTGAGTGGTATGATGTGTTGAATGCTGTGAATGTGGGATCGAGGCATAGTATTTTCAGGAAAGGAAATACCGTGTTGAGATTGGTTAGGAAAGTGCATTGATCAGTGAGTAACCTGTTAATGAGACGATCCTGACTCTGCTGAGATAATGGAATCACGTAGATGAAGTTATTCAGTTGGTGAGAGTCGAAGGAGGTTCATACGTATGGGCGAGTTGTTCAAATGGGAACGAGCTCGAGCTGTTGTATGGATTAACCTTGTCATACCAGGAGAATGGTAACATTGAGATTGTATATGCGCATGCTGTGTGGATTCACAATGGTATGGTATGACAAGTGCATGTCTCTGGATACTAAGTTCAACGCACGAGTCAATCCGGAAGTAGTGTCAAGTGTCTTGTGTTGTGAGTCAGTGGAAAGTCTGACATGTGAAATGGTGAAATGAGAAACTTGAATATTGATAGACACTTGATGCTGTATTGTGAAATGGAATGACTATGGGTGAATGTTGTGAAATGTGATTTTGGGCGATCAGCTGAATGCTATGAGTAGCTCTACGTTTTACATGGATATTTGGAACTTGGTTTACTTTGATTGTCATGTTCATGATTTAAACTCTATTTAAAGATATCTAGCTTACCCTTTATTTTGTATTGCTCTGTGGCTGTTTTCTATTAAAAACTGTGATGATCGTGTCTTTTACACGGGAGCAGATGATCTTCCAGGGAGTAGAGCTCCTCAGTGAGTGGTCGCCGGAAGGAGATCGCCTATCTCCGTCTCTACCGGGTGATCGCCGGTTTATGCCTCCATCGGGTGATCGCCGGTTTTCGTGTCCTGATAGAAGATCGCCCGTTTTGAGGTCTTCTGTTAGAGATCGCCGTTATAAAGTTGGAGATCGCCGTTTTCTTTTGAGACCGCCTGTCTTACTGCATTTCTTTTAATTTCGTAAAATCTTGCAAACATTTGATTTGGTTATGTATTAAACTCCCTAAGAGGAGTAACTTCATTTCTGATATATATAAATACATATTATTTTGCACTCTTCAATA
Organism: Phaseolus lunatus; assembly: GCA_013389735.1. Taxonomy (NCBI): domain Eukaryota; kingdom Viridiplantae; phylum Streptophyta; class Magnoliopsida; order Fabales; family Fabaceae; genus Phaseolus; species Phaseolus lunatus. The sequence goes on from CM023867.1 coordinate 16,426,068, forward strand.
TTATTTGGTTACACTTAATTTCAATTATACATGGATGTATGTATTATTGTGGCGGGATGTTACATTAATGGTATCAGAGCAGTTCGCCTTAGGATGACCTGAGGGCTGTGGATCCATTGTGTTTCTTCTGCTCATAAAATTTAATTGAGTTTTAAATAACAACTATAGTGAAAGGTTTTCAAACGTTTTGTATTGAAAAGTTTGTGTGTGCTTCTGTGCTTTAGTGAATGTATGCTCAAATTGAAAATCTTGGTATCAAGAATGAGAAGATCCTGATAAAGGAATGAGGGTGCACACTCATAACTGGATCAAGATGATTCTTAATCTTAATTCCAAAGGTTTGATGTTTAGCCTACATTGAATTCTGGTGTGATTTTTGAGTGTTCTTGAATTTGACTGAGATGGTGGTTTGGATTGATGCTTGCACACCAGTAACTGTTCTGGTGTTTTGTTTGGAATTATAGGTGTTATGATTCTGTTGATGGACTCAAATTCTAGATGACTTTGAGATGCTGACCTTTGTAAGGTCTAGCTGTTACCCCTTGAATGAATTGATTCTTATCGATTTCATTCTTATAGTTGTAGGGAATATAGAAGTCAATAGATTCAGAAGATGGCACGTAGACCCTCTACCCCCACCCCAACCTTCTTCGGAGATGGGTCAGATCGCCAGGGCCATGGAAATGATGGCGACTGCCATCCAGCAACAGAATGCAGCGATGGCTCAGAACCATCAAGCCACGATGCAGCACTGGGAAACTGCCCGATCTGCTGAGACAAACTCCCACGTCGGTCAACCCCAAGAACAGATGGGACTGGCCGAGTTCATGAGGCACAACCCACCTAAGTTCAGTGGGAATGCTACCCCTGATCAGGCAGATCAGTGGGTCAGAGAGCTGGAAAAAATCTTTAGGGCGACCTCCTGCCCTGAAGAGAAGAAGCTGTTGTTTGCCACGTATCTGTTATCAGGAGAAGCTGAGTTCTGGTGGATGGGAGCTCAGCAGATGATGGAGGCACGAGAGGATGTACTGGATGGGAGAGCTTCAGGGTGAAGTTCTTGGAGAAATACTTCCCTGACAGTGCCAAGTTTGCAAGAGAAGCTGAATTCCTGAAGTTGGAGCAGGGGGAGATGTCAGTGAACGCCTATGCTGCTCGTTTTGAGTACCTCGCCCGGTTTTATACCCAGGCGACCTCCGAGGCCTGGAGGTGTAGAAAATTCGAAGAGGGGCTGAAGCATGGACTGAAGAGGACCATAGCCCCGATGTGCATCAGAGAATTTCACGCCTTAGTAGAGAAGGCAAAGATGGTAGAGACCCTGGAAAGGGGTGATCCTCGAGTGATCAGGTCACACCAAGGAGGCTCTTCCAGTGGGAAGGCGAAGGTGCAGCGCCCACACAGCAAGCCATATGTGAGATCTCCACCACATCGGGTGGGAACAGCTTCGTCCCAATTTCAGCAACAACAAACATGGAGACCCAGGTGTTTCACATGCCAAGAGATAGGGCACCTTTCTAGAGATTGTCCCAACAGAAAAAGGATGACTCAACCCGTTAATTCACAACAGTTGAGAAACGAGGGCAGAAGACCTCAAGCAGCAGGGAGAGTGTTTGCCATGTCTGGAGCGGAAGCCTCTCAATCAGGTAATCTAGTACAAGATACTTGTTTATAGCTGATAGATACGTTATAGTTTTGTTTGATTCTGGAGAGACACACTCTTTTGTGTCAAATCGGTGTGCAACCGAGCTTGGGCCATATAGTGGAGGAGCTGTCGTTTGAACGATTGGCCTCTGCACCTGCTTCAAAAACAGGTTTTGACCTCCCTAGGTTGCTCTGAATGCCCAGTGATAGTAGATGGAATGAAAGGAACAAGTGTGAGTTAGATTTGGCAGTACCAAGGTTTAGTCCCAGTTACGTATAAGTCATGGAGAGTAAATAAGCAAGAGGCTGGAGGTTTAAAGCTTAAGCATGTGTAACCATGGGAAGTACCAGAGTTAAATTCCAAGGAAGGAATTTTCTTTTGAAGCGTAGAAGATGCTCATGTCAATGAAACAGCATGAGATGGTTCTAGCTTAGGCTTCACGCAGAATGGATGCTGTTTGGCTGACCAGGATTTGAAAGAGGATTATGGAAATGGTGGGTTGAGATAAAAGGCTTCCGAAAATGTAAGCCTCCGAAGTTTTTGGCAAATAAGATGTAGATCGACCTGTGAATGTAGAAGGGAAGGAGGATATGGCTGTGGATAAAAATGAGGGTAGGCCGTGTTATGATGATGTTGAGTCTTTCTAGAGATGTAGTAAATTTCAGAATGATGGGTGTGGAAGGGATTGTGAGTGGAAATAGCCTGTGGTATCTGGGACAGAAGGAGAATAGAGTTATCCTTAGGCAAGAGATTCTGGAGGCAGAGGTGCGTTCGTTCTCGTATGCCTTCTGGATAGGCACCTGAAACCGACGTCAATGCATCCAACGTATACATTGAAGAAGAAGGTCGTAATGGGAACAGGAAGTCGAGTTGGCAAAAGGGGTCATAATAATAATTTGGAAGGTAACAGCAACAGAAACCTTGTCTTTGTAAGGTACAGAATTATGCAGCGGAGTAATGAATAAAAAGTGTCCCTTTTGGGAGCGTGGGAATTTGATCAGCAGTTGAGAAGTCGGTGAATGATTTGATCAAGATGCAGGAGTTGATTCCTAGAAGGACACTTCGGACCCTAGTTTGAGTTCGCTAGGGGGTGGCATGAGTTGTGGACAGCTGCCCCCCTTTCCTCCCAATGAAGGGATCTTGCCCGCTTTCTAAAGGGGCTAGTCCTGGTTACGTTAAGGACCTAGTTCTAGACTTGTTCAACAAAGTCTTCAAGGTTGGAAGTAGAGTGTGAATGCTGGAGTTGGCACTCTATGGGACAGCATATCCCATGTACAGGGATGTAAAATGGATTTTGATGAAGTATTGAGGTAGGAAGAGTTGGTTCAATAGATCACCGAGAGGGTGAATTTGATACAGGACAGAATAAAAGTTTCTTAAGGTCAGCAAATGTCCTAGGCAGAGCAGAGGAGGAGACCTTTGGAGGTTGCTGCTGGGGTCATGTCTTTATGAAGGGGGACACCAGCCAAGGGTGTAGGGTAGGCGATCAGATCAAAGAAGCTGTCCCCTAAGTTCGTGGGACCATATCAGATCTTAAGAAGGATTGGCCCAGTGGCGTATGAGATCGCCCTACCTCCCCATCTGGCGAATCTGCACAATGTGTTTCACGTGTCCCAGCTGAGGAAGTACATGGCAAACCCTAGTCATGTGCTGGATGTAGACGACGTGCAGATCAGGGATGACTTGTCCTTTGAAGCAAAACCAGTCAGGATTGACGATCGGCAATGTAAACAGCTCAGAGGCAAGACCATCGACATGGTGAAAGTGGTGTGGGATGAGAAATCGGGGGATTCTACTTGGGAGTTAGAAGACCCATGAGGGAGGCTTATCCATACCTCTTTTCCTTGTAATCCAATTTTCGAGGACGAAAATTTTTCTTGTTGGGGAGAATGTAAGGACCTGTAAAATTGAATTGGAATAAAAGTAGTATATTTAAAAAATTTCAGAAGATGTTATTATTTAAAATACAAAGAGCTGGTAAATGAAGTTTCGTAGTAGTCGGGCCTCGGACGTCGCCCAAGATCTGGGGTCAGCTGGTAGAGGTCGGTCGGCTGACATGTAGATCAAGAAGAGTAAAGGAGGAAATGTGTAGCTAAGAAGTCTCCTACGAGATCGCCGTTAGTGAAGACGGAGGCGATCTCCGACTCCTCTGGCACATAATCGCCTGTCGCCTAAAGGAGACATGAGCGCCAATCGCCTAGAGTGTACGTGATCGGCGGGAATGCACGTAGTATGTGGTCAAGATACTGAATCAACCAGAGTGGGTTCCAACAACCACGCGTATCAAGGTGTGGGTTAAGCCTTAGATACGCTGTGCATGCGAAGCTCTACGCTTGAGCAAAAGAGATCACCCTTAGTGTTGCATGCAGGGCGCGAGAGGCATGCAGGCATCGCGCGGGCGTGAGAGGCATGCAGGCATCGCGCGGGCGTGAGAGGCATGCAAGCATCGCGCGGGCGCGAGAGGCATGCAGGCATCGCGCGGGCGCGAGAGGCATGCAGGCATCGCGCGGGCGCGAGGGGCATGCAGGCATCGCGCGGGCGCGAGGCACGCGGGCATTGCCAGGACGCGATGCATGTGGACGTGGCCAAGGCGCGAGAGTTATGAGGGCGTCGCCAGGGAAGACATCGGTTGTCTCCCAGAGGAAGACATCGGTCGTTCGCCAGGAAGAGGTCATCGGTGGTGGTCTTCGCGCGGGGTCATCGGTCGAGAGTCTTCGCGCGAGAGGTCATCGGTTGTTAGCCTTCGCGCGAGAGGTCATCGGTTGTTAGCCTTCGCGCGAGAGGTCATCGGTTGTTAACCTTCGCGCGAGAGGTCATCGGTTGTTAGCCTTCGCGCGAGAGGTCATCGGTGGATAGTCTTCGCGCCTGTGGTCATCGGTGAAAAGGTCATCGCGCTACGTTAAGTTATACACAGAGAACGTGGGACCCAGACATCCAGCATGAGACGTTCTGCATGCGCGCCACGTAGACAAAAGAGTGGTTCAGAATAGTGACCTCAGAGTGTTAGCCTGCGCAGAGGCACGCTTAGGTGTACTGTTCAGCGAAGCGTACACGCAAACTCCCTGCAGAGTGGGTGGTGGCAGCGGTTTTTGTGGAGAAGTCAGCTTAAGATGCAAAAAACCCATTTCTGAGGGAGAAGGAAAGAAACGTTGCTGTGGTTCCAGAGCTAAAGGGTGCGTTTATCTCCCTTCTCCTCCATTCTCTCCTTCGCACTGCGATTCTAGTACACCTTCACGCGGGAATACGACGAGCGACAGCCACCATTGGAGCACTTGGGTGGTTCTCTGCAAGCTCTTCAAAACCAGACTCAAGAACAGAGCCAAGGTTCTGCAAGCTTCGTTGGATTTCGGAGCCCCTGGTATTTGCGCAAAATCCAGGTAAGGGAAGCTAGACTTCATTTTCCATACAAGCCATAGTGTAGCTTTTTCTGAAGTGTGGGCGACGTGGTCGCCGTTTTCGCTTTTGTCTTTGTGAAATGCTTGGTTTGTGTGCTTGGGCGACGTGGTCGCCGGTTTTAAACATAGCCTTTGAAATACCATGTTTTTGAACTAGGTCGCCGGTTTTGGCGCTGTTTTACGAAATCTCTGTTTTTGATGTTGTTTTGAAACTACTTGAGATTTACATGAGATATTCGAAGATCTGAAGCTTTGAAATGTTTGTTGATGTGATTTGAATCATTTACTTGAGTGGTATGATGTGTTGAATGCTGTGAATGTGGGATCGAGGCATAGTATTTTCAGGAAAGGAAATACCGTGTTGAGATTGGTTAGGAAAGTGCATTGATCAGTGAGTAACCTGTTAATGAGACGATCCTGACTCTGCTGAGATAATGGAATCACGTAGATGAAGTTATTCAGTTGGTGAGAGTCGAAGGAGGTTCATACGTATGGGCGAGTTGTTCAAATGGGAACGAGCTCGAGCTGTTGTATGGATTAACCTTGTCATACCAGGAGAATGGTAACATTGAGATTGTATATGCGCATGCTGTGTGGATTCACAGTGGTATGGTATGACAAGTGCATGTCTCTGGATACTAAGTTCAACGCACGAGTCAATCCGGAAGTAGTGTCAAGTGTCTTGTGTTGTGAGTCAGTGGAAAGTCTGACATGTGAAATGGTGAAATGAGAAACTTGAATATTGATAGACACTTGATGCTGTATTGTGAAATGGAATGACTATGGGTGAATGTTGTGAAATGTGATTTTGGGCGATCAGCTGAATGCTATGAGTAGCTCTACGTTTTACATGGATATTTGGAACTTGGTTTACTTTGATTGTCATGTTCATGATTTAAACTCTATTTAAAGATATCTAGCTTACCCTTTATTTTGTATTGCTCTGTGGCTGTTTTCTATTAAAAACTGTGATGATCGTGTCTTTTACACGGGAGCAGATGATCTTCCAGGGAGTAGAGCTCCTCAGTGAGTGGTCGCCGGAAGGAGATCGCCTATCTCCGTCTCTACCGGGTGATCGCCGGTTTATGCCTCCATCGGGTGATCGCCGGTTTTCGTGTCCTGATAGAAGATCGCCCGTTTTGAGGTCTTCTGTTAGAGATCGCCGTTATAAAGTTGGAGATCGCCGTTTTCTTTTGAGACCGCCTGTCTTACTGCATTTCTTTTAATTTCGTAAAATCTTGCAAACATTTGATTTGGTTATGTATTAAACTCCCTAAGAGGAGTAACTTCATTTCTGATATATATAAATACATATTATTTTGCACTCTTCAATATTATTTGGTTACACTTAATTTCAATTATACATGGATGTATGTATTATTGTGGCGGGATGTTACATTAATGGTATCAGAGCAGTTCGCCTTAGGATGACCTGAGGGCTGTGGATCCATTGTGTTTCTTCTGCTCATAAAAATTTAATTGAGTTTTAAATAACAACTATAGTGAAAGGTTTTCAAACGTTTTGTATTGAAAAGTTTGTGTGTGCTTCTGTGCTTTAGTGAATGTATGCTCAAATTGAAAATCTTGGTATCAAGAATGAGAAGATCCTGATAAAGGAATGAGGGTGCACACTCATAACTGGATCAAGATGATTCTTAATCTTAATTCCAAAGGTTTGATGTTTAGCCTACATTGAATTCTGGTGTGATTTTTGAGTGTTCTTGAATTTGACTGAGATGGTGGTTTGGATTGATGCTTGCACACCAGTAACTGTTCTGGTGTTTTGTTTGGAATTATAGGTGTTATGATTCTGTTGATGGACTCAAATTCTAGATGACTTTGAGATGCTGACCTTTGTAAGGTCTAGCTGTTACCCCTTGAATGAATTGATTCTTATCGATTTCATTCTTATAGTTGTAGGGAATATAGAAGTCAATAGATTCAGAAGATGGCACGTAGACCCTCTACCCCACCCCAACCTTCTTCGGAGATGGGTCAGATCGCCAGGGCCATGGAAATGATGGCGACTGCCATCCAGCAACAGAATGCAGCGATGGCTCAGAACCATCAAGCCACGATGCAGCACTGGGAAACTGCCCGATCTGCTGAGACAAACTCCCACGTCGGTCAACCCCAAGAACAGATGGGACTGGCCGAGTTCATGAGGCACAACCCACCTAAGTTCAGTGGGAATGCTACCCCTGATCAGGCAGATCAGTGGGTCAGAGAGCTGGAAAAATCTTTAGGGCGACCTCCTGCCCTGAAGAGAAGAAGCTGTTGTTTGCCACGTATCTGTTATCAGGAGAAGCTGAGTTCTGGTGGATGGGAGCTCAGCAGATGATGGAGGCACGAGAGGATGTACTGGATTGGGAGAGCTTCAGGGTGAAGTTCTTGGAGAAATACTTCCCTGACAGTGCCAAGTTTGCAAGAGAAGCTGAATTCCTGAAGTTGGAGCAGGGGGAGATGTCAGTGAACGCCTATGCTGCTCGTTTTGAGTACCTCGCCCGGTTTTATACCCAGGCGACCTCCGAGGCCTGGAGGTGTAGAAAATTCGAAGAGGGGCTGAAGCATGGACTGAAGAGGACCATAGCCCCGATGTGCATCAGAGAATTTCACGCCTTAGTAGAGAAGGCAAAGATGGTAGAGACCCTGGAAAGGGGTGATCCTCGAGTGATCAGGTCACACCAAGGAGGCTCTTCCAGTGGGAAGGCGAAGGTGCAGCGCCCACACAGCAAGCCATATGTGAGATCTCCACCACATCGGGTGGGAACAGCTTCGTCCCAATTTCAGCAACAACAAACATGGAGACCCAGGTGTTTCACATGCCAAGAGATAGGGCACCTTTCTAGAGATTGTCCCAACAGAAAAAGGATGACTCAACCCGTTAATTCACAACAGTTGAGAAACGAGGGCAGAAGACCTCAAGCAGCAGGGAGAGTGTTTGCCATGTCTGGAGCGGAAGCCTCTCAATCAGGTAATCTAGTACAAGATACTTGTTTATAGCTGATAGATACGTTATAGTTTTGTTTGATTCTGGAGAGACACACTCTTTTGTGTCAAATCGGTGTGCAACCGAGCTTGGGCCATATAGTGGAGGAGCTGTCGTTTGAACGATTGGCCTCTGCACCTGCTTCAAAAACAGGTTTTGACCTCCCTAGGTTGCTCTGAATGCCCAGTGATAGTAGATGGAATGAAAGGAACAAGTGTGAGTTAGATTTGGCAGTACCAAGGTTTAGTCCCAGTTACGTATAAGTCATGGAGAGTAAATAAGCAAGAGGCTGGAGGTTTAAAGCTTAAGCATGTGTAACCATGGGAAGTACCAGAGTTAAATTCCAAGGAAGGAATTTTCTTTTGAAGCGTAGAAGATGCTCATGTCAATGAAACAGCATGAGATGGTTCTAGCTTAGGCTTCACGCAGAATGGATGCTGTTTGGCTGACCAGGATTTGAAAGAGGATTATGGAAATGGTGGGTTGAGATAAAAGGCTTCCGAAAATGTAAGCCTCCGAAGTTTTTGGCAAATAAGATGTAGATCGACCTGTGAATGTAGAAGGGAAGGAGGATATGGCTGTGGATAAAAATGAGGGTAGGCCGTGTTATGATGATGTTGAGTCTTTCTAGAGATGTAGTAAATTTCAGAATGATGGGTGTGGAAGGGATTGTGAGTGGAAATAGCCTGTGGTATCTGGGACAGAAGGAGAATAGAGTTATCCTTAGGCAAGAGATTCTGGAGGCAGAGGTGCGTTCGTTCTCGTATGCCTTCTGGATAGGCACCTGAAACCGACGTCAATGCATCCAACGTATACATTGAAGAAGAAGGTCGTAATGGGAACAGGAAGTCGAGTTGGCAAAAGGGGTCATAATAATAATTTGGAAGGTAACAGCAACAGAAACCTTGTCTTTGTAAGGTACAGAATTATGCAGCGGAGTAATGAATAAAAAGTGTCCCTTTTGGGAGCGTGGGAATTTGATCAGCAGTTGAGAAGTCGGTGAATGATTTGATCAAGATGCAGGAGTTGATTCCTAGAAGGACACTTCGGACCCTAGTTTGAGTTCGCTAGGGGGTGGCATGAGTTGTGGACAGCTGCCCCCCTTTCCTCCCAATGAAGGGATCTTGCCCGCTTTCTCTAAAGGGGCTAGTCCTGGTTACGTTAAGGACCTAGTTCTAGACTTGTTCAACAAAGTCTTCAAGGTTGGAAGTAGAGTGTGAATGCTGGAGTTGGCACTCTATGGGACAGCATATCCCATGTACAGGGATGTAAAATGGATTTTGATGAAGTATTGAGGTAGGAAGAGTTGGTTCAATAGATCACCGAGAGGGTGAATTTGATACAGGACAGAATAAAAGTTTCTTAAGGTCAGCAAATGTCCTAGGCAGAGCAGAGGAGGAGACCTTTGGAGGTTGCTGCTGGGGTCATGTCTTTATGAAGGGGGACACCAGCCAAGGGTGTAGGGTAGGCGATCAGATCAAAGAAGCTGTCCCCTAAGTTCGTGGGACCATATCAGATCTTAAGAAGGATTGGCCCAGTGGCGTATGAGATCGCCCTACCTCCCCATCTGGCGAATCTGCACAATGTGTTTCACGTGTCCCAGCTGAGGAAGTACATGGCAAACCCTAGTCATGTGCTGGATGTAGACGACGTGCAGATCAGGGATGACTTGTCCTTTGAAGCAAAACCAGTCAGGATTGACGATCGGCAATGTAAACAGCTCAGAGGCAAGACCATCGACATGGTGAAAGTGGTGTGGGATGAGAAATCGGGGGATTCTACTTGGGAGTTAGAAGAACCCATGAGGGAGGCTTATCCATACCTCTTTTCCTTGTAATCCAATTTTCGAGGACGAAAATTTTTCTTGTTGGGGAGAATGTAAGGACCTGTAAAATTGAATTGGAATAAAAGTAGTATATTTAAATAATTTCAGAAGATGTTATTATTTAAAATACAAAGAGCTGGTAAATGAAGTTTCGTAGTAGTCGGGCCTCGGACGTCGCCCAAGATCTGGGGTCAGCTGGTAGAGGTCGGTCGGCTGACATGTAGATCAAGAAGAGTAAAGGAGGAAATGTGTAGCTAAGAAGTCTCCTACGAGATCGCCGTTAGTGAAGACGGAGGCGATCTCCGACTCCTCTGGCACATAATCGCCTGTCGCCTAGAGGAGACATGAGCGCCAATCGCCTAGAGTGTACGTGATCGGCGGGAATGCACGTAGTATGTGGTCAAGATACTGAATCAACCAGAGTGGGTTCCAACAACCACGCGTATCAAGGTGTGGGTTAAGCCTTAGATACGCTGTGCATGCGAAGCTCTACGCTTGAGCAAAAGAGATCACCCTTAGTGTTGCATGCAGGGCGCGAGAGGCATGCAGGCATCGCGCGGGCGTGAGAGGCATGCAGGCATCGCGCGGGCGTGAGAGGCATGCAAGCATCGCGCGGGCGCGAGAGGCATGCAGGCATCGCGCGGGCGCGAGGGGCATGCAGGCATCGCGCGGGCGCGAGGCACGCGGGCATTGCCAGGACGCGATGCATGTGGACGTGGCCAAGGCGCGAGAGTTATGAGGGCGTCGCCAGGGAAGACATCGGTTGTCTCCCAGAGGAAGACATCGGTCGTTCGCCAGGAAGAGGTCATCGGTGGTGGTCTTCGCGCGGGGTCATCGGTCGAGAGTCTTCGCGCGAGAGGTCATCGGTTGTTAGCCTTCGCGCGAGAGGTCATCGGTTGTTAGCCTTCGCGCGAGAGGTCATCGGTTGTTAACCTTCGCGCGAGAGGTCATCGGTTGTTAGCCTTCGCGCGAGAGGTCATCGGTGGATAGTCTTCGCGCCTGTGGTCATCGGTGAAAAGGTCATCGCACTACGTTAAGTTATACACAGAGAACGTGGGACCCAGACATCCAGCATGAGACGTTCTGCATGCGCGCCACGTAGACAAAAGAGTGGTTCAGAATAGTGACCTCAGAGTGTTAGCCTGCGCAGAGGCACGCTTAGGTGTACTGTTCAGCGAAGCGTACACGCAAACTCCCTGCAGAGTGGGTGGTGGCAGCGGTTTTTGTGGAGAAGTCAGCTTAAGATGCAAAAACCCCATTTCTGAGGGAGAAGGAAAGAAACGTTGCTGTGGTTCCAGAGCTAAAGGGTGCGTTTATCTCCCTTCTCCTCCATTCTCTCCTTCGCACTGCGATTCTAGTACACCTTCACGCGGGAATACGACGAGCGACAGCCACCATTGGAGCACTTGGGTGGTTCTCTGCAAGCTCTTCAAAACCAGACTCAAGAACAGAGCCAAGGTTCTGCAAGCTTCGTTGGATTTCGGAGCCCCTGGTATTTGCGCAAAATCCAGGTAAGGGAAGCTAGACTTCATTTTCCATACAAGCCATAGTGTAGCTTTTTCTGAAGTGTGGGCGACGTGGTCGCCGTTTTCGCTTTTGTCTTCGTGAAATTCTTGGTTTGTGTGCTTGGGCGACGTGGTCGCCGGTTTTAAACATAGCCTTTGAAATACCATGTTTTTGAACTAGGTCGCCGGTTTTGGCGCTGTTTTACGAAATCTCTGTTTTTGATGTTGTTTTGAAACTACTTGAGATTTACATGAGATATTCGAAGATCTGAAGCTTTGAAATGTTTGTTGATGTGATTTGAATCATTTACTTGAGTGGTATGATGTGTTGAATGCTGTGAATGTGGGATCGAGGCATAGTATTTTCAGGAAAGGAAATACCGTGTTGAGATTGGTTAGGAAAGTGCATTGATCAGTGAGTAACCTGTTAATGAGACGATCCTGACTCTGCTGAGATAATGGAATCACGTAGATGAAGTTATTCAGTTGGTGAGAGTCGAAGGAGGTTCATACGTATGGGCGAGTTGTTCAAATGGGAACGAGCTCGAGCTGTTGTATGGATTAACCTTGTCATACCAGGAGAATGGTAACATTGAGATTGTATATGCGCATGCTGTGTGGATTCACAGTGGTATGGTATGACAAGTGCATGTCTCTGGATACTAAGTTCAACGCACGAGTCAATCCGGAAGTAGTGTCAAGTGTCTTGTGTTGTGAGTCAGTGGAAAGTCTGACATGTGAAATGGTGAAATGAGAAACTTGAATATTGATAGACACTTGATGCTGTATTGTGAAATGGAATGACTATGGGTGAATGTTGTGAAATGTGATTTTGGGCGATCAGCTGAATGCTATGAGTAGCTCTACGTTTTACATGGATATTTGGAACTTGGTTTACTTTGATTGTCATGTTCATGATTTAAACTCTATTTAAAGATATCTAGCTTACCCTTTATTTTGTATTGCTCTGTGGCTGTTTTCTATTAAAAACTGTGATGATCGTGTCTTTTACACGGGAGCAGATGATCTTCCAGGGAGTAGAGCTCCTCAGTGAGTGGTCGCCGGAAGGAGATCGCCTATCTCCGTCTCTACCGGGTGATCGCCGGTTTATGCCTCCATCGGGTGATCGCCGGTTTTCGTGTCCTGATAGAAGATCGCCCGTTTTGAGGTCTTCTGTTAGAGATCGCCGTTATAAAGTTGGAGATCGCCGTTTTCTTTTGAGACCGCCTGTCTTACTGCATTTCTTTTAATTTCGTAAAATCTTGCAAACATTTGATTTGGTTATGTATTAAACTCCCTAAGAGGAGTAACTTCATTTCTGATATATATAAATACATATTATTTTGCACTCTTCAATATTATTTGGTTACACTTAATTTCAATTATACATGGATGTATGTATTATTGTGGCGGGATGTTACATTACTTGGCTGATGGGATGTTGCCCATAGAGCCAACAGAGGCGAGGAAGGTGAAGAAGAGCTCGACTAAGTACACACTCATTGATGGAGAGTTATACAGGCACGGGTTTACGCATCCCATCCTAGTGTGTGCATGGTGAGCAGTGTGTGCGTATAATGGCAGAGCTCCATGAAGGAATATGTGGGAGCCACATAGGAGGTCGTGCTTTGGCATCTAAGGTCATTCGAGCAGGATATTACTGGCCAACCATGAGGGAGGATTGCACGAAGTATGCGCAGCAGTGCAAACAATGTCAGTTACATGCAGATTGGCACAAGGCGCCTCCAGAGGAGCTCAGGTCTATATACAGCCCTTGGCCATTCCACATCTGGGGAATTGATATCCTGGGGCCCTTTCCTTTGGCTGTGCGGCAGATGAAGTACCTCGTGGTCGCCATAGAATACTTTACGAAGTGGATCGAGGCTGTGCCAGTAGCACAAATCACAGCCCACAAGATCAAACACTTTGTATGGAAGAATATAGTGTGTCGCTTTGGTATACCCAAGCGTTTGGTGTCTGATAATGGCACCCAGTTTGCAAGCCAACAGTTGGGGAAGCTATGTACAGAGTTGGGGATCAAGCAGGTGTTTGCATCGGTCGAGCATCCCCAAACCAATGGACAGGTTGAGTCGGCCAACAGAGTCCTACTCAGAGAGCTGAAGAGAAGGCTGGAGAAGGCGAAGGGGATTTGGGCTGAGGAGGTTCCCAGAATTGTATGGGCCTATCATACCACTCTTCAGTCCACCACCAAGGAGACCCCTTTCAGCTTGGTGTACGGTTCAGATGCCATGATTCCTGTAGAAATCCAGGAGAGCTCACCACGTTTCCAGAACTTTGTGGTTGATGAGTCCAACGAGGAAAGGAAGGTGAATTTAGATCTCTTGGATGAAGTTAGGGAAGAGGCAGGAATCAAAGCCGAAGCGTTGAAGAGGAGAGTTGAGCTCAAGCAAAGTTCCAAGTTGAGAGCTCGGCAGTTCCAGGTGGCTGACTTAGTCATGCGAAAGGCATCTCCCTACTAGATAGAGAACAAGATATCCCCTAAGTGGATTGGTCCCTTTAGAGTGACAGAGGCCCTAGGGAATGGAGCATATAGGCTTGAGACTCTAGAGGGTGGTCCGATTCCTCATACATGGAATGCGACTCACCTGAAGTTTTATTTAAGTTAAAATTATGTAACATTGTACATAGTAAGAGGACACTCTTTTTTCCCTTTTAAGGGTTTTTAATGAGGTCACCCAATAAAATTTTCAGTTAAAGATATATCTTTGAATGTATTCGTACAATGCAGTTCGAACTTGTCAGTTGGGGTTAGAGGTCTCGTGAGTAGGAAGGTAGGTCCATAAGGAACACCTCCTCTTCGAGTGAGAACTCCCAACTTGAACAGAAAGGTTCATTTAGCAAAATCCTCCTTTGCCTATGAGCGATGTGAGGTCAGTTCGAACCTGTCAGTTGGGGTTTGAGGTCTCGTGAGTAGGAAGGTAGGTCCATAAGGAACACCTCCTCTTCGAGTGAGAACTCCCAACTTGAACAGAAAGGTTCATTTAGCGAAATCCTCCTTTGCCTATGAGCGATGTGAGGTCAGTTCGAACCTGTCAGTTGGGGTTAGAGGTCTCGTGAATAGGAAGGTAGGTTCATAAGGAACACCTCCTCTTCGAGTGAGAACTCCTAACTTGAACAGAAAGGTTCATTCAGCAAAATCCTCCTTTGCCTTTGGGCGATGTGAGGTCAGTAAAGACACGTCAGATTGGGTTAGAAGCCTTGGAAGCGGGAAAGGAAGGTTCATAGAGAACGCCTCCCCTTCCGAGTGAGAACACCAAGGACGTACCAGTGACATCCTCCTTCACCTATGAGCGATCAGAAGCCAGCTCGAACCTTTCGTATGGGGTTAGAGGTCTCGATAGTTGGAATGTAGGTTCATATAGAACACTTCCTTGTCGAGTGAGAACTCCCAATTCGAACAGAGGGCTCACCAGTGAAGTCCACCCTCGCCTAAGGGCGATGGGTGGTCAGTTGAAATTCGTTAGCTTCCTCCTCTGCCTTGAGCAAGGAAGGGTCAGGTGTATACAGATTGGAGTTAGAGTCTTCACAAGGTAAAGATATGGGAGATGGCGAGATCGATGAGGTACTTTCCATGGTATGATCACCTGTCCTAACGAAGAGCAGAGTTCATAACAACTTAGCAGAGTTAAGCGTGCTACCTATAGGTTGATTCTAAGAGTCAAGCGTGCTACCTATGGGTCGATTCTATGCTGAGGAAGGAACTCAATCAAGTATGACAAAACAGCCAGACAACAATAGAGATACCAATACAAGTAAATTGATGCCTAAAGTCAAGCAAGTATATAAATGTGTTAAATATATTGGAAGTTAGTTACAAGATGTTCAGCTATGAGATACAGTTGCTCAGAAGACCTATCTAGGCACTATTTGCTCGTCGACTACCTGTTTTTATACAGAGTATGGCGAGAGGTCCATCTCAGGATGCACGCAGGCAAACTGAGCAAGGGCATCGCTAAACCCCTCCCCATAGGCGACGGCGACATCTTTAGTGAGCTCAGCCTCGGTCTTCTTAAACATCTCGGTTTGTTGGGCAAGTTCCTCCTCAACTCTGTCCAGCTGAACCTCTCATCTTGTAGCCCTTTCCTCTAGCTTGGTCATTTTAGTTTGAGCCCCCTCCAATTGCTCTTCCAGTTCGATGATCTTGTTGCGGAGGGGGAGGATTTTGGCCTCAAGCTGGAGGGCCTCCTGCCCCTTGGAGAAGAGGAGCTTCTTGGTCTCCTTCTCCGATTGGCGGAGACTGCCCAGCTCCTGGTTTAGGGCAGTCTCGCGTTTGGCAGCTTGATGATGTTGGAGCTCCAAGTCTTTCTTTTGGTCCAACTCTCTCTCCAGATTTGCAACCTTTTCTAGCAGCTCTGCCTCAGCATTTCCTTTGACCAGGAGGAAGTTGGAGGCGGCAAGGAACTCCCTAAGACCGTGACTGATGAGGTCTCCTAGAGAGTTCCTATCCATGGCCTCCATCGCAGCTTGGCCAGGCATTTGAGGGAGAGTCCGCTGGAGGATAGGAGGCAGTTCAGGAGCAGGAGGCACTTGGCTAGTTGGAGGGGCACTCTCCCCTCCACCCTCGAGCGCTAAGAGTGGCTCAGGGGGAGATGAAGCACTGGGAGGGTGCTCCCTAAAGGAAGGAGGTTTCCCCCTGTTGTAGAAGAGGTCTCTGCAGCAACCTCCACCCTCTTTCTCTTGAAGACGAGACCAGAACAGGTGTCTTAATCTTCAGAGATCACCACTGCAGCTGCCCTTTTTGATTTATCAAAAGTTGGACCTGGGGCAACCATAGCGGGTGAAGAAGGGCCAGCAGGGCCTGAGCCGCCTGCTGAGCGACGATTTAGCAGGTCTGTCGGCCTCTTCTTCTTCTCAGAGTCCAGTACCATACCTACAATGAACAACAAGTAACGGGTGAGAAGAGTCATGCATAAAAACACAAGTGTTGACCGGTGTGAGATAAAGGCAATGTACCGTACCAATATAGACGCTGAGGGTTTCAGCATCATATTCGTGCCTAATCAGCTGGGTGGTGTCAAACACCACACCCCAGCTGGAGAGGACTTGGGTGGTGCCACTCCATTAAGGCTTACCCAAAGCCTTTTCCCAGGGCTCTTCGCCTCGAAGAAGTAGAGGAATACATCTACCGAGGAAGTGAACCCTAGGTTGTTGCAGAGAATGGAGAAAGCCCTGATGAAGGCCCAGCTGCTGGGGTGCAGCTGGGCGGGCGCCATGTTCAGCTCTGTGAGCAAAGCCCTCTCGAACCCGGTGAAGGGAAGACGGACTTTGACTCGCTTGAAGACGGTGGCGTAGAAGAAGAAGAAGGGTTCCCCGTCATTGCAGCGGTCATCAACGCATACGGGTTCACCCTTTGTGCAGGGTCGCACCGAGATATACGCGTCAGTCTCCTTGCCAAAGATGCGCCCCTTAATCTCGTTCTTATCGTCCTTGTGTTTTCTCAAGTCTTCACAGGTCGTGAATTTAGAGGTCTCAGCAAGGAGCTCCTCAGAAGCCCAGGAGTACAGGGCCCTATAGTCAATGGCTACGGTTGGAGGAGGGTTGGAGGTGGTTTTGGTTCTGGCCATCTCGAATCTAAAACAAATGAGGGATAGGAAGAAGAAAAGATGGCTTAGAAGAAGCGATGGCGGACAAAGACTCAAAAGAAGAACGAACACAGAAAAGAAGAACAGAAACCCTAAATGCAGAAATCGTAAACAGAACCAGCGCAGTTAAGGTATGTGAATAGAAGCAGAATCATAAAGTGAAGGCAGAAAGGGAGAGTAAAGATCATACCTTTGTGTAAGCAAAGTTGAAGGGTCACGAGCGTAGAGGCTGGAGTAGAACAGAAGTGTAAGAACCTAGAAGTTTATATTGGAATAAAAGTGTTATACTATAAATAAATTCGAAGCACGTGTTCATTTAAATATAAAGGAAGGAATGTATAGCTGAGAAGCCTACGAGATCGCCGTTATTAAGCGGGTAGGCGATCTCCAACTTCTCTGGCACTTGAACGCCTATCGCCTAGCTTATGCTTGAACGCCACTCGCCTGTGTGTACCTAGTAGCCTGTCGCCTAGAGTACACCTAATCGCCGAAACTACACTTAGTGTGTAGCCAAAAATGTTGGATCAACCCTGGTACGTCCCAAAAGCCACGCGTATCAAGGTGTGGGTTAAACCTTGGATACGCTGGGCAGGCGAAGCTCTATACTTGAGCATAAGAGAATCATCCTTAACGTTACACGCTTGGGCGCACGAGGACTTGTGCTAATCAACTCTTGGAAGTGTGAAGCTACCGACGTCACCAAGCCTTGTGGAGAGAATACCTTGGATGTAACATAGTGGAATGAAGAACCTCCAGGGGGGAGTGGCGAGTGTCATCGGGCATCGCAGGGCGCGAGGCATGCTGCGGGGTGTGTCTTCGCGCGAGGGGTCATCGGTCGAGAGTCTTCGCGCGAGAGGTCATCGGTCGAGAGTCTTCGCGCGAGAGGTCATCGGTCGAGAGTCTTCGCGCGAGAGGTCATCGGTCGAGAGTCTTCGCGCGAGAGGTCATAGCGCGACGTTGAGTACACACAGAGAACGTGGGACCCAGATTTCCAGCATGAGACGCGCGGCACGCGAGACACGTAGGCAAAAAGCGTTGGTTCAGAACAGTGACATCAGAATGTTGGCATGCGCGGGAGACACTCGCGGTCGTACTGTTCAGAGCAGTGGCTGGCATGCACAAGCGACAAACAGTGGCAGTACTGTTCAGAGCAGTGGTTGGCATGCACCAGAGACAACAGTGGTCGTACTGTTCAGGGCAGTGGTTCTCAGACTTCTCTGCAGAGTGGGTGGTGGCAGCTGCTTTTGGTGGATAAGTTGGTTTAAGATGCAGAAGACCCACTGCTGAGGGAAACAAGAAACGTCGCAGCCTTCAAAGAGAGAAAGAGTTAGTTACCTCCCTTCTCCTCCAGTTGCCTCCTTCGCGCTGCGATTCTAGCACCTTCACACGAGAGTACGACGAGCGACAGCCACCATTAGAGCACCTGGGAGGTTCTCTGCAAGTCCTTCAACCAGACGCGAAAAACAGAGCCAAGGTATTCTGCAAGCTTCGTTGGATTTCGAAGCTCCTGGTGGTTGCGCAAGTCCAGGTAAGGGAAGCTAGACTCCATTTTCAATAAAAGCCATAGTTTAGCTATTTCTGAAATGAGTGCGACGTGGTCGCCGGTTTCGTTTTCATCTGTGTAAAATGCTCTGTTCTATGTGTTTTGGGCGACGTGGTCGCCGGTTTTATATAAAGCCTTCGAAATACCTTGTTTTTGAACCAGGTCGCCGGTTTTGGCGCTGTTTTGCGAAATCTCTGTTTTTGATGTTGTTTTGAAACTACTTGAGATTTACATGAGATATTCGAAGATCTGAAGCTTTGAAATGTTTGTTGATGTGATTTGAATCATTTACTTGAATGGTATGATGTGTTTGGATGTGGGATCGAGGCATAGTATTTTCAGGAAAGGAAATACCGTGTTGAGATTGGTTAGGAAGTGCATTGATCAGTGAGTAACCTGTTAATGAGACGATCCTGACTCTGCTGAGATAATGGAATCACGTAGATGAAGTTATTCAGTTGGTGAGAGTCGAAGGAGGTTCATACGTATGGGCGAGTTGTTCAAATGGGAACGAGCTCGAGCTGTTGTATGGATTAACCTTGTCATACCAGGAGAATGGTAACATTGAGATTGTATATGCGCATGCTGTGTGGATTCACAGTGGTATGGTATGACAAGTGCATGTCTCTGGATACTAAGTTCAACGCACGAGTCTTCCGGAAGTAGTGTCAAGTGTCTTGTGTTGAGAGTCAGTGGAAAGTCTGACATGTGAAATGAGAAACTTGAATATTGATAGACACTTGATGCAGTTTGTGAAATAGATTGATTCTGAGGAATGTTGTGAAGTTTATGATTTTTGGGCGATCAGGTGAAGGGATGAGCAGCTCTACGTTTTACATGGATAATCTTGAAACTTGTTTTACTTTAATTTTTAATGTTCCTATTTAAACTCTCTTTAAAATGTCTAGCTTACCCTGTGGTGTTTTCTTTGGTGTTGTGCTTGGTTCTCTTTAAAAACTGTGATGATCGTGTAATTGTTACACGGGAGCAGATGATCTTCCAGGAAGGAGAGCTCCTTAGTGAGTGGTCGCCGAGGGAGAGATCGCCGGTTTCTACCTCTCGGTGGTGATCGTCGGTTTTCGTGTCCTGATAGGAGATCGCCCGTTTTGAGGTCTTCTGTTAGAGATCGCCGTTTTAAAGTTGGAGATCGCCGTTTTCTTTTGAGACCGCCTGTCTTACTGCATTTCTTTTATTTTCGTAAAATCTTGCAAACATTTGATTTGGTTATGTATTAAACTCCCTAAGAGGAGTAACTTCATTTCTGATATATATATAAATACATATTATTTTGCACTCTTCAATATTATTTGGTTACACTTAATTTCAATTATACATGGATGTATGTATTATTTTGGCGGGATGTTACATTAATGGTATCAGAGCAGTTCGTCCTTAGGATGACCTGAGGGCTGTGGATCCATTGTGTTTCTTCTGCTCATGAAAGTTATTTGAGTTTAAAATAATAACTATAGTGAAAGGTTTTCAAACGTTTTTGTATTGAAATTTTGTGTGTGCTTGGGTGAATATATGTTCTAATTGAAAATCTTAGTATTAAGAATGAGAAGGTCTTGATAAAGTAGTGAGGGTGCACACTCATAACTGGATCGAGATGAGTCTCAATCTTAATTCCAAAGGTTTGATGTTTAGCATATATTGAATTCTGGTGTGAGCTATCTCATTCTCTTGAGTGTCTTTGTAATTGATTGGAAATGGCTGATTGGACTGGTGACTGCATACCAGTAGTTGTGCTGGTGTTATGCTTGATGTTATAAGCATTATGACTCTGTTGTTGAGCTCAAATTCTTAATGATTTTGAGATGCTAACCTTTGTAAGGTCTAGCTGTTACCCCCCTTGAATGAATTGATTTCTTATCGATCTCATTCTTGTAGTTGTAGGGAATATAGGAATATTATAGTTTCAAAATCTGAAAACGAAGAGAGATGGCACGTAGACCTTCTACCCCTCCCCAATCTTCTTCGGAGATGAGCCAGATCGCTAAGGCTATCGAGATGATGGCAACTGCCATCCAACAGCAGAATACGGTAATGGCCCAGATTCATCAGGCTGTAATGAATCATTTGGAAACTGCTGGATCGGCTGCAACAGCTTCCCAGGTCAATCAGCCTCGGGAGCAGGTAGGGATGACCGAGTTCATGAGGCACAACCCACCCAAGCTCAGTGGGAGTGCTACCCCTGATCAAGCAGATCCGTGGACCAGGGAGTTACATGCCCTAGTAAGGAAGGCAAGGGTAGTGGAGACCCTGGAGAGGAGTGGTTCCAGAGTAATCAGATCACAACCAGGGGGTCCCTCCAGTGGGAAGGCCAAGGTGCAGCACCCACAAAGCAAGCCTTATTCGAGACCCTCTCAGCATAGGGCAGAAGCAGCACCGCCCCAGCTTCAGCAGCAACAACCCTGGAAACTTAAATGTTTCCACTGTGGTGGACCACACACAGCCAATGTGTGCCCCAAAAGAGATTCAGAGAGAAGATGTTTTGCCTGTCAAAGGACGGGACACGTTGCTAGAGATTGTCCTACCCAGAATAGGATGACTCAACCCAGTGGATCCCAACAGTTGAGGAATGGAGGCAGTCGACCTCAGGCAGCAGGGAGAGTGTTTGCCATGGCTGGAGCGGAGGCATCTCAGTCAGGTAACTTAGTGCAGAGTGTTGTTCTATAGCTGGTAGATGCGTTAGAATTTTGTTTGATTTTGGAGCGACACACTCCTTTGTGTCAAGCCTGTGTGTAGCCGAGTTGGGCCTTCTAGTGAAGGAGTTGCCGTTTGAAACTGTTGGTCTATACACCTGCATCAGGACAGGTGTTGACCTCTACAGTTTGCCCCGAATGTCCAGTGATAGTAGAGGGACGCAGATTCAAGGTGAACTTGATCTGCCTACCTCTTCAGGATCTGGATGTTATCCTGGGAATGGATTGGCTAGCTGCCAATCACGTTCTCGTAGTCTGTGGTAGTCAGAAGATAACGTTTCCAGACCTCCAAGAGGCAGACGTGTTATCAGCTCAGCGAGGGTGGTCGGTGTTGGGAGAAAGAAGCGAGGTGCTTCGTGAATCCTAGCTCAGTTAGGAGTGAAGAATGAAGAGGACGTAAGTTGGATACTTGTGGTGAAAAAATTTCAATGGATGTAATTTCAGAAGAAATATCCGGATTACCTCCTAAGAGAGAAGTGGAGTTCTCTATTGATTTTGGTACCTGGGGCTAGACCAGTGTCAATGGCACCTTACAGGAGGGCTCCAGCCGAGTTGGAAGAGTTTACCTATAATAACGGTGATCATGCTGGCATTGGGATGGCAACGTATGAAGCTTTGTATGGAAGGAAATGCAGAACTCCTTTGTACTGGTACCAGGAAGCAGTATTGGTTGAACCAGAGTTGATTCAGCAGACGACCGAGAAGGTGCAGATCAGGGATGACTTGTCCTTTGAAATGAAACCAGTCAGGATTGACGATAGGCAAAGTAAGCAGCTCAGAGGCAAGACCATCAACATGGTGAAAGTGGTGTGGGATGAGCGATCGGGTGATTCAACTTGGGAATTAGAAGAACCCATGAGAGAAGCCTATCCATACCTCTTTTCCTTGTAATTCATTTTCGGGGACGAAAATTTTCTTGTTGGGGAGATTGTAAGAACCTAGAAGTTTATATTGGAATAAAAGTGTTATACTATAAATAAATTCGAAGCACGTGTTCATTTAAATATAAAGGAAGGAATGTATAGCTGAGAAGCCTACGAGATCGCCGTTATTAAGCGGGTAGGCGATCTCCAACTTCTCTGGCACTTGAACGCCTATCGCCTAGCTTATGCTTGAACGCCTATCGCCTAGCTTATGCTTGAACGCCTATCGCCTGTGTGTACCTAGTAGCCTGTCGCCTAGAGTACACCTAATCGCCGAAACTACACTTAGTGTGTAGCCAAAATGTTGGATCAACCCTGGTACGTCCCAAAAGCCACGCGTATCAAGGTGTGGGTTAAACCTTGGATACGCTGGGCAGGCGAAGCTCTATACTTGAGCATAAGAGAATCATCCTTAACGTTACACGCTTGGGCGCACGAGGACTTGTGCTAATCAACTCTTGGAAGTGTGAAGCTACCGACGTCACCAAGCCTTGTGGAGAGAATACCTTGGATGTAACATAGTGGAATGAAGAACCTCCAGGGGGGAGTGGCGAGTGTCATCGGGCATCGCAGGGCGCGAGGCATGCTGCGGGGTGTGTCTTCGCGCGAGGGGTCATCGGTCGAGAGTCTTCGCGCGAGAGGTCATCGGTCGAGAGTCTTCGCGCGAGAGGTCATCGGTCGAGAGTCTTCGCGCGAGAGGTCAATGGTCGAGAGTCTTCGCGCGAGAGGTCATAGCGCGACGTTGAGTACACACAGAGAACGTGGGACCCAGATTTCCAGCATGAGACGCGCGGCACGCGAGACACGTAGGCAAAAAGCGTTGGTTCAGAACAGTGACATCAGAATGTTGGCATGCGCGGGAGACACTCGCGGTCGTACTGTTCAGAGCAGTGGCTGGCATGCACAAGCGACAAACAGTGGCAGTACTGTTCAGAGCAGTGGTTGGCATGCACCAGAGACAACAGTGGTCGTACTGTTCAGGGCAGTGGTTCTCAGACTTCTCTGCAGAGTGGGTGGTGGCAGCTGCTTTTGGTGGATAAGTTGGTTTAAGATGCAGAAGACCCACTGCTGAGGGAAACAAGAAACGTCGCAGCCTTCAAAGAGAGAAAGAGTTAGTTACCTCCCTTCTCCTCCAGTTGCCTCCTTCGCGCTGCGATTCTAGCACCTTCACACGAGAGTACGACGAGCGACAGCCACCATTAGAGCACCTGGGAGGTTCTCTGCAAGTCCTTCAACCAGACGCGAAAAACAGAGCCAAGGTATTCTGCAAGCTTCGTTGGATTTCGAAGCTCCTGGTGGTTGCGCAAGTCCAGGTAAGGGAAGCTAGACTCCATTTTCAATAAAAGCCATAGTTTAGCTATTTCTGAAATGAGTGCGACGTGGTCGCCGGTTTCGTTTTCATCTGTGTAAAATGCTCTGTTCTATGTGTTTTGGGCGACGTGGTCGCCGGTTTTATATAAAGCCTTCGAAATACCTTGTTTTTGAACCAGGTCGCCGGTTTTGGCGCTGTTTTGCGAAATCTCTGTTTTTGATGTTGTTTTGAAACTACTTGAGATTTACATGAGATATTCGAAGATCTGAAGCTTTGAAATGTTTGTTGATGTGATTTGAATCATTTACTTGAATGGTATGATGTGTTTGGATGTGGGATCGAGGCATAGTATTTTCAGGAAAGGAAATACCGTGTTGAGATTGGTTAGGAAGTGCATTGATCAGTGAGTAACCTGTTAATGAGACGATCCTGACTCTGCTGAGATAATGGAATCACGTAGATGAAGTTATTCAGTTGGTGAGAGTCGAAGGAGGTTCATACGTATGGGCGAGTTGTTCAAATGGGAACGAGCTCGAGCTGTTGTATGGATTAACCTTGTCATACCAGGAGAATGGTAACATTGAGATTGTATATGCGCATGCTGTGTGGATTCACAGTGGTATGGTATGACAAGTGCATGTCTCTGGATACTAAGTTCAACGCACGAGTCTTCCGGAAGTAGTGTCAAGTGTCTTGTGTTGAGAGTCAGTGGAAAGTCTGACATGTGAAATGAGAAACTTGAATATTGATAGACACTTGATGCAGTTTGTGAAATAGATTGATTCTGAGGAATGTTGTGAAGTTTATGATTTTTGGGCGATCAGGTGAAGGGATGAGCAGCTCTACGTTTTACATGGATAATCTTGAAACTTGTTTTACTTTAATTTTTAATGTTCCTATTTAAACTCTCTTTAAAATGTCTAGCTTACCCTGTGGTGTTTTCTTTGGTGTTGTGCTTGGTTCTCTTTAAAAACTGTGATGATCGTGTAATTGTTACACGGGAGCAGATGATCTTCCAGGAAGGAGAGCTCCTTAGTGAGTGGTCGCCGAGGGAGAGATCGCCGGTTTCTACCTCTCGGTGGTGATCGTCGGTTTTCGTGTCCTGATAGGAGATCGCCCGTTTTGAGGTCTTCTGTTAGAGATCGCCGTTTTAAAGTTGGAGATCGCCGTTTTCTTTTGAGACCGCCTGTCTTACTGCATTTCTTTTATTTTCGTAAAATCTTGCAAACATTTGATTTGGTTATGTATTAAACTCCCTAAGAGGAGTAACTTCATTTCTGATATATATATAAATACATATTATTTTGCACTCTTCAATATTATTTGGTTACACTTAATTTCAATTATACATGGATGTATGTATTATTTTGGCGGGATGTTACAAGAAGCGTGCAAGAGAAGTTAGAAAGCATGAAGGCTCGAGTGAAAAGTGATGAAACAGTGTAGAGGCGTGGGGTTTTGAAAGGGTTTAACGTAGGCAAGGAAGCCCAAACGTAAAAGACACCCTACCGTTGATCTAGACACGTGTCCACAGATTAAGAGGGGGTTGGTGAGATGTCCCTTCAGCACGCTGTTCTTGTCCTTTCGCTCAGTGCCATGTAGGTCGCCCGAGCCGATGACTTAGTCTCTTCGCTGAATAAGTTAACAGCTTGAGACTGGGGGGCTTGTGTACCGACCCGTCCTCGGATACGGAGAACAGCTAGTAATGGTGGGCCACGTCAGCTGGGTCCCACAGCGTAGCCCAAAGCCACATGGGATGGACCCCGTAGGTAGTATGAACTAGCGGGATGGTTAGTCATCAGCGTGTCGATCAATAGAGTGGACTGATGTGTCCTCGTCACTCCGCAGGTTGATGAGTCCTCGGCGACAGAGTGGGACAAAGTGACATCAGTCTTGGGTGTTTTGAACAACAGAGCTAGAACATCTGGTGTGGGTCCTGAAAGAAGACCAGTTATCAGTAAGAGGCCCAGAGGTAAGGAGAGGCCTGAATCACGAAGAGCTTATGCATGCAGCAGGGTAAGCACAGTTAGGTGTAGAGTCCTGAGGGGTCGAGTACTCATCAGAACTAGGGTTTCCCAGTGAAGCTACATGCATGGCATGTAAACAGTGAAGGCACTCCTAGAACAGGTGGCCCCAGAGACTAGGTGCACGAGGAGGCACCCAGGTGGTCACCCTGTTAGAGTTTGCACTCCAGTTAAGGAAACCTTACATGCTAGATTACCCTAAGTCTGGGTGATAGCGGCGCAAGGGTATTCCTGTAAACCCTAAATATGGGTAGCGGTGCAGAGGAAACCCTAGACTATATAAAGGGTAGTAAAACACTTAACAAAGATACGCAGTTTGAAACCCTAAACAAAAATACTCAATACACTTGGTGTGCTTGCCCTAGTTTTGACTTGAGCGTCAGAGTGCAAACGGCTTCGAGGGCGCCCCTTTCTATCTTGCAGGTGTAGGTTGTTTCGAGACAGCAAAGCATAATTCAAGGTGAGGGAAGGAGGCGTGTGACTGTCGTAGGGTCAATCGACAGGAGAGTCAACTAGCAAGAACACTAAGTTAATATCTAGTGGGGATTTTCTCTAGGTGACTCGCTCTAATTGCTCTAAGAATCTTGATCCAATTCTTAACAAAGTGTTACAAATTAAATGAATATAAAATCAACTCACATCAAGGAGGATTCAAGAAGATTGGGACTCTACTACTGATGGCAGAAAAACTTTTCTCTACATGTTCAAAGACCCCTTAGAGGATCACAAGGAGTAGAGCCCAATCCATGGGAGTTGAGCATCAACTAGTTTCTTTATTTGTAATTTTAGTAGAATAGGGTTCTTTTAGCAGAATAGGGGGTGTGCTTATCATTTTAGCTTGAGTATAGCCTTTAGGGTAGGATTTTGACCTACCTTTTAGAATAATAGGAATAGGGTGTGGCATTGACTAGCCGCCCCTCTCTTTAGGGTTTCCTATCCTACCCTTGCTCCTTGCTCTCCAAGGCATCATCTCCTATAAATAAGGGTGCTTGGCTCATGTTATATAAGATCAATTTATATGAGTAAATGTAGCCAAATTTTTGCAAGCTTCTATTCTCTTGTCTAGTCTCTCTAGGTTAGACATTTTTATCTTCACCTTCACCTTTCTCCAAGTGATATGGCCCAACCAATCACTGTCCATACCTTTCATGCACCTAAAAGGAATCCATAAATCTATATGAACCATCCTTGATCCATCACATCTATAGCTTCCGCCCATTCTCACCTCAATCCTGAAGAAGAACAATCGGTCATGAAGGCACAACCCATCATTTGGTATCTAGAGCCAAGGTTCTTCAAGAGATAAGTGTCTTCTCTTAATTTTAATTTTTGAGTTTTCTTCATTTCCGTGTTGTGTTGTGTTGTTGTTTTGAAAGTGCTGTATGGTTTTACTTTGTTCAAATTGTTCTTGAACATTCTGGTTGCAATTTTATAGGTTTTTGTTGAGTATTTGAGTGTGTTGTTTTGTTTTTGCTTTATTTGAGTCTTATTGATGTTTTTAATCGGTGCAAACTGTTTGGTTTTGATTTATTTTGATTTTTGAATCCATACAAGTTTTTTCAAAGTCATGTTCATCCTACAATGTCATCAATTCCAAGTGGTGCCTATTGTTGTTGATTTGGTTGCTTGATTTTGATTTGACTGCAGTTTTTATTTCTGAAATTTAAAGCTTTGGTTCCTTTAATATTTTCAGATTTGAGTTCATACTTGTGTGTTAGTTCCATACAAGTTCTTTTCCAATCATTTCCATTGTGTTTTTGAAGTTTCCTTATTGTTTTCTAATTCCAAGTTTAGGATTTCTCTGTTTTCACTGTTTCTGTGCTGGCTGGAATCGTTTGCATAAATTAATCTAGTTGGTGAAAATTTCTGAAATTCTGAATTTGAGTATTTTGATGTGTTGAGAAAAGTGAAAAAAAGAAGTATAGAAAAATTCAACATACAAAAAAAATGATAAAATAAATACAAACAAAGTGCAAAAATTTTGACTCTGAAAAAAAAAAGTGAAGCGGCAGTGATTTTGAAAATATTATTACAATTAATTGGCTCACTGTTTTGGTGAATTTCCAGTGCCTAATTTGAGCTTAAAAATTGAAGTTTCAGTGGTTAAAATTTCAAGTTCAAATTTGAAGTATTTTATCCAGCATAAATTTTGGAAGTGAAAATTTACAAAAAGAAATAATTCTGTAGTGCTGTTTTTGGTTTTTTTATTCACCTATTCTAGTTCCATTCACTAGGATTCCACTTTGTGTGCTACTTTTCTTGTGAGCCTTATTTTTTTTTTTTTTGCTTGTCAATTTTATTGAACACTTTTTCAAGTCATATCAAATACAAATTCCTTTGCTATGGTACTATCTTTTTTTTTTTTTTAAATTGATTTTTTTGTTGCTTTAAACTTGCTTGACCTCTCTTTGGTGGAATTGACCTAAAAAATGTTGTGGTGAGTAGTGGAACTAACATTTTGTTTTGGTGAGAGCTATATCACTAGAGAGGGGCTGAATTAAATATTTAAGGTTGAATAACCTAAGGAGACCAAGCAAGGGACAACAACAACTTCTTTGAAAAATACACAAAAATACATAGAGGAGTTACAAGTGAAGGAGTGCATAGAATAGGACTTTAATTATGTGCATCAAAATTTGTTGACCTAATTTCTTTGTATTTCTTTGAGTTGTGATTTTCATTACTTTGATTAATTAGTGGATTAATATGTCTTAGACGGTGAGTGTGTCTTCAAGGTTCAAAGTGCCAAGAAGCCTCACCTTAGGATTTGACTAGTTTTAAAGCTTTCTAGATAGCAATTTTCATTTGTGTTTTATTACTTTGCATTATTTCTAGCATAAAACTTTGTTCTCATCTTTGCTTGTGCTCTAAGTAAATTTCTTAGAGAAAGGTTTGTGAAAGTATTGTGGGATAGTCTTTGGTTAGGAAAGGCTTGGTACTTAAGTGATCCAAGTGATCCACCTCCCTTTCTTAGGAATTTCCTACTTCACTCCACCTATCTTTCTTTTTGAAAATTACTTTTATCACATGACCCTAAACATGTCTACTCATTCTTCAAGTCATAGTGAAAGTGATAGAAAACCACAAAATCTCTTTTGAAACAATTGGCTACAGACTTTCAATCACTATCACTTAGACAATTGCAACATGATGGCTCAAATTTTGGAAGATAAAAAATAAAGAGATGCCCATCTTGCAATTTTGGAAGAGGAGTTGAAGATTGTTAGAGAAAAAGATTAATACATTAGAAAATTAAAAAAAAAAATCACATGCATCACATGCTTCTAGTTCTAGGTCGAGTGACTCACATGCTGAGGAGAGTAAAAGAAAGAATGAATATTATCAACATTTACCTAGAGAACTAGAAGGGAACAACCAAAGGGGACTAGGGTAGACTTGCCTCATTTTTATGGGAAAGAAAATGTTGAAACCTATCTAGATTGGGAGATGAAGATAGAACAACTTTTTGTTGGCCATCATGTTAGTGAGGAGAGGAAAGTACCCGTAGCAACCTTAGGTTTCCAAGGGAATGCTATGTATTGGTGGACAACCCTAGAGAGAGATAGGTGCCTCCACAAGGACCCTCCCATAGAATATTGGAATGACCTTAGGGGAGCCTTGAGACGCCATCATATTCCTTCATACTACAATAGAGAGTTAATGGACAAGATCCAAAGATTCCAACAAAGAACATGAGTGTAGAGGAGTATAGACAAAAGATGGAGCTTTACATGATGAGAGCCTCTATTTGGGAGGGAAAAACCACCACCATAGCTAGGTTCCTAGGTGGTATCAATCTTGAGATGAGGGATAAAGTGGAACTCTTGCCCTTAGGGACTTGAATGACTCGATCCAACTTTGTATAAAAGTTGAGCAACAAAATTTGAGAAAAGGATCAAGTCACAAGGAGAGTTCTTACTCTAACTCTTATCCTAAGAAAAAGTATAGAAGAGAAAGGGAGGATAGTCTTTCAAAAGATAAACCTAAAGAAACTCCCAAAAGTGTAGGAAAAGATGTGTCTACCTCACAACCCTGCAGTAGAGATATCCAATGTTTTATGTAAGGACCTAGAAACTTTAATTGGAATGAAAGTATTATATTTAAATAATTTCAGAAGATGTTATTATTTAAAATACAAAGAGCTGGTAAATGAAGTTTCGTAGTAGTCGGACATCGGACGTCGCCCAAGGTCTGGGGTCCGCTGGTAGAGGTCGGTCGGCTGGCATGTAGATCAAGAAGAGTAAAGGAAGAAAAGTGTAGCTAAGAAGTCTTCTACGAGATCGCCGTTATTGAAGACGGAGGCGATCTCTGACTTCTCTGGGACATAATCGCCTGTCGCCTAGGGGAGACATGACCGCCAATCGCCTATGGTGTACGTGATCGACGGGAGTGCACGTAGTATGTGGTCAAGATGCTGGATTAACCATAGTGGGTTCCAAAAACCACGCGTATCAAGGTGTGGGTTAAGCCTTAGATACGCTGTGCATGCGAAGCTCTATGCTTGAGCATAAGAGATCGTCCTTAGTGTTGCATGCATGGGCGCAAGAGGAGTGGTGCTGATCTACTCTTGGAAATGTGAAGCTACCAACGTCACCAAGCCATGTGGAAGTGATACCTTGGACGTAACATAGTGGGATGAAGAACCTTCAGCAAGGTGTGACGATGTGACATCGGTGAGCAGAGTAAGGCGATGTGTTCTCGTCACACACAAGGGCGATAAGAGACCGCCAACAGGATGAGAGGAACATCGGTCATCAACCAGGATGAGAGACACATCGGTGGTCTGCCAGGTTGAGACATCGGTTGTCTGCCAGGGTGAGACATCGGTGGTCCTCCAAGGTGAGACATCGGTTGTCTGCCACGATGAGGAATCAGTCATCACCGGGATGAGGCACATCAGTCATCGCCGGTATGAGAGTCACATTGGTCGTCTCCCAGGGAGAGACATCGGTCGTCCTCCAGGATGAGGCCTCGGTGGTTAGTCATCACGCGGTGTCGAGTTTCACACAGATAAGGTGGGACCCAGGCTCTCAGCATCAGACGTACTGCACGCGCGACACGTAGACAAAAAGGGTGGTTCAGAATAGTGACATCAGAAAGTTGGCATGCGCAAGAGACACTCGCGGTCGTACTGTTCAGGGAAGTGGTTGGCATGCGCAAGAGACAACCGTGGCCGTACTGTTCAGTGAAACGTACACTCTGGCTTTCCTGCAGAGGGGGTGGTGGCAGCAGCATGCGTGGACAAGTAGGCTTGGATTCAAAAACCCACTGCAAGGAGGCAAAGAACGTGGCAGTGACTCAAGAGTGAAAGAGTGAGTGCATCTTCATCCCTCTCTTTTCTCTCCTTCGCGCTGCGATTCGGGCAACCTCAAGCACCAGTACGACGAGCGACGACTGCCCTTGGACACTTGGGAGGTTCTCTGCAAGTTCTCCAGACCGAGACACTAAAACAGAGTGAAAGCATCTTTAAGCTTCGTTGGGTTTCGGAGTTCTTGGAGTTTTGCGCAAGTCCAGGTAAGGGAAGCTAGTACTCTACATTTATAAAAACGTTAGGCGAGTAAGTTCTGAAGTGAGGGCGACGTGGTCGCCGGTTTTCATGTTTCTTTTCACAATGCTCTGTTCTTATGTGTGGGGTGACGTGGTCGCCGGTTTTAACTTTATTTCCGAAATCCCCTGCTTTTGAATGAGATCGCCGGTTTTGGCGTTGTTTTTCGAACTCCCCTGTTTTAGTGCTGTTTGAAAACTGTTTGAGATTTAAATGTGAAATACATGTGATATTTGAAAATCTGAATCGTGGAATGAATGTTGCTATGACTGAATCGTTCATTCAGTGTTGTATGATGTATTGATTGTTGTGAATGTGGGATCAAGGCATAGTATTTTCAGGAAAGAAAATACCGTGTAAGATCGTGTGTAATGTGTATTGACTAGGGGCTTGTCTAGAAGGAGATATCCTGACTCTGCTGATATAATGGAATCACATAGATGAAGTTATTCAGTTGTAGAGAGTCGAAGGAGGTTCATATGAATGGGTGAGTCGTGTGAAAAAGAACGAGCTCGGCCTGTTATATGAACTAACCCTGTCATACCGGGAGAGTGATGATATTGAGACTATGTATGCGCATGGCTGTGTGGATTTCACAGCGACCCTGTGTGGATTTCACAGTGGTGTGGTATGACAGGTGCAGATCTCTGAGCCTGAGTCAACGCACGAGTCTTCCGGAAGTGGAGTCATGTGTCTATATGTTATGAGTCAGTGGAAAGTCTGACATGTGAACCATGAGTATCGAATGTATTGGATAGGCACTTGACGAGTTTGTGATATATGGGGACGTTGATGGTTGAAAATTGATATAGTGTATGAATGGTGTGAAGATTTATATTTTCTTCTGATATAAAGTTTCATTTTAAAGTTTTTAAAACATCTAGCTTACCCTTTTATTTGGTATTGTGATTGCTTTCTTAAACCTGTGATGATCGTGTATTTTTGCACGGGAGCAGACGAGGTTGCAGGTAGTAGAGCTCCTCAGTGAGTGGACGCCGGTAGGAGATCGCCCGTTTCTGTTTCTGTTAGGCGATCACCCTTTTTCTGTTGTCTGATAGGAGATCGCCCTTTTCTGATAGGAGATCGCCCTTTTCTTCTGATAGGAGATCGCCTGTTTTTTTTTTTGCTGTATTTTGTTTAAGTTTTGGAAATTGACCGAATTTGTATTAAACTCCCTGTGAGGAGAAACTTCATTACGTATATATAATTTTGTTCACTTCAATATATTTGTTTACCTTTATTTTCATTATATAAATATGAAGAGTATTTTGGCGGGATGTTACATTTTAAATGTCTTGGTAGAGGTCATATAGCATCCCAATGCCCAAATAGGAGAACCATGATCTTAAGAGGGAGGGATGAGTATAGCAGCCAAGGTGACGAGTCTTGTAGGGGAGAAGAAAAAGAAGATAGTGAAGGGGCATATCCTTGTGAGGGAGAATTAATGATGATTAGAAGAACCCTCAACAACCAACCTAGTATAAACAATGAAAGACAAAGAGAGAACATCTTTCATATAAGATGTAAAGTTTTAGAAAATATTTGTTCTCTCATTGTGGATAGTGGATCATGCTGCAATTGTTGTAGCACTAGGATGGTTGAAAAGCTTAATATACAATTAGTACCTCATCCAAAACCTTACAAACTTCAATGGATCAATGAAGATAGGGAACTAACTGTAGACAAGCGAGTAAAAGTCATTCTTTCTGTGGGAAACTATAAAGATGAGATTTTATGTGATGTAGTACCCATGGAAGCTTGTCATATCTTATTGGGAAGACCATGGCAATTAGATAAGAAAGCTATGCATAATGGTCTTACCAACGAGATCACTTTTACTCATAGGGAAAAGAAGTTTGTACTTTATCGTTTAACACCCTCACAAGTGGTAAAGGACCAAGTACAAATGAAACACAAAAGAGAAAATGAGAAAAAAAAAGAGAAAATAGAAAAACAAGAAAAAGACCTTAGAGAGAAAGCTGAGGCATGGGAGAAGAGTGTTCCTTCCTACAAGGTCATTCAGAAAGAAGAAAAATTTGAAAATAAAATTGAAAAGATACTTCTATCCGAACAACCTTCAGGCCTCCTTCTTTGTAAAGGAACACTTGCATGCACTACCACACTTTCTAAAGTTTGTGAAGTACCTCCTCAAGTCAAAAGACTTTTAAAAGAATTTTGTGATGTATTCCCTAAGGAAGGACCCATTGGGCTTCCACCTTCTAGGGGTATATAACATCAAATAAACTTAGTTTCAGGAACTAGTCTACCAAATAGACCAGCTTATACAACTAATCTTGAGGAGACTAAGGAGATAGAGTCACAAGTTTAGGAATTTTTGAAGAAGGGCTGGGTTCAAAAGAGTCTAAGTCCTTGTGTTGTACCTATTTTGTTGGTACCCAAGAAAGACGGCAAGTGGAGATGTGTTGTGATTGTAGAGCCATCAATAATATCTCCATCAAATACAGGCATCCAATTCCTAGACTTGATGATATGCTTGATGAATTGCATGGGTCTATCATATTTTCCAAGATTGACCTTAAAAGTAGATATCACCAAATTAGAATTAAAGAAGGTGATGAGTGGAAAAATGCTTTTAAGACCAAATTTGAACTATATGAGTGGTTAGTGATGTCTTTTACACTCACTAATTCACCTAGCACTTTCATAAGGCTTATGAATTGTGTCCTTAGGGATTACATAGGTAAATATGTAGTAGTTTATTTTGATGATATATTAGTATATAGTCAAAGCCTAGAGTCCCACCTAAGTCACCTTAGGGAGGTTCTTTTAGTGCTTAGGAAAATAGTTTGTTTGCTAATATAGATAAGTGTTCTTTTTTGTAGATAGTGTAGTGTTTTTAGGTTTTATAGTAAACAAAAATGGGGTATATGTTGACCCTAAGAAAATCAAAGCCTTCCAAGAGTGGCCAAGCCCTCAAAATGTAGGAGATGTTAGGAGCTTCCATGGCTTAGTAGGTTTTTGTAGGGGATTTGTTCCTAACTTCTCAAGTCTAGCTTCACCACTTAATAAGTTAGTGAAGAAAGACACTCCATTTTTTTGGATGGAGAAAATGAGCTAGCCTTTTAAAGTTTGAAAGCTCAACTCACTAATGCACCCATTCTAGCTTTACCAAACTTTTGAGCTAGGAGTGTGATGCATCGGGAGTAGGAATAGGTGTTGTGTTGTTGCAAGGTGGGCTCCCGATTGCATGTTTTAGTGAAAAACTTTATGGTGTCACCCTCAACTACCCCACCTATTACAAAAAGCTCTATGCACTTGTGAGGGCCATGCAAACTTGGGAACACTATCTAGTCTCAAAAGAATTTGTCATACACAGTGATCATGAGTCTTTGAAATATTTGAAGAGTCAACACAAGTTGAACAAAAGACATGCAAAGTGGATGGAATTTCTTGAGCAATTTCCATATGTTATCAAATACAAGAAGGGCAATACAAACATTGTGGCTAATGATCTATCAAGGAGACATGCCCTCTTTTCTAAACTTGGTGTCGAAATTCTTGGATTTGAAAACATACAAGAACTTTATCAAGAAGATCAGGATTTTGCACCCACTTTTGCTAAGTTCCAACATAGAGCACTAGGAGGTTTTTATGTTTCTAAGGGGTACTTATTTAAAGAAGGAAAAATTTGGATACCCCAAGGAACACTTAGAAAACTACTTGTAAAAGAATCACATGAAGGAGGACTCATGGACCATTTTGAAGTTGATAAAACTCTTGAGCTTTTGAAAGGAAAATTCTTTTGGCCACACATAAGGAAAGATGTCCAAAGACATTGTCATAGATGCCTTTCATGTTTGAAAGCTAAATCTAAGACAATGCCTCATGGACTCTACACTCCTTTACCTTTTACAAGTGCTCCTTGGGAAGATATAAGCATGGAATTCATATTAGGACTCCCTAGGACACAAAGAGGTTTTGATTCCATCTTTGTGATAGTGGATAGGTTTAGCAAGATGGCTCATTTCATACCCAGCCATAAAGTGGATGATGCTAGCAACATCTCTAAGCTCTTGTTTAGAGAAATGGTAAGACTACATGGTTTACCTAAGACCATAGTTTTGGATGGAGATCCTAAATTTGTAAGCCATTTTTGGATAACTCTCTGGGAAAGTGATGTGAGTTGATTTTAGGTTCATTATATTTGTGACACTTTCTTAGAATTAGGATCAAGATTCTTAGCAATTTAGAGTGAGTCACCTAAGAAAAATCCCCACTGGACATTAACTTAACAAGTGTTAAGTAGATGTGAAGGTTCATTTCCAAAGGTCCAAGGTTAAAACACAATTAATGGTGATGAATGAATGAAGAACAAGGTGCTGAACTCAAAAAAAGAATAGGTGCAGAATTTAAACACAAAAAACAGAATGGAAACACAAATTGAAACAAAAGAACCGATTGAAATTCAACAACAAGACATAGAATCAAAACTACCGATTGAAATGACTATGGAAGATGAAAGAAGATGAAACTTATGTGGTTGTAGCCATGGATTGGGAATGGACACGCCACTTGGAGGTGATGATCCAAGATAAGTGCAGATTTGCCGCCACTTGAGTGCTCCCAAAGCTTCACAAGATGAGACAAGGAAGAGGAGAACAAGTCTCACAAAATTCACTCACAATTTGAATATAGTAACTTTTCTTGTAATTTCAATGTTCAATTTACAATGACCAAGCACCTCTATTTATAGGTTTAGAGGGCTGAAATGAAAGTGAAACAAATTCAAAATTCCCTCCTAATTCTAATTCAAATTTGGAGCCAATCTTGAGTCACATGGGAGGTGTGACCTTTTTCTATTTTGGCACCTCCTAAAAACTACACCTACACCTACTCTTTATGTCACATGGAAGGTGTGACCTATCTTTATACATTGGCACCCCTTATTTTAATATCTACACCTTCCTTTAAAGTTCTACTAAAAACTATACACAAGTAATTACAAAAAGAGACATCCATTGATGCTCTTATCCCAAAGCTTTAGCCTTGCTCCTAGTCATCCTTTGAGGCATGAAGGATGTTGAGCTATTTGGTTGGGCTTGGGCCCCAACTTGGGCTTGGGCTTCATGGGCTTGGGCCTCAGTCGCCTTCTTTACTTGGTCTTCATCAGAAAGGCTAGGAACTAAGTTGAACTTCTCAACTTCTTGTCATCCTCAAAAGGATGGACAAACCAAAGTTGTAAATAGGTCTCTTTCCACTCTGCTTAGGTCAATCATGAAAGGAAACCACAAATCATGGGATGAGTACCTTTCTCATATTGAGTTTGCATATAATAGAGTAGTTCATAAAACTAAGAACATTTCTCCATTTGAGGTTGTGTATGGGTTCAATCCTCTTACACCTTTAGATTTGTTACCTCTACCTAATACATGATATTTTGTGCATAAGGAAGGAGTAACAAAGGCTAAATTTGTAAAGAAAATGCATGAGAGGATTAAGAACAAAATACAACAACAAACAGAGAAATACATGAAACATAACAATAAGGGGAAGAGAGAGATGATTTTTGAGGAGGGAGATTGGGTTTGGCTTCACCTTAGAAAAGATAGATTGCCGAATCAGAGGAAGTCTAAACTTAGTTCCCGGGGTGTGGTCCCTTCCAAGTTCTCAAAAGAATTAATGCATATCAAATTGACTTGCCTGAGGAATATGGAGTACATATTACCTTCAATGTTATGGATCTAACACCTTTTGCAGGTAGTGAAGATGAAGAGGCAGAACCATATGATTTGAGGACAAATCCTCTTCAAGAGGGAGGGGATGTTGGAAAAGGCCCAAGCTCAGGCCCTAGTTCAGGCCCAACAACTAGGTCCATGGCAAAGATGTAAGGACCTGTAAAATTAAATTGGAATAAAAGGAGTATATTTTAAATGAATTCTAAGTATGTTTTTATTTAAGATAAAAAGGAAGGAAAGTATAGTTTAGAAGACTATGAGATCGCCTGGTTAGTACATAATCGCCTGTCGCCTAGATTACACGTGATCGCCAGTCGCCTATGGTGCATGTGATCACCGAAAGTGCACTCAGTATGTGGTCAGGATACTGGATCAACCAGAGTGGGTTCCACAAAACCACACGTATCAAAGTGTGGGTTAAGCCTTAGATACACTGTGCATGCGAAGCTCTATGCTTGAGCATAAGAAATCGTCCTTAGTGTTGCATGCATGGGCGCACGAGGACTAGGGCTGATCTACTCTTGGAAATGTGAAGCTACCGACGTCACCAAGTCATGTGGACATGATACCTTGGACGTAACATAGTGGGATGAAGAACCTTCAGCAAGGCGTGGCGATGTGTCGTCGGGCATCGCCAGGGCGCGAGGCATACGGGCATCGCCGGACGCGAGGCATGCGGGCATCACCGAGCGCGAGGCATGCGGTCATCACCAGGGCGTGAGGCATACGGGCATCGCCAGGGCGCGAGGCTTGCG
This sequence comes from Phaseolus lunatus, assembly GCA_013389735.1. Taxonomy (NCBI): domain Eukaryota; kingdom Viridiplantae; phylum Streptophyta; class Magnoliopsida; order Fabales; family Fabaceae; genus Phaseolus; species Phaseolus lunatus. The sequence goes on from CM023867.1 coordinate 16,463,527, forward strand.
GGCATCGCCAGGGCGCGAAGCATGCGGTCATCGCCAGGGCAAGACATCGGTCGTCTCCCAGGGTGAGACATCGGTCGTCCTCCAGGATGAGACATCGGTGGATAGTCATCGCGCGAGCGGTCATCGGTGGAAGGTTATCGCGCGATGTCGAGTTTCACACAGATAAGGTGGGACCCAGGCTCTCAGTAGGAGACGTACTGCACGCGCAACACGTAGACAAAAAGGGTGGTTCAGAATAGTGACATCAGAGTGTTGGCCTGCGCAGAGGCACGCGTAGTCGTACTGTTCAGGGAAGCGTACACGCAAACTTCCCTATAGAGTGGGTGGTGGCAGCGGCTTTTGTGGACAAGTTGGTTTAAGATTCAAAAACCCACTTCTGAGAGGCAAAGAACGTTGCAGTGGTTCAAGAGTGAGTTTACCTTCATCCTTCTCTTCTCTCTCCTTCGCGCTGCGATTCAGGCATCCTCAAGCACCAGTACGACGAGCGACGACTGCCCTTAGAGCACCTGGGAGGTTCTCTGCAAGTTCTACAAACCAGACGCTAAAACAGAGCTAAGGCATCTTTAAGCTTTGGTGGGTTTTGGAGCTCTTGGTGTTTTGCGTAAGTCCAGTAAGGGAAGCTAGCCTTATTTCCAACGAAAACCTTATATTAAATGATTGAGATGATGGGGCGACGTGGTCGCCGGTTTTCAACTGTTATTGCATAATCCCCTGTTTTTGGACGAGATCGCCGGTTTTGGCGTTGTTTTTCGAACTCCCCTATTTTTGGTGTTGTTTGAAACTGTTTGAGATTTAAATGTGATATTCGAAAATCTGAACCTTGGAATGAGTTTTGCTGTGACTGGAATCGTTCATTAAGTGTTGTATGATGTGTTGAATGTTGTGAATGTGGGATCAAGGCATAGTATTTTCAGGAAAGAAAATACCGTGTAAGATCGTGTGTAATGTGCATTGACTAGGGACTTGTCTAGAAGGAGATATCCTGACTCTGCTGATATAATGGAATCACATAGATGAAGTTATTCAGCTGTGGAGAGTCGAAGGAGGTTCATATGTATGGGTGAGTTGTTTGAAAGAGAACGAGCTTGACCTAGTAGAGTCATGTGTCTATATGTTATGAGTCAGTGGAAAGTCTGACGTGTGAACTATGAATATTGAAAGTAGCGAATAGACACTTGACGAGTTTGTGGAATATGGGAATGTTGAAGGTTTAAATTGATATGGATTATGAATGGTGTGAAGATTTATGTTTTCTATTGATTTAAAGTTTCATATTTAAAGTTTTTAAAACATCTAGCTTACCCTTTTATCTGGTATTGTGATTGCTTTCTTAAACCTGTGATGATCGTGTATTTTTGCATGGGAGCAGACGAGGTTGCAGGTAGTAGAGCTCCTCAGTGAGTGGTCGCCGGAAGGAGATCGCCCGGTTCTGTTTCTGTTAGGCGATCACCCTTTTTCTGTTGTCTGACAGGAGATCGCCCTTTTCTGATAGGAGATCGCCTGTTTGTCTTTTTGCTGTATTTTGTTTAAGTTTTGGAAATTGACCGATTATGTATTAAACTCCCTGCGAGGAGAAACTTCATTACATATATATAATTATGTTCACTTCAATATATTTGTTTACCTTTATTTTTATTATATAAATATGAAAAGAATTTGGCGGGATGTTACAAAAGAGGATTCAAGAAGATTGGGACTCTACTACTGATGACAGAGAAACTTTTCTCTACATGTTGTTCAAAGACCCCTCAGAGGATCACAAGGAGTAGAGCCCAAGCCATGGGAGTTGAGCATCAACTAGTTTCTTTATGTAATTTCAGTAGAATAGGGTTCCTTTACCATAATAGGAGGGTGTGCTTATCATTTTAGCTTGAGTAGAGCCTTTAGGGTAGGATTTTGACCTACCTTCTAGAAGAATAGGAATAGGGTGCAACATTAACCTCATTCAATGCCCTAGCCGCTCCTCTCTTTAGGGTTTCCTATCCTACCCTTGCTCCTTGCTCTCTAAGGTACCATCTCCTATATATAAGGGTTGAACATCCCCAGACTCAATACCAGCACGTATCAATTGTCGAGGGTCGAACACCCTCGAGCTTAATACCAACACAATAATTCTATTATAAACTAACAACTAACATAATTTAAATTAATAATAAATAAAAATTATAATAAATACTAAATAATATAAATTTTAAAAAATAAAAATTTTAAAAAATAAAAAATAAGCAAATTCATAACATTAAAAAAAATTTAAAACACCACCAACCTTGTGCGTGAAGACAACATTGGTGAAGAGTGGCATGGGAGCGGCAGCAACAACAACTAATGGAAGAAGCCCAAGCCCAAGTCAAAGCCCAAGTCAAAGCCCAATAAATATAAGATATGGGCCAACTACAAGAGCTATGGCAAGAAGGATTCAAGGATTGGGACACTGCTACTGATGGCAAAGAAGCTTTCCTCTATATGTTAAAAATGCTATAAGTTTAGTGTAGAAGTAGATTTCAAATTTCTTGTCAAAATTAGAATAGGAAATTTATTCGTAATATTTCTTAGAATAATCTTGGGCACCTAATTACCAACCTAGATCAAACTAGGGTTTCTAAAATACCTAAATTAATCTAGGCCGGTTATGTAAAGCCCATGAAAAGGAGTGAACGTGCAACACTAGTCACACCTCCCCCATGTGCTCTTTAAGCGCCACTTTCCAAGGGGATTTCATTTGAATTTCCCTCCATTTTTATTTGAATTTTCAGCCCTCTGATGCTATATAAGTAGGTGCTTGCTTCATGTATTTTTAAGATTAATTGAAGAGTGAATTGCTACCAAACTTGTGCCAATTTCACTCATTGTCTCCTACCTCTCTAGAATAGACCTTTTAGTCTTCATTCTCTACCTAGTCCAAGTGAGATGGCTTCATCACTCACTCTCCACACCTAGCATGCACCTCCAAGGAAACCGCAACTCTTAGGAGTTCCTTGATCCGCAACCATCCATGAATGCTTCCGCCACCACTGGTGCAGAAACGAAGAACAAATGTGGCTATTTTCATTTTATAAATGTGGCTATACAGCCGCATTTGATCAACACGCACTTGTAAATCAGAGATTTACAAATGCGGCTACATAGTCGCATCTATAAATACTATTTACAAATGCGGCTTTTTGTTGGAGCCGCATCTGTAAATGCTCCAAAGGTGGTGCCTTCTTTTTCAATTGTTATGATTTACGAATGCGGCTTTTTATTGGAGCCGCATCTGTGAATGCTCCAGAGTTGTTCAATTGGAATGATTTACAAATGCGGCTTTTTATTGTAGCCGCATCTGTAAATGCTCCAGAGTTATTCATGAATTGGAATGATTTACAAATGCGTCTTTGGTAATAATCACATTTGTAAATCATTCGCTTGATTTACAGATGCAGCTAAGGTAAATAGCCACATTTGTAAATAAGGTTTTTTTTTTTTTTAGAGCAGTTTGTTTAGTTGTTTATCCCATACAAATGAACCTGTGCAGTTTAACTATACCCAGGTAGCCAAACGGATAAACAGGTTTAGATAAGCTAAAAGTGGATTCATAGTTATTGATCAAAATGTATACAAAAACAGAAATAATATATCTCTCTCTATCTTCCTACACTATTGATCAAATCGTAGAGTTATAAAAATTTAGAAAATATGTGCACCAAGATTGTCTCACATATGTCATGGCTTCTGAAGTCAAGGGTTCCTCATCAGTGAAGAATTGCATTTCAAAATGGTTGACGCATAAATTAGTTTTAAGATACATATATATGTTGAAGTTATAAAAATAATTTAAGAAATCTTACCTCTTGCCAATTACTTGTAAGGCCTAGCCTTACAATGGTACTCATCCACTGCATAACCTAATAGCCACACTCATAGCTTCCTGGTTGTTTATTACACTATAATTCAATAAATTGTAAAAGTTAGTATAATTAAGCAATGAAAAGAGAAAGAAAAATCTTACAAACCTTTAATCTTATCCAGTTCAAATTTTGAAAATTTGAATTCGATCTCCCTTTTAGGATGTTATATATCCACGCCATGAACTGGTTGATACAAAAAACCTTGTTAGTGGATTAATTATAGTTTAAATCATAGTTAAGTTTATAGTGTACTTACTTATCAATGATATTCTTAAAACTTGTGGATATCTTCTTGTGTAGGGAACAGAACGACAAAGTTGTCCTATCATTCACTGATAAGACAAGTAATTGCCAATGACCCCTATATCATCCATGAAAAGAGTTGAGTAAATTTATAAAACATGAATATAATAAACTTTTAACATATATATTTAAACTTACTCGTTAATATAAGGGCACAAATAAACCTCTTTTCCCTCTTTTTCCAGGGTGTTAGTGATGTATGATTGGGTCTCATTTGTCTTTGCGGGATTAGTATATGCGGGATCTAAGAATCCATACACATTTTCCTTCCCCTCAGTGACAGAGACACCATTCAAAAACCTACAAGTAATTAGTTAAATCATAATGAATGCTAATTTAACATCAATGAAAATGAAAAGTAGGTAACGATACTTACATCATAAAAAATTGAATGATATTTATATTCAGCTTTTGATCCCCAGCTACAAATTCTAACAGATCTGACATGTATATGTACAATGGCAGCTCAGGGTTTGTTTCAAAAAACATATCATCCCATGGAACTTCCAGAGGGTCTCGTACAATTTCTCTAGCAACTATAGCTAAGGAAGCTATAAGATCATCAAGCGAAACCTCCTACTTCTTTTTCGGACATGGTTTTCGACGAGGTTTCTATAAAAAGAAAAAAGATTTGTTATAAATTACATGTAATATATAAATATAAGTTAGCATATGAAATGAGATTATTACTAGTGGTTGTGGCATATATCGAATGAGGTGTCTGGGCCAGGCTACAAATGACTGAAATGCTTCGGCCATAGTTGTTATCTCTTCTAAAGGTAGTGGAACACGAGCATCAGGTACTCGTACTCTTTCAACCGTGACCTTTGTTGCATCAGGGGAGAGAGGAACGTTATGTAAGGTGGTGGCCTCTTCATAGACTTTTCCAATGGCCACCACCTGAGGAATGATGCCACCCTCTACCAGTAGCTCACATTGCCTCGTCTGGCCAATGATATCATCCCCTGATGCTGTAGGAGCTGCACAACTCCCCTTTGTGCTCTTGGGAGCGGGACTAAGAAGCGTCTGAATCAGCTGGTCAGCACAAAGTTGTAGTGCGATATCTCTTGTTGCAACTCTAGCCTCATCTTTTCCGTCTCCCTTCTTATCTCATCCATTAATTCTTTACGTAGCCTATTCTCAATTTCTTGTTGGCTCTCTTTGGAGGAGGAGGATCAGTTTCATGGTACAGGTCCAAAATAATGTTTAATCCCAACTCCTTGTCCAGCTGCAAGAACACGACCACAGTGCTCAAGTCGTCCAATTACTTCAACAAGGATATCGTGACGACCTTCAGCAATAAAATTACCTTGGGAGTCCAAGGCATCCTGCAAGAGACAAAAATCATATCAGGTTTTAATATAAGTAATGCAGCATAATAGATGAAAAAAGGCTTAAATAACTTACAATTTTTTCAATGATAACCCCTGATTGCTCAGAACTTGGTGCACCCGACTTCTTAATTCGGGCCCTCTTCCATTTCACATGGCACGTAGGTGGTGGTGGAGGAGAAGTGACCCCTATTTCCACATCCTCAGATGCACTCCCCTGTCTAGATTGCTCCTTTTCAACCATCAGTGTTTGCTCAAGCTTTCGATACCCCGAATGAGACATTACGTGTGGGGTAAGATTCTTTAAAGCTATCTCTTGAGCTTTCCTCCGCCGATGCTGTCATAATTGAAATAAACAAAGTGAATTAAATAATATTAACTCATTAATGTTATATAAGTAAAAATAGTTAAGTAACTTCACTTACAATCCATTCTTCAATTAGACGGCTTTCTTTAAAAGCAAGCCATATCTCTTCATCAATAAAATTGTATCTTTCACAAGGACTTTCATCCTTAAGGTCACCAAAAATATATCTCGTCGTCAGTCTTGACTTAAAGGCACAAAACTTAAGTCCGATATTGGATATAATCCTTAATCGAAGCGGTTCCACATTAGGAATTTCAAAATTTGCCTGCAAAATAATATCACCAAATTAAAATTAGTCAATGAATATTAAAAAGCTTTATATGATAACAATAATTATGTAAAGCTTACCAGAACATCCTCCCACAGCATGTTTCGGTCGACCTCTAACACCTCGTCCCATGAATTAATCAAAATGGAGAGTCTCTCATGAGAAAGAACTCCAAGATAGCTATTAAAGTCATTTGCATTAGGACCAGAAGCCATTCCAGTGTTGAGGTCAATGTCAACAGCTGTCTTCTCACCAGCGGCACATTTCTTCGCCAGACGCTTCATCCTAGTAGGTCATCTGTTGCCTCGTTTGGATTGGGGTTTCTTTTGACTCTGATTATCACCCATATCTCTGTTAAAAAAATTATTTAACAAACGTTAGTTCATCTGCATCGAAAGAAAATCATATAAAACAAAAACATAATATAGTAAATGCATATTATCAAAAATATTTCTAAATTTATTACCATAATGGGTTAAAAGTTCATATGTAAATTCCTTCACTGTGGTCTTTACGGGTTGCATGTACATGATCAAGTACATCGTCATCTTTATTAATTATCATTGGTGTGAATGAACGGGGGTCACCATTTTCAATATCATCTATGGCCTCCCCTTGTTTTTTCCCGTGTAAAACAACATACCAATGTTCTGACGTAGGATCTTTCACATAGAAAACTTGAGATGCTTGTTAAACCATTATAAATGGCTCATCTTGATACCCTATCTTTCGAAAGTCCACTACTGTGAATCCTGATTCATCAATTTTAACCCCACTTTTATTGTCAACCCATTTACACTTGAAAACTAAAACTAAAAGCTTAGTATAGTCAAGCTCCCATATCTCTTCTATAAATCCATAATATGCCATTGATCCAAGTACAGGATTTGTATCTTTTGAAGTGGAAAACTGCATTGACTTGGCTTCAAGAGTAACACCAGAATTTTGAATTGTACTCTTTTCATCCATAGACTTTGTGTAAAATATACAATTATTCACTTCGTAAGCTTTACAAGAAATGACATCAAACTTCAATCCAGCAGCCAACCAGGTCAAGGTCTCCGATGCTGTTGAATCCTTTAACACCTCCTCTTTAAAGCAAGGCATGAATGTTCTATTATGTTCCATCAAGACCCATTTGTCTGCTTGTCTTGGATTATTTGCCTTCACAATGGCTTTATAAGCTTCTATGTAAGGTATAACTTTATCTATGTTATTCAATATATACAAATGCACTTGTAAGACTTCTGACCGAGATTTGCTTATAATATTCACACCGCGTAAACATTTACTTGTAGAACGCCTATGGTGCCATGAATTAGCTGGAAGACCTATTGGATTTGCTTTTGACATGTACTCTGAACAAAATTCAATACTCTCTTCAGCTATGTACTTTTCAATCATTGAAGCTTTTGGACGATAATTATTTTTCACATAACCTTTCAAAATTTTCATATACCGCTCAATAGGATACATCCATCTTAAGTACACTGGTCCACACAATCTAACCTCTCTAACCAGATGCACAAGTAGATGAACCATGATGTCAAAAAAAGATGGAGGAAAAAACATCTCCAATTCACATAAGATAACAATAATTTCATCTTGAAGTTCATCTAGTTTTAATGAATCAATGACTTTACAACAGATGGAAGAGAAGAATGAGCACAAACGGGTTATGGTATGTCTAACATTTTTTGGTAAGATCCCACGAATAGCTACAGGTAGAAGTTGTTGCATCAAGATGTGGCAATCATGAGACTTCAACCCAATTAACTTCAAATCTTGCATTGACACTAGGCTCTTCACATTTGAGGAATGTCCTTGTGGCACTTTTACACCCTTTAGACATTGACAGAAACTTACTTTTTCATCTTTTGACATGGTATAATAGGCTAGGGGCAAATATGTATGCTTACCCATTTGTATCGGTGCCAACTCGCCTCATATGTTCATCTTAATCAAATCTAAACGAGCATTTAGACCATCCTTCGTCTTCCTGTTAATGTTAAGAAGTGATGCAAACCAAGGACGCTAAAGAATATAAAGAGAAGTCACCTCAAAGTAGAGACCTCACCAGATGGAGAATGGGACAAAGACTAGAGCACCTAAAGTTCTTCCTGCTGGTCTTCTTAATGATTAGAAAATGTTGTAAATAATTTGGGCTCACTTTGGGGGTCCAAATAGCAAATATAGGATAGAATAAGGTGTCTTTAGTATAATAGAGGGTGTAATTAGTGTAACATCCCGCCAAATCTCTTTGAAAATAAATATAAAACGAAAATAAAGGTGACAAATAGATTGAAGTGAGCAAAATATTTATATAAAATAAATAAGTTTCTCCTCACCGGGAGTTTAATACAAACGATCACTTCTCCACTAAAAACGTAAACGAAATACAATACAAAAGACAGATAGGCGATCTCCTGGCAAAAAGGGCGATCTCCTATAAGAAGGGCGATCTCCTTTCCTAAAGGCGATCTCCTATTATAAAGCAGCAAGAGGGGCGATCACCCAACAGAAAAGAAAACAGGCGATCTCCTTCCAGCGACAATTTTCTAAAGAGCTCTACTTCCTGCAACATCATCTGCTCCCGTGTAAATTATACACGATCATTACAGGTTTAAGAAAAGGCCACAACACAAACGAAAACACAGGGTAAGCTAGACATTTAAAAAGAGTTTAAATAAGGATACTTAAAATAAAATCAAGGTAAACAATTTCAAGATATTCACGTAAAGCTATAGATTTTCTCAATACTCTTCACCTGATCGCCCAGAAATCACACATTTCACAATATTCTCAAGAGTCATTCTATTTCACAAAACTGCATCAAGTGTCTATAAATTTCAAGTTCCTCATTTCACATGTCAGACCACCACTGACTCAACACACAAGACACTTGACACTACTTCTGGAAGACTCGTGCATTGACTAGACTCAGAGATTCTGCACCTGTCATACAAGCTGTTGTAATGTTTCCACAGCTATGCGCATCAACACATTCTCGATCTCAAGTTCACCATTCTCACAGTATGACAGGGTTAATCCATATGACAGGCCGAGCTCGTTCTGTTTCACACGACTCACCCATACATATGAACCTCCTTCGACTCTCAACGCCTGAATAACCTCATCTATATGAATCCATTATCTCAGGAGAGTCAGGATAATCCCATTATAGACATCACCGATCAATGCACATCCTACACGATCTTACACGGTATTTTCTTTCCTGAAAATACTATGCCTCGATCCACATTCACCACATCCAACACATCACATAACACTTAAAGGAATGATTTCAATCACAGCAAAACTCAATCCAAGGTTCTTATTTTCGAATATCTCATTTAAATCTCAACAGTTTCAAAGCAACACCAAAAACAGAGAGTTTCGCAAACAACGCCAAAACCGGCGACCTGGTTCAAAAACAGGGTATTTCGAAGTCTGTATTTAAAAACCGGCGACCACGTCGCCCAAACACATGGAACAGAGCATTCACGCAGATGCAAACGAAACCGGCGACCACGTCGCCCTCATTTCAGAAATAACTAAACTATAGCTTGTAATGAAAATGAAATCTAGCTTCCCTTACCTGGACTTGCGCAAACACCTAGAGTTCCGAAACCCAACAAAGCTTGAAGAACGCCTTGGCTCTGTTTTTGCGTCTGGTTGAAGGACTTGCAGAGGACTGCCCAGGTGCTCTAATGGTGGCTGTCGCTCGTCGTACTCTCGTGTGAAGGTGCTAGAATCGGAGCGCGAAGGAGGCAACTGGAGGAGAAGGGAGGTAACTCACTCTTTCTCTCTTTGAAGGCTGCAACGTTTCTTTCTCTCAGCAGTGGGTTTTCTGCATCTTAAACCAACTTATCCACCAAAAGCAGCTGCCACCACCCACTCTGCAGAGAAGTCTGAGAACCACTGCTCTGAACAGTACTGCCACTGTTGTCGCTTGTGCATGCCAGCCACTGCTCTGAACAGTACGACCGCGAGTGTCTCCTGCGCATGCCAACATTCTGATGTCACCACTCTGAATCATCCTTTTTGTCTACGTGGCGCGCGTGCAGGACGTTTCATGCTGAGAGTCTGGGTCCCACTTTACTCTGTGTGAAACCCGACGTCGCGCGATAACTTTCCACTGCTGACTCATCCTGGCGAGCGACCGATGTCTCCTTCGCCCTGGAAGACGACCGATGTCTTCCTCTGGGAGACGACCGATGTCTTCCCTGGCGACGCCCTCATAACTCTCGCGCCTTGGCCACGTCCACATGCCTCGCGCCCTGGCAATGCCCGCATGCCTCGCGCCCGCGCGATGCCTGCATGCCTCTCGCGCCCGCGCGATGCCTGTATGCCCCTCGCACCCGCGCGATGCCTGCATGCCTCTCGCGCCCGCGCGATGCCTGCATGCCTCTCGCGCCCGCGCGATGCCTGCATGCCTCTCGCGCCCGCGCGATGCCTGCATGCCTCTCGCGCCCGCGCGATGCCCACCTGGCGCTCATGTGTAGCAGGCGACCGGCGATCTCATAGCCTTCTTAACTTTTTCCTCCCTTTCTATTCTAAATAAAACATACATAGAATTCTTTTAAAATATAACCCTTTTTATTCCAATTCAATTTTACAGGTCCTTACATTCTCCCCAACAAGAAAAATTTTCGTCCTCGAAAATTGAATTACAAGGAAAAGAGGTATGGATAGGCTTCTCTCATGGGTTCTTCTAACTCCCAAGTTGAATCACCCGATCGTTCATCCCACACTACTTTTACCATGTTGATGGTCTTGCCTCTGAGCTGTTTACTTTGACGATCTTCAATCCTGACTGGTTTTGCTTCAAAGGACAAGTCATCCCTGATCTGCACGTTGTCCACTTCCAGCACATGACTAGGGTCTGCCATGTACTTCCTCAGCTGTGAAACGTGAAAGACATTGTGCAGATTCGCTAAATGGGGAGGCAGGGCGATCTCATAAGCTACTGGGCCAATCCTCCTTAAGATCTGATATGGTCCCACGAACTTAGGGGACAACTTCCTTGGCCTGATCGCTCTTCCTACACCCTTGGTTGGTGTCACTTTCATGAACACGTGGTCTCCAGCAGTAAACTCCAAAGGCTTTCTCCTCTGATCTGCATAGGACTTCTGCCTACTCTGAGAAGCTTTCATTCTGCTTTGTATCTGTTTCACCTTCTCGGTCGTCCGCTGAATCAACTCTGGCCCAACCAAGACTGCCTCGCCCTCCTGGTACCAACATAAGGGAGTCCTACATTTCCTCCCATACAGGGCTTCATATGGTGCTATCCCTATGCTGGCGTGATAACTGTTATTATATGTAAACTCCACCAGTGGCAACACCTCGTCCCAATTCCCCAATTGATCCAAGACACACGTCCTCAGCAGGTCTTCCAAGGACTGGATCATTCTCTCTGACTGACCATCTGTTCGGGGATGATATGCAGAGCTCATCCTCAACTTAGTTCCTAAGCATTCTTGCAAGGTCTGCCAAAATCGTGAAGTGAACCTGGGATCCCTATCTGAAACAATGCTGGAAGGCACTCCATGCAGCCTCACTATTTCCTGGATGTACAACTGTGCCAACTTGGCCATGGGCATCCTCATATTCACTGGGAGAAAATGAGCACTCTTCGTCAGCCGATCAGTGATGACCCAGATTGCATCATGGCCCTTGACCGATCTGGGTAAATGGGTGACAAAATCCATGGCAATGCTGTCCCATTTCCACTCAGGGATATCCAATGGTTGTAATAACCCACCAGGCCTTTGATGTTCTACCTTTGCCTTCTGACACGTCAAACAGGTAGCAACATACTGGGCGATGTCCCTCTTCATGCCTGACCACCAAAATGACTCCTTCAAGTCATGGTACATCTTGGTCATGCCTGGATGGAGGTTAAGGCGACTCTTATGACCTTCCTCTAGGATCATCTTCTTCAATTCTCCATCTGCAGGGATGCAAATCCTACCATTAAATCTCAAGATCCCATCATCGCCCATCACAAAGTCTCTAGCCTGGTCGGTCCCTAGTGACTCCACAGTACGCTTCAGACTAGGGTCCTCTAACTGCTTATCCCTTAACATCCCAAGGAAATCATTAGTTATAGTCAGCTTACTACAACTAATGTGATTCACGTGGAACTCTACCCCAAGGTTTAAATCTCTGAATTGCTCGATCAGTTTCTGCTCTTCCATCATCATGGTGGCTACTTGTACTGATTTTCTACTCAAGGCATCTGCCACTACATTGGCCTTCCCTGGATGATACATGAGTTGAAAATCGTAGTCCTTAAGAAACTCCATCCACCTTCTTTGTCTCATGTTTAGTTCCTTCTGATCGAACAGATATTTCAGGCTCTTATGGTCACTGAACACCTGGAACCGAGCTCTATATAAATAGTGCCTCCAGATCTTCAAGGCAAATACCACAGCTGCCAACTCTAAATCATGCGTGGGGTAGTTCCTCTCATGAACCTTGAGTTGCCTTGAAGCATATGCAACCACTCTTTTCTCTTGCATCAAAACACATCCCAAGCCCTGATGTGAAGCGTCACAGAAGACATCAAAAGGTCTTCCTACTTCGGGGATCACCAGCACTGGAGCACTAGTCAACCTCTCCTTTAATTCCATGAAGCTCTGCTCACATCGGTCGGTCCAAGCAAAAGGTTGATCCTTGCGGGTCAGCTGTGTTAAGGGAGCCACTACCTTGGAAAAGTCCTCAATAAACCTCCGATAGTAGCCCGCCAACCCCACAAAGCTCCTTATCTCGGTGACTGTTCTTGGACGTTCCCATTGCAGCACTGCCTCTACCTTGGCTGGATCCACCGAGATCCCCTGGGCAGATATCACATGTCCTAAGAAGTTGACTTCCCTCAGCCAGAACTCACACTTCGAGAACTTGGCATAGAGCTGCTTCTCCCTCAGTATCTCCAATACTGTCCTCAGGTGTTCTTCATGCTCTTCCTCGGTCCTTGAGTAAATGAGTATGTCGTCTATGAAGACCACCACAAACTTATCCAAGAAAGGGCGAAAAATCCTATTCATGTAGTCCATGAACAGGGCTGGAGCATTTGTGACCCCAAACGGCATCACCACATACTCATAATGCCCATACCGAGACCTAAAAGCTGTCTTTTGCACATCATCAGCTTTAACCAAAATTTGGTGGTACCCCGATCTCAGGTCAATCTTGGAGAACACCGAGGCTCCATGTATTTGATCCATCAAATCATCAATCCTAGGCAGGGGGTACTTGTTCTTGATGGTCAACTTGTTCAACTGCCTGTAATCTATACACAGCCGAGACCCTCCATCCTTCTTCTTGACTAGGAGCATTGGAGCTCCCCATGGAGATACACTGGGTCTGATGAATTGCTTCTCCAGCAACTCTTCCACTTGCTTCTTCAACTCCATTAACTCGGCTGGTGCCATCCTGTAAGGTGCCATTGACACTGGTCCAGCTCCAGGTACCAAGTCAATAGAGAATTCCACTTCTCTCTTATGGGGTAACCCAGGTACTTCTTCTAGGAATACATCCGTGAAATCTTTCACCACGGGTATTCTGCTTACGTCCCCTTTATTCTCCACCTCCGACCGAGCGAGTATCACGAAGCACCTCGCCCCTTCTTCCAACTCTGACTGCCCTTGCTGAGCAGAAATTACATCTGATCCTTGGAGGTCTGGAAACGCAATCTTCTGACTACCGCAGTCAATGAGAACGTGATTGGCGGCTAACCAATCCATTCCCAGGATAACATCTAGGTCCTGAAGAGGTAGGCAGATCAAGTTCACCTTGAATCTGCGTCCCTCTACAATCACTGGACATTCGGGGCACACTGTAGAGGTCGACACCTGTCCTGATGCAGGTGTAGAGACCAACAGTTCGAAGGGTAACTCCTTCACTAGAAGGCCCAACTCGGCTACACACAGGCTTGACACAAAGGAGTGTGTCGCTCCAGAATCAAACAAAGCTTTTACACCCCTACCAGCTAATAAACATATACCCTGCACGAGGTTACCTGACTGAGATGCTTCTGCTCCAGACATGGCAAACACTCTCCCTGTCGCCTGAGGTCTGCTGCCTTCGTTTCTCCTCTGCTGGGAGCCACTGGGCTGGGTCACCCCATTCCTGCTAGGGCATTCTCTAGCAACGTGCCCTGTCTTTTGGCAGGTAAAACACCTTCTCTCTGAAGGCTACTTGGGGCACACGTTGGGCGTGTGTGGTCCACCACAATGGAAACACTTGGGTTTCCAAGGTTGCCGCTGCTGAAACTGGGATGACGTTGTTCCCACCCAATGTGGTGGAGGCCTCGTATAGGGCTTGCTTTGTGAGTGTTGCACCTTAGCCTTCCCACTGGAAGAACTCCCTGGGTGTGACCTCATCACCCGAGAATCACCCTTTTCCAGGGTCTCAACCATCTTCGCCTTCTCTACCAAGGCGTGAAATTCCCTGATGCACATCGGGGCTATGGTCCTCTTCAGCCCATGCTTCAGTCCCTCTTCAAACTTCCTACACCTCCAGGCCTCAGAGGTCGCCTGGGTATAGAACCGGGCGAGGTACTCAAAACGAGCAGCATAGGCGTTCACTGACATATCCCCCTGCTCCAGCTTCAGGAACTCAGCTTCCCTCACAAACTTGGCGCTGTCAGGGAAGTATTTCTCCAAGAACTTCACCCTGAAGCTCTCCCAATCCAAAACATCCCCTCGGGCATCCATCATCTGCTGAGCTCCCATCCACCAGAACTCAGCTTCTCCTGATAGCAGATAAGTGGCGAACAGCAATTTCTTCTCTTCAGGGCAGGAGGTCGCCCTAAAGATTTTCTCCAGCTCTCTGACCCACTGATCTGCCTGATCAGGGGTAGCATTCCCACTAAACTTGGGTGGGTTGTGCCTCATGAACTCGGTCAGTCCCATCTGTTCTTGAGGCTGACCGCCGTGGGAGTTTGTCTCAGCCGACCGAGCAGTTTCCCAGTGGTGCATTGTAGCTTGATGGTTCTGAGCCATCGCTGCATTCTGCTGCTGGATGGCAGTTGCCATCATCTCGATAGCCTTAGCAATCTGGCTCATCTCCGAAGAAGATTGGGGAGGGGTAGAAGGTCTACGTGCCATCTCTCTTCGTTTCAGAGTTGAAACTACAGGTTTCTATATTCCCTACAACTACAAGAATGAGATCGATAAGAAATCAATTCATTCAGGAGGTAACATATAGACCTTACAAAGGTCAGCATCTCAAAATCATTAAGAATTTGAGCTCAACAACAGAATCATAATGCTTATAATATCAAGCATAACACCAGAACAACTACTGGTATGCAGTCATCAATCCAATCAACCATTTTCAATCCATTACAAGGACACTCAAGAAAATGAAATAGCTCACACCAGAATTCAATATATGCTAAACATCAAACCTTTGGAATTAAGGTTGAGACTCATCCCGATCCAGTTATGAGTGTGCACCCTCACTACTTTATCAGGACCTTCTCATTCTTAATACTAAGATTTTCAGTTATAACATATATTCACCAAAGCACACACAAAATCTCAATACAAAAACGTTTGAAAACTTTTCACTATAGTTGTTATTTTAAACTCAAATAAATTTCATGAGCAGAAGAAACACAATGGATCCACAGCCCTCAGGTCATCCTAAGGACGAACTGCTCTGATACCATTAATGTAACATCCCGCCAAATCTCTTTGAAAATAAATATAAAACGAAAATAAAGGTGACAAATAGATTGAAGTGAGCAAAATCTTTATATAAAATAAATAAGTTTCTCCTCACCGGGAGTTTAATACAAACGATCACTTCTCCACTAAAAACGTAAACAAAATACAATACAAAAGACAGATAGGCGATCTCCTGGCAAAAAGGGCGATCTCCTATAAGAAGGGCGATCTCCTTTCCTAAAGGCGATCTCCTATTATAAAGCAGCAAGAGGGGCGATCACCCAACAGAAAAGAAAACA
Source organism: Phaseolus lunatus (assembly GCA_013389735.1). Classification (NCBI taxonomy): domain Eukaryota; kingdom Viridiplantae; phylum Streptophyta; class Magnoliopsida; order Fabales; family Fabaceae; genus Phaseolus; species Phaseolus lunatus. Next base: position 16,479,656 of record CM023867.1, read on the forward strand.
GGCGATCTCCTTCCAGCGACAATTTTCTAAAGAGCTCTACTTCCTGCAACATCATCTGCTCCCGTGTAAATTATACACGATCATTACAGGTTTAAGAAAAGACCACAACACAAACGAAAACACAGGGTAAGCTAGACATTTAAAAAGAGTTTAAATAAGGATACTTAAAATAAAATCAAGGTAAACAATTTCAAGATATTCACGTAAAGCTATAGATTTTCTCAATACTCTTCACCTGATCGCCCAGAAATCACACATTTCACAATATTCTCAAGAGTCATTCTATTTCACAAAACTGCATCAAGTGTCTATAAATTTCAAGTTCCTCATTTCACATGTCAGACCACCACTGACTCAACACACAAGACACTTGACACTACTTCTGGAAGACTCGTGCATTGACTAGACTCAGAGATTCTGCACCTGTCATACAAGCTGTTGTAATGTTTCCACAGCTATGCGCATCAACACATTCTCGATCTCAAGTTCACCATTCTCACAGTATGACAGGGTTAATCCATATGACAGGCCGAGCTCGTTCTGTTTCACACGACTCACCCATACATATGAACCTCCTTCGACTCTCAACGCCTGAATAACCTCATCTATATGAATCCATTATCTCAGGAGAGTCAGGATAATCCCATTATAGACATCACCGATCAATGCACATCCTACACGATCTTACACGGTATTTTCTTTCCTGAAAATACTATGCCTCGATCCACATTCACCACATCCAACACATCACATAACACTTAAAGGAATGATTTCAATCACAGCAAAACTCAATCCAAGGTTCTTATTTTCGAATATCTCATTTAAATCTCAACAGTTTCAAAGCAACACCAAAAACAGAGAGTTTCGCAAACAACGCCAAAACCGGCGACCTGGTTCAAAAACAGGGTATTTCGAAGTCTGTATTTAAAAACCGGCGACCACGTCGCCCAAACACATGGAACAGAGCATTCACGCAGATGCAAACGAAACTGGCGACCACGTCGCCCTCATTTCAGAAATAACTAAACTATAGCTTGTAATGAAAATGAAATCTAGCTTCCCTTACCTGGACTTGCGCAAACACCTAGAGTTCCGAAACCCAACAAAGCTTGAAGAACGCCTTGGCTCTGTTTTTGCGTCTGGTTGAAGGACTTGCAGAGGACTGCCCAGGTGCTCTAATGGTGGCTGTCGCTCATCGTACTCTCGTGTGAAGGTGCTAGAATCGGAGCGCGAAGGAGGCAACTGGAGGAGAAGGGAGGTAACTCACTCTTTCTCTCTTTGAAGGCTGCAACGTTTCTTTCTCTCAGCAGTGGGTTTTCTGCATCTTAAACCAACTTATCCACCAAAAGCAGCTGCCACCACCCACTCTGCAGAGAAGTCTGAGAACCACTGCTCTGAACAGTACTGCCACTGTTGTCGCTTGTGCATGCCAGCCACTGCTCTGAACAGTACGACCGCGAGTGTCTCCTGCGCATGCCAACATTCTGATGTCACCACTCTGAATCATCCTTTTTGTCTACGTGGCGCGCGTGCAGGACGTTTCATGCTGAGAGTCTGGGTCCCACTTTACTCTGTGTGAAACCCGACGTCGCGCGATAACTTTCCACTGCTGACTCATCCTGGCGAGCGACCGATGTCTCCTTCGCCCTGGAAGACGACCGATGTCTTCCTCTGGGAGACGACCGATGTCTTCCTCTGGGAGACGACCGATGTCTTCCTCTGGGAGACGACCGATGTCTTCCTCTGGGAGACGACCGATGTCTTCCCTGGCGACGCCCTCATAACTCTCGCGCCTTGGCCACGTCCACATGCCTCGCGCCCTGGCAATGCCCGCATGCCTCGCGCCCGCGCGATGCCTGCATGCCTCTCGCGCCCGCGCGATGCCTGTATGCCCCTCGCGCCCGCGCGATGCCTGCATGCCCCTCGCGCCCGCGCGATGCCTGCATGCCTCTCGCGCCCGCGCGATGCCTGCATGCCTCTCGCGCCCGCGCGATGCCTGCATGCCTCTCGCGCCCGCGCGATGCCCACCTGGCGCTCATGTGTAGCAGGCGACCGACGATCTCATAGCCTTCTTAACTTTTTCCTCCCTTTCTATTCTAAATAAAATATACATAGAATTCTTTTAAAATATAACCCTTTTTATTCCAATTCAATTTTACAGGTCCTTACAGTTAGCATTTTAGAATGTTCTTGACCCTTTTTTAATGCATTTTGACCTAATTTCTAAAAGGATAAGCCAAGAATACGGGATTGACTTAGTCAAACCCTATGGCTGCCCACTTTTTCCTTTTACCATTCTACCCTTTAAGCTTGCTTTCCAAGGCTCCTAAATCTATAAATAGGGAGGCCTACCTCATGTATTGACAAGTTGAAAATTAGAGTAAAGTTACTACAGACAAATTCTTGTGTGAATTGTGAGTGAGTGAGCTCCTCCAAAATTGGTCTTATCTTGTGAGTTTTGAGAGCTCTCAAGTTACGGCATCCTTCACTTATCTTGGAGTCATTTTACTATCCAAGTGGTGTGCAACCATTCTCAATTCCATTTCTCATAAGCTTCCTTTTCCTTCCATTATCATTCCATCTATTCATAAACATGTTCTTATTTTGCTTCATTATGTCTATTCGGTCTTTATATGTTGCTCTTATTTTCCTTATGTGATTCCACACTATAACTGTCATCATCATCACCTTATAATTGTGTTTTCCTTTTGCTTGTGAAATGAACCTTCACATCTACTTAACCACTTGGTTAAGTTAATGTCCAGTAGGAATTTTCCTTAGGTTCTCACCTTAATCATCCTAAAATCTCAATCCTAATTAAAGTGCACCGTAAAATGCTAAATCATAAAATCAACTCACATCATGTGGTTATCAGAGCTTAGGTTCTTATGCTTAATTTTTTGAGTTGATTTGGCACTTTACATTCAAGCAATTTAAATTCTAGCACTTTAAATTCAAGTACCTTTAATTTCTTGTCATTTATTTTCTTTCTTTTATTTTCCAGCCCTTTATTTAATGCAGATTTTTTTTTCCAGCACCTTATATTCATAGCATTTTTTGTTTTGAATATGTTTCTTCTTATACCTTTCTTTGATCTTGCTTTTTAGTTTGAGTCTTATGTTCATTAGTGTTCTAGGTGTCCTTGTTTTTGCTTCTACTTACTTGCTTTTAATTTTGAAAGTTTGCAAAGTCTTTAGATATTTGTTTTAGTAGAGGTTGATTTAGAGTTCCAAACATATGATTTCAAGTGTTCAATTATATTGAATCCACCACAAAACTTTTTGTTCAAATTGAATGTTCTTCAAAATTGTCATGATGCAATCTATGGATCTTTCTTTCCATAATTCAATTTAAGTATATAAAAAAAAAAAAAGCAAAACAGTACAAAAAATAGTATAAAACATATTGGTACTGCACCTATACCTCTCATTTGCACATTAAATTCACCTTCAAATTTGGATTCAACTTGATTGGCAAATTGTTATCTACTTTGTGGAATTTTTTATCCATTTGCTTTTACAAATTCTAGAGCAACATCTTCTTTCTTGATTAAAAGTTTAGTGAGTTTCTTTGAGTCTTCTTTTGTGCTTTTCTTGATTGTCTTTTATTCTCAAGTTTTGTCATATATCTCTTTCCATCTTTGGTTTAGCTTTTCTTGTTTAAGTTTTTCTTGCTTGTCTTCTTGTTTCCTTCAAGTTTTATTTCGATTTCATCTTGCTTGAGTGATCGAGGCTTTGTTCTTTTTCATTTGAGGGTTTTCATCAATCAAGAAAGACCTTTGAGGAGTGGGAAAAATTTCTTGAGTGCTTTTAGTGTTTCTCCTCCAAACCGCAAACTTTAGCTTGTTTTTTTCCACTAACTTTGCTTTCCTAATTGTTTGTTCTATCTGTGTCTTCTTTATAGCTAATCTTTCTTCAGGTGAATCTTCCAAACCTCATTCTCCACAAAAAGCCTTCCTCATTGGTGAATTGGAAGCAGCCAAAAGAACCATAGCCCAAAAGGAGGAAGAAATGAGGCAAATGGAGGCAAGACTTCAAAGACTTGAAATGGCTCATAAAAGACCACCTATAAGAAGAATATGGGAGCAAAGGCAGCATTCAAGAGCCTACACAAATTATGGAAGCTATGAAGATGAACAAGATTGGAGAGATCAACACTTTGAGGAGCGGCACTTTCAACATCATCATCATCATCAAACTCCCAAAACCTCTTTCCTTTTTATTAAATTGCCAAGTTTTAATGGGGACTGCGATCCCAATGTTTACCTAGGATGGGAGGCTAAGGTAGAACAAACGTTTAATGTGTATGAGGTCCAAGATGACCAAAAAGTTAAGTTAGCCTCCTTAGAGTTTGTAGACTATGCTATGCAGTGGTGGCATAAGACTGTAATTGACATTGGACTTAACAAGAGGCCAGCCGTGGTCTCTTGGGAGGATTTAAAGTTATGCATGCGCGCTAGATTTGTGCCTCCATACCATAGGACTGATCTCTTGTTGAAGCTCCAACGGCTTCATCAAGGCACACAAAGTGTGGATGCTTATTTTAAGGAACTTGAAACAACTTTAACAAAGGTTAACATGCATGAAAGTGAGGAGTCCAAAATGGCTAGATTTGTAAGTGGCTTAAGACGGGATATCCAAGATGTGGTAGAACTCTATGAGTACTCCAATTTAGAAAAGTTGGTTCACCTTGCCATCAAGGTAGAATCACAAATTTCTAAGAAAACTTCTTTTAAAAATGCTCATAATGATGGCTTTTACCACTCTTCCTGGAAAAACAAAAACAAAACTTCTTCAAACTTTGTTAAAGAGTCCACTTATAAACTTAGAGATTCTAAACCTTCCACTTCAAAACCTCAATCCCCTACTAAAACCTCTAATACAAAATGTTTTAAATGCTTAGGTTTTGGTCACATTACATCTCATTGCCCTTCTAAACGAACAATGATGGTTAAAGAGAGGGTTTTCATGAGTGACCATAGTTCTCAACGGTCCAAATCCCCTCCCTCTTCAACAAATCATAGTGAAGAAGAATGTGAGGTACCATGTGAGGGAGACTTGTTAATGGTAAGGTGCTTACTTGGTCAAATCAAACACCTTTTGATGAAAGTCAAAAGGAAAACATCTTTCACACAAGGTGCCTTATCAATAACAATTTGTGTTCCTTAATCATGGATGGAGGAAGTTGCACCAATGTGGCTAGTACAAGAGTGGTGGAAAAGCTTGGGTTATCCACCATCTCTCATAAAAAGCCTTACAAAATCCAATGGTTAAGTAACAAAGAGGAAATTGTGGTAAATAAACAAGTCCTCATAGCCTTCTCAATTGGAAAATACAAAGATGAGGTCTTGTGTGATGTTGTACCTATGGAAGCTACTCATGTTCTTTTAGGTAGGCCATGGCAATATGATAGAAAAACTTTACATGATGGCTTTACCAACAACATTTCTTTTACCTTCCATGGGCATAAGATCACCTTGAAATCTCTTTCTCCAAGAGCGATCCATGAAGACCAAATCAAAATGAAAAATAAAAGAGAAAATGAAAAAGAAAAAGAAAGAAAAGATAAACCGAGTCACAACATATCTTCTTATGCCACTAAATCAATCATGTTGACTCGTGCCATGCTTCCACCTCCACCTCCAAGGTGTCCCCCTTCTTTCTCTTTTTCATTACCCAATAACTTTTCTTGCTTGACATCTTGGGCAAAGAACTTTTGGGATGAACATAAAACACCTCCTAAGGGTTCTTCCCTTTTGAGAGGTTCTTTCTCACCAAACTCTTTTATTCCCAAATATTCTTTTCCAAAATGGCTTGACAGAAGAGCTTGTCCTTTTGAACTCCCCAAGCTTCACAACTATAAGTCAAGTTCACATCTCCCTTCTTGCCCTATTTTCTATGTGAACACACTAACTATGTTACATGCAGGGGTTCTGAATTCGTGGACGAATTCTCTCCAACCTGGGTGGCATGATGCAAACCAAGCCCACAAGGTGATGATCAAGGACGCTAAAGAATATAAAGAGAAGTCACCTCAAAGTAGAGACCTCACCAGATGGAGAATGGGACAAAGACTAGAGCACCTAAAGTTCTTTCTGTTGGTCTTCTTAATGATTAGAAAATATTGTAAATAATTTGGGCTCACTTTGGGGGTCCAAATAGCAAATATAGGCTAGGATAAGGTGTCTTTAGTATAACAGAGGGTGTAGTTAGCATTTTAGGATGTTCTTGATCCTTTTTGAAGGCATTTTGACCTAATTTTTAGAAGGATAAGCCAAGAATACGGGATTGACTTAGTCAAACCCTATGACTGCCCACTTTTTCCTTTTCCCATTCTACCCTTTAAGCTTGCTTTCCAAGGCTCCTAAATCTATAAATAGGGAGGCCTACCTCATGTATTGACAAGTTGAAAATTAGAGTAAAGTTACTACAAACAAATTCTTGTGTGAATTGTGAGTGAGTGAGCTCCTCCAAAATTGGTCTTATCTTGTGAGTTTTGAGAGCTCTCAAGTTGCGGCATCCTTCACTTATCTTGGAGTCATTTCACTATCCAAGTGGTGTGCAACCATTCTCAATTCCATTTCTCATAAGCTTCCTTTTCCTTCCATTATCATTCCATCTATTCATAAACATGTTCTTATTTTGCTTCATTATGTCTATTCGGTCTTTATATGTTGCTCTTATTTTCCTTATGTGATTCCACACCATAACTGTCATCATCATCACCTTATAATTGTGTTTTCCTTTTGCCTTTGTGAAATGAACCTTCACATCTACTTAACCACTTGGTTAAGTTAATGTCCAGTAGGAATTTTCCTTAGGTTCTCACCTTAATCATCCTAAAATCTCAATCCTAATTAAAGTGCCACCATAAAATGCTAAATCATAAAATCAACTCATCAAGAAGTGTACCAATTAAGCTATCACACACATTCTTCTCAACATGCATTACATCTATACAGTGTCTGACTTCTAACCTCGACCAGTACGGAAGATCAAAGAAGATTGATTTTTTCTTCCAAATGTTTGTCACAGATGACTTTTTTTTTTTTGACTTACTGAAGGTGTGGTCTATGTTATTTACCTTTTTGTAAACCTCAGTAGTAGTTAGTGGACTTGGTGGACCACTAGTCTCTTGGTGTCCATTAAAGGTTTTTTTCAACCTCTGGTAAGGATGATGACTTCTAAGAAACCTCCGATGCCGAAGATATACTGTCTTCCTTCCATGTTTCAATTGTTGAGAAGCAGTTTCTTCACATATTGGACATGCTTTATGACCCTTAACACTATAACCTGATAAGTTACCATATGTCGAAAAGTCATTGATGGTGCAAAATAACATGGCATGAAGCTTGAAAGTTTCATTAGCAAATCCATCAAATACTTCAACACCCTCATCCCACATTAACTTCAAATCTTCGATTAGGGGACTTAGATAAACATCTATGTCATTCCCTGGCTGTTTCGGATCGGATATCATCATAGCCAACATCATGTATTTTCGCTTCATGCACAATCCAGGAGGTAAGTTGTAAATAACTAGTAAAACAGGCCATGAACTGTGATTTGTACTCATATTACCAAACTGATTCATTCCATCTGTAGCTACACCAAGTCGGATATTTCTTGATTCTTTACTAAACTCTGGAAACTCATCATTGAATTTCTTCCACTGAACTGAATCAGCTGGATGTCGATACATGCCATCACATTTCCTCTCATCTGCATGCCATCTAAGATTCTTAGCATCGTTTGGGTTTGCAAACAAATGCTTCATCCTTGGAATGATGGGAAGATACCACATAACCTTCATTGGGGGTCCATGCTTTTCCATCTCTTCAATAGTATCATCATCTTCTTGTTTCAATTTATAACGTGATAACCCACACCTCGGACAACTTTTCAACAATTCAAAATCTTTTCGGTATAATATACAATCATTAGGACATGCATGTATCTTTTTATACTCCGTACCCATTGGACAAAGAATCTTTTTGGCCTCATAATTATGATTAGGTAGAGTATTTCCCTCTGGAAGCATATCCTTCGACAGTTGGAGCAATTCCGTAAAAAATTTATCAGTCCATCCATTTATTGCCTTCAAATTCATCAATCTTAACACTGCCGACAACTGTGTGAAGTTAGTTGATCCAGGATACAATGGAGTCTCTGCATCGCTTGACATACTTCCATATCCATGCACTTTTGCAAAAGACTCAACTCCCACATCACGAATCATGTCCTCCAATCGATCATCATCTACATCATCGTGTACTGCTTCATCCATGGTGGATCCCACATATTCTTCAGTTACGGAAACATGGTAAATTTAATAATTCACCATTCCATGTCCAAGTTGTATAAGATCGAAGAAACCCATCACATAGCAGGTGTTCCCTCATGATATTCACATCCAGTATCCTTCCATTCAAACAGTTAACGCACAGACACCTGATCTTTCCTCTATCATGACCATTATTAATCGCGTTATGCTGCGCAAATTGTATAAAATCTTCTACTCCTCTTTCGTACTCATCACTAATACGAACAGAATTAATCCAACTTCGATCCATTATATATTCTAGAATATAGTTACCTAGGATTTTCTAATTAGTGTTCTATCTCATGCATTTGCCGAGGGTCGAACACCCCCAGACTCAATACCAGCACATATTATTGTCGAAGGTCCAAATACAAACACGATAATTCTATTCTAATGTAACAACTAACATAACATAAATTCTACTATAAACTAACAACTAACACAACAAAAACTAACATAACAACTAACTACTAAATAATATAAATTTTAGAAAATAGAAATTATATAATACAAATTATATAAATTAATACAAATTTATATTAAATAATATACAAATTATAATACATAAAAAAAATACACCAAAAAATATTCAAAAAATCTAAAACAAAACTAACATAATAACTAACTATTAAATAATATAAATTTTAGAAAATAAAAATTATATAATACAAATTTATATTAAATAATATACAAATTATAATACATAAAAAAAATTAAAAATAAAACAACAAAAATTCAAAAAATCTAAAAAAGAACCAACCTTGTGTGCAAAACCAATGTTGATGGTGATCGAAGTGGTAGAGGACCAACAGTAATGACGGCGACAGCGGAAGCATGGCGGGACAGCGACGGAGCAGCGATGGAGATGAGTACAACAATGAAACAGTACCTTCCACCACCAATGCAAGGAGAAAAAGCAAATATAAGAAGAGCGAAATGAATTGAAGATGCAAAGAATGAAATGGGTTCAAGAAACTCACAATGGAAGCAAGGAATAAAGATGCACAGAGAAGATGAACTCAAAGTACGTGAGCACAGGAATAGTGAAAACGAGCAAAGCGGAGAAGAAAGTGTGAAAATGCAGTGGCGCGCTTCAAATTTTAGGGTAAAAACAATTTACAAATGCGACTATTTGTAAAAACCGCATTTGTAAATGAAAGCTTTTCATTTACAAATGCGGTTGCATTTGTAAATGAAAAGCTTTCATTTACAAATGCGGGTTTACAAATAGCTGCATTTGTAAAACAAACTAATTTCAAAAATGACACCGCATTTTTTACAAATGCGTTTGAGCACGAAGCCGCACTTAGAAAGGAGTATTCTTTTCATCATTTTGCACTAGTGCACTCTCCTCCAAAGAAAAGCAAACCGAGATGAAGGCACACACTCCATCAAGACTCCCTCAAGTTGTATCATGAGCCTTGGTTTGACAATGAGCTAAGTGCCTTCTCCTTTTCATTCTAATTTTTGTGTTTTGTTCTTGAATCCATGTTGTTCATCATATTCCATATTGTCTTGCTTTTTTTGATTTATGTTGCTGTATTGAGAAATTCAATCGGTGCAATGTGTTCAAATTGTTCTTGAGCTTCTAATTTCAATTTTGTGTAGGATTCTTTTGAGTATTGGTGTTGCTGTTTTAATTTTGCTATATTTGAGACTTTCTTGCAATTTGGTTCAATTTGCTTAGATTTGAGTCCTTTTGATTTTTGAATCCATATATGTTTTGTCAAGTCATGTATCTCCAAATTGTCATCACTTCTATGTAGTACCTATTGTTGATGCTTTGGTTCCCTTATTTTAATTTTTGAATATAGTTTATAATTTGTTTGGTTAAGCCTTTGGTGCCTTTTAACTTTTAGATTTGAGTTTGATCTCGCCGCGGACTCGAGCGTGGAGAGATTGCCTCGTCACTCCTTCGTTTGGCTTTCTATCTGCTGCGCGCTTTGCAAGGAGGCTCCAGGAACCTTCGGTTTCACTTCGAATGGTGCCTGCAAAACACACAGACGGCGCCTCTAGCGGCCGTTGTAGCTCCGACGCTCAAGTCAGGCAACGGGAACACCAAAAGGTCTCTCTTAGGTTTCTCTGTGTGAGACCGTGTGTGTGTGCCCTCAGTCCTCTTTGATTCGAAGACTGAGTGCTCTTGGATTTGTGTTGTGTTTGAGTAAAAGATTGCGTACCTGGTTTCGGTGTTCTTCTTCCTCATATAGACCCGTGTAGCCCCTACAGGCTACCTCTAGGCCACTTAATTACTCTGCATTGCCGTTTCCACTCCCCAGGGCTACCTTGCGTGCCAGCTTTCTTCACTTGAGTGCCAAGTCTGACAGCAGGAGCCGCGTGGGTGCCTCTGGGCCCCTCGACTTCTGTGCCTATCTGCCCCACCTATTCTCTGGGAACATCTTCACCATCCACGTGGCAGACATGCAACCCACTAGGAGACTCTAACCTTGATGGGTTCTCGTCCAGCAGGATTCTGCACCTAACTGTGTCTTCTCATCTTCATGCGTGGTCGTCTTGCGACTAAGGCCATTCACTGCCTCTGGGCGCTTTACTGATCATCGATTGCGTTGTTCACATCGCGCGGCCGATGTCACCTCAACACACACCGATGACCGATGTGCTTCTTCACGTCCTCGTGCTCTGCTTATGGAATCAGGCGAGGTCCTTGAGTAACGTTCTCGCTGGGAGCCTGGGTCCCAGTTTAACACGTGTTGGCAAGGAACCCCCGACGACTGATCACTCTGCATGCACCGATGACTGATCAGTGCCTCGTCACTTCTCGCGCTCTGCTTCCAGGCGCTCAAGTAGGAACCGATCTTCTGGTGGTGGTCACTCGGTAGCTGACCACTGATCGCCGTTCTTGAACGATCTCCACCCTGGTTCATCTGCTTTCTCATGCCACGCGTCACTCTGCGACTGACCCACGTCGTCATCAGCTATTGACGTCATCGACTACCGATGACCGACCGGATCACAAGCCCCCCAGTCTCGAGCTGTGAACTTGTTCTCAGCGAAGAGACTAAGTGGTCTTCGTTGCCAAAGAGAAGAAGGAGCTCGAAGCTGATGTACCTGAGAGCATGGCTGCTGGTGCCGAGGTTCTGATAGATGGGTTCCATGGGCTGGCAGCAGGTTTACTGCGTCCTTCCAGACTTGGACTCTACCCAACCTAGCCTCCACCATTCAGTGGCTGATGGCAGGCTCATTCCTCCTCCTTGAGCTTCTTCCCTTGCCACTTCTCCTTTTGTGTAATTTCTCTTGCTGCTACAAACTTGTATATAATCTTTTATGCATAAGTTCATGTTGGATGACTGACCTGATGGCGTCTAAATGCTTCGACTGATCGTCCAAGACCTTGTTTGGGCAAGCTTTCATACTAAGAGCTTTGCTACCGACCACCGACTAGCATGTTAGCGCACCACCGATCAGTCATCGCGCTTCATGCTTCTCATTACTTCCGCGTCACTCCAGCGCTAAGTGCATAGAGGACCCGACCTCTGAAGTTGATGCCTGTGTTTTGGGGAAGAGGACTGCTCCTTGATGACCCCTCTTGCCTTAGCCTCGCTGTAGGAAGTTGAGGTGAGGTCTTTCTCTTCTCGCCCCAGCCTCGCTGTAACAAGTCGAGGTGAGGACTTTTTATCTCGCCTCAGCCTCGCTGTATAAAGTCGAGGTGAGGACTTTTTATCTCGCCTCAGCCCCGCTGTATAAAGTCGAGGTGAGGACTTTCTCTGTAGTCTTAACCTTTCTCTGTGGGCTTGGTTCCTTTGCCTCAACCTTGCCGTAAGAAGCAGAGGGAGAGGACTTTCTCTGCCTGCACCCTGCTGTATAAAGTCGAGGGTGAGGACTTTCTCTTGCCTGCACCCCGCTGTACAAAGTCGAGGGCGAGGACTTTCTCTGTTGCCTTAACCTTGCTGTAGGAAGCAGAGGATAAGGACTTGGATCTCTTGCCTCAACCTTGCCACAAGAAGCAGAGGAAGAGGACTTTCTCTACTGAGTGGGTGCATGCTCCCAGGGGAGCACCAGGGGTGGCTGTCTAAGCGCACTCGCCAGGCGCATCCCTGCCTGCATGGTATCACCGTACGCCCTTTGAGTGGGCAACTCCTCTTCTTCTGGTTTGGAATCATGCGGGTTACATGTGTAACGCTCTCGCTGGGAGCCTGGGTCCCAGCTTAACACGTGTTAACAAGACCCCGATGACAAACCTTCTTCTGGAATCATGCGAGGTGCGTACGTAACGCTCTCGCTGGGAACCTGGGTCCCAGCTTAACACGTGTTAGCACGACCCCGATGACCAGCCTTATTTTGGAATCATGCGAGGTGCATGCGTAACGCTCTCGCTGGGAACCTGGGTCCCAGCTTAACACGTGTTAACATGACCCCGATGACCAATGGACCGACCGAGTACTTACCCCGACATGCACCGACGGCTGATCTTGCTTCGGGTGCACCGATGCCTGATCGAGCTCTGCTTCTTGGTGCTCAAGCGCGACGGTGATGTCTTGTTACGGGGAAGAAGAGTTTTACTTGTTGACCCCTCTTGCTTGCCCCGAGTTCATCGACCTTTGGGTCTGATTCCTCTTGGACGTTTCTCGAAATCTTCCCTTTCCCTCTCTTGGTTTTCCCAGAACTCCCGAGTTCCCAAACTTTGGCCACCTGCACTCACTCCTGGGGTGAGGAGAACATAGGTCAGTGGTCCGTACTCGCGCCTGGGGCGAGCAGGCTCCAGCTGATCCCTTGGACTTGCATTTGGGGCAAGCAGAACTTGAACTGGGAAACATGTGCACACTTGACATACTGAAATCTTTTTTATTGGGTGGCCTCGTTAAAGTGCCCCCTGATTTGCTCAACTATTTAACAGTACATACATTGATTGTGTTCAGTGCAAGAACGCGTCTACCTTACAACTTAACTGAAGTAGAAACTTAAGTGTGTAGCGTTCCACGTCTATGGGATAGGTGCTCCATCCAGGGTCTCCAGCCGATAGGCTCCATTCTTCCAGCGCCTCAACCACTCTGTATGGGCCCTGGCGATGACCGACCTGGCGAGCACACCATTCTTCCAGCAACGACGAAAAGCTGTCCTTAACTTCAAACTTGTTCGCGCCTCCCAAGTTCTCCATAAGCTCGCTGCTTCCCTTTTGTTACACCATCGCGAGGTGTGTTAAAGCGGATTGACTGGACTTCCTTGAACTTGTGTGGGAAACTCATGACTTCAAGCGCTTCTCCAATCCCTCTTTCTCCTGCAAACGTGCAGAAATCCCACACTATCTGGGGTTTGGGGAGGTTCACAGAAGCGTAACCCTCGTTCATCCAGGCCTTGGGATCGAATGGCGGATATACTAAGCCAACAGCTAGAGAACTGGGCCCTTCGCCTTTCTCTTTGCAACTTCCTATCGCTGAGCTTAAAGACTTTGCCTCAGCTTCCATCTGAGCTACCTGGGAGCCCCCCCAGCGTTGCATCCTCCATCACCTCACGTCCCCATGCACAGGGACCTCGTGTTGCTGATCGCCTGTCTGAGACCCCGAAGCGCGATCACCTTGTGTCCCTCGCAGGTAATCGGTCAGGAATCCTGTCTTCACTAACTCAGCAAGTTGACGCCCCAACGCCAGGCATGTGCGGAGTGTGTGTCCATAAGCCTGATGGAACTCACACCACTCGTCCTTCCGCCTTCCAAGTACCTCGTCAGTTTTCTCTGGTACTCGGAGTCTCGCAGCCACGGCAGGGATGGCGATCAGCTCTGCCAACTCTATCACGAAATCATACCTAGGGGGTGTGTTGTTCTCCCTTGCACGCCCCCTGGGCTGGTTCTTGCCGGGTGCATATGGACGAGGCCTTCCCTGTGCCTTCCTCTCCTCCTTGGTCTCATACACCCGCACCTGCTGCTGCCTCCCCTGACCTCCGCGCGGCATCATCGGCGCAGTGCTGCCTCTCTTCTCAGAGACCTCTGTCTCCGCCACTATGTGCGCCACCGCTCGTCGCCGAATCTCAGCGAAGGTGGCAGGGTGGCTTCTGATGAGCGATTCACTGAAAGGGCCAGGTAGCACGCCTTTCTTGAATGCGTGCACTAACATGCTCTCGTCCTTGCTGGGCAATCTCACCACCTGCGCAGCGAAACGGTTGAGGAAATCCTTCAGCGACTCCCCCTGGTACTGGCGCACGTCGAACAAGTCATAAGCCACCACCGGCGGCGCTCTGTTGACTATATACTGCTCCGTGAATAACTTTGAGAACTGATGGAAGGAGGTGATGCGGCCCTCCGGCAGGCTCACGAACCACTCCATAGCCACTCCGCCCAGCGTGCTCATAAACATTTTGCAGTACACTGCGTCTGATCCCCCAGACAGCATCATTTGAGTGTGGAAGGCTGTCAAATGTGCCTCTGGGTCTTCCACCCCCGTGAACGACGCCTTCACTCCCACCAAGTTAGGGGGCACCACCGTGTTCATGATCTCGGGGGAGAAGGGCATGGGAAATGCTCTAGGGGGCGACGGCGGCATCGACGTTCTGTCTTCGGATACGCGCTCATTCTGCGCCTGCAGCTCCCTACGCAACTCCTCGTTCACGCGGTCCAACTCTTCATTCCTGCTGTGCGATGCAGTCAGCTCTGCATGCATCTTCTCCTGCTCAGCTCTCGACGCCGCAACGTTCTCTTGCAACGCGCGCATCATCTCCATGACCTGCGCCATGGTCACAGTTCCTTCACCAGCAGGTGGTGGAGGTGTCGTTTGTCTGGCTCTTCTACTCATCTGTGCGATTTCTTATTCTCGTTCTCGTGTATGGGGGCTTCGTTTTACTTCGGGCCCCACGGTGGGCGCCAAATGATCTCGCCGCGGACTCGAGCGTGGAGAGATTGCCTCGTCACTCCTTCGTTTGGCTTTCTATCTGCTGCGCGCTTTGCAAGGAGGCTCCAGGAACCTTCAGTTTCACTTCGAATGGTGCCTGCAAAACACACAGACGGCGCCTCTAGCGGCCGTTGTAGCTCCGACGCTCAAGTCAGGCAACGGGAACACCAAAAGGTCTCTCTTAGGTTTCTCTGTGTGAGACCGTGTGTGTGTGCCCTCAGTCCTCTTTGATTCGAAGACTGAGTGCTCTTGGATTTGTGTTGTGTTTGAGTAAAAGATTGCGTACCTGGTTTCGGTGTTCTTCTTCCTCATATAGACCCGTGTAGCCCCTACAGGCTACCTCTAGGCCACTTAATTACTTTGCATTGCCGTTTCCACTCCCCAGGGCTACCTTGCGTGCCAGCTTTCTTCACTTGAGTGCCAAGTCTGACAGCAGGAGCCGCGTGGGTGCCTCTGGGCCCCTCGACTTCTGTGCCTATCTGCCCCACCTATTCTCTGGGAACATCTTCACCATCCACGTGGCAGACATGCAACCCACTAGGAGACTCTAACCTTGATGGGTTCTCGTCCAGCAGGATTCTGCACCTAACTGTGTCTTCTCATCTTCATGCGTGGTCGTCTTGCGACTAAGGCCATTCACTGCCTCTGGGCGCTTTACTGATCATCGATTGCGTTGTTCACATCGCGCGGCCGATGTCACCTCAACACACACCGATGACCGATGTGCTTCTTCACGTCCTCGTGCTCTGCTTATGGAATCAGGCGAGGTCCTTGAGTAACGTTCTCGCTGGGAGCCTGGGTCCCAGTTTAACACGTGTTGGCAAGGAACCCCCGACGACTGATCACTCTGCATGCACCGATGACTGATCGGTGCCTCGTCACTTCTCGCGCTCTGCTTCCAGGCGCTCAAGTAGGAACCGATCTTCTGG
Source organism: Phaseolus lunatus (assembly GCA_013389735.1). NCBI lineage: Eukaryota > Viridiplantae > Streptophyta > Magnoliopsida > Fabales > Fabaceae > Phaseolus > Phaseolus lunatus. The sequence continues at coordinate 16,495,743 of CM023867.1, forward strand.
TGGTGGTCACTCGGTAGCTGACCACTGATCGCCGTTCTTGAACGATCTCCACCCTGGTTCATCTGCTTTCTCGTGCCACGCGTCACTCTGCGACTGACCCACGTCGTCATCAGCTGTTGACGTCATCGACTACCGATGACCGACCGGATCAGAGTTCATAATTGTGTGATAAATCCACACAATTTCATATACATTAATTTCCATTGTGTCCTTGCAGTTTCATAGTGCTGTTTTTAATTCCAGTTTAGGATTCTTAAAACTATGTTGGCTATTTTTAGTTGTGAAATTTAATTCCGATGGAGAAAAATTCTGGAAATCTAGATTTGAGAAGTTTGATGTCTTAGAAAAAAAATAAAAAAAAGTCAATCAAAATTAATGCTCGAAACTGGTGGGAAAAAAAAATGGTAATCTGGCATCAGGTTTGAAAATTTTATTGTAATTAATTGGTGCATGTTTTTTGTGTGATTCCAGCGCCAAAAGTGAATTAACATCTTGAAGTATCCATGGTTTAAATTTCAAATTCAACTTTGAAAGATATAGTTCAGCATAAATTTGTTAAGTCACACTTTTTGACACCTCAATTTTCTATAGTGCAGTTTTGGTTTTTGTTGATCCAATTATAGTACCTTTCCCTAGGTTCAATTTGTGTTCTACCTTTGTTGAATACCTTATTCTGCTTGATTGTCATATTCCTTCAATATTCTTTCAAGTTTTGTCACACATCAATTCCCTTTGCTGTTGTCCAAATTTAAATTGAGCTTGTGTTGCTTTGAATTTTGTTGACCTCTTATTTGGTGGAAGTTTTCAAAAGGTGCTTGGTAAGTTTGGAGCTAACCTTTGTGGTGAGAACCTTATCACTTAGTAGGTGCTGATTTGACTACTTCAAGTGACTATCCTAAAGAGGTATAGCAAGAGTGCAGTAACTAGGTTATACACAAATATACACAAAGAGGGGAAGTGCGAATAGAAAGAGTGCCAAAACAAAAAGAAGGAGTACAAAAGGAAAAAGTACATAGATTAGGATTTACAATTTTCCTAATTCAATTTTCATTATATTTTCTTTGAGTTGTATTTTGTTAAACCTTGAACAATTAGTGGATTAATAGCACAATTAGACGGTGAGTGTGTCTTTGAGGTTCTAAGTGCCAAGAAGCCTCATCACTAGGAATTCGACTAGTTTAAAGCTTTCTAGTTAGAATTAATTCATTTGTGTTTACTTGCTTTAGCATATTTGTTTCTTGTATAAAATTTTTGTTTTCATTCTTAATTGTGCTCTAAGTAAAATACTTAGAGAAATATTTATGAAAGTTGTGAGGGATAGAATTTGGCTAAGGAAAGGCTTGGTACTTAAGTGATCCAAGTGATCCACCTCCCTTTCGTGGAATTCTACCTACATTACTCCATCTATCTTTCTTGAAGTAAATTGCTTTTATCACATAGCTTTAATCATGTCTACTCATTCTCCTAACTCTAGTGAAGATGATAGAAAGTTAATCAAATCTCTTTTAAAACAACTAACACAAGACTTTCAATCACTTTCATATAGACAATTACAACATGAGGCCCAAATCAAAGGGATGCTCATTTTGCTATGTTAGAAGAAGAGTTGAAGACGATTAAAGAAAAGGATGAATACACTCAAAACAAAAAGAAGTTCACATGCATCTAGCTCTAGGGGGAGTGATTCTCTTGGGGAACAAAGTCTTAGGATTAATGAATACTATCACCCACCACCTAGGAGAGCTAGAAAAGAAAGAAAAGAAAGCACTAAGGAGGTTAGGGTAGATCTACCTCATTTCTATGGAAAGGAAAACGTAGAAACCTATCTAGACTAGGAAATGAAGGTAGACAATTGTTTGCTTGCCACCAGGTGAGTGAGGAAAGAAAGGTACCCCTAGCCACCCTAAGCTTTCAAGGAAATGCGATGTACTGGTGGACTGCCCTTGAGAGAGACAGACGCCTTCATAAGGACCCTCTGATAGAATACTGGAATGACCTTAGGGGAGCCTTAAGACGCCATCATATTCCCTCTTACTATAATAGGGAGTTAATGGACAAGCTCCAGAGACTCCAAAGAGAAGTATGAGTGTAGAGGAATATAGGCAGAAAATGGAATTATATATGATGAGAGCCTCAATCAGGGAGGAAAAAGCCACCACAATAGCAAGGTTTTTAAGTGGGCTCAATCTAGAGATAAGAGATAGAGTTGAACTTTTGCCTTGTAGAGACTTGAATGATTTAATTCAACTTTGCATCAAAGTTGAACAACAAAATTTGAGAAAAACATCAAGTCGTAAGGAAGGTTCATATTCTACCTTCTATCCCAATAGAAAGCATAAAATGGAGGAAACTATAAAAGAAAAACCAAAGGAAACTCCCAAAAGTTTAGGTAAAGATGTGATAACCCCACAACCCCGTAGCAGAGACACCAAATGTTTTAAATGCTTTAGTAGAGGTCATATAGCTGCCCAGTGCCCAAATAGGAGAACCATACTCTTAAGAAGGAGGGATGAATATAGCAGCCAAAATGATGAAGCTAGTGGGGAAGAAGAAAAGGAAAATAGTGAAGGGGTATATCCATGTGAGGGCGAGTTAATGATGATCCGTAGAACCCTTAACAACCAACCTAGTGTGAACCAAGAGACACAAAGGGAGAACATTTTCCACACAAGATGTAAAGTTTTTGAAAATGTGTGTTCTCTCATTGTGGATAGTGGTTCTTGCTGCAATTGTTGTAGCATTAGGATGGTTGAAAAGCTCAATCTACAAGTAGTCCCTCATTGAAAACCCTACAAACTTCAATGGATAATTGAAGACGGGGAACTAACTGTAGATAAGCAAGTGAAAGTCAAACTTTCTATGGAAAACTATAAAAATGAAATTTTATGTTATGTAGTTCCCATGGAAGCTTGTCATATTTTATTGGGAAGACCATGACAATTTGATAAGAAAACCATGAACAATGGTCTTACCAGTGAGATTTCTTTCACCCACCAAGAAAAAAGGTTTGTATTTTATCCCTTATCACCGTCACAAGTGATACAAGACCAAGTGCAAATGAGAAAAAAAGAGAGGATGAAAAAAAAAATAGAAAACTAAGAAAAAGCCCTTAGGGAAAAAGAGGCGTGGGAGAAAAGTGTTCCTTCCCACAAGGTCATTCAGAAAGAAGAAAAAGTTGAAAACAAAGTTGAAAAAATACTCCTTTCTGAACAACCTTCAGGCCTTTTGCTTTGTAAAGGAACACTAACATGCACTGCCACACTTTTTAAGTCTAGTGATCTGCCTCCTTCAGTAAAAGAACTTTTAAAAGAATTTGATGATGTATTCCCTAAGGAAGGCCCAATTGGACTTACCCCTTTTAGAAGAATAGAACATCAAATAGATTTAGTTCTTGGAGCCAGTCTACCCAATAGACCAGCTTATAGAACTAATCCTGAGGAAACAAAGGAGATAGAATCACTAGTCCATGATTTGTTGGAGAAGGGTTGGGTTCAAATGAGCCTCAATCCTCGTGTTGTTTCTGTCATATTGGTGTCGAAAAAATATGGCAAGTGGAGAGAATGTGTTGTGACTGTAGGGCCATCAATAACATCACCATCAAGTACAGGCATCCAATCCCAAGACTAGATGACATGCTTGATGAATTGCATGGGTCCACTATATTTTCCAAGATTGATCTTAAAAGCAGATATCACCAAATCAGAATTAAAGAAGGTGATGAGTGGAAAACCGCTTTTAAAACCAAATTTGGACTATATAAGTGGTTAGTAATGCCTTTTGGCCTTATTAATGCACCCAACACTTTTATGAGGCTTATGAATCATGTCTTGCGAGATTGTATAGGTAAATATGTAATAGTTTACTTTGATGATATCTTAGTGTATAGTTAGAGCCTAGATGACCACCTAAGCCACCTTAGGGAAGTTCTCTTAGTGCTTAGAAAAAATAGTTTGTTTGTTAATATACATGTTAACCCCGAGAAAATCGAAGCCATCCAAGAATGGCTAACTCCACAAAATGTAGGAGATGTTAGAAGTTTTCTTGGGCTAGCAAGTTCTTATAGAAGATTTGTGCCTAACTTCTTGAGTCTAGCTTCACCACTCAATGAGTTAGTGAAGAAGGACACTTCATTTTGTTGGACAAAGAAGCAAGATCAAGCCTTCAAGAGGCTTAAAGCCCAACTCACTAATGCACCCGTTTTAGCTCTACCAAACTTTGCAAAACCTTTTGAGCTAGAATGTGATGCATCAGGAGTAGGCATAGGTGTAGTGTTGTTGCAAGGTGGGCACCCAATCGCTTATTTCAGTGAAAAACTTCATGGTGCCACCCTCAACTACCCCACCTATGATAAGGAGCTCTATGCACTTGTGAGGGCCTTGAAGACTTGGGAGCACTGTCTAGTTTCAAAAGAATTTGTAATTCATAGTGATCATAAGTCTTTAAAATATCAGAAGGGTCAGAATAAGTTGAATAAACATCATGCAAAATGGATGGAATTTCTTGAACAATTCCCTTATCTTATCAAATACAGGAAAGGTAGTTCTAATGTTGTGGTTGATGCTCTCTCCAGGAGACATGCCTTATTTTCAAAACTTGGTGCCCAAATTCTTGGATTTGAAAACATACCTAAACTGTATAAAGAAGATCGGGAGTTTGCATCCATTTTTGTTAAATGTAAACATAGAGCACAAGGAGGATTTTATGTGTTTGAGGGGTATCTTTTAAAGAAGGAAAAATCTCCATACCCCAAGGAACACATAGAAAACTTCTTATAAAAGAAACTCATGAAGGAGGTCTCATGGGCCATTTTGAAGTTGATAAAACTCTAGAGCTTTTAAAAGGAAAATTCTTTTGGCCACACATGAGAAAAGATGTTTAGAGACATTGTTATAGATGCATTTTGTGTCTAAAAGCCAAGTCTAAAACAATGCCTCATGGACTCTATACTCCTTTGCCTATTGCAAGTGCTCCGTGGGAAGACATTAGCATGGATTTTATTCTAGGACTTCCTAGGACAACACGTTTTGATTCTATCTTTGTGGTGGTGGATAGGTTTAGTAAGATGACACACTTTATACCATGCCACAAAATAGATGATGCAAACAATATCTCTAGGCTCTTCTTTAGAGAAGTGGTGAGACTTCATGGTCTACCCAAAAGCATAGTGTCTGATAGAGATCCAAAATTTGTGGGCCATTTCTGGAGAACTCTCTAGGAGAGGCTTGGAACTAAACTGAAAATTTCAACTTCTTGTCATCCTCAAACGGATGGACAAACTGAAGTAGTAAGTAGATCTCTTTCAACTATGCTTAGGGCAGTTATGAAAGATAACCACAAATCTTGGGATGAGTACCTTCCCCATATTGAGTTTGCATATAATAGGATAGTCCATAAACCTACCAATATTTCTCCATTTGAAGGTGTATATGGGTTTAATACTCTTACACCTTTAGATTTGTTGCCTCTTCCTAATCCACAAATGAGTAACAAAAGCTGAATTGGTTAAGAAAATGCATGAGAGGATTAAATAACAAATACAACAACAAGCAGAGAAATATGTAAAACATAGCAATAAGGGGAAGCAAGAGATAATCTTTAAGGAAGGAGATTGGGTTTGGCTACACCTTAGAAAGGATAGATATCTAACTAAGAAAATATAATCTTAGCCCCTGGGGAGATGGACCCTTCCAAGTTCTCAAGAGAATCAACAACAATGCATACATTCTTGATTTACCTGAAGAATGGAGTTCATAATACTTTCAATGTTATGGACCTAATCCCTTTTGCAGGAAGTAATGAAGAATAAGAAGCATTAGATTTGAGGACAAATCCTTCTCAAGAGGGAGGGGATGATGGAAGAAGCCCAAGCCCAAGTCAAAGCCCAATAAATAGAAGATATCGGCCAACTACAAGGGCTATGGCAAGAAGGATTCAAGGGGATTGGGACACTGCTACTGATGGCAGAGAAGCTTTCTTCTATATGTTAAAAATGCCATAAGTTTAGTGTATAAGCAGATTTTAAATTTCTTGTCAAAATTAGAATAGGAAATTTATTTGTAATTTTTCTTAGGATAATTTTTGGCACCTAATTACCAACCTAGATTAAATTAGGGTTTCTAAAACACCTAAGTTAATCTAGGCTGGTTATGTAAAGCCCATGAAGAGGAGTGAACATGCAACACTAGTCACACCTCCCCCATGTGCTCTTTAGGTGCCACTTTCCAAGGGGATTTCATTTGAATTTCCCTCCATTTTTATTTGAATTTTCAGCCCTCTGATGCTATATAAGGAGGTGTTTGCTTCATGTATTTTTAAGATTAATTGAAGAGTGAATTGCTGCCAAACTTGTGCCAATTTCACTCATTGTCTCCTACCTCTCTAGGATAGACCTTTTAGTCTTCATTCTCCACCTAGTCCAAGTGAGATGGCCTCATCACTCACTCTCCACACCTAGCATGCACCTCTAAGGAAACCATAGCTCTTAGGAGTCCCTTGACCTGCAACCATCCATGAATGCTTCTGCCACTCTCCTCCAAAGAAAAGCAAACTGAGATGAAGGCACACACTCCATCAAGACTCCATCAGCAGTGGCAGTGGACATGGCAGCAATGGTGGTGGCAGCAAACGCGACAGCAGTGACGGAGTAAAGAAAAGCTCACCGAAGAAGAGCGAAGGCAATGAAACAGTACTTTGACCAATGCAAAAAAAAAAAACAAAGTAAGAGAAATGAAGCTCGCAAAAGAAGAGACAAAGAAGAAGAAGAAACAAAACTTGAAAAAACTTACAGTGGCACAACAATGAGCAGGAACAGCAAACGCCAAGAGAAAGAAGAGGAAGAAAGTATGAAAATCGTAAGTGGCGCGCTTCAGAGTTAGGGTGAAATTTGATTTAAGAATGTGACTATTTGTAATAGTTGTATTCTTAAATCATATGCTTTGATTTATGAATACAGCTACTACGAATAGCCGCATTCATAAATGAAAATAATTTAAAAAATGCCACTACGTTTTGAAAGATTGTGTTTGAGGTGAAAACGCATTTAATAAATAGTAGTTGTTTTAACATTTTGCACTAGTGAAACTTCTTTTCCTTGTGCCTAAAAGTAATCTCGTTGGTAAGACCATCATGGGTAGTTTTCTTATCAAATTTTCATGGTCTTCCCAATAAGATATGGCAGGCTTCCAGGGGTACTACATCACATAAAATAATATCATTATAGTTCCCTACAGAAATACTGACTTTTACTTGCTTATCTACAGTTAAATCCCCATCTTCATTCAACCATTGCAGTTTATAAGGTTTTGGGTGGGGTATAACTTGTAGATCAAGCTTTTCAACCAACCTAGTGCTACAATAATTGCAGCAAGATCCACTATTTACAATTAGAGAACAAGTATTTTCTAAAATTTACATCTTGTATGAAAGATATTCTCTCTTTCTGTTTCATGTTTCATGCTAGGTTGATTGTTGAGGGTTCTTCTTATCATCAATAATTCTCCCTCACAAGGATACGCCCCCTCACTCTTTTCTTTTTCCTCTCCCCCACTAGACCCATTTTCTTGACTTTTATATTCATATTTACCCCTTAGGATCATGGTTATCCTATTTGGACATTGGGATGCTATATGATCTCTAGTAAGACATTTGAAACATTGTATAACTCTAGTGGCGGTGTGTGGGGATGGACACATCTTTTCCTCTTTCTAGGCTTTTGGGAGTTTCTATCTTGGATTTTTCTTTAGAAAAACTATCCTCCCTTTCTTTTTTTTATACTCCTTCTTGGGATAGGAGCTTGAATAAGAACTCTCCTTGCGACTTGATCCTTTTCTTAAAATTTATTGCTCAATCTTTATGCAAAGTTGGATCAAGTCATTCAAGTCCCTGTAGGGCAAGAGTTCCACTATGTCTCTTATCTCAAGACTGAGTCCACTAAGGAACCTAGAAATGGTGGTTTCTTCCTCCCTAATAGAGGCTCTCATCATGTAGAGCTTCATCTTTTGGCTATACTCCTCTACACTCATATTCTTTTGTTGGAGTCTTTGGAGCTTGTCCATCAACTCTCTATTGTAGTATAAGGGAATATCGCAACATCTCAAGGCTCCCCTAAGGTCATTCCAATAGGTAATGGGAGGGTCCTTCTGGAGACGTCTCTCTCTCTAGGGTAGTCCACCAATATATTGCATTTGATTGAAAGCTTAAGGTGGCTAGGGGTACCATCCTTTCCTTACTCACTCTATGGCAAGCAAAAATTTTCTCTACTTTCATCTCCCAATCTAGATATACTTCAACATTCTCCTTACCATAAAAATAAGGTAGGTCAACCCTAGTCTCCATTGGTTGGTTTTCTCTCCTAGTTCTTCTAGGTGTAGGTTGATAATAATCATTGATTCTAAGACTCTCTTCCTTAGCATGAGAGTCACTAGACCTAGAACTAGATGCATGAGATTTTTTTTTTTAATTTTCTGATGTATTCATCATTTTCTCTCTTCTTCTAGAATTGCAAGATCAGAATCTCTTTCTTTATTTTCTTCTATAGCTTGATTTTCATATTGAAATTGTCTTAGCGTAAGTGATTGGATATCTTTATCCATTTGTTTCAAAAGAGATTGAGTAGAGCTCAAATCAATTTCACTAAGATTAGAAGTATGTTTAGACATGTTAGAGTTTTGTGTTAAAAGTAATTCCCAAAGAGGAAAATAAGTGGAGTGAAGTAGGTAATTTCCTAGGAAAGGGAGGTGGATCACTAAGATCTCTTAAGTACCAAGCCTTTCCTTGCCAGATACTATCCCACGACACTTTCACAAACCTTTCTCTAAGAAAGCACAATCAATGATGAAAACACTTAATGCAAATAAATGCGCAAAGCAATAAAACAATTTGAAAATTGCTAAACTAGAAAGCTTTAAACTAGATTATTTCCTAGGTGAGGCTTCTTGACACCTTGGACCCTGAAAACACACTCACCGAACTAAAATGACAATTAATCCATTAAGTAAACAAGTTTAACAAATTACAATTCAAAAGAAATACAAGGAAAATTAGGTCAACAATTTTTATGCACTAAAATTTAAATTGCCTATTCTATGCACTCCATAATTATTGCTCCTTTTGCTTTGTATTTTATGTAATATTTTGAGGTTGCTGCCCCTTTTGCTTTGCCTCTTTAGGATATTCAACCTAAGGTACTTGGTTTACCTCTTTAGTGATGTAAATTGCACCAAAAAATTTCAGATCCACAACTCACCAAAAGCATTTAGGTCCCTTCCACACAAGAGAAGTCAAACAATTTAAAACAACAAAACTCAAATTTAAAAATAAGGACCACTGCAAATGGAATTTGTAATTGACTTGACTTGAAAGAGTAATCAAGAAATTTACAAGCAAAAAATTAAGGTTCACAAGAAAAAGATAACACTCAAAAAGATAACACTCAAAGGGAATCCTAAGGAAAGGAACTAGAATAGGTGAAGAAAACCAAAAATTGCACTACAAAATTTTTTGTGTAAAATGTTTTTAACTTACCAAATTAGAATACTTCAAATTAGAATTTGAAATTTAAAACACTGAAAATTCAATGTTTAAGCTAAATATTGGCATTGAAAATTCACAAAAGCAGTGTGCCAATTAATTACAATAAAACTTTCAACTTCGTTACTCAATTCAAATTTTCCATAGTCAAATTTGCCCTTTTTTTCAATTTTGAATTTTGATGTACTTCTTTTTTTCACTTTTTCTTAACACATCAAGGTACTCAAATCCAAAATTTCATAATTTTTCACCAACACACTTAATTGTAATAAATGTTTTTAGCTAGCACTAAAATTGTAAAATCAAAGGAAACCTAATTTGGAATTAAAAAGAGCATTGAAAACTCTAAAACACAATGGAATTAAGTGAAATTGGAACTTGTATGGAACTAACAAGTATGAACTCAAATTTAGAAAAAATAAAATGCACCAAAGCTGAAATTCAAAAAATAGACTCAAATTGAAAACAAGCAACCAAATAAAAAAAAAAATAGGCACCACACTGAATTGATAACGTTATAGGAAGAACATGACTAGACATTACTTGAACTTGATTCAAAAATCAAAATGACTCAAAAAAATTGAAATGCACCGATTGAAATTACAAGACTCAAAGAAAATGTAAAAGCAAATGGTCTACTCAATAGAACACCTAAAAAAGGAAAGGCATAGTTCAAGAACAATTGAACAATTTGAACCGAATAAAAACTAGCACAAGCATCATGAATTGATTAGAAATTGAAATTGAAACAACAAGACAATCAAAATCATCAATGAAGAACACAGAAATAAGAACAACACAAAAATTAAAAGAAGATAAGCACTTAGCTCTTGAAGAACCAAAGCTCTAGATACTAAATGATAGGTGCCTTCATCCAAATTGCTTTCTTGCTTGGGTTTTTGGAGGAATTAGCAGAAGCTAATGGAGGAAGTGGATCAAGGAGAGCTCCAATGAAGCTAAGGTTTCCGTGTAGGTGCATGAAGAGTAGGGAGAGTGAGTGGCTAGGCCATATCACTTGAAAGAATGAAGAAGAAGATGAAGTGTGTGTAAGGACCTGAAAAATTTATTGGAATAAAAGAGTTATATTTTAAATAAATTCTAAGTATGTTTTTATTTAGAATAGAAAGGGAGGAAAAAGTTAAGTTTAGAAGGCTACGAGGTCGCCGGTCGCCTGCTACACATGAGCGCCAGGTGGACATCGCGCGGGCGCGAGAGGCATGCAGGCATCGCGCGGACGCGAGAGGCATGCAGGCATCGCGCGGGCGCGAGAGGCATGCAGGCATCGCGCGGGCGTGAGAGGCATGCAGGCATCGCGCGGGCGCGAGGGGCATGCGGGCATCGCGCGGACGCGAGGCACGCGGGCATTGCCAGGGCGCGATGCATGTGGACGTGGCCAAGGCGCGAGAGTTATGAGGGCGTCGCCAGGGAAGACATCGGTTGTCTCCCAGAGGAAGACATCGGTCGTTCGCCAGGAAGAGGTCATCGGTGGTAGTCTTCGCGCGAGGTCATCGGTGGTAGTCTTCGCGCGAGGTCATCGGTGGATCGTCTTCGCGCGAGAGGTCATCAGTGGTTTCTCTTCGAGCTGGTAGTCATCGGCGAAAGGTCATCGCGCGACGTTGAGTTACACCCAGAGAACGTGGGCCCCAGACTCCCAGCAAGAGACGTTCTGCACGCGCGCCACGTAGACGAAAAAGTGGTTCAGAATAGTGACATCAGAATGTTGGCATGCGCGGGAGACACTCACGGTCGTACTGTTCAGAGCAGTGGCTGGCATGCACAAGCGACAAACAGTGGCAGTACTGTTCAGAGCAGTGGTTGGCATGCACCAGAGACAACAGTGGTAGTACTGTTCAGGGCAGTGGTTCTCAGACTTCTCTGCAGAGTGGGTGGTGGCAGCTGCTTTTGGAGGGATAAGTTGGTTTAAGTTACAGAAATCCACTGCTGAGAGAAAAGGAAGACATTGTTGTAGTCGAAGAGAGAAAGAGTGAGTTCCCTCCTCTCCATTTCTCTCCTTCACACTGCGATTCTAGTACACCTTCACGCGGGAATACGACGAGCGACAGCCACCATTGGAGCACTTGGGTGGTTCTCTGCAAGCTCTTCAAAACCAGACACAAGAACAGAGTCAAAGCGTTCTTCAAGCTTCGTTGGATTTCGGAACTCCTGGTGTTTGCGCAAGTCCAGGTAAGGGAAGCTAGACCTCTTTTCCATACGAGCCATAGTTTAGCTATCTTCTGAAGTGAGGGCGACGTGGTCGCCATTTTCGTTTTCATCTGCGTAAAATGCTCTGTATGTGTGCTTGGGCGACGAGGTCGCCGGTTTTATATACAATCTTCGACACACTCTGTTTTTGAACTAGATCGCCGGTTTTGGCGCTGTTTTACGAACTCCTCTGTTTTTGATACTGTTTTGAAACTACTTGAGATTTACATGAGGTATTCGAAGATCTGAAGCTTTGAAATGGTTGTTGATGTGATCTGAATGATTTATTTGAATGGTATGATGTGTTGGATGTGGTGAGTGTGAGGTCGAGGCATAGTATTTTCAGGAAAGAAGATGCCGTGTAAGATCTTGTAGTAGGTGCATTGATCGGTGATTAAGAACGAGATATCCTGACTCTGCTGAGGTAATGGACTCACGTAGAGGAAGTTACTCAGTTGTTGAGAGTCGAAGGAGGTTCACCTGTATGGGTGGGTTGTTTGAAAGAGAACAAACCGACCTGTTTTGCGTGGATTAACCCTGTCATGCTGTATGGTGATGTGTGAGATTCATTATACGCTGATGAATGTGAGAGATTTCACGGCGACCCTGTGGATGTGTGAGATTCCACAGTGGGCAATATGACAGGTGCAAATCTCTGAGTCTAATCAATGCACGAGTATTCCGGAATTAGTGTCTTGTGTCTATGTATTGTGAGTCAGTGGAAAACCTGACGTGAGAAATGAGGAACACTGTATGTGGATAGACACTTGCTGCACTGTGTGATATGAACTACTCTTGAGGAATTGTGAAATGTGGGTTTTTACTTGATGGTATGTGGGAAGAATGAGAAAGCTGATGTTTTTACGTGGGTGCCTTCAATTAATTTATCTTGATTTTAAAGTTCATATCTAAATTCTCTTTTAAAACTGTCTAGCTTACCCTGCGTTTTCGTTTGTGGATGTTCTTCTTAAAACTTGTGATGATCGTGTATGATTTACACGGGAGCAGATGACGTTGCAGGAAAGTGAGATCGCCGGTCTGATAGGAGATCGCCTGGCTGATAGGAGATCACCTGATTGACTAGGAGATCGCCCTTTTGTTAGCATATCGCCCGATTTGTCTTTTGTTGTATTTTTGGTTAAGTTTTTTTTTGAAAGATTCACAGTTTATGTATTAAACTCCCGATGAGGAGAAACTCCATTATACATATATGATTATGTTTATTTCAAAATACTTGTTTATCTTCATTTATATTATATAAATATGAAATGTATTTGGTGGGATGTTACATTAATGGTATCAGAGCAGTTCGTCCTTAGGATAACCTGAGGGCTGTGGATCCATTGTGTTTCTTCTGCTCATAAAAGTTATTTGAGTTTTTAAATAACAACTATAGTGAAAGGTTTTCAAACGTTTTGTACTGAAAAGTTTGTGTGTGCTTCTGTGCTTTAGTGAACGTATACTCTAGCTGGAAATCTTAGTATTAAGGGTGAGAAGATCTTGATGAAGTAATGAGGGTGCACACTCATAACTGGATCGAGATGATTCTCAATCTTAATTCCAAAGATTTGATGTTTAGTATACATTGAATGCTGGTGTGATCTAGTTTAGCTTATTGAGTGTTTCTGCAATTGACTGAAAATGGTTGTTTGAACTGATGGTGATGATATCAGTAGCTGTTCTAATACCTTGCTTGAGATTCTAAGTATTACGAGTATGTTGTTAAGCTCAAATTCTTGATGACTTTGAGATGCTGACCTTTGTAAGGTCTGGTTATTACCTCCTGAATGAATTGATTTCTTATCAATCTCATTCCTGTAGTTGTAGGGAATATAGAAAACTCATAGCTTCAAGATCCGAAACAAGAGAGATGGCACGTAGACCCTCTACCCCTCCCCAACCTTCTTCTGAAATGGGTCAGATCGCCAAGGCCATCGAGATGATGGCAAGTGCCATCCAGCAGCAGAATGCGGCGATGTCTCAAAATCACCAAGCTACAATGCAACAGTGGGAGACCGCCAGATCGGCCGCAACAAACCCCGACGTCGGTCAGCCTCAGGAGCATATGGGACTGACTGAGTTCCTCAGGCACAACCCACCTAAGTTCAGTGGGAACGTTACCCCTGATCAAGCAGATCAGTGGGTCAGGGGGTTAGAGAAGATATTCAGGGCGACTTCCTGCCCTGAAGACAAGAAGCTGGTGTTTGCCACATACCTCCTGTCTGGGGAAGCTGAGTTCTGGTGGATGGGAACTCAGCAGATGATGGAGGCCCGAGAGGAAGTGATGGATTGGGAAAGCTTCAGAGTGAGGTTCCTGGAGAAGTACTTCCCAGACAGCGCAAGATTTGCGAAGGAAGCTGAGTTCCTGAGGTTGGAGCAGGGGGATATGTCTGTGAATGCCTATGCTGCTCGGTTCGAGTACCTCGCCAGGTTTTATACCCAAGCCACCTCTGAGGCTTGGAGGTGTAGGAAATTCGAAGAAGGACTGAAGCATGGGCTGAAGAGGACTATAGCCCCGATGTGCATTAGAGAATTTCATGCCTTAGTGGAGAAGGCGAAAATGGTGGAGACTCTAGAGAAGGGTGAGTCTCGGGTGAGCAGGTCCCACCCAGGCGGTTCCTCCAATGGGAAGGCAAGGGTACAGCAACAGCAGTTTAAGCCCTACGCGAGGCCTCCACAGCATAGGGCGAGAGCAGCACCACCCCAGTCTCATCAGCAACAAACCAGGAAATTTCAATGTTTCCATTGCGGTGGGCCACACACAGCCAATGTGTGCCCCAAGAAAGACTCAGAGAGGAGATGCTTTACCTGCCAGAAGACGGGGCACGTTGCCAAGTATTGTCCTACTCAGCACAGAATGACTCAACCCAGTGGTTCCCAGCAGATGAGGAACGAAGGCAACAGACCTCAGGCAACCGGGAGGGTGTTTGCCATGTCAGGAGCTGAGGCGTCCCAATCAGGTAACCTTGTGCAGAATGTTTGCTTTATAGCTGGTAGAGGTGTAAAAACTTTGTTTGATTCTGGAGCGACACACTCCTTTGTGTCAAGCATGTGTGTAGCCGAGTTGGGCCTTATGGTGAGAGAGTTACCCTTCGAACTGTTGGTCTCTACACCTGCGTCAGGACAGGTGTTGACCTCCACAGTTTGTCCTGAATGTCCAGTGATAGTAGAGGGACGTAGATTCAAAGTGAACTTGATCTGCCTACCTCTTCAGGACCTGGATGTTATCCTGGGAATGGATTGGCTAGCTGCCAATCATGTTCTCATAGACTGTGGTAGGCAGGAGGTAGCATTTCCAGACCCCCAAGAATCAGAGGTGTGGCCAGTTCAAAGAGGGCGATCAGAGTTGGAAGAAGGGGCGAGGTGCTTCGTGATGCTAGCTCGGTTGGAAGTGAGGAATGAAGGGGACGTAAGCAGAATACACGTGGTGAGGGATTTCACGGATGTATTTCCAGAAGAGGTGCCTGGGTTACCCCCTAAGAGAGAAGTGGAATTCTCTATTGACTTGGTACCTGGAGCTGGACCAGTGTCAATGGCACCTTACAGGATGGCACCAGCCGAGTTAGTAGAGTTAAAGAAGCAGTTGGAAGAGCTGCTGGAGAAACAGTTCATCAGACCCAGTGTATCTCCATGGGGAGCTCCAGTGCTCCTAGTCAAGAAGAAGGATGGAGGGTCTCGGCTCTGTATAGACTACAGGCAATTGAACAAATTGACCATCAAGAACAAGTACCCCCTACCTCGGATTGACGATTTGATGGACCAGATTCATGGGGCCTCGGTGTTCTCCAAGATTGACCTGAGATCGGGGTATCACCAAATCTTGGTAAAAGCTGAAGATGTTCAGAAGACAGCTTTTAGGTCTCGATATGGGCACTACGAGTATGTAGTGATGCCATTTGGAGTCACCAATGCTCCAGCTCTATTCATGGACTACATGAATAGGATCTTTCGCCCTTTCTTGGATAAGTTTGTAGTGGTCTTCATAGATGACATCCTCATTTATTCAAGGACCGAGGAAGAGCATGAGGAACACCTGAGGTCAGTATTGGAAATACTGAGGGAGAAGCAGCTCTATGCCAAGTTCTCTAAGTGTGAGTTCTGGCTAAGGGAAGTCAACTTCTTAGGACACGTGATATCTGCCCAGGGGATCTCGGTAGATCCAGCCAAGGTAGAGGTAGTGCTGCAATGGGAACGTCCTAAGACAGTGACTGAGATAAGGAGCTTTGTGGGGTTGGCGGGCTACTATCGGAGGTTTATTGAGGATTTTTCCAAAGTAGTGGCTCCTTTAACACAACTGACCCGCAAGGACCAACCCTTTGCTTGGACCGACCGATGTGAGCAGAGCTTCAGGGAACTAAAGGAGAGGTTGACCAGTGCTCCAGTGCTGGTGATTCCAGAAGTAGGAAGACCTTTTGATGTCTTCTGTGATGCCTCACATCAAGGCTTGGGATGCGTCTTGATGCAAGAGAAGAGGGTGGTTGCATATGCTTCAAGGCAACTCAAGGTGCATGAGAAAAACTACCCTACTCATGATTTGGAGTTGGCAGCGGTAGTGTTTGCCTTGAAGATCTGGAGGCATTATCTGTATGGAGCTCGGTTCCAGGTGTTCAGTGACCACAAGAGCTTGAAGTACCTGTTCGATCAGAAGGAGCTAAACATGAGACAAAGAAGGTGGATGGAATTCCTAAAGGACTACGACTTTCAACTCATGTATCACCCAGGGAAGGCCAATGTAGTGGCAGATGCCTTGAGTAGGAAGTCTATACAAGTCGCCACCATGATGATGGAAGAGCAGAAACTGATCGAGCAGTTCAGGGACTTAAACCTGGGAGTAGAGTTTCACGTGAATCACATTAGTTGTAGTAAGCTGACTATAACTAATGACTTTCTGGGAATGTTGAAGGATAAGCAATTGGAGGACCCTAGCCTGAAGCGCACTATGGAGTCGCTAGGAACAGATCAGGCGAGAGGCTTTGAGATGGGCGATGATGGGATCTTGAGGTTTGATGGCAGGATTTGCATGCCCGCAAATGATGAGTTGAAGAAGATGATCCTAGAGGAAGGTCATAAGAGTCGCCTTAACCTCCACCCAGGCATGAACAAGATGTACCATGACTTGAAGGAGTCATTTTGGTGGTCAGGCATGAAGAGGGACGTCGCCCAGTACGTGGCAACCTGCTTAACGTGTCAAAAGGCGAAGGTGGAGCATCAAAAACCTGGCGGGCTGTTGCAGCAACTGGATATCCCCGAGTGGAAGTGGGACAGCATTGCCATGGATTTTGTCACCCATTTACCCAGATCGGTAAAGGGTCATGATGCAATCTGGGTCATCATTGATAGGCTGACGAAGAGTGCCCACTTCCTCCCAGTAAATATGAAGATGCCCATGGCCAAGTTGGCACAGCTGTACATCAAGGAGATTGTGAGGTTGCATGGAGTGCCTTCCAGCATCATTTCAGATAGGGATCCCAGGTTCACTTCACGGTTTTGGCAGACCTTGCAAGAGTGTTTGGGAACCAAGTTGAGGATGAGCTCTGCATATCATCCCCAAACAGATGGTCAGTCAGAGAGGACGATCCAATCTTTGGAAGATCTGCTGAGGGCATGCGTTTTGGATCAATTGGGAGGTTGGGAGGAGGTGTTGCCACTAGTGGAGTTTACCTATAACAATAGCTACCACGCCAGCATTGGGATGGCACCATATGAAGCCCTGTATGGGAGGAAATGCAGAACTCCCTTATGTTGGTACCAGGAGGGCGAGGCAGTCTTGGTTGGGCCAGAGTTGATTCAGCAGACGACCGAGAAGGTGAAGCAGATACAAAGCAGAATGAAAGCCTCTCAGAGTAGGCAGAAGTCCTATGCAGATCAGAGGAGAAAGCCTTTGGAGTTTGCTGCTGGAGATCACGTGTTCATGAAAGTGACACCAACCAAGGGTGTAGGGCGGGCGATCAGGTCAAAGAAGTTGTCCCCTAAGTTCGTGGGACCATATCAGATCTTAAGAAGGATTGGCCCAGTGGCGTATGAGATCGCCCTACCTCCCCATCTGGCGAATCTGCACAATGTGTTTCACGTGTCACAGCTGAGGAAGTACATGGCAGACCCTAGTCATGTGCTGGATGTAGACGACGTGCAGATTAGGGATGACTTGTCCTTTGAAGCAAAACCAGTCAGGATTGACAATCGGCAATGTAAACAGCTCAGAGGCAAGACCATCGACATGGTGAAAGTGGTGTGGGATGAGAAATCGGGGGATTCTACTTGGGAGTTAGAAGAACCCATGAGGGAGGCTTATCCATACCTCTTTTCCTTGTAATCCAATTTTCGAGGACGAAAATTTTTCTTGTTGGGGAGAATGTAAGGACCTGAAAAATTTATTGGAATAAAAGAGTTATATTTTAAATAAATTCTAAGTATGTTTTTATTTAGAATAGAAAGGGAGGAAAAAGTTAAGTTTAGAAGGCTACGAGGTCGCCGGTCGCCTGCTACACATGAGCGCCAGGTGGACATCGCGCGGGCGCGAGAGGCATGCAGGCATCGCGCGGACGCGAGAGGCATGCAGGCATCGCGCAGGCGCGAGAGGCATGCAGGCATCGCGCGGGCGTGAGAGGCATGCAGGCATCGCGCGGGCGCGAGGGGCATGCGGGCATCGCGCGGACGCGAGGCACGCGGGCATTGCCAGGGCGCGATGCATGTGGACGTGGCCAAGGCGCGAGAGTTATGAGGGCGTCGCCAGGGAAGACATCGGTTGTCTCCCAGAGGAAGACATCGGTCGTTCGCCAGGAAGAGGTCATCGGTGGTAGTCTTCGCGCGAGGTCATCGGTGGTAGTCTTCGCGCGAGGTCATCGGTGGATCGTCTTCGCGCGAGAGGTCATCAGTGGTTTCTCTTCGAGCTGGTAGTCATCGGCGAAAGGTCATCGCGCGACGTTGAGTTACACCCAGAGAACGTGGGCCCCAGACTCCCAGCAAGAGACGTTCTGCACGCGCGCCACGTAGACGAAAAAGTGGTTCAGAATAGTGACATCAGAATGTTGGCATGCGCGGGAGACACTCACGGTCGTACTG
The DNA here is from genome assembly GCA_013389735.1 of Phaseolus lunatus. Taxonomy (NCBI): domain Eukaryota; kingdom Viridiplantae; phylum Streptophyta; class Magnoliopsida; order Fabales; family Fabaceae; genus Phaseolus; species Phaseolus lunatus. Next base: position 16,514,535 of record CM023867.1, read on the forward strand.
TTCAGAGCAGTGGCTGGCATGCACAAGCGACAAACAGTGGCAGTACTGTTCAGAGCAGTGGTTGGCATGCACCAGAGACAACAGTGGTAGTACTGTTCAGGGCAGTGGTTCTCAGACTTCTCTGCAGAGTGGGTGGTGGCAGCTGCTTTTGGAGGGATAAGTTGGTTTAAGTTACAGAAATCCACTGCTGAGAGAAAAGGAAGACATTGTTGTAGTCGAAGAGAGAAAGAGTGAGTTCCCTCCTCTCCATTTCTCTCCTTCACACTGCGATTCTAGTACACCTTCACGCGGGAATACGACGAGCAACAGCCACCATTGGAGCACTTGGGTGGTTCTCTGCAAGCTCTTCAAAACCAGACACAAGAACAGAGTCAAAGCGTTCTTCAAGCTTCGTTGGATTTCGGAACTCCTGGTGTTTGCGCAAGTCCAGGTAAGGGAAGCTAGACCTCTTTTCCATACGAGCCATAGTTTAGCTATCTTCTGAAGTGAGGGCGACGTGGTCGCCATTTTCGTTTTCATCTGCGTAAAATGCTCTGTATGTGTGCTTGGGCGACGAGGTCGCCGGTTTTATATACAATCTTCGACACACTCTGTTTTTGAACTAGATCGCCGGTTTTGGCGCTGTTTTACGAACTCCTCTGTTTTTGATACTGTTTTGAAACTACTTGAGATTTACATGAGGTATTCGAAGATCTGAAGCTTTGAAATGGTTGTTGATGTGATCTGAATGATTTATTTGAATGGTATGATGTGTTGGATGTGGTGAGTGTGAGGTCGAGGCATAGTATTTTCAGGAAAGAAGATGCCGTGTAAGATCTTGTAGTAGGTGCATTGATCGGTGATTAAGAACGAGATATCCTGACTCTGCTGAGGTAATGGACTCACGTAGAGGAAGTTACTCAGTTGTTGAGAGTCGAAGGAGGTTCACCTGTATGGGTGGGTTGTTTGAAAGAGAACAAACCGACCTGTTTTGCGTGGATTAACCCTGTCATGCTGTATGGTGATGTGTGAGATTCATTATACGCTGATGAATGTGAGAGATTTCACGGCGACCCTGTGGATGTGTGAGATTCCACAGTGGGCAATATGACAGGTGCAAATCTCTGAGTCTAATCAATGCACGAGTATTCCGGAATTAGTGTCTTGTGTCTATGTATTGTGAGTCAGTGGAAAACCTGACGTGAGAAATGAGGAACACTGTATGTGGATAGACACTTGCTGCACTGTGTGATATGAACTACTCTTGAGGAATTGTGAAATGTGGGTTTTTACTTGATGGTATGTGGGAAGAATGAGAAAGCTGATGTTTTTACGTGGGTGCCTTCAATTAATTTATCTTGATTTTAAAGTTCATATCTAAATTCTCTTTTAAAACTGTCTAGCTTACCCTGCGTTTTCGTTTGTGGATGTTCTTCTTAAAACTTGTGATGATCGTGTATGATTTACACGGGAGCAGATGACGTTGCAGGAAAGTGAGATCGCCGGTCTGATAGGAGATCGCCTGGCTGATAGGAGATCACCTGATTGACTAGGAGATCGCCCTTTTGTTAGCATATCGCCCGATTTGTCTTTTGTTGTATTTTTGGTTAAGTTTTTTTTTGAAAGATTCACAGTTTATGTATTAAACTCCCGATGAGGAGAAACTCCATTATACATATATGATTATGTTTATTTCAAAATACTTGTTTATCTTCATTTATATTATATAAATATGAAATGTATTTGGTGGGATGTTACAGTGTGTCTATCCTAGAGAGGTTTAGACAAGGGAGTGAATAAGCTAGGAACTTGGCAGCATAACACTCATGAATTGATCTTCTTAAAATGAGAGCCAAGCACCTTTTTATATAGGATAGAGGTCCATCCAAAGCTTACACAAATTGAGCGAGAAATTCAAATGCTTTAGGTTTAAATGTAGGCTCCAAAATGAAGTCACATGGCAAGCATATTCAAGTGTGCTCCATGTGACCTATTTAGGTCTAAATGATCAGCCTAGGGTAAATGTGGGCTGCAATGAAGCCCTAATTATACCCTATGTAGGTTTTTAGATGCCTAACCCTAACCCTAATTCACTTAAAAAAATTTACAAGTAAAATTCCTATTCTAATTTTAGCAAGAAAATAAATTCTGCTCTAAAAAATTACACTAGGTTATGGCATTTTTTAACATATATAAAAGGGTATCTCTGCCATCAGTAATAGAGTCTCAATCTTCTTGTAACCTCCTTACCATAGCTCTAGTGATTGGTCCGAAGTTGGGCCCTATACCATCAGTGGAGCTCCTACCCAGGTTCCAATTGGACGTCGTTCATTCTTGAATCCATATCTACAAAGGCGACTGTGTTCTCTTTCCTTCGGGCAATGGGTTCTTAGGATTGTTCTCTGTTTGTTGGTTCCAACCAAGAACTGGTCACGTAGCATTCTCTAGCCACCTTTTGGTCTATGTGCACCGTGATGATGTCGTTGAGGCTAAAGGAAATTTCATGGCCAAATGTGGCGTTGAGACGATGGCGCCTAACTGGTTCAGAGATAACCTTCCTAAGAGGATGTTGTAAGAGGTATTCACCTCCACAATAAAGTATCTTATTTTGATAGTCTAACTTAGACATTTTCCTTTCCCAAACATAGTGTAGAGGTCGATGCATCCCCGTGTATCTACTTGCTCTCCAAAAAAATTGAAGATCTGATCATCATAAGGTTGTATCTCTATCTTTAGTATTTATAATTACTTAAAGGTCTTCCAGTAGAGGATGTCTATTGAGCTCCCTTAATCAACTAACGTCTCTATCATGGCGAAATTCTCCGCCTCCACAGTTATGACCATGGGGTCATCCTGTGCCAGATCGATTGCTTTGAATTCGTCATCTATGAAAGTAATAGGTGGCATTCGGGGTCAGGCAACTGTAGAGGTTATGTTGAATGACTAAATCACGCAAAGGGGTTTCTTCCAGGTCGAGGCCGAACATCCACTGCCCATGAAACCACTTGTGATGGTGTTGATTACTCCCCTCAAACCATCCTGATGTACTGGTTTAGGGCCATTGTTCTGGTCTCCTTTCCTCTTTGTGAGTTTGGCGGAGCTAATAATCTTTACGCCTCCTCCCTCCTTGAGGGTTCGTGATGTGAGTTGATTTTAGGATTGCACATTTTGGGAGTTTCACTTTGTTTATAAGTTTATGATTATGCATAATATGGTGATAAGCCCAAAGAAGATTGCCACTGGACACAAATTTAACCAAGTGGTTAAGCAAGTGTGAAGGTTCTCTTCTAGAAAGCAAAAGAGAAAACACAATATAAGGTGTACCGACAAGTCCTCGGACACCGAGAACAGCTAGTAAGGGTGAGCCGCGTCAGTTGGGTCCCACAGCATGGGCCAGAGCCACGTGGGCTGGGTCCCACAGGTAGTAGGGATTAATGGGATGATTAGTCATCAGCACGTCGACCGCCAGAGTGAACTGAGGTGTCCCCATCATTCAGCAGGGTGATGAGTCCTCGGTGGCTGGATGTGACGAGGTGATATCAGCCTTGGATGTTTCGAATAACAGAGCTAAAACATTCATGATGGGTCTTAAGGGAAGACCAGTTATCAGTAAAATGCCCAGAAGTAAGGAGAGCCTAAGTCACGAAGTGCCTATGCGTGTGGCAGGGAAAGCACAGTTAGGTGCAGAGTCCTGAGGGGTTGAGTACTCATCAGAACTAGGGTTTCCCAGTGAAGCTACATGCATGGCATGTGAACAGTGAAGGCGCTCCCAGGACAGGTGGCCCCAGAGACTAGGTGCACGAGGGGGTACCCAGGTGGCCATCCTGTTAGAGTTTTGCACTCCAGTTAAGGAAACCTTATGTGCTAGATTACCCTAAGCCTGGGTGATAGCGGCGCAAGGGTATTCCTATAAACCCTAAATATGGGTAGCGGCGCAGAGGAAACCCTAGACTATATAAAGGGTAGTAAAACACTTCGCAAAGTTACGCAGTTTTTAGACCTAACACAGATACTGAATACACTTGGTGTGCTTGCCCAGTTTTTGACTAGAGCGTCGGAGTGCAAACGGCCTCTAGGGCGCCCCTTTGTATCTTGCAGATGCAGGTTGTTTCGGGACAGCGAAGCATAATCCAAGGTGAGGAAAGGAGGCGTCTGAGCATCGTAGAGTCAACCAACAGGAGGGTCAACCGGCAAGAACATTTGGTGCCCACCGTGGGGCTGAAGTAAAACAAGGTCCCATACACAAGCACAAGAGAGAAACCAGAGACATGAGGAATACAAGGCAAGGATCTGTCCCGCCAAATGGGGGTGAGAGCCTCACCATGTAACAACTCATGGAAACGATGCACGCCCTCCAGGAGATGGTGGCGGAATCAAGGGCAGACCAAGTGCGGATGCAGGTGGACCTGGCCGCATCACAGGCCAGAAACGAGGAGTTACACAGGGGTAACGAAGAATTGCACGTGAATTTACGTAATTTGCAGCAAGCAGGGGATCGAGTGAGGGATGATCGGGCTCCACCAACGCCGCCAAGGGCTTTTCCAATGCCCTTCTCTCAAGCAATCATGGACACGATGGTCCCAGCTACCTTCGTGGGCCCTAAGACTGTGTTCACGGGGGTGGAGGATCCAGAAGCACATCTCACGGCGTTTCACACGCAGATGATGCTGTCAGGAGGGTCAGACGCGGTGCATTGCAAGCTCTTCATGACCATGTTGACGGGGACAACGCTGGAGTGGTTTGTTAGCCTACACAAGGGACATATCACGTCCTTCGCGCAGTTCTTCACGCTGTTCAGAGAACAATATATCGTCAACCGGGCCCCCCCACCGATGTCTTATGACCTTTTTGATGTTAGACAATATCAGAGGGAGTCCCTTAAAGATTACCTCAACCGATTTGGGGCGATGGTGGTGAGGTTGCACACCAAAGATAAGGATATGGTGGTGCACGCCTTCAGAAAGGGGATATTGCCAAGACCTTTCAGTGAGTCCCTTATCCAAAGTCGCCCAAAGACCTTTGGTGACATCAAGCGTCGTGTTGTTGCTCACATTACTGCCAAAGGAGAACTCAATGAGAAGCATGAGAGCGCAGCCTCTTCACGACCGCGAGTACCTAGTCGCCTTCAGCCCATGCGGGTACATGAGGCGACGACAGAGAAGACAGCCCAGGGAAAGCAGAAGCCCTACGAGGCCAGGAAGCCCCAAACTAGGGCACGCGCTAAGGAGGATGTGCCCCCCCAGACATAACTTCCTGGTGGAGCTCAAAGAGTTAATCACCATCCCTAACATGGCAGAAAGGCTGAAGGTGCCCCCGAAGACAGACAAGAGACTGGGGCCCAACAAGAGCGCATGGTGCGAGTTTCATCAAGCATTTGGCCATCCCATTCGAAACTATTTGGCTCTGGGTCATCAGCTAGATGAGTTGGTCAACAGCGGCTTCCTGAATGACTACTTGCGGGAGTCACAAGGGGGAGAGGTGGTGGTGGCGCCGAGGGCTGATTAGGGGCACGAAGTGCCTATACATGGTGAGATCCACACCATCGCAGGTGGGTTCTCAGGCGGGGGGTGCACCTCGTCGCAGCGCAAGAAATATGCGCCATCGATGATGGCGGTGGCAACATGTGAGGAAGACCACTTCCCAGACATTGACCTCACATTCACGAAGGCAGATCGCCTGGACGTTGTTTCCCATGACAATGATCCAGTGGTGATATCGGTGGTTACCATGGGAAGGAGGGTTCATAGGGTCCTCGTCGATCAAGGAAGTTCAGCCGATGTGATGTTCTGGTCGACCTTTAACAAGTTGCAACTATCCCCAGACTAGTTGAGGCCTTATACAGGCTACGTGTATGGGTTCGCAGGAGACCAGGTCGAGGTGCGGGGTTATATAGAGCTGAGGACCACTTTCACTGATGGCGTGGCTTCCCGTACCGAGAACATCAAATATGTGGTTGTGAATGCCCCATCAGCTTACAACATGTTGTTAGGCAAGCCAGCTTTGAACAAACTGGGAGCCGTAGCGTTGACGAGGCATATGAAGATGAAGTTGCCCTCGATGGAAGGTGTGGTGATCACCATCAGGTCAGATCAGAAGGAGGCTAAGAAGTGCTACGAGAATAGCCTCAAGACAAGAAGGGGAGTATGCATGGTGGCCACTCAACCACTGGGTAGAGAGTGCGCTGATATTAACCTGTCCCGGGGAGAAGTCGGGGTTGCACAAGTACAAGTCGCCCGAGAGAGATGACCTGAACCAGCGGAGGGGGTAGTAGAGAGGGAAATTGGAGGCAAGGTGTTCAAACTTGGCAAATCCCTACGCCAAGATACACAAGACCAAGTAGCGGGAGTCATTGAGCGGCATATGGATGCTTTTGCCTGGTCTGCTTCAGATATGCCAAGTATTGATCCAGACTTTTTATGTCATCGCCTTGCGTTGAATCCCCAAGCCAGACCTGTCTGACAAAGGAGGCGAAAATTCAACAAAGAAAGGAGACAGGTGATCAAGGAAGAGACACAAAAACTACTCAAGGCTGGTCACATACAAGAAATCCAATACCCTGAGTGGCTAGTGAATGTGGTGTTGGTGAAGAAGGCCAATGGGAAGTGGCGGATGTGTGTGGACTTCACTGACCTTAATAAGGCGTGTCCAAAGGATTCTTACCCTCTGTCGAGTATTGATGCACTGGTAGATAACGCCTGGGATGCAAGCTGCTGAGCTTCTTGGATGCTTTTTCCGGTTATTACCAGATCAAGATGCACCCAATGGACGAGAGCAAGACAGCGTTTATGACCGAGCTGTCCTGCTATTGCTACACAGTCATGCCATTTGGGCTGAAGAATGCAGGCGCCACCTACCAAAGGCTGATGGACAAGGTCCTTACACCCATGATAGGGTGCAATGTGCAAGCCTACGTGGATGATATGGTGGTGACTGTTGAAGCTGAAGGAAGCTTCTTCCCAACCTTGGCTTAAAGTGTGTTTGATGAAGAAAATTGCTTCGGTACTTTATAGTTTTGTAAAAGGATTTAAGTGAATTTTGGTTTAGGCTTAGGAGGTGAGGAAGTGATGAGGCACCGATCTGTCATCGGTCATTGGGGGAAGTAATGAGGAACCAATCGGTCGTCGGTCATTGGGGAAGTATGAGGAACCAATCGGTCGTCGGTCATTGAAGGAAGTAATGAGGAACCAATCGGTCGTCGGTCATTGGAGGAAGTCATGAGGTACGATCGGTCATCGGTCTTTGGGAAAGTAATGTGATCAGTCATCAGTCTTTGAGAAAGTAATGTGGTACGATCGGTCATCGGTCATTTGGAAAGTAATGTGGCACCGGTCGGTCATCGGTCATTCTGTTCTAGTTGCCTAAAGCAAGCTTAAACCAAACACAAGGAGTGTTTAAAGTTTTCAAAAATGCTGTTTAAAGTTTTCTCAAAAAGTCTGAATACTGGACAAAAATAAATCTGTTTCCTGGATAATAAATAGATTTATTTTGGTTCTGTTATTCTTAACTGTTTTTCAAACTGTTTTTTGAAAAGTGGTTAGAAACTGGTTTCTTTAAATATAGAAGACTTCTCTCACACAAAATATACAGTGCAATCACGTTTCAATCAGTTTCTGAGTGAGAAGAAGAATTCAAAGGCTTTTGTGAAAGGTTTTCAAAAGGAATTTCAAGTGTGCTTGTTCTAGGAAAACCTTGTGCTTTGTGAAGGTGCTGGTGCAGTTTTTGCAGCAGATTGAACTACTGGTTTGAGTTCTTGCATCTTCTTTTCAGGTGTTTTTTTTTCCTTTCTCATTTGTTGTAAAGGTGGAAGTGTTAGTCAATTCTTGATAGGGTTTCTTGGAGTGCAAGGTGTGCTGAAATAGGTGTTTTTCAGCCTTGTATGTGAGTGTTCTTGTAGGTTTCAAGAACTGCTGTATATGCTGTAAGTGTTGTATGTGTTTAGTGAATTCCACCTTGGTGTAAGGTGAACTGGATGTAGCTCTTGATGAGTGAACCAGTATAAAAACTTGTGTGCAATCTTCTCTCCTTTCTTACATTTATTTCTGGAATTTGAATTGATAACTGTCCAAAATAAATCTGTTCATTTGAAATTGAATCTGTTAATTCTGGGTTTAATAAGAACTGTTCTTCTCTTGGTTGAAACCTTCTTGCAAATATCTGAACAAGTGTGTTCTGCTGTTCCTTCTAATTGTGTAAAATCTTGTTTGATTAAGTTCTGATTGTACGAAGGTGATTTGGAAATATAAATCTGTTTTATTTGAAATCAATCTGTTCTTTTAATCTCTGTTATACCGAAGTCAGTTCCTGTTGCAAAATTTTTAAAAGATCAATTCACCCCTCCCCTCTTGATCTTCAGACCCTGCTTAACTCTAACAATTGGTATCAAGAGCAAGGGCTTGTAGGTTACTCAAGTTGTGCAGAAATGTCTGAATTCAAGATGCCTTTTGCTGAGGGAGCATCCATCAATAGGCCTCCTATGTTCGGTGGAGTCAACTATGCTTTCTGGAAAATCAGGATGAAGATTTTCATGGAGTCCATTGATATGGGCATCTGGGATGCTGTGGTGAGCGGACCTTTCATACCTATGCAGACTGTGAAAGATGAAACTGTGAAGAAACCATGGTCCGAATGGAGTGAAGCTGAAAGGAAGAAGGCTCAATATGATTCTCTGGCCAAGAACATCATCACCTCTACACTGAATATGGATGAGTTCTTTAGGGTGTCTCAATGTCAATCAGCTAAGGAAATGTGGGAGATACTGGAGGTAACTCATGAAGGCACAGAAGATGTTAAACGGGCTAGGAAGCACTCATTGATCCAGGAATATGAGTTGTTCAGAATGCAATCTGGTGAGAGCATTGCAGATGTACAGAAACGATTTACACATATTGTAAATCATCTCACGGGTCTTGGCAAGGTTTTTGATAAGGAAGAGCTCAACATAAAGGTATTGAAATGCCTTGATAGGAGTTGGCAGCCAAAGGTAACAGCAATTTCAGAATCAAGGGATCTTTCCAAGATGTCCACTGCAGCACTCTTTGGAAGGCTGATGGAACATGAATTGGAGCTGAAAAGATTGAAAGACCAAGAAACTGTGGAGAAGAAAGTCAAAGGAATTGCCTTAAAGACCACCATGGAGCATGACACAAGTGAAGAAGAAGAAGAGAATCCTGAACAAGATGAAACCTTAAGCTTGCTCACTAGAAAATTCAGCAAATTCCTTAAAAGGAAGACTAGAGACAGAACACAGCAAAGAAAAAGGTATTCAAAACAGAATGATTATAATTCTTCTACTTACACCGGTTTTGGATGTGGCAAACCAGGTCATATAAAAGCTGATTGTCCAAACAATCCATATAAAGAAAAATCAGCAAGCAAGAAGAATGAAAAAGGCAAGGGAAAAAGGGCTTACATATCTTGGGAGGATAATGATGTATCTTCAACAAGTGAATCCTCAAATGAGAGTGAATAAGCAAATCTGTGCTTCATGGCAAATGATGAAGGTTCAACTTCAGACTCAGTAAGTAATTACTCAACTGATTCTGAAAATTATGATCAGCTTTTAATTGCGTTTAAGGAAACTCATGATGAAGCCAATAGACTTGCTGTCATGTGTAATAAGCTGACCAGAATTAATAAAGTTCTTGAACCTAAGGTAAAGGCTCTTGAGGAAGAACTAAACAAAGCTAAAACTGAGTTAATTAGTCTTGAATTAACCTGCCTGCATGCATCCATCAAAACATGTGAAAATTGTAAGAAATTGGAAAAACAGGTTGAATATCTTCTAAAGACTTTATCAAATTTCACAAAAGGAAGAGAAAATCTTGAAACATTGTTGGGTTCACAAAATGCTGTCTTTAATAAAAATGGTTTAGGATATAATCTTGGAATAAAGCAAAATGTTAAAAAGCTGTCCAGTTTTTTTGTTCCTGCCAAAACAGGTTTTTCTTCTTTTAACAGATTAAATACAGTATATACTGCATCCTGTTTCTACTGCATGAAATCTGGTCATACATCAAGAACATGTAGGGCTAGAAAATATCTTGTTCCTAAAGGCTTAGCCAAATGGCTTCCTAAGGAAAGGTATTAATCATGCTGGACCCTATACTAAGAGGGGTACCATATATGTAATCTGTTTTGCACAAAAACAGCAGGAAAAATAAGTGGTACCTTGATAGCGGCTGCTCAAAACATATGACAGGTGATTTGGCCCAGTTCATAAGTTTGAAACTCAAAGCTAAAGGTTATGTCACATATGGGGACAACAATAGAGGAAAAATTCTTGGAAGAGGAGATGTTGGCACTAAAGACTCAACTATAATTGAGAATGTCCTATATGTTGAAGGCTTAAAGCATAATCTTCTCAGTATTAGTCAGCTTTGTGATAAGGGATACTTGGTTAATTTTGAAGCCAACACATGTACAATTTCAAATCAGAACTCTGGTAAGGTGCTGTTCACAGGGAAAAGGGTAAACAACATCTATCTCCTAGACATTGTTAATAACAATTCTAAAAATGAATGCTTGTTGTCAAAAAGTGATGAGTCTTGGCTATGGCACAGGAGGTTGGCTCATATCCATACAGATCACTTGAATAAATTGTTGTCTAAGGACCTTGTTTCTGGTCTACCAAAAATATGTTTTAAAAATAACAGGTTGTGTGATGCATGTGTAAAAGGAAAACAGATTAGAACCTCTTTTAAATCTAAAGATATAGTTTCTACAAATAAAATTCTGGATGTATTGCATATGGATTTATTTGGACCATCTAGGACTGCTAGCCTTGCTGGAAATTATTATGCTTTGGTGATTGTTGATGACTTTTCTAGATATACTTGGACTCTATTCATTGCTTCTAAAAATGATACATACAAAGCTTTCAAGAAATTGGCAAAGGTTTTGAACAATGAAAATGAGAACTGCATAAAACAGATTCGTAGTGATCATGGGGGAGAATTTCAAAATGCAAAATTTGATAAGTTTTGTGAAAAGCATGGCATAACACATAGCTATTCTGCTCCTAGGACACCTCAACAAAACGGTGTGGTTGAAAGAAAGAATAGATCTTTGGAAGAATTAGCAAGAACTATGTTAAATGAATCAAATTTACCAAAGTATTTCTGGGCTGATGCTGTTTATACTGCTTGCTATGTGCTTAACAGAACATTGATAAGACCTATTCTTAAGAAAACTCCTTATGAACTGTACAAAGGAAGAAAACCTAGCATTAGCCATCTTAGAGTATTTGGGAGCAAATGTTTTATTCTAAATAATGGTAAAGATAATCTTGGGAAATTTGACCCTAAATCTGATGAAGGTATACACCTTGGTTATGCTATAAATGGACATGCTTATAGAGTCTATAACAAAAGATTGCTTGCTGTAGAAGAGTCTATGCATGTGGTGTTTGATGAAACAGATTGTTCTATACCGAAATCTGTTTTGGATGAATCTGGTGTGGATGATTTAAGAATAATTCTGCAGAAAAATCAATCCACTGAATTTGATACAACTAATCCAAATGCTGTCAAAGAGTCTGTTGTGAATGCAGGGTTGCCTAAGGAATGGAAGACTCCCAAGGATCTTACTCTTGACAATGTAATTGGAAAACTAGAGAAAGGAGTCTCAACCAGAAATTCTCTCAACAATTTCTGCAGAACAGTAGCTTTTGTGTCACAGATTGAGCCTAAAAGCCTAGAAGAAGCACTGCAAGACAGCAATTGGATAACAGCAATGCAGGAAGAACTGAACCAGTTTGAATACAATGAAGTGTGGACCTTAGTTCCAAGAAAGCATGAGATGAATATCATAGGAACCAAGTGGGTTTACAGGAACAAGCTGGATGAACATGGAGCTATCACTAGAAACAAAGCAAGGCTGGTTGCTAAAGGATACAACCAAGAAGAAGGTATTGATTTTGGTGAAACCTATGCACCAGTAGCATGCCTTGAAGCTGTCAGATTACTTCTAGCATTTTCCAGCATCAAAGGCTTCAAATTGTTTCAAATGGATGTTAAAAGTGCATTCCTAAATGGGTACATAAATGAGGAGGTGTTTGTTTCCCAGCCCCCAGGCTTTGAAGATTACAAAAATCCAGAACATGTGTACAAGCTTAAGAAGGCCTTGTATGGACTAAAACAAGCACCAAGGCAATGGTATGAAAGGTTAAGTGAATTTTTGCTTTCTCAAGGCTATAACCGTGGTAATTCTGACAAGACTCTATTCATTAAGAAGAAAAGGGAAGATATTATCCTGGTACAAGTGTATGTAGATGATATAATCTTTGGGTCAACCAATGAGGAAATGTGTGAAGCTTTTGTCAATACAATGATGAGAGAGTTTGAGATGTCAATGTTGGGAGAAATGAACTTCTTCCTTGGCCTGCAAGTGAAACAGCTCAAGGATGGAATCTTCATTAGTCAAGAAAAATACTGCAAAGAGCTGCTAAAAAAATTTGATATGGATCAATGTAAGGCAATTAGCACTCCTATTTCAACAAGCTGTCAACTAGACCAAGACTGTGCAGGAAAACCTGTTGACCAATCCAAGTTCAGAAGCTTAATTGGATCCCTGCTGTACTTAACTGCCAGCAGACCTGATATTATGTTTGTTGTATGCCTATGTGCCAGATATCAATCTGATCCAAGGGAATCTCACTACAATGCAGTCAAGAGAATTCTGAAATACTTGCAAGGGACAAAATCTGTTGGACTATGAGGAACAGGTTTCAGAAATGGCATCATTGGTATACAAAAGGAAGAAATCCCGTGAGCAGAAGAATAACACTCAAGGTATTTTAGAGAAATGGTTCGATGGTGATGCTGAAGCCATGACCACTTACTTACATGAGATAAGTAGAAAACAGGTAAATGTGCCAAAGATCCTCGAGTTTTTATGGATGAAGAGTGAAAAGCTGACTGAACCCAAAGCACTTTTCAAGCATCAGAGATTGAAGCCATTTCTTGAAATGACTGGCAACATCTATCCAGATCTAGTGAAGGTATTCTATACCAATCTGACCCTTGATGGGAAAAATTTAATTTCCCACGTAAAAGGTGTCCAAATAAAAATAACAAGTGAAGTTTGGAGCAACATCGCTGGAATCAAGTATTCAGGCCTCAAGGTGGGAAAGGGGAACACAACCATGATTCAAGAATTCAATAAAATTCAATTCTACACAAGCTGCATGAGAGATAAGAATCAACACATAAACAGGTTTCATGCAGGTAATCTGAACCTAACTCCTAGGTTTCTAGCCTATGTTATTGCATGGCAAATGACACCTAGGGGAAGTAATCATGCTACATTACATGAGGAAGACCTCATTTTACTCTACTGTCTCATGCATCACATAAAAATAAATTGGGTTTGTGTAATGATAGAGCATATGCTCAAATCCAAGAGGCTATCTGATTACAGATTTCCCTATGCAATTTTCATTTCAAAATTAATCGATTGTTTTGAGATTGACACTACTAATGAGAGAAACGAGCCAATCAAAGCAATTAGTGAAATCGACAACTCTACGCTCATGAAGATGGGATTCCTCAAGGAAGGTGAAGAGTGGGTTTTTAAAAGGACAACAGGTCCTAGAATGGAACATGGTACGTCCAACCACAACAACAATGATGATGAAGAACCTGCTGTTCCTATGGAAGATGATAATGTTCATGCTGATCATCAACCGAATCATGATGACTTGGATGCTACAGAAAACAATGCACTGGTTGCATATCATTCTCCCGAATTCAGAGGTGAACCTTTGTCTACTTTTGAAAGGCAAGTACTGCATCGACTTGACAATCTTTCAGAAGACCAGAAAGCCTACTTCGAGATAACTCAAGCCAGGTTCCAGCATCTAGATTATCAACTCGAGGGAGTACAGGAACAACTGGCTGAGCTTTACTACAGGGAATAGTTTTCTTTCTTCCCAATATTGTCTTCTTATATCTGTTGAACATTATCCTTTTATTTCTGTTTCATCTCTATTCTGGAATGTATTCCCCTCTTAAGGACTTTATGAACTATAATGTATGGCTATTATATGTTTCTGTTTTTATTTGATCCCATGCTGTTTGATGAATCCAAAGGGGGAGAAAAATAGCTGATCTTATAAGCTGCAGTGGTATAGGGAGGTATATATATTCTCTACTCTTCTCTTATTCAATATTCACTTTAAATCTGTGTATTGTGGAATCAAGCTTTGTACAGGTATTGATCTTTCTTCAAAGCAATCGAGCTATGGGGATTTGTCTCCATCAAACAGGGGGAGATTGTTGAAGCTAAAGGAAGCTTCTTCCCAACCTTGGCTTAAAGTGTGTTTGATGAAGAAAATTGCTTCGGTACTTTATAGTTTTGTAAAAGGATTTAAGTGAATTTTGGTTTAGGCTTAGGAGGTGAGGAAGTGATGAGGCACCGATCTGTCATCGGTCATTGGGGGAAGTAATGAGGAACCAATCGGTCGTCGGTCATTGGGGAAGTATGAGGAACCAATCAGTCGTCGGTCATTGAAGGAAGTAATGAGGAACCAATCGGTTGTCGGTCATTGGAGGAAGTAATGAGGTACGATCGGTCATCGGTCTTTGGGAAAGTAATGTGATCAGTCATCGGTCTTTGAGAAAGTAATGTGGTACGATCAGTCATCGGTCATTTGGAAAGTAATGTGGCACCGGTCGGTCATCGGTCATTCTGTTCTAGTTGCCTAAAGCAAGCTTAAACCAAACACAAGGAGTGTTTAAAGTTTTCAAAAATGCTGTTTAAAGTTTTCTCAAAAAGTCTGAATACTGGACAAAAATAAATCTGTTTCCTGGATAATAAATAGATTTATTTTGGTTCTGTTATTCTTAACTGTTTTTCAAACTGTTTTTTGAAAAGTGGTTAGAAACTGGTTTCTTTAAATATAGAAGACTTCTCTCACACAAAATATACAGTGCAATCACGTTTCAATCAGTTTCTGAGTGAGAAGAAGAATTCAAAGGCTTTTGTGAAAGGTTTTCAAAAGGAATTTCAAGTGTGCTTGTTCTAGGAAAACCTTGTGCTTTGTGAAGGTGCTGGTGCAGTTTTTGCAGCAGATTGAACTACTGGTTTGAGTTCTTGCATCTTCTTTTCAGGTGTTTTTTTTTCCTTTCTCATTTTTTGTAAAGGTGGAAGTGTTAGTCACTTCTTGATAGGGTTTCTTGGAGTGCAAGGTGTGCTGAAATAGGTGTTTTTCAGCCTTGTATGTGAGTGTTCTTGTAGGTTTCAAGAACTGCTGTATATGCTGTAAGTGTTGTATGTGTTTAGTGAATTCCACCTTGGTGTAAGGTGAACTGGATGTAGCTCTTGATGAGTGAACCAGTATAAAAACTTGTGTGCAATCTTCTCTCCTTTCTTGCATTTATTTCTGGAATTTGAATTGATAACTGTCCAAAATAAATCTGTTCATTTGAAATTGAATCTGTTAATTCTGGGTTTAATAAGAACTGTTCTTCTCTTGGTTGAAACCTTCTTGCAAATATCTGAACAAGTGTGTTCTGCTGTTCCTTCTAATTGTGTAAAATCTTGTTTGATTAAGTTCTGATTGTACGAAGGTGATTTGGAAAAATAAATCTTTTTTATTTGAAATCAATCTGTTCTTTTAATCTCTGTTATACAGAAGTCAGTTCCTGTTGCAAAAATTTTAAAAGATCAATTCACCCCTCCCCTCTTGATCTTCAGACCCTGCTTAACTCTAACAGTGACGTCCCAGGTGAGAGATCAGCACATCGCTGATTTGGAGGAGCTATTCACCACAATAGCTAAGTATGGGTTGAAGCTGAATCCAGAGAAGTGTGTCTTTGGGGTGGAAGCAGGCAAGTTCCTCGGTTTCTTGCTCATCGAGCGAGGAATCGAGACCAATCCAGACAAGTGTGCGGCAATCTTAGCCATGAGGAGCCCGACGTCGGTCAAGGAAGTGCAGCAACTGACAGGTCGAATGGCTGCTCTTTCCAGGTTTGTGTCAGCTGGGGGCAATAAGGGTCACCCTTATTTTCAATGCTTGAGGAGGAACAGTAGGTTCTTGTGGACCAAGGAGTGTGAAGAAGCGTTCCTTAAGCTGAAATAATATTTGGCCAGCCCGCCAGTGTTGTTCAAACCACAGATCGGCACCCCATTGCACTTGTACTTCGCAGTCACCGAAAGGGCGGTGAGTTCAGTTTTGGTGCAAGAGCAGGACCAAAGCCAAAAGCCTATCTACTTTGTTAGCAAGGTGCTGCAAGGGCCCGAGGTGATGTACCAGGCCATAGAAAAGGCGGCATTGGCCGTGGTGTTCTCTGCACGTAGGCTTTGCCATTACTTTCAGAGCTTTATGGTGGTGGTGATGACAGTCCTACCCATCCGGAAGGTCTTGCAGAAGCTAGATATAGCAGGGAGGATGGTACGATGGGCAGTGGAGTTATCTGAGTTTGACATACAGTATGAGCCCAGAGGCCCAATCAAAGGCTAAGTTTATGCTGACTTCGTAGCCGAGATGTCCTCGGCAGAAACCCAACAGGATGGACCTGACTTCAGATGGGTGCTCTTAGTAGATGGGTCTTCCAATCAACAAGGTAGTGGGGCTGGGGTGATCTTGGAAGGACCAAAAGGGTTGTTGATTGAGCAAGCCCTACAATTTGCCTTCAAGGCCAACAATAACCAGGCTGAGTTTGAGGCTCTAATAGCTGGAATGTTGTTGGCTAAGAAGATGGGAGCACAAAGTCTTTTGGCGAGAGTGACTCCCTATTGGTCACAGATCAGGTGACGGGAGAGTATCAAGCCAAAGATCCTCAGATGGCCTCCTACCTAGAGTATGTCCAGGTGTTGAAGAGTTCCTTCGCGGATTTTGAATTGGTGCATGTGCCCAGAGATCAGAATGCCCGAGCTGACTTGTTGGCAAGACTAGCAAGCTCGGGCAAGGGGGGCAGGCAAAGGATGGTCATCCAAGAGACCTTAAGGGCACCTCGCACCTACACAGCTGATAACTTAGTAGGAGTCCACCAGATCAGCCAGACAGACGGTGGGAGGAGGAGTCATCGGTCGTTGACCTAGGAAACTTTGAAGAAGCCAAGGGTCAACGCGTATGTGGCACTGGAGGAGACATCGCCACAGGTATGCTTGTTGCAGAATGGGGAAACGTGGATGACGCCCTACAAGCGCTACTTGGCTGATGGGATGTTGCCCATGGAGCCAACAGAGGCGAGGAAAGTGAAGAAGAACTCAACTAAGTACACACTCATTGATGGGGAGCTGTATAGGCACGAGTTCACACACCCCATTCTAGTGTGTGTGCATGGTGAGCAGTGCGTGCGTATAATGGCAGAGCTCCATGAAGGAATATGTGGGAGTCACATAGGAGGTCGCACTTTGGCATCAAAAGCCATTTGAGCAGGGTATTGCTGGCCGACAATGAGGGAAGATTGCACGAAGTATGCGCAGTAGTGCAAACAGTGTCAGCTACATGCAGATTGGCACAAGGCACCTCCAGAGGAGCTCAGATCTATATACGGCCCTTGGCCATTCCACACCTGGGCAATTGACATCCTGGGGCCCTTTCCTTTGGCTGTGCGGCAGATGAAGTACCTCGTGGTCGCCATAGAATACTTCACGAAGTGGATCGAGGCTGAGCCCGTAGCACAAATCACAGCCCACAAGATCCAGCACTTCGTGTGGAAGAGTATAGTGTACCGCTTTGGTGTACCCAAGCGCTTGGTGTCTGATAATGGCACCCAGTTTGCAAGTCAATAGTTGGGAAAGCTATGCACAGAGTTGGGAATCAAGCAGGTGTTCACATCAATCGAGCATCCTCAGACTAATGGACAGGTCGAGTCAGCTAACCGAGTCCTAGTTAGAGGGCTGAAGAGAAGGCTGGAAAAGGCGAAGGGAACTTGGGTTGAGGAGGTTCCCAGAATTGTATGCGCCTATCATACCACTCTTCAGTCCACCACCAAGGAGACCCCTTTCAGCTTGGTGTATGGTTCAGACGCCATGTCCTTGTGGAGATCTAGGAGAGCTCACCACATTTCCAGAACTTCGTGGTTGAGGAATCCAACGAAGAAAGGAAGGTGAATTTAGATCTCTTGGATGAAGTTAGGGAAGAGGCAGGAATCAAAGCCGAAGCATTGAAGAGGAGGGTTGAGCTCAAGCACAGTTCCAAGTTGAGAGCTCGGCAGTTCCAGGTCGCCGACCTCGTCATGCGGAAGGCATCTCCCTACCGAATAGAGAAAAAGCTATCCCCTAAGTGGACTGGTCTCTTTAGAGTGACAGATGCCCTGGGGAATGGAGCGTATAGGCTTGAGACTCTAGAAGGTGGTCCGATTCCTCGTAAATGGAATGCGACTCACCTGAAGTTTTATTTCAGTTAAAACTATGTAACATTGTACACAGTTTAGGGGACACTCTTTTTTCCCTTTTAAGGGTTTTTAATGAGGTCACCCAATAAAATTTTGAGTTAAGATATATCTTTGAATGTATTTGTACAATGCAGTTCGAACCTGTCATTTGGGGTTAGAGGACTCGTAAGTAGGAAGGTAAGTTCATAAGGAACACCTCCTCTTCGAGTGAGAACTCCCAACTTGAATAGAAAGGTTCACCAGTTAAATCCTCCTTCGCCTATGAGCGATGTGAGGTCAGTTTGAACCTGTCATTTGGGGTTAGAGGTCTCGTAAGTAGGAAGGTAGGTTCGTAAGGAACACCTCCTCTTCGAGTGAGAACTCCCAACTTGAACAGAAAGGTTCACTAGTTAAATCCTCCTTCGCCTATGAGCGATGTGAGGTCAGTTCGAACCTGTCATTTGGGGTTAGAGGTCTCGTAAGTAGGAAGGTAGGTTTGTAAGTGATCCGGTCGGTCATCAGTAGTTGATGACGTCAGCAGTAGTTGACCACGTGGACCATTCACAGGGTAACACGTGGTAGAGGATAGCAGGTGAATCGGGGAGGCGATCACTCAGAATGGTAATCGCCTATCGCCTTGAGGATGAGTAATCGCTCATCGCCGGTATGGATCAGTAATCGCCTAGATTGCACATGATCGCCGTGTGTGAAGGTTAAGAGATCAGGTGGTCAGCAAGTCACCGAAGGAGCACATCGCCGGGTGTTTGAGAAGACTTGGTTGCGCCCAGAGTAGCCTGTGTACTAAGCTACTCCCTGTGTGGATAACTTAGTCGCAGGAGCACAGTGGAAGTAACGTTTCAGCTGCAGGTACTCCAGATGGTGACACGTGTATGACCAGATGTTATACACGTGTCAAGAGGAATAACCGTCAGGAGAGAGAAAGACTCAGGTATATATACGAAACTCTTAACGAAATTAGGGGGGGTTTTTACAGATTCTTCCAGCTTACACATTTGAGAGTTTACAGTGACACACGAGTCTCACAGAGATATTCAGATATAGTTTTGGTGTTCCTGTTGCCTGACTTGACGTCGAAGCTACAACGGCCGCCAGAGGCGCCGTCTGTGTGTTTTGCAGGCAGCGTTTGGAGTTCCGGTGGTGGTTCTTGGAGCGTTCCTGCAGAACAGAAGGCTAGACGAAGGAGTGACGAGGCAATCCTCCACGTTCAAGTCAAGCGGCAGGATCAGTAAGGAACACCTCCTCTTCGAGTGAGAACTCCCAACTTGAACAGAAAGGTTCACTAGTTAAATCCTCCTTCGCCTATGAGCGATGTGAGGTCAGTTCGAACCTGTCATTTGGGGTTAAAGGTCTCGTAAGTAGGAAGGTAGGTTCGTAAGGAACACCTCCTTTTCGAGTGAAAACTCCCAACTTGAATAGAAAGGTTCATTAGTTAAATCCTCCTCTACCTTTGGGCGATGTGAGGTCAGTAAGGACTCATCAGATTGGGTTAGAAGTCTTGGAAGCGGGAAAGGAAGGTTCATAGAGAACGCCTCCCCTTCCGAGTGAGAACACCAAATCACTGAAATCCTCCTTCGCCTACGAGCGATCAGAGGTCAGCTTGAACCTTTCGTTTGGGGTTAGAAGTCTCGACAGTTGGAAGATAGGTTCATATAGAACACCTCCTCTTCGAGTGAGAACTCCCAATTTGAACAGAAGGTTCACCAGTGAAGTCCACCCTCGCCTAAGAGCGATGAGTGGTCAGTTGAAACTCGTTAGCTCCCTCCACTGCCTCGAGCAAGGAAGGGTCAGGTGCATATAGATCGGCGTTGGAATCCTCATAGGGGCAAAGAGATATGGGCGATGACGAAATAGGTGAGGTACTTTTCGGTAGAGAAGTTCTTATGAAGTCTTGTCCACGGTATAATCTCCTATCCTAATGAAAAGCAAAGCTCATAACGACTTGGCAGAGTTAAGCGTGCTACCTATGGATTGATTCTATGCTGAAGAGACAGCAATAGAGATACCAATGCAAATAAATTGATGCATAAAGTCAGACAAGTATGTAAGCCAAGTAAATGTATTAAATGGATTGGAAGAATAATTACACAAGATAGTTACAAGAAGTCCAGCTACAGATAAAGCTATCCAAGAAGACCTATCTAGGCACTATTTACCCATGGACTACCTGCATAGACATAGAGAAGGGCGAAAGGTCCATCTCAGGATGCGCGCAGGCAACCTGAGCAAGCGCATCGCCAAACCCCTCCCCGTAGGCATCGGCGACGTCTTCAGTTAGTTCCGCCTCGATCTTCTTGAACAGCTCGGCTTGTTGAGCAAGCTCTTCCTTGACTTTGCCTAGCTGAACTTCTTGACTAGTAGCCCTTTCCTCCAGCTTGGTCATCTTAGCTTGGTTCCCCTCCAACTGCTCTTCCAAGTCGATGAATTTGTTACGGAGGGGAAGAATTTTGGCCTCAAGCTGGAGGGCCTCCTGCCCCTTGGAGAAGAGGAGCCTCTTGGTCTCCTTCTCTGATTGGCGCAGACTGCCCAGCTCCTGGTTGAGAGCAGTCTCACGCTTGGCAGCCAGTTGAACTTGGAGCTCCAAGTCTTTCTTTTGCTCCAGCTCTTTCTCCAATCTCGCTACCTTCTCTCGTAGCTCTGCCTCGGCATTCCCTTTGGCCAACAAGACGTTGGAGGCAGCAAGGAACTCACCAAGGCCGTGACTGATGAGGTCCCTTAGTGAGTCCCCGTCCAGGGCCTCCATCGCCTCTTGGCCAGGCATCTGAGTGAGGGTCTGCTAGAGGAGAGGAGGGAGTTCGGGGACAGGAGGTGCCTGGCTGGTTGGATGGGCACTCTCTCCTCCACCCTCGAGCGCCAGGAGTGGATCGGGGGGAGATAGGGCTAGGAGGGTGCTCCCTGAAAGATGGAGGCTGCCCCTCTATTGCAGAAGAAGTCACCGCAACAACCTCCACCCTTTTCCTCTTGAAGACGAGGCCTGAGCATGTGTCCTCATCTTCAGAGATCACTACTACGGCTGCCCTCTTTAACTTATCAGAAGTGGGACCTGGGGCAGCCGTGGCAGGTGAAGAAGGACCAGCCGGGCATGAACCACCTGCTGCACGGCGATCCAGCAAGGCGATTAGCCTCTTCTTCTTCTCAGCGTCTAATACCATACCTACGATGAACAACAAGAGTGAGAAGTGGCATGCAGAAAACACAAGTGTTGACAGATACAAGATGAAGGCAATTATACCGATATAGATGCTGAGGGTTTCAGGATCATATTCGTGCCAGATCAGCTGGGTGGTGTCGAACACCACACCCCAGCTGGAGAGGAGTTGGCACATGTCACGATCAAAGGGCATCAGCTCCTCGAGTCCGCGAGGCTTCTTGTGTAAGAACCTAGAAGTTTATATTGGAATAAAAGTGTTATATTATAAATAAATTCGAAGCACGTGTTTATTTAAATATAAAGGAAGGAATGTATAGCTGAGAAAACTACGAGATCGCCGTTATTAAGCGGGTAGGCGATCTCCAAGTTCTCTGGCACTTGAACGCCTATCGCCTAGCTTATGCTTGAACGCCTATCGCCTAGCTTATGCTTGAACGCCTATCGCCTAGCTTATGCTTGAACGCCTATCGCCTGTGTGTACCTAGTAGCCTGTCGCCTAGAGTACACCTAATCGCCGAAACTACACTTAGTGTGTAGCCAAAATGTTGGATCAACCCTGGTACGTCCCAAAAGCCACGCGTATCAAGGTGTGGGTTAAACCTTGGATACGCTGGGCAGGCGAAGCTCTATACTTGAGCATAAGAGAATCATCCTTAACGTTACACGCTTGGGCGCACGAGGACTTGTGCTAATCAACTCTTGGAAGTGTGAAGCTACCGACGTCACCAAGCCTTGTGGAGAGAATACCTTGGATGTAACATAGTGGAATGAAGAACCTCCAGGAAGGCGTGGCGATGTGTCATCGAGCATCGCCAGGGCGCAAGGCATGCAGGATCGCCTGGGCGCGAGGGGCATGCGGGCATCATCAGGGGGAGAGGTCATCGGTTGCTAGCCCTCGCGCGAGAGGTCATCGGTTGTTAACCTTCGCGCGAGAGGTCATCGGTTGTTAACCTTCGCGCGAGAGGTCATCGGTTGTTAGCATTCGCGCGAGAGGTCATCGGTTGTTAGCCTTCGCGCGAGAGGTCATCGGTGGATAGTCTTCGCGCCTGTGGTCATCGGTGAAAAGGTCATCGCGCTACGTTAAGTTATACACAGAGAACGTGGGACCCAGACATCCAGCATGAGACGTTCTGCACGCGCGCCACGTAGACGAAAAGGGTGGTTCAGAATAGTGACATCAGAATGTTGGCATGCGCGGGAGACACTCGCGGTCGTACTGTTCAGAGCAGTGGCTGGCATGCACAAGCGACAACAGTGGCAGTACTGTTCAGAGCAGTGGTTGGCATGCACCAGAGGCAACAGTGGTCGTACTGTTCAGGGAAGCGTGCACGCAAACTTCCCTGCAGAGTAGGTGGTGGCAGCTGCTTTTGGAGGGATAAGTTGGTTTAAGTCACTGAAATCCACTACTGAAGAGGAAGAAACGTTGCAGCCTTCGAAGAGAGAAAGAGTGAGTTACCTCCCTTCTCCTCCAGATATATCCTTCGCGCTGCGATTCTAACACCTTCACACGAGAGTACGACGAGCGACAGCCACCATTAGAGCACCTGGGCAGTCCTCTGCAAGTCCTTCAACCAGACGCAAAAACAGAGCCAAGGCGTTCTTCAAGCTTTGTTGGGTTTCGGAACTCTAAGTGTTTGCGCAAGTCCAGGTAAGGGAAGCTAGCCTTCATCTTTAATACGAACCATCGTTTAGCCTTTTCTGAAGGGTGGGCGACGTGGTCGCCGTTTTCGCTTTCGTCTTCATGAAATGCTTTGTGTTATGTGTTTGGGCGACGTGGTCGCCGGTTTTAAACATAGTCTTTGAAAACGCTCTGTGGTTGAACTAGATCGCCGGTTTTGGCGCTGTTTTGCGAACTCCTTGTGTTTGATGTTGTTTTGAGAACTGCTTGAGATTTAAATGGGATATTCGAAAATAAGAACCTTGGATTGAGTTTTGCTGTGATTGAAATCATTCCTTTAAGTGTGGCATGATATGTTGAATGTTGTGAATGTGGGGTCGAGGCATAGTATTTTCAGGAAAGGAAATACCGTGTAAGACCATGATAGATGTGCATTGATCGGTGATTCCTAACGAGATATCCTGACTCTGCTGATAATGGAATCACATAGAGGAAGTTACTCAGTTGGTGAGAGTCGAAGGAGGTCCATGTGATGGGCGCCTCGTGTGAAACAGAACGAGCTCCACCTATCCAGGATGGGCGCCTCGTGTGAAACAGAACGAGCTCCACCTGTCCATGATGGGCGCCTCGTGTGAAACAGAACGAGCTCCACCTGTCTTGTGGATTAACCTTGTCATGCTGTATGGTGATGTGTTGAGATTCATCGTACGCTGGTGAATGTGTAAGATTTCACGGCGACCCTGTGGATGTGTGTGATTCCACAGTGGGCAGTGTGACAGGTGCAAATCTCCGAGTCTAATCAATGCATGAGTCAATCCGGAAGTAGTGTCATGTGTCTATGCTTTGTGAGCCAGTGGAAAGTCTGACATGTGAAATGGTGAAATGAGAAACTTGAATATTGATAGACACTTGATGCTGTATTGTGAAATGGAATGACTATGGGTGAATGTTGTGAAGTGTGATTTTGGGCGATCAGGTGAATGAGATGAGTAGCTCTACGTTTTACATAGATATTTGAAAAATGTTTTACCTTGCTCTATTATGTCCATGATTTTAATGCCTTATTCTAAACTCTCTTTAAAATGGCTAGCTTACCCTTTTATCTGTTATTGTGGTTGTTTTCTCAAAACTGTGATGATCGTGTAATTGTTACACGGGAGCAGATGATCTTCCAGGAAGAAGAGCTCCCTAATGGGTGGTCGCCGAGGGCTGAGATCGCCCATTTCCACCTCTCGGTGGTGATCGCCGGATTTTGCCCTACTATCAGATCGCCTGTTTTGAGGTCGTCTGTTATGAGGTCGCCGATTTTATGTCTGGCTAGCAAGTCGCCTATTTTTGGGGACTTCTGGTGATCGCTGGTTTTATGTATGGAGACCGCCGGTCTTGCTGTATTTGATTGTTTTCTTTAAATTTCGAAAAACATTTGATTTCGTTTATGTATTAAACTCCCTAAGAGGAGCAACTTCATTTCTGATATATATAAATACATATTATTTTGCACTCTTCAATATTATTTGGTTACACTTAATTTCAATTATACATGGATGTATGTATTATTTTGGCGGGATGTTACATCTTGAACTTCAACTTCTCCACCCAGTATAATGGGAACCCATCGAGCATGGTGGAGTTGTAGGAGCTGCAACAGACCCGGAAGAACTTCCCCTTGAAGCCTTTGTAGGACTGCTGGAAGAGGGTTAGCAGAACCCTCCCCGCCACCCCATTGAGGCTTACCCAAAGCCTCTTCCCAGGGCTCTACGCCTCGAAGAAGTATAGGAATACGTCTACCGAGGGAGTGCACCCTAGGTTGTTGCAGAGAATCGAGAATGCCCTGATGAAGGCCCAGCTGTTGGGGTGCAGCTGGGCAGGCGCCACATTCAGTTCAGTAAGCAAAGCCTTCTCGAACCCGGTGAAGGGAAGATGGACTTTGACTCGTTTAAAGATGGTGGCGTAGAAGATAAAGAAGGGCTCCTCGTCGTTGCAGCGGTCGTCAGAGCAGACAAGTTCGCCCTCAGTGCAGGGTCGAACCGATATGTACGCGTCACTCTCCCTGCCAAAGACGCACCCCTTGATCTCATGCTCGTCGCCCCTGTGCTTTCTTAGGTCCTCACAGGTTGTAAGCTTAGAGGTTTCGGCAAGGAGATCCTCTGAGGCCCAGGAGTAGAGGGCCCTGTAGTCAACGACTGGAGGAGGATTGGAGGTGGTTTTAGTTTTGGCCATCTCGAATCTAAAACAAATGAGAGGCAGGAAGAAGGGAAAATGGGTTTAGAAGAAAGTGATGGCGAAAACAATGGCGGACAAAGACCCACAGAAGAAGAGCGAAAGCGAGAAAGAAGAACAGAAACCCTAAATGCATGAACAGACTCAAAGGAGTTATGGTATGTGAAGAGAAGCAGAATCATAAGGCGAAGACAGAAAGGGAGAATAAAAATCATACCTTTGTGTAAGCAAAGAAGAACAATCGCGAGCGTAGAGGTTGGAATAGAACAGAAGCGTACAAGAGAAGTTAGGAAGTATGGAGGCTCGAGTGAAACGTGATGAAACAGTGTAGAGGTGCGGGGTTTTGAAAGGGTTTAACGTAGGCAAGGAAGCGCTAACGTTAGGAAACCCTAACCGTTGATCTAGACACGTGTCCGCAGATTAAAAGGGGGTTGGTGAGATGTCCCTTCAGCGCGCTGTTCATGTCCTTTCGCTCAGTGCCACGTAGGTTGATGGAGAGAGGCCAAGCTCACCCCACCATGAAAGCCAAGGGCCAAGACTAGACCGTCTAGAACCACATGGAGAGCGTTTAGCACAAGACAAGGGAGAGCTACATGAGGAGCGTCTAGGAGGGAGCCTAGACCGTCTAGGACCTCTCACAAGGTCCATGGCCAAGCACATTCACGCCCAAATGAGTCAAGCACGGATGGGAGGGAGAAGACCTTGTACATGCTACTTGGAGGCCCATTAGGGGTAGCTTAGTAGATTAGTGTAGTGTAGAAAGCAAAACTTGCTCACTTAGGGGTGTGCTATCAAAAAGGTGCCCTTAGTAATAAAAGGAGGGGTGTGCTAGCAAATAGGTGCCTTTAGCAAAAGAAGGAGGGGTGTACTATCAAATGTTGCATTTTTGACCTATCTTCTAGAATATTAGGATGATGGTGTGGTTTGACTAAAGTCAATACCCTAGGCAGCCCCCACTTTTTGTATTTCCATCCCTACCCTTTAAGCTTGCTCACCAAGGCTCCTAAATCTATAAATAAGGAGGCCTACCTCATGTATTTTCAAGATTAATTTGAGTAAAGTTATGCTGCCAAATTTGTGCCATACTTACTCCCTTGCCTAAATCTCTTGATTTATGGTTTTAATCTTCACTCCTTCACCACCAAAGAGAGCTGGCCAAACCTCTCTCATTTTCATGCACTTCATGCACCTTCAAGATCACCATCACTCCTGGGAGGGTCTTGCTCATTTCAACCATTGCTTCCGCACCATCTTCAACATCCAAGGAGAGCTCAACATGTGAAGGCCATCATAGGTCGCCCAAGCCAATGACTTAGTCTCTTTGCTGAACAAGTTAACAGCTCGAGACTGGGGGGCTTGTGTACCGACCAGTCCTCGGACACCGAGAACAGCTAGTAAGGGTGAGCCGCGTCAGCTGGGTCCCACAGCATGGGCCAGAGCAACATGGGTTGGGTCCCACAGTTAGTAGGGACTAATGGGATGATTAGTCATCAGCACGTTGACCGCTAGAGTGAACTGAGGTGTCCCCATCATTCAGCAGGGTGATGAGTCCTCGGTGGCTGGGTGTGACGAGGTGACATCGGCCTTGGATGTTTCAAATAACAGAGCTAAAACATCCATGATGGGTCTTAAGGGAAGATCAGTTATCAGTAAAATGCCCAGAAGTAAGGAGAAGCCTAAGTCACGAAGTGCCTATGCGTGTGGCAGGGAAAGCACAGTTAGGTGCAGAGTCCTGAGGGGTTGAGTACTTATCAGAACTAGGGTTTCCCAGTGAAGCTACATGCATGGCACGTGAACAATGAAGGCGCTCCCAGGATAGGTGGCCCCAGAGACTAGGTGCACGAGGGGGTACCCAGGCGGCCATCCTATTAGAGTTTTGCACTCCAGTTAAGGAAACCTTATGTGCTAGATTACCCTAAGCCTGGGTGATAGCGGCGCAAGGGTATTCCTATAAACCCTAAATATGGGTAGCAGCGTAGAGGAAACCCTAGACTATATAAAGGGTAGTAAAACACTTCGCAAAGGTACGCAGTTTTTAGACCTAACATAGATACTGAATACACTTGGTGTACTTGCCCAGTTTTTGACTAGAGCGTCGGAGTGCAAACGGCCTCTAGGGCACCCCTTTCTATCTTGCAGGTGCAGGTTGTTTCAGGACAGCGAAGTATAGTCCAAGGTGAGGAAAGGAGGCGTGTGAGCGTTGTAGAGTGAACCGGCAGGAGGGTCAACCGGCAAGAACATAAGGTGATGATTATGATGAGGTGCGGGAATTTAAAATGAAGAATAATGAATAAGGCAAAGTAAGGACCAAACATTAATAAGAGAATAAGAACATAAAAAGGAATGGATAGTGGTGAAAAGAAGAAAGGAAAAGATGAAGAGATGGAGATAGCTTATGGAAAGGAAGGTGAATCATGCCACTTGGAAGGGTGGAAGATTTCAAGATGAGTGGTGTAGAGCCGCCACTTGAAGTGCACTACACTAAAGATAAGACCAAATAACCTTTAGGAGACAAAGCTCACTAAATACTCACATAGAGTTTCTTTTCTATAATTAAAATCAAGTGTGAATTACATGAGTGATATGAGTCCAAATCGAACTAACAATATAATTGGGAATTTATGGATTCGGAATGGAATCAATTAAAAATAATAACAATGAAAACCTTGATAGAGGAAGGTGCCACAAACAAAGTTTGATAAGCCTAAGGATGATCGCTAAAAGAATTGGTGGATTCTTGATAAGATCGCAAGATGCAGGAAAAAACCCTAGCAGAGAAATATTTTATCTTAAAATTGCCAAAATATTCATCCCTCGTTCTGATTTCCAAAAGTGTATAAATACAAATTTAGTTATAGGTCTTGACTCCTTTGTAAGTAAATAAAATAAAAAATGCAATCCTTATGTTTCAAGAAAAATCATTTGTCCCAGTGATTAAGTAGATACTTTCTAACTGGTCCTAGGTTCAAATTCTACTCCAAGCAAAATAATAATATTATCTTATTTTAATACTCCAAGCATGTTGTGCATGTAATCAACTTAGTCTTTTTAAACTATGGGCCATTCAACAATTGGGCCTCCAAAAGATTAGCTGCCTTTGGTGATGCGAGTTGATTTTAAATTGATTCATTAGGTGACACTTTTAGAATTAGGATCGAAATTCTTAAGCAATTAAGGTGAGAAGTCTAAGGAAAATTCCCATTAGACATTAACTTAACAAATGTTAAGTAGATGTGAAGGTTCATTTCCATAAGACCAAAGGAAAAACACAATTATAGGTGATGAATGAATGACAATTAAGTGTTGTAAAATAGAATTGAAAATGGAACAAAGTAGATAACAATTTGCCAATCAAGTTGAATCCAAATTTGAAAATGAAATTGATGTGCAAATGAAATGTGTAGATACGGTTGCAAACTATTCTTTGTTGTTTCGCTTACTATTTTTTTTATATACTAAATTGAAATATGGAAAGGCATAAGCATAGATTGCATCATGAAAATTTTTTTGAAGAACAATCAATTTGCACAAAAATTTTTTGTGGTGGATTCTGTTAAAATAGATGGCTTAAAACAAGAGAGGGGGTGAATTGCTTTTGAAAGATTTTCACAAATATTTGATTAAGAACGAATCTTTATCAAACAAACATAGATAAACAATTAAGGAAAGCAATCAAACAATGATAAAGAACTTCTTTCTGTTGAACCTAGTGGTGTTCAAGGTTTTGAAGAATCCAAATCCTTTGAAGGATGATGAAGATTTTGCTTGCTTGCTGCTGCTGTGCTACTTTGTTGTTTTGTTCTGGGGTAGTTTAAAGTGTAATCCAACCTTAGATTAAATCTCAAAGCAAAAAGCATCTCAATCTTTGATAAAACAAAAGTGTTTTTCAAACTAAGTTGAAACAACCGATTGTTCTATCGAAACAACCGATTGTTTATACTTAAATGTTTTGAGAAAGTTTGAAAACTGTTTTTGAATGGAGAAAAATGTTAAGTGACAAAACAACCGATTGATTCGAGGAAACAATCGATTGTTTGTTTTGGAACCATAACAGAAAAACTGTTTTCTTTGGCTGAGCTTTAAATGATTTGAAACTGAATACGCTCCAGTCATTAAATGCTTTCACCAATCTTTCTGAAAGCTTTTATGGGTTTGTTAAGATTTGATAAACAAAC
Source organism: Phaseolus lunatus (assembly GCA_013389735.1). Taxonomy (NCBI): domain Eukaryota; kingdom Viridiplantae; phylum Streptophyta; class Magnoliopsida; order Fabales; family Fabaceae; genus Phaseolus; species Phaseolus lunatus. The sequence continues at coordinate 16,544,016 of CM023867.1, forward strand.
TTCCTTTTATATAATTCAGAAAATCTCTTTTAAAGGTTAAGAATGCTTTTGACAAAGAACTTACTAAGAGAGTTTTAAAAGTGCTAAGATTGCTTAAGTGCTAGAGAGATTGATCAAAGTGCTGGAATAGGATTCTACTTGTATTGATTTCAGATATTCATCTGTAACAAGTGTAATCTGTGTAACTGCTGAAACATTTCTTTTCTGTATTGTTGCTGAGATCGGCTGTGTTTTCTTGAGGTGTTCAAGATCAGCAATCTTAGTGTTGGCCAAGGAGAGTGTGTGTCTTGAGGTTTTCAAGGTCATTCTCTTGGTTGTTGTGTAAGTGATCAAGGTGTGATTGCTTAGTGGATTTCCTCAGGGTTCTGAGAAGACTGAATGTAGCTCTGGGTTGGAGTGAACCAGTATAAACAACTGTGTACAATCTCTCTATCCCTAACTCTTTAAATTCAGTTTGTTTGTGGTTTGCTGGTATAAACAACCGATTGTTTCGAAGAAACAACCGATTGTTTTCCTGGCAGTGTTGTTTTGCTTGCTGTTTTGGCAAACTAAATTGCTTAATCATTTGATTTGTGAAAGTTATTCATTCTAGCTTGTAAAAGTTTGTGAAAACCTCTTTAAACAATTCACCCCCCCTCTAGTTTAAAGCCATCTTTTCTAACACTTTCCAGAAATATAATCAGTTAAAGTTGTGATTTAACTGGTTGTTTATGTTAACAGCATAAGCAGATTCACACAGTTCATAAACCAGAATAACAACCGATTGAAATTTCGTTTTAATCAATTATTTATACCAGCAGAAGTTATAAAGAGAGAGATAGAGAGAGATTTACACCATGAATTTTATACTGGTTCGCTCAATCCCAGAGCTACATCCAGTCTCAGAACAACCTTTGAGTTTCACTAGTAATCAACAACAGATTACACAAACTCACCACAAAGAGGTGATCTTGAAAACCACAAGACCCACTCACCCTCTTTGCAACACCACACACCTCAAGTTAGAACACCCTTCTAACTTTGCAGGATTTTACACATACTCACAATTTTATGAAATTACAACAACAAGAACATGAATAGGAAAAGAAAACACCTGATATTACACAACCCAGGGATTCCTAATCAGATCTTGCACCAATGCAGAGCTTAAAAAGCAATCTTGCAAATCTTGAAAAATTCTTTCAAAAACACATTTCAATCTCTCTTTTGATCTCAAAAACTCTTTCGTAGATCCTCTGTAATTGTTATGTAAAATGTTATTTTTGTTTCTGAAAGAAGGGCTATATTTATAGCACTTGAAAACTAGCCGTTTGAGGCACATGAATCAGCCAAAACAGATTTGAAAACAGTTAAAACAGTTTTTCAAAAAGCTGTTATGCAAACTTACATTTAACCGGTTAAAACCATGAGATAATCGGTTAAATGGGTCAAGCTGTTACTTAACACATTCAAAAAGCATTTTCAAACCTTTGTGCCAACTATATAAAGAACAACCGGTTATCCCGATAATTCAACCGATTGTTTTTCTTGGCTTTAGAAAAACACTTTAATTTAAAAACAGATTTGCCAAGCTTTGTGCAGGAATTAAGAACTGATCTTTTACATAAATTCTAAACACTCTAGGCTACACCCAAACCCAAAAGCAGCAAGGCTTCAAGCTTCATTAGGGATTTGAAACATCAAAGCTCCTATACTCTACAATCTCCCCCTATTTGATGGAGACAAATCCTTGGTTGCTTTGTGGAGATGTGTTTAGAATTTAATCATCACCTGCAGTCACAGATAGAAGTAGAAAACATAGAATATTCTTCGCCAAAAGGTTAGAGCACCATAAAACAGTTTTCACAACTAAACCGAAGTGAAAAACAAACCATAGGTGCAAACAGCTGAAGAATCAACCGATTAAACAGCAGGATTAACCGGTTAAAATTATAAGAGCCATAAAAATTTCTATCTCATGCAGTGATTAAAAGCAGTGCAGATTATAAAAGATTACAAACCAAAGCACCAACTAATTCTCCCTCTATTTGTCTTATCAAATAGACAAAAGGAAGGATTAAAACAGAATTGAGAAATAACATTGAAAATCATTATGAATTAGAGCATATATCAACACCATTGTAGTAACAAATCTGGATTACCATATTAGGATTGCAGCAGAAATCTATGACGTATCAGAGCTGTGACAGCAGCAAAATTAAATTCCATAGACCTCAGAAATTTCAACAAGGAGACGACAATTTCTCCCCCTATCTTTTCCTCATCCAGTTATCCTCCTTCAAGGAAGACATCAAAGTATTGCTTCATCAAAGTATTAGTTCCAACAATGCCAACACAGCCATGAATACTTCTTTTTGACATTTGTAGGATAGCAGTTGAAACCATCTTTCTTGGATATTTTCAATTCCATATTGCAAGCATATTAGTCCAAATCTCCCTTATGAGCATGACCCAAACATAATACTGGTACAGGAATGATCCAAGAATAACAAGTTGACCTTCATTGACACTTCTTTATAAAACCTTGTATCTTGGTCCAAAAAAACAGCAGCTATCTGCTTTATTGTAGTAAGTTCAACCTCAATAGAGTGCACACCATATGCAGAGCCAACAATAGATCACTTCAAAAAGTTTCATCTTCAAGTTGGTCTCACTATCTTAGGTAGATCATCCTGTAGCGCAATTTCAATCGGTTGTTTCGCAAAATCAACCTGTTGTTTTTCTGGACAGGATTCCAGCTTGTGCAGAAAGGTGTTTTCATCATCTTCTTCAATACTGCTAACAGCTACAATAAGACAATCAACAAATACTTCCAGATGTGTGTTTGACAATGTAGAGCTCTCAGCCTTTGCATCTCAAGAAGGTATCCATCAACAGAATATTGTTTTAACTGGAAGCTGATATAATGTATGCTTCTGCAGAAACTGAAATTTGTAGAGCCACATATATTTGATTACAGTTGTAACATCCCGCCAAAAAATACTATTCATATTTATATAATGAAAATAAAGGTAACAAATAGATTGAAGTGAATAAAATTATATATATGTAATGAAGTTTCTCCTCACAGGGAGTTTAATACAAATTCGGTCAATTTTCCAAAAAAACGTAAACAAAATTACATTAAAATAGAAAGACAGGCGATCTCCTAACAGCAAAAGGCGATCTCCTATCAGAGAACGGCGATCTTCTATCAGAAAACAGAAGAAGGGTGATCGCCTAACAGAAAAAGGAACAGGCGATCTCCTTCCGGCGACCACTCACAGAGGGGCTTTACTTCCTGCAACATCATCTGCTCCCGTGTAAATTATACACGATCATCGCAGGTTTAAGAAAAGCCAAACACAACACCAGAAATCACAGGGTAAGCTAGACATTTGAAAAAGAGTTAGATATGAAACTTAAAAATCAAGATGAAACAAATTAAAGACACCCACGTAAAAACTATCAATTTTCTCGTTCCCTTCACATGACCACCAAGTAATCACACATTTCACAATATTCTCAAGAGTCATTCTATTTCACATAATGCATCAAGTGTCTATCAATTCAATGTTTCTCATTTCTCACGTCAGACTTCCACTGACTCATCACACCAGACACTTGACACTACTTCCGGAAGACTCGTGCATTGACTAGACTCAGAGATCTGCACCTGTCATTAATCTTTTCTAAGACTTGAAAAGGTCCAACCCCTCTAGGTTGGAGCTTGGATTTTCTTTGTTTAGAGAACCTTTCTTTCCTCATGTGTACCCAGACTCCATCTTCAGGATCAAAGATTACTTTCTTCTTCCTTTGTTAGCTTGTTTAGAATAATCTTCGACTTTTTTTTCAATTTGGGCTTTAACCTTTTAATGTAGCTTTATCACATAGTCAACCTTAGCCTGTGCATCTTTATGCTTTAAAACAGAAATGATAAGCATAGGTAACAAGTCTAATGGAGTTTAAGGATTTAATCCATACACAATTTCAAATGGAGAACAATTTTTTGTGCTATCAACAGCCTTATTGTAAGCAAATTCAATATTAGGTAAACATAATTCTTGGATAGCCTTCACTTTTTCATAATCTACTTGAACTTCATTGACACTTACCACAAAACCCAAGAATGCAATTTGTTCAGTACAAAGTGTGCATTTCTCAAGATTAGCATACAACTTTTCTTTTCTAAGAACATTAAAAAAAGCACACAAATGTTCAACATGTAATTCCAAACTAGTGCTACAAATCAAGATTTCATCAAAATATACCACAACAATTTTTCCCAAAAATTCTCTCAAAACATGGTTCATTAATCTCATAAAAGTGTTTGGGGCATTTGTTAGCCCAAATTGTTAGAAATTATGGCTTTAAACTAGAGGGGGTGAATTATTTAAAGAGGTTTTCGCAGACTTTTTGAAGCTAGAATGAGTTTATCTCAGAAACCAATTGATTAAGCAATTCAGTTAGTCAAAACAGTAAGCAAAACTGCACTATCAGAAAAACAATCGGTTGTTTCTTCAAAACAATCGGTTGTTTTTATCAGCAAACAACAAACAAACTAAATTTAAAGAGTAAGGGATAGAGAGATTGTACACAGATGTTTATACTGGTTCACTCCAACCCAGAGCTACATCCAGTCTTCTCAGAACCCTGAGGAAATCCACTAAGCAATCACACCTTGATCACTTACACAACAACCAAGAGAATGACCTTGAAAACCTCAAGACACACACTCTCCTTGGTCAACACTAAGATTGCTGATCTTGAACACCTCAAGAACACATAGCCAATCTCAGCAACAATACAGAAAAGAAATGTTTCAGCAGTTACACAGATTACACTTGTTATAGATGAAGATCTGAAATCAATACAAGTAGAATCCTATTCCAGCACTTTGATCAATCTCTCTAGCACTTAAGCAATCTCAGCACTTTGAAAACACTCTTAGTAAGTTACTTTTTCAAAAGCATTCTTACCTTTAAAAGAGATTTTCTGAATTATATAAAAGGAAGTTTGTTTATCAAATCTTAACAAACCCATAAAAGCTTTCAGAAAGATTGGTCAAGGCATTTAATGACTGGAGCGTATTCAGTTTCAAATCATTTAAAGATCAGTCAAAGAAAACAGTTTTTCTGTTATGGTTCCAAAACAAACAATCGGTTGTTTCCTCAAATCAATCGGTTGTTTTGTCACTTAACAGTTTTCTCCATTCAAAAATAGTTTTCAAACTTTCTCAAAACATCTAAGTATAAACAATCGGTTGTTTCGATAGAACAATCGGTTGTTTCAACTTAGTTTGAAAAACACTTTTGTTTTATCAAAAACTGAGATGCTAATTGCTTTGAGATTTAATCTAAGGTTGGATTACACTTTAAACTACCCCAGAACAAAACAACAAAGCAGCACAGCAGCAGCAAGCAAGCAAAAGCTTCATCATCCTTCAAAGGATTTGGATTCTTCAAAACCTTGAACACCACTTGGTTCAACAATCTCCCCCTATTTGATGAAGACAAATCCCTTGTGCTTGTGTTGTACTGATTAAATCTGAAGCAGTTCCTGCAAAAAAAACATTTGTACTATCCAAAGCTTCTTACAGTAGCCAGTTAGATTATACCTCTTTTAACATAAAATTCAATCGATTGTTTACAGGAAACAATCGATTGTTTCTATCAGCAGCAGCAGAAAACACTATTATACTCAGAGATTTAAACATTTTTATGCATATAAGATACAGATATACAAGTACCAATAATTCTCCCCCTATTTGTCTTCACAAATAGATTTTAACATGTACCAATCACAGATTTTAAGAGAGATTATTTAGATCAAGAATACCTAACTCATTTCTTAAGAAGAAAAACCTCTCTTTTGGCAAAGGCTTTGTGAAGATGTCAGCTAGCTGCAGTTTGGTCTCCACAAACTTCACTTCGCAGTTCCCATTTTGCACATGATCTTTGATGAAATGATGTCTTATTTCAATATGTTTGGTCCTTGAGTGCTGGATTTGACTTTTGGTAAGATTGATTGCACTTGTGTTATCACACATCAAAGGAACTTTGCTGATTTGTACACCAAAATCTGCAAGTTGTTGTTTGAGCCATAGGATCTGTGCACAGCAGCTACCAGTAGCTATATATTCTGCCTCAGCAGTAGAGAGAGCAACACATGCTTGTTTCTTGCTATGCCATGTGATTAGGCTAGAGCCAAGAAGGTGACAAGTGCCACTTGTGCTTTTTCTATCTAGCTTGCAACCTGCGAAATCAGAATCTGAATAACCAATTAAATGTATTGGAGAATGAGAGGGATACCATAATCCTACAGATGATGTTCCTTTGAGATATTTTAGAATTCTCTTTGCAGCTTTGAAGTGTGACTCTTTAGGATTTTCTTGAAATCTTGCACATAGACATACCGCAAACATGATGTCCGGTCTACTTGCTGTTAGATAAAGCAATGATCCAATCAATCCTCTGAATTTTGTTTGATCTATACTCTTTCCAGCAGAATCTGCATCCATGTAGCAGCTTGATGGCATTGGAGTGCTTGCCTCTTTGCAATTCTCCATTTCAAACTTTTTGAGAATCTCCTTGCAATACTTTGATTGACTTAAGAAGATCCCATCCTTTGTTTGTTTAACCTATCTTGTGTAGCACCAAAGATGATGTCATCAACATATATTTGCACTAGAATTATTTCTGCATGTGACTTCTTGATGAAGAGAGTCTTGTCTATCATTCCTCTTTCATAGCCAAGAGATAGCAGAAAGTTGCTAAGCCTCTCATACCACTGCCTTGGAGCTTGTTTCAGACCAGACAAAGCTTTCTTCAACTTGAAGACATGGTTGGGATACTTGTGGTCTTCAAAACCCGGTGGTTGATCTACATAGATTTCCTCATTGATGTAGCCATTCAAGAAGGCACTTTTTACATCCATTTGGAAGAGTTTAAAACCACTCATACATGCAAAAGCCAGCAGCAGCCTCACAGCCTCCAATCTAGCCACAAGAGCAAAGGTTTCACCATAGTCTAAGCCCTCTTCTTGATTGTAGCCCTTGGCAACTAGCCTTGCTTTGTTTCTTGTGATCACTCCTTCCTCATCTAGCTTGTTCCTGAAAACCCATTTTGCACCAATAATATTCATTTCATTAGTTCTAGGAACAAGAAACCATACCTCATTTCTTTCGAATTGATTTAGCTCTTCTTGCATAGCTTCAACCCACTTCTCATCCTTGAGAGCTTCTTCAATTGACTTTGGTTCAATTTGAGAGACAAAAGTTGTGTGTCTGCAGTAGTTTGAGATGGAGCTACGTGTGGAGACACCTTCCTTTATCTGCCCTATGATGTTATCCAGTGACAGATCTCTGGGAATTCTCCACTCTTTGGGCAGCTCACTCTGTTGCAGAATTTCAATCGGTTGTTTCTGCAAATCAACCGGTTGTTTTTCTGCACAGATTTCCAGCTTCTCCAAACTGATGCTCTGTTCATCTTCCTCAGCACTGATCTTTGGGTTCTCACTGATTCTGCGATCTACCTCATCAAAGACTACATGAACTGATTCTTCTACACTCATCAACCTTTTGTTGTAGACTCTATAAGCATGGCTTGTGAGGGAATAACCAATGAAAATGCCAAGGTCAGCTTTCTCATCAAATTTTCCCAAGCTTTCCTTTCCATTGTTGAGAACAAAACAGTTACAGCCAAAGACTTTGAGGTGACTGATGTTAGGCTTTCTTCCATTGAAAAGTTCATATGGAGTTTTCTTCAAAATGGGCCTTATAAGCACCCTATTCATCACATAACAAGAGGTACTCACTGCATCTGCCCAAAAATACTTAGGAAGTGAAGATTCACTAAGCATTGTCCTTGAAAGCTCTTCAAGAGACCTGTTCTTCCTCTCTACAACTCCATTTTGTTGTGGTGTTCTTGGAGCAGAGAAATTGTGTAGGATTCCCAACTTCTCACAGAACTTGACAAACTTCTCATTTTGGAATTCTCCTCCATGGTCACTCCTTATTGAGCCTATGTTGCTGCCCTTTGTGTTTTGAAGTCTTCTTGCTAGCTTTTTGAATGCAGCAAGGGCATCACTACCAACATTACCTCTTTAGAGTTGGGTAGACAGATTTCACATGTGTTTGCCTTGAACATCACTTGATACCCCTTGTCACACAGTTGGCTAATACTCAGCAGATTATGCTTTAGGCCTTCAACAAAGAGCACATCATGAATAACCAAGATGTTCTCATCTCCTATGGATCCTCTTCCAAGTATTCTTCCTTTGTTGTTATCTCCATAGGTAACATGACCCTCTTGCTTGAAGGATATTCTCAGGAACTTTGATTTGTCCCCTGTCATATGCTTGGAGCATCCACTGTCCAAGTACCAAAGCTGTTTTCTCTCCTCCAAGTTTTCCTACAAAGAAAATTCTCAGGTACATAGGTTTGGTCCCCTTATGAATGAGGGTCCATCTGGTGTATACTCATCAACACAAGCTTTATTTTTCTTGGGAATCCACTTCATAAGCCCTTTAGGAACAGCATGTTTTCTAATTTTACAAAATCGCACAGAATGACCTCTTTTCATGCAATAGAAGCATGTAACAATCGATTGTTTCGATGGTCCAATCGATTGTTTTTCTGGCTTTTTTGAAAAAGTTTTTGAAAATCTATCTTGCTGGTTTTGTGGATTAAAACCCAATCCTGATTTTCCAAAAACACACTTTTGAGAAGCTAGCACACTTTCAAAGTTGGATTGGCCTTTAGAAAGCTTATCCACTGTTTTAACAAGATAGTGGACCTTCTTTTCAAGATTTTTGCAATTTTCACAAACTAGAGTGTCACACTTGCAAGAGGAGTTTTTGTAAATGATTTCCAGATTTTCAAAATCCATTTTTGAATTTTCTAAATCCTCCTCCAGTGCTTTTACCCTGTTTTCAAGCCAGCTATTCTTTTCTTTCAATCGATTGTTTAAGAGAGCCAATCGGTTTGCTTCTTCATGTGTTTCTTGAAAGGCTTGAAGCAATTGACCATAATTTTCAGAGTTTGAAGAGTTTGATAAACTTACACTACATGAGTCATCCTCCCTTCTGGCCATTAAGCAAAGATTGAGGCTTTTCTTATTTTGTCTTTTCTTCCTTCTTGCTTGACTCTTTGTCATTGTTTCCTTTGGTTCATGAGCAGCCTTGAGAGTCTCCCACATTTCCTTAGCAGTTTTGTACTTTGATATCCTGAAAAATTCATTAGTATCTAGTGCAGAAGCTATAATGTTTTGAGCAGACCTATCAAGCTGAGCCATCTTACATTCATCATCTGTCCATTTGGACAAAGGTTTTATAGTAAAGGAATTATTCTTTTTGAACTTTGGAATGTAAGGACCATTCTCAATTGAGTCCCAAATTCTTTGATCAATTGATTCAATAAAGATTTTCATTCTTGCTTCCCAAAACTTATAATTCAATCCACAGAATAAAGGTGGTTTGTAGATTGAAGCACCCTCCTCAAAAGATAGTTTTCCAGCCATAAAAAAGATTTTAGATCAACTTGAATAACTTTCAAGAACCAAGCTCTTGATGTCAATTGTTAGAAATTATGGCTTTAAACTAGAGGGGGGGGTGAATTGTTTAAAGAGGTTTTCGCAGACTTTTTGAAGCTAGAATGAGTTTATCTCAGAAACCAATTGATTAAACAATTCAGTTAGTCAAAACAGTAAGCAAAACTGCACTGTTAGAAAAACAATCGGTTGTTTCTTCGAAAAAATCGGTTGTTTATATCAGCAAACAACAAACAAACTGAATTTAAAGAGTAAGGGATAGAGAGATTGTACACAGACATTTATACTGGTTCACTCCAACCCAGAGCTACATCCAGTCTTCTCAGAACCCTTGAGGAAATCCACTAAGCAATCACACCTTGATCACTTACACAACAACCAAGAGAATGACCTTGAAAACCTCAAGACACACACTCTCCTTGGTCAACACTAAGATTGCTGATCTTGAACACCTCAAGAACACACAGCCAATCTCAGCAACAATACAGAAAAGAAATGTTTCAGCAGTTACACAGATTACACTTGTTACAGATGAAGATCTGAAATCAATACAAGTAGAATCCTATTCCAGCACTTTGATCAATCTCTCTAGCACTTAAGCAATCTCAGCACTTTGAAAACACTCTTAGTAAGTTACTTTTTCAAAAGCATTCTTACCTTTAAAAGAGATTTTCTGAATTATATAAAAGGAATTTGTTTATCAAATCTTAACAAACCCATAAAAGCTTTCAGAAAGATTGGTCAAAGCATTTAATGACTGGAGCGTATTCAATTTCAAATCATTTAAAGCTCAGTCAAAGAAAACAGTTTTTCTGTTATGGTTCCAAAACAAACAATCGATTGTTTCCTCGAATCAATCGGTTGTTTTGTCACTTAACAGTTTTCTCCATTCAAAAACAGTTTTCAAACTTTCTCAAAACATTGAAGTATAAACAATCGGTTGTTTCGATAGAACAATCGGTTGTTTCAACTTAGTTTGAAAAACACTTTTGTTTGATCAAAGATTGAGATGCTAATTGCTTTGAGATTTAATCTAAGGTTGGATTACACTTTAAACTACCCCAGAACAAAACAACAAAGCAGCACAGCAGCAGCAAGCAAGCAAAAGCTTCATCATCCTTCAAAGGATTTGGATTCTTCAAAACCTTGAACACCACTTGGTTCAACACAAATGGCATCACAAGCCACTCATACAATCCATATTTTGTTTTAAAGGTAGTTTTCCATTCATCCAATAAATCATCTAACCTGGGAATACGGTGTCTATACTTGATGGTAATGGTATTTAGTGCTCTACAGTCTATGCACGTCCTCTAAGAATCATCCCTTTTAAACACCAAAATGATTGGAACAACACATGGGCTCATGCTCTCTTGTATCCATCCTTTGTTCATTAATTCTTCAACTTGAGATTGGATTTCCTTTGTCTCTTGAGGATTGCTTCTATAAGCTGGCCTATTAGGCAAAGATGCTTCAGTAAGAAGGTCAATGTGGTGTCCTCTAGGAATTTCACCTGGAAACACATCCTTGAATTCCTACAAAAGAGAATCAACACTAGGAAGAAAATTAGTTTGGTTAGAATGTTCAGCAATCAAATGTTTTTGCAATAATAAAGAGGTTTGCTAGAAAGTAGCAACTTCTTCACTTCCTTCACTTTCAATAATCCACTCATTTTTCTCTCATGTGTTTCTCTCTTTTTAGGTGTTTCACTCATCTCTCTTGTCTCTAGGACTTTCTTTTATCTCAATTTGATTTGATCCTCACACACCTCTCTAGGAGATAAGGGTTTGAGAATGATCTTCTTGTTGTTCTGCATGAAAGAGATTTTATAGGTGAAACCATCATGAATAGCTTTGGTGTCAAATTGCCATGGCCTTCCTAACAAAATGTGAGTTTCCTCCATTGGAACCACATCCCACAAGAAATTGTCATTATATTATCCTATGGATAGGTTCACCTCCACTTGCTTGCTCATTGTCATCTCTCCATCTTCACTAAGCCATTGAAGCTTATATGGCCTTGGGTGCGGTTTTGTCTCCAAATTCAATTTGGTAACTAGTCTTGAGCTATCTACATTGGTGTAACCTCCTCTATCAACTATAAGTGAACATTTTTTCCTTGAATGGAACATCTAGTATGGAAAATATTTTCCCTGTGTTTGGTCCAAAGCTTGCATTTTGCTTCCTATAAGCCTCTGAATCATCAACTAATCACCCTCCAATGCATCCAAATCCACCTCTACCTCTTCCTTCTCTTCTTCGCTTGAAGATTTACTGACTATTCGTGCATTTGATAAAATGACCCTATTCTTTTTTTTTTGGACATTCTAAAGCATAATGTTCTCTTTCCAAGCATTTGAAACATTTTAACCCATTTGTCTTTGATGGAAACCATCCAGCCACACACAACCACATAATAAGGAGGATAAAGACCTAAAGGTTGTTTAGGGATTTATTTGCAAATATGGGTCTAATTGGGCTTTTGTTTCTTTTTGTAGGCCCAATCAAGAGGACAACTCTAGGGTGAAGGAATGTACAAACATATCCAAGAAGACCTCTAAGTCATCAAAACATAAACTAAAGCTTTGGTCAGAAGAACACAAGAAGACTGAGTTCCTGTTGACTAGTCCACATTATTTTTGGGTCAAGCTTTAGCTTAAATAAATTGTATAAAGTTGTTTAGGATTTCATGGGCCATGTATTGGGCCTAGTAGCATAAAATAATTGGACCAAATATTTGGGCCAAGTTGTTGAACCAAGTGGTGTTCAAGGTTTTGAAGAATCCAAATCCTTTGAAGGATGATGAAGCTTCTGCTTGCTTGCTGCTGCTGTGCTGCTTTGTTGTTTTGTTCTGGGGTAGTTTAAAGTGTAATCCACCCTTAGATTAAATCTCAAAGCAATTAGCATCTCATTTTTTAATAAAACAAAGAGTTTTTCAAACTAAGTTGAAACAACCGATTATTCTGTCGAAACAACCGATTGTTTATACTTAGATGTTTTGAGAGAGTTTGAAAACTGTTTTTGAATGGAGAAAACTGTTAAGTGACAAAACAACCGATTGATTCGAGGAAAAAATCGATTGTTTGTTTTGGAACCATAACAAAAAAACTGTTTTCTTTGACTGAGCTTTAAATGATTTGAAACTGTATACGCTCCAGTCATTAAATGCCTTGACCAATCTTTCTGAAAGCTTTTATGGGTTTGTTAAGATTTGGTAACAAACTTCCTTTTATATAATTCAGAAAATCTCTTTTAAAGGTAAGAATGCTTTTGAAAAAGTAACTTACTAAGAGTGTTTTAAAAGTGCTGAGATTGCTTAAGTGCTAGAGAGATTGATCAAAGTGCTGGAATAGGATTCTACTTGTATTGATTTCAGATCTTCATCTGTAACAAGTGTAATCTGTGTAACTGCTGAAACATTTCTTTTCTGTATTGTTGCTGAGATTGGTTGTGTGTTCTTGAGGTGTTCAAGATCAGCAATCTTAGTGTTGACCAAGGAGAGTGTGTGTCTTGAGGTTTTCAAGGTCATTCTCTTGGTTGTTGTGTAAGTGATCAAGGTGTGATTGCTTAGTGGATTTCCTCAGGGGTTCTGAGAAGACTGGATGTAGCTCTGGGTTGGAGTGAACCAGTATAAACATCTGTGTACAATCTCTCTATCCCTTACTCTTTAAATTCAGTTTGTTTGTTGTTTGCTGATATAAACAACCGATTGTTTCGAAGAAACAACTGATTGTTTTTCTGACAGTGCAGTTTTGCTTACTGTTTTGACTAACTGAATTGCTTAATCAATTGGTTTCTGAGATAAACTCATTCTAGCTTCAAAAAGTCTGCGAAAACCTCTTTAAACAATTCACCCCCCTTCTAGTTTAAAGCCATAATTTCTAACACAAGTAGCATAGGTTTTTGGGCTTGTATTTGGAACAATAGTAAAATATGACTAGTTAGGGTTAAAAGTGACTAGTTAGGGTAACAATTAGGCTTCTTTGAGCTCAATGTAACCCTAAAACGTCTAGGGTATATTGGAGGACGAAAATCACCTTGGCATGGAGCACATAGACGTCCACATGGCAGCCTAGGAGTGGAGAGGATTTAGCATGGAAGGTGTGAGCTAAACATGGAAAGCATGACTCCACATGGCACCTTCTCATTGGAAAGTTGTATTTTGAATTTTCAAATTTTGGCTCCAAAATGTCCAGCCCTCTCTCCTATATAAAGAGGTGCTTGGCTCATGTAAATGGAAGATTAATTTGAGTGAAATTGCTGCCAACTTTGTGCCAATTATCACTCTTGTCTCCTACCTCTAGGATAGACACCTTTAGTCTTCATTCTTCATCTAGTCAAGTGAGGTGGCCTCACCACTCACTCTCCACACCTAACACTTCACCTTCAAGGAAACCACAAGTCGTAGGAGCTCCTTGCACGTCTTCAACCATAGCTTCCGCCACCTTCAAATTCGTTTTCAGCTCATGGAAGAAAGCACTCAAGCTAGGCTACATCAGTCTTCCTTTTAGGTGGTAAATTATTATATCTATTAGGTGACTTCCCACTTGAAGATGTGGCTGAACTTGAGGGAACTATTTTTTATTATTGTTAGAACTCCTCTTTATGATTTCCTTCCTCTTGAGTTGTTGTTCTACTTGGTTAGCCTTGTGCAACAAATCGTCCATGTCAACATACTCTTGCAGCTCCACAACATCCCCAATATCATGGCTTAACCCATTCAAAAACCTAGCCATGGTTGCTTCATTTTCTTCATTCTTTTCAGCTCTAATCATGGTCACCTCCATCTCTTTAAATTATTCTTCCACACTTCTATTCCTTTGAGTCATTCTTTGAAGTTTGAGTTGCAACTCCCTTTGGTAGCTTGCTGGAATATATCTCTTTATCATAATCCTTTTCATTTCCCTCCAAGAGTCCACCATCGGTTCCTTATATCTAATTCTCTGCCTTTGGTATTTTTTCCACCAAGTTAAGGCATAATTTGTAAATTCAGTTGTTGCCCACTTCATCTTTTGCTCCTCATTACACTCATTGTAAGCAAACACATATTCTACTTTAATCTCCCACTCCAAGTAAGCTTTAGGATCACTCTTCCCTTTGAATGTGGGAATATTTAATTTTATCCCATTAAATCTCATTTATCTTTGTTCTCCTTCGTTCTCTCTTCTCCTTCTCCTATCTCTCCTTCTATTTTCATGATTTTCTTGTTGTGCATTCTCCATTGGATCCAACCTCTCATGGAGTCCATCACTTTGTTGTTTCATTAGTCTCTCAAAATGTTATGTTAAGGCTTGCATTTGTATTTTTGAAAGTCCACTATTTGACGTTTCCCCTGCCATGCTCAAGTAAACAGATTAAAAATAATAATAAGTTTAGGCCTCACACCACTTTCTCACATATTTACACTCAGCACTTGTGTTTCACACAATAAGGCTTTTTTTTAATGATCACACTACCTTTACCACTCGTTCTCTAACTTAAGGTTCTTATAAGAATCAAGCAATCAATAATCTAGAATCACTTTCAAAGGTAGTAATCGCAAGCTTAAAATAAAATTTTGATATTTTAACATCAATAAAAAAATAGTGAAGAACAAAAATAGTGAACAACAATTTCACTACTAACAAACAAGCAAGACAATTATAATATATAGAGAAAAAAAAATATGTAGACAGGACACTTGAAACTTAGAACTTTTAACAAACAGGAAGCATGCAATGGATGATTGCTATTTATTTTTTTTCTGTTTTTCTCTTCTTTATGTTTTCTATTTTCCTCTTTTTTTTTTCCTTTCCTTTTTTTCTTTTTTTCTCCTATTTAAAAAAAAATCACAATATCGTGGCAGTACCATGAACAGTACCATGAACAATGCGCAATAGTACCGTAAACAGTGAAAATAGGATGCACAATTGTATTATCACTCAAACCTTTGCTCTGAATACCAAATGATATGATTCCAAATAGAACTAACACTAGAATTGGGAATTTAGGATTACGAAATGAAATCAATTAAAAATAGTAACAATGAAAACCTGGATAGTGAAAGGCGCCACAAACAAATTTTGATAAGCCTAAGGATTATCGCCACAAGAATTGGTGGATTCTTGATAAGATCACAAGATGCAGGGAAAAACCATAGCAAAGAAATATTCTCTCTTAAAATTGCCAAAATATTCATCCCTCATTCTGATTTCCAAAAGTGTATAAATATAAATTTAGTTATAGGTCTTGACATGTTTGTAAGTAAATAAAATAAAAATACAATCCCTATATTTCAAGAAAAATTATTTGTCCCAGTGGTTTAGTAGATACTTTCTAATTGGTCCTAGGTTCAAATCCTAACTCCAAGCAAAATAATAATATTATTTAATTTTAATACTCCAAGCAAGTTGTGCATGTAATCAGCTTAGTCTTTTTAAACTATGGGCCATTCAACAATTGGGCCTCCAAACACTACAAGAAAATCATCAAATAAAAACCAATTTTAGAGATTGTATTGGACCAGAACTCGTAGCA
The DNA here is from genome assembly GCA_013389735.1 of Phaseolus lunatus. Lineage (NCBI taxonomy): Eukaryota > Viridiplantae > Streptophyta > Magnoliopsida > Fabales > Fabaceae > Phaseolus > Phaseolus lunatus. The sequence goes on from CM023867.1 coordinate 16,560,058, forward strand.
CTTAGAGCTCGCTGGTCGGACCTCGGCATTTCCCTCAAGCAGGTCAGCTCGGCACATGGTCCCACTTGTATGTCATGTGACTGGGCTCCAGGTATGTGTATATATTAATTCTCATTCAAGTTCATAATATAATCCTTCATGCATGAGATTAATTGCTACAGAAACCTAATAGGCTTAGGGGTGTGCTTAGCATGTCTAGGGCTATGATAAGTAAAGTGTTAACTGCAAGGCCCAAGCCCAATAACGCTAGGACAACCCAAGCTAAGCTGCATGCATGGGACATAATAGCATTTGAATGGGAGTGTGTTAGTGGGAGTGCATTTATTTGTGAATGAATGCATGATTATACTGGGCGGGTCTTTGCGCGACGCTGGCCTAAGTTGTTTAATGGGCCCGAAACACATAACAAAGCTGCTATGTGCTAATAACTAGTGGCATGCGCTTAAAGATAAATGTATATATGTGGTTGCTCATGTATTTGTTACGATTACGTATAAGATATATTTGTTGTTATCATGTTAGATATTTTCTATTGTTGCTTGGCTGTTACGCGTATATGTTTGATGCGCGTTGATAGTAGTTGTTAACCCTAAAAAGATAGGGATGTGCATGTATAACAGAAAGATAAGCCTGGGGTTTCGCACCTGAAGATTATTGGTGCCTGTGTTAGGTGGTTTTCTGTTAGAGATATAAGATAATATGCTTATTTTCAATTAATATTTGATTATCTCAATTACTGTTGAGGGATGACATGCTATAAAAGGGGCTGAATGTCCCAGGTGAAGGCACGCAATTCTACATACACCTTTTGAATACTGAAACTACTTTTGTTTCTTATTCTTCTTAAAGCCCTTACTGACTTGATCTTCGGAGTGTGACCGGCCGTAAGGGTGCCCTTTGTTTTACAGGAATAGCATCCAAACTACCAAGGAAGGCACAGTTTACAGCAAAGACAGAAGGAGCCAGAACCAGTTATCAAAGTCAACTGGCAGCTAAGTCAATTGGCAAGAACATTTGGCACCCACCGTGGGGCCCGATAAAACTAGGTCCCATCCACATCATTGAATAAGCAAGTAGAAGACAAGAGAAAAACTTGACAAGGAGGTCCCGCAAGATCTGATGGAGGCGACACCCCCATAACTCAGCAGCCTATGGAGATCATCACAGCTCTTTAGGAAATAGTGGCAGTAACCAGGGATGAGCAAGCTTAAAGACAAGACCAATTCAGGGCTAAGTTGGATGCGTTACGAGCAGCTAATGAGGAGTTGCGCAGAGCTAATGACGAAATACGCAGAAATTAGCAGCGTGTGAGAGAGCACGCCGCGGGCGACCAGTGACCACCTGTCCAAAATAGGGCTCACACAATGCCCTTCTCACAAGAAATCTTAGACGCACCAGTGCCAAAGAACATGACAACGCCTAAGATCACCTTTACTAGTACTGAAGATCCAGATATCCACCTTGCAGCCTTTCAAGCCCAGACAATGATTCTAGGGTGTATAGACGTCGTGCATTGCAAGTTATTCGTGGGTACGCTCTCGGGCACAACACTAAAGTGGTTTATCGGCTTACCAAATGGCCTTATAACCACTTTCGACTAGTTTTACACATTGTTCAGGGAGCAGTTCATGGTGAATCAAGCGCCACCCTCTATTCCTTTTGATCTTTTTGGGGTGATCCAGAACCAGGGAGAATCTGTGAAGGATTTCTTAAATCGATTTGGAGCGTTTGTGGTGCAACTCCACACTTAGGACGAGGCATTGATTGTGCATGCTTTTGTGAAGGGAATAAGGTCGCGGCCTTTTAGTGATTCTTTGATAAGAAGTCGACCTGGGACGTTTGCAGAGATTAAGTGGCGAGCTATTGCCTACATCGCCACTAAAGATTTGATGAACATGAAGCTTGGGAGCATAGGTGTATGGCCAACCAAGGCCCATGAGAACAACCGTACCTAGCCCCTGAGGGTACACGAGACCTCGATAGAAAGGAAGTCGGTGCGACAAGCACCCTATGAGCTTAAATGTGACCAAGCTAGGCCGAAGTCAAGGGACCCACCTCCTTAACCTAGGTTTAAAGTGTCCTACAGGGAATTGCTTACCATCCCGACCATCACATTGAAATTGAAGTCCCTGCCAAAGTCTAACAAGGTTTTGGGGCCAAGCAAGAGCACTTGGTGTGAGTTCCACAAGGCTTATGGGCTCAGTGTGGAGAATTGTATAATTCTGCGCTATCAGTTGTCAGACCTGTTGAAGGAAGGTCTCATGCAGGACTATGTGCAGGAGGAGTAGGAGGGTTTGAAGGGAGAGGCGCCGGCGGAAGAGCAAAGGCATGAGGTGCCCATCCACGGCGAAATCAATAATATCTCTAAAGGGTTCTCTGAAGGGGGTTGTACCGCTTGTCAACGAAAAGGTACGGAAGGGAGGTAATGGTAGTAAGGGCACAGGGATTCGATCAACCAGCTGAACTTGACCTCTGTTTCACCCGAGCAGACTTGAGGGATGTTGTCCCACATGACAATGATCCTGTAGTGATTTCAGTGGTCACCACAGGAAGAAGAGTGCATCAGGTTCTTGTTGACCAGGGAAGCTCGGCTAACGTGCTGTTTTGGTTGACATTCAACAAATTACAGTTGTCGCCAAATCGGTTGAGGCCTTATGATGGTTGTTTATATGGTTTTGCAGGGGACCAAGTAGAGGTGAGGGGGCACGTAGAATTAAGAACGACCTTCTCAGATGGCATCTTATCTCGGATCATTAGTATCAGGTACTTGGTCGTGAACACTCCTTCTACTTATAACATTCTTTTGGGAAGACCTGCCATAAATAGGTTAGGGGCAGTGGCCTCATCAAGGCACATGAAGATGAAATTGCCCTCTCAAGAAGGAGGTGTAATTGTTATTAAGTCTGACCAGAAGGCGACAAGAAAATGCTATAAGAATAGTTTGAAGACAAAGCGAGGAGTATGCATGATTACCACTCAGTCAGTGAAAGTTGGAGACACCCCACGCATAGAGATCACCACTGATAGGCGACCTGAGCCGGCAGGCGAGGTTCAGGAAAGGGAGATTGGGGGTAAGAAATTTAAGCTTGGCAAGTCTCTGAGCCAAGAATTGCCAAATAAGATTATCGAGGTGATAGCACGGCATCTGGATGCCTTTGCATGGTCCGCATCAGACATGCCAAGCATTGACCCAGACTTCCTGTGTCACCAGCTCACGATGGACCCAAAGGTCAGGCCAGTCATTCAAAAAAGGAGAAAATTCAATGAAGGGAGGCGTCTTGTCATTAGGCAAGAAACACTGAAGTTGTTGGATGTTGGCTATACCAGGGAAATCCAATACCCTGAGTGGTTAGCAAACGTGGTATTGGTCAAGAAGGCTAATGGGAAGTGGAGGATGTGTGTGGACTTTACGGATCTCAACAAAGCTTGGCCCAAAGATTCGTATCCGCTGCCCAACATTGACACTTTAGTAGACAGTGCATCTGGATACCGACTTCTCAGTTTTCTGGATGCGTTCTTAGGGTATAATCAGATTTGTATGCACCCTCAAGATGAAAGTAAGACTGCCTTCATGACGGAGCTCGCCAACTATTGCTATAAGGTGATGCCATTTGGGTTGAAGAATGCTGGAGCGACATACCTGAGATTGATGGACAGGATTCTCGCACTCATGATAGGGCGAAATGTGCAGGCATATGTGGACGACATGATCGTCACCTCAATAGAGCAGGAACGGCATGTGGCAGATTTGGAAGAGCTATTTGTTACGATAGCCAGGTGTAGTTTGAAATTGAACCCTGAGAAATGTGTGTTTGGGGTAGAAGCAGGAAAGTTCTTGGGGTTTCTCCTCACAGAACGGGGGATAGAAGTAAATCCCGAGAAATGTGCGGCGATCATTGCCATAAAGAGTCCCGCCACTGTGAAGGAAGTACAGTAGTTGACCGGAAGGATGGCTGCCCTTTCTCGCTTCCTGTCAACCGGGAGAGATCGGGGATACCCTTACTTCTAGTGTTTGAAAAGGAATAATCGCTTTGTGTGGACAACAGAATGTGAAGAAACGTTTGTGCAGCTTAAAGAGTACATGGCCAGCCCACCAGTTCTTTGCAAGCCACTGCCAGGTACTCCCCTTCGTCTTTACTTTGCAATCACAAGATCGAACGATCAGCTTGGTCCTAGTGCAAGAGTAGGAGCACGCCTAGAGACCCATCTATTTTGTAAGTAAGGTGTTGCAGGGGCTAGAGGTGCGTTATTAGACCATTGAGAAAGCGGCCTTAGCAGTGGTATTTGTAGCTCAGAGACTCCGTCACTATTTCCAGAGTTTCACGGTGATCGTGATGACTGACCTACCGATTCGCAAGATACTATAGAAACCAGACATGGCTGGCAGAATAGTATGATGGGCAGTTGAACTTTCCGAGTTCAATGTACAGTATGAACCCATGAGTCCTATCAAGGGGCAGGTTTATGCTGATTTTGTGGCAGAACTTTCCACGGGAACTACCCCACTAGATGGTGGAGACTTTCAGTGGATTCTTTCAGTAGATGGGTCCTCCAACCAATAGGGTAGTGGAGCAGGTATTATCTTGGAAGGGCCAAATTGGTTATTGATTGAGTAGGCCCTAAAATTTGCCTTCAAGGTTAGTAACAATCAGGCTGAGTATGAAGCATTGGTGGCTAGAATGTTGCTTGCCAAGGAGATGGGTGCTCGAAGCCTATTGGTAAAGAGTGATTCGTTGCTGGTGACTGGGCAAGTTACGGGAGGATATTAGGCCAAGGACCCCCGAATGGCCTCGTATTTGAAATATGTCATGCTATTGAAGGAAACTTTTCTCGCGTTTGAGCTGATACATGTTCTAAGAGAGCAAAATGAACGAGCAGACCTACTAGCAAAGCTCGCCAGTTCAGGCAAAGAAGGTCGCCAGAGGTCGGTAATCCTGGAGACCTTGAAGGCACCCAGGACTGTTGTAGATGATACGGGTGACGAACAGCGGGTGAATCTAGTGGATATTGGGAAAGGAAGGCATCGATCGCTGACTCAGGAGACTTTGAGGGTGCCTAAGATAAGTGTTTACAGCTTAGCTAAAGAAGGACCTCTAGACGTCTGCCTTATTGATATAGGTGAGACCTGGATGACACCCTTGTTAGAAAAAATGGCTTTAAACTAGAGGGGGGGTGAATTGTTTAAAGGGGTTTTCGCAAACTTTTCAGAGCTAGAATGAATTTATTTAAGAAACCAATTGATTCAGCAATTCAGTTGCCAAAACAGCAAGCAAAACTGTAATACTAGAAAAAACAATTGGTTGTTTCTTCGAAACAATCGGTTGTTTATACCAGCAAACAACAAACAAACTGAATTTAAAGAGATAAGGATAGAGAGATTGTACACAGATGTTTATACTGGTTCACTCCAACCCAGAGCTACATCCAGTCTTCTCAGAAACCCTGAGGAAATCCACTAAGCAATCACACCTTGATCACTTACACAACAACCAAGAGAATGACCTTGAAAATCTCAAGAAACACACTCTCCTTGGCCAACACTAAGATTGCTGATCTTGAACACCTCAAGAACACAGCCAATCTTAGCAAAATCACACAGATAAAATGTTTCAGCAGTTTACAAAGATTACACTTGTTACAGATGAATATCTGAAATCAATACAAGTAGAATCCTATCCCAGCACCTTGATCAATTACAAAACTCTTAAGCAATCTCAGCACTTTGAAAAACTCTCTTTAGAAGAACTTTTATTAAAGATCTCTCTTTTCTTCAAAAACAGTTTTTCTGAATTTATACCAAGATATAGTTTGTTATCAAATCTTAACAAACTCTTAACTGCTTTAAAAAGATTGGTCAAAGCATTTAATGACTGGAGCGTATTCTGTTTCAAATCATTTAAAGCTCAGTCAAAGAAAACAGTTATTCTGTTATGGTTCCAAAACAAACAATCGATTGTTTCCTGGAATCAATTGGTTGTTTTGTTACTTAACAGATTTCACCATTTGAAAACAGTTTTCAAACTTTCTCAAAACACCTAAGTGTAAAAAATCGGTTGTTCCGACAGAACAATTGGTCGTTTCAACTTAGCTTGAAAAACTCTTTGCTTTGTTAAAGATTGAGATGCTAATTGCTTTGAGATTTAATCTAAGGATGGATTACAACATAAAACTACCCTAGAACAAAACTATAAACCAGCACAGCAGCAACAAGCAAAGTAGAGGCTTCAACATCCTTCAAAGGATTTGGATTCTTCAAAACATTGAACACCACTTGATTCAACAACCCTATAGGCACTACCTTGCTAATGGTGTGCTTCTAGTGGAGCCTATGGAGGCCAAGATTGTGAAGAAGAACCCAGGAAGGTATACTTTGATATATGGGAAACTGTCCATGCATGGTTACACCCATCCCACTTTGACCTGTATAAGTGGTGATCAATGTACATGTATTATGGCAGAACTCCACGAGGGTATCTGCGAAAGCCACATTAGAGGGTGAGCTCTCTCTTTGAAGGTTGTTCGAGCAGGGTATTACCGGCCGACTATTCGGGAGGATTGTATGAAGTATGCGCAATGGTGCATGCAGTGCCAGAAACATGCTGATTGGCATCATGCACCCCTAGAGGAATTGTGATCGATCAGTAGCCCGTGGCCCTTTCATACCTAGGGCATTGACATTCTGGGACCCATCCCATTCGCCATTCGACAAATGAAGTATTTGGTAGTGGCTATTGAGTACTTCATCAAATGGATAGAAGTTGAACCTGTAGCACAGATCACTGCTCATAAAGTTCATCACTTTGTATAGAAGAATATTGTTTGTCGTTTTGGGATTCCAAAGCACCTAGTGTCTGATAATGGCACCCAGTTCACAAGCCAGCAGCTTGGAAAGTTGTGCACGAAGTTCGGCATTAAGCAGGTATTTGCATCTGTAGAACACCCCCAAACCAGTAGGCAGGTCGAGTCTGCCAACAGGGTTTTGCTCAGGGGTCTGAAAAGGAGATTGGAAAAGGCAAAGGGAAGTTGGGCAGAAGAGGTTCTGCAAATTCTATGGGCCTATCACACCACTCCTCAATCCACTACGAAGGAGACGCCCTTCAACCTGGTATATGGATCTAATGCCATGATCCCAATAGAGATACAGGAGAGCTCATTGCAGTTCCAGAACTTCGTGGCAAAAGAGTCTAATGAAGGGAGAAAGATGAATCTTTACCTACTTGATGAGGTGCGAGAGCAGGCACGCATTAAAGCAAAAGTTTTGAAAAGAAAGGTGGAGCAGAAGTAGAGGTCCAAGTTAAGACCTCGACAGTTCCAGGTCACCGACCTGGTGATGCGAAAGGCTCACCCGTATCAGTTGGAGAACAAGTTGTCTCCCAAATGGACTGACCCATTCCATGTGGTAGAGGCACTCAGAAACGGAGCTTATAGGCTCGAGACTTTGGAAGGTGGAGCTATTCCTCGAACGTGGAATAGGGCCAACCTTAAATTTTATTTTAGCTAATGTGTAATGTCAATCATGAACAGTTAAGGGGTCACTCTTTTTCTCTCACAAGGGTTTTTTAACGAGGTCACCCAATGAAAAAGTATTTGAAAAGAAGGTGATCTGTCATTATATTGTTACCATTAAGCATTTGGGTCCTCAGGGTTCTGAGCATAGGATAATGTGCTTATTTTCAATTAATATTTGATTATCTCAAGTACAGTTGAGGGATGACATGCTATAAAAGGGGCTGAATGTCCCAGGTGAAGGTACGCAATTCTACATACACTTTTTGAATACTGAAACTACTTTTTTTTCTTATTCTTCTTAAAGCCCTTACTGACTTGATCGTTGGAGTGTGACCGGCCGTAAGGGCGCCCTCTGTTTCACAGGATTAGCATCCAAACAACCAAAAAAGGCACAATTTACAGCGGAGACAAAAGGAGCCAGAACCAGTTATCGGAGTCAACTGACAGCTAAGTCAACCGGCAAGAATAGAGACCAAAAATAATAGTTTGTTATAGTGCCTAAATTAGAAACCATTTTAGAGACTAATAAAATTTTTGGTTTCTAAATTAGTTTATGTTATTTTTAAATAGTTTCTAATTTGGTATCTAATTAGCAACCAATGTTTTAACTACCAATTCTCTAATTCAGACAATATATAGCAACTAATTATTTTTTGTCTCTAAAATTAGTTTCTATTTAATGATTTTCTTGTAGTGAAAAAAGTAGTCATCCTTGGGCTTGGATATCCATGTCAATGAGGCAAGGCTCCCTATTTATAGGAGATGGGTGCCTTGGTGGGCAAGATGAGAGGAGAGAGGAAAAGGGAGAGGGGAGGGGTGGCCTAAGGTTTACTCTAGGTCAATGCCGCCCCTTAAGCCTAGTTTCTAGAAGCTAGTTTAAAAACCCTAATCCTAGGTGCTCTTGTCATGAAATGTGGGCTTGACACAAGCCCAAATTACTAAGGACACCCTTCTCTAGCTTATTCTTCTATTTGGTCCCCCAAAGTGAGCTTAATTTATTACATAAACTTGTCTTGTGAAAAGACTGGAAGGAAAAACATATGATATTCTAGTTTATATTTGGTTTTTCTTCTGCTGAGGCTTTCTTGAGGTCTAGTGGACCTGGTCTTGTATGCTGAGATGACTGACCTAATTGTGAAGTTTCTGCTATGTCCTTGGTCATCTACCTGTCTAGTTGGGTTGTATCAGTTCGTCTCTTCTCTGAGGTTGATGGTTTGTGTTCCTAGTGTTCCCTTACACAAATCAACGCAAATGTCTAGCTTGGATAAGTCTTCAATTTTATCTTTCAAAGTAAAGCATTCTTCGGCCAAAGGTCCGCAGTTGCGATGGTAATGACACTTATTGGAAGTGTTGGCATTTTTAGGGGTCGACACCTTTCTTGGAGTAGGAATGAGGTCGACATTCAACACTTTTTCCAAGATTTTCTCCTTTCGATATTGAACAGAGTGTAGTGTTGGAAATGAGGTCCTCAGACCTCCTTACCTTTTCCGAACGCATGTTAGTTGTTCTTTACTTTGTCCTTCCCCTTCTCAACCTTTGCTTGAACCTGATTCCAATATTCATGAAGCTCTTCCAACTGCATGAAATTAGCTGCTCTTTGTCTTAACTCATCCATATTAGTCACCGACTTTGTACATAGACTATTGAAAAATGGGTCTGGCTGAAGGGCCACCACCATATGGTACATTGCCACCTCTGGAATCAGATTTCGGATTTTTATGGACACCTTGTTAAACCTCTCTATAAACACTTAAAGTGGCTCACCCTTCTCTTGTCATATGTTCACGAGTGCAATAAAGGTTACATGATGTAGCCAACTTGTTGCAAACTACATTCTAAATTAGAACATCAACGTCCCAAAGCTATCTATGAAATTTGGGGGAAGCCTTGTGAATGAGTTGAGAGCTCTCCCTTTGAGTGATGTGGGAAAGACTCAGCACAATACCGAGTCGTTAAATGTGTATAGGCTCATCTGTGTGGTGTAGATATCCACGTGCTCGTCCGAGTCAGTAGTCCAATCATATTGGTCCCCATTCAATCCCTTCTAGGTAGGGGGTGGTTGTGCTAGGGGGTGGTTGTGCCTCCATTTTGTCATCGATGAATAGGTGTCCTCTAGATCCTCTCCCATGGTATCGAATGTGTGAGCGCACTGGTTGAGCTGTGACTCAACGTTATGACTCTTAGTATTCAAGGAGCGTGTTGTTGTTGATAGGTCAATTGGATGAGTTGAGGGTATCTCCCTATGTTATGTGCCCTTGGACACGTCCAACTGTAGTTGTTTGGGGCTTTCCCTCGGCCAGCTTCCACTTCATTTCTTTGTTCTCCTTTCTGAGAACTCGCATTTCCTCTTCATTTTTTTTCCTCATCTCTGTCATCTCCCTTTTGTAAAGATAGGAGCAGGGTTATGTGTTCAACTTCGGTCATCCTCTTGCTTGTCACATTTCTCGTCGACACCATATATTTCTCTCTAACTTCTTTACTCTCTCGGCCCCACAGTGGGTGTCAATTGTTATTGTATGAAAGGTTGAGTCTTCTACTGGCTGAACAATTGAATGATCTCTTTTATCCTTAGATTCCTCGACTAGCGCTCGAGCTTCAACTCTCGATCAGGAGTGCACCTGCAAAAGGTGCTTCGATGTTCAAGTAAGAATTTGATCGGTATGACGTAATAAATGTAACAAATAACATATCTTTATCTTAATTGTTGTGCTTATTTATATGTTTTGATAAAATCTTTTAATTTTAAGATTAGATTAAAATGTGTGTCGTGATTAATACGTGTAACATACCTTCTTCTTATATCGTTTAATCAATACCAAATATCGATGCATCCTAGTAACATTCGGTCCTAACAGTAAAGTTTTAATTTATATATAGACAACCAACCAACCGCTGATTTTTAAGAAAAGTTCCATCACATCTGAAGAATTCGAAATGTCGGAGAACTTTGATTTAATTAATTACTCTTATTCATTATATATATAAAAAGTTGTCAGTTGCTTTCTACCTTTTATTATAGTTAAATTTATGTTTTCATCAATCATGTAGTATATCATCATGAATTAATTTACTGAAACACTGAAATTTATTTATTTAGTATGTGTTGCTTTCCCTCCCGTCATAGCTTTCTACTTATCTTGTTTTAATTGGTGAAGTATTAGCCAACTTGGCCGAGTCTGTCATTTTGTGCTTATGCTATCGTATAAACTAGTTTAGTTTGAGCCAACCTTTTCACTTTATTAGTTCTTTGATCTTTACTTTTATAATAAAATAAATATATGATCTTATCTCTTTAATTCCTACATGTACCTAACATATGGGACCTTTTTTGAATATGCTGTGATCACAGGACACACCAGTTGGTAATTATATATGCTGTGTTTATTGTAACCATTTGGACCCTTTATAAAAAATTATTTCTCAAACCATTTCCATTTCACATCCTAGTTACAAAGGGAAAATAAAATACATGTGTTAAATATAACAAAATCATATATATATATATATATATATATATATAGATATAGATATAGATAAAAATAGCAATAATAAAAAGCATTGCATAATGAAAATGACAATTTTAAGGAAGGTTTCACAAGTAATTTATTGTTTCTTTTCTTCTTATATGTTTCTTTTTTTACTAGAAGTATTATTTAATTAAATAATTTAAACTTTCAATGTTGGCAGAAATTATGATACGTCTCCTTTTTGCAATTATGTGTAGTGATATATAGCAAGTTGTGTATATAAAATTATTTAATAGTAATTAATTTAAATATAAAAAATAATTAATTATTATAGTGATTAAGTTAAATATTATTATTTAAAATAATTTTTATTATTAACAAAAATTTATAAAATAATTTGAGATTAATATTTAACTACAAGAGATTTTAGTTACTAATTAATTTAAATTTTAAATTAATTTTTAATTTTAAATTAATTAATAATTTAAAATTAAAATATTTAATAACTAAAAATTTAATGTTGAATACTAATTTAAAATTATTTTATAAATTTTTATTAATAATATTTTAATTTTAAAAAGATTTACTTTATATCTAATTAACTTAGTCACGTCATTTATAATGTTTGTTTCTAAAATTAGTTGTTGAATGACTTTTTCGTGGATATATATTCTTTAGGAAAATTACGATACTTAAAATTGAGTTTTTAAAAAACTAAAAATAGGTAAAACGGTGACTTGTGATTTTCATTTATAATATTTCTGTGTTATATAAAATATAAATATATTTATTTTGATTTTGCTTTTGCTTTTGCTTTTATTTCTAGTTATGATTTTGATTTTTTTTTAAAAATAAGACAACATCTTATAATTGTTTGTGTAACAAACTTGTATCTCTAGATGTAAATAACTTTATGAAATTTTAAATAACATAATACATGTTAACAACAACAACTTGTTGGAAAATTTGAAGCTGTTCTCTTTTTTTTCTAAATGGACCTAGTCAGATCCACATAATTTAATGCTTATAAATTATATTATTTTGCACGTCTATATCAAGATTCCCTATCAAAGTTGGGAAAACAGGTTAATAAGGTGGATAGTTTCAATAATGTTTGAGTTTTGATTTTTTAACGAAAATAACCTTTTACTAAATTTTTTTCTTTTTTTTTGAAAAATAAATAGTGTAACATTAAGTTTGTAGGGTATTTTTGGAGATTCCATGGAGAGATAATGACATTTCATAATATACAAGTGAGTACAAACTTAACTTGATATAAAATTTTAAGGTTAGGTTAAGTTTAAAGTTTATTTTTTAATATAGTATCAGAACCATTTTAGAATATATCTTAATGAAAGTTTGTTGAACTTATTTCAAAATTAGATTTAAAGTTCAATTCTTAATAGATGTTAATGGATCATATTTCTAAAGAATAAAAAAATTATACTAATAAATATAGTGTATTGTTCCAATTAGAAGGATAAAAAGAAAAGAATGGGTGATTATAAGAAACATTATAATTTTATTTGATTCAAGAAATATTACAAATCACTCTTAATATGTTTATACAATTATAAAAAGAAAGAAAGGATGACTATGGCAATTTTCCATGTGCAATATTATATGTTTAACTCGTGTTTCTTTGTGCATCTTTCAATTACTTTATTGTTCTTTTTCCTTTAATTAAATTTCTTTCATTTTCGAAGTTTTGTAATAGTTTGTTAGTACGCAGTTAAAAATCATTAAATTGATAAATTTTGCTCTAACTTGACCGTAGGAGAGGTTGAACTTTTAAGGTTTTTTAATTATTATTTTGATAAATGTTACTGTCCACAACTCAGCTCCTCCAAACTTACCAAGTCATAAGAAAATATTAAATTCCTTTTGAAGAATAAGGAGCATGCACCAAGTATATAAAATAGTTTTGCATAATCATTCGATCTCAAATCACAGTTCATATAAGTTTTTAAACTATTATCATAAAAAATAATAAATTTATTAAAAGTAATGTTGTTGTGATACTCAAAAGTATATACATTTATACTATATATATATATATATATATATATATATAAATTATTATACACATAATTTTTATATAAAATAATCGAAACTCATTTCTAAAATATATATAAAATCCAGGAATGAAAAAAAAAATCCTATTTTGCTATCTATTAATTGTTATCGTGGCTTGCAACATTACTTGCTCTTTATTAAGTAATACAATATAAAAAAAAAAAAAGTGAGTAAACTAATTTCAAATAAATATATCTTTCATAATATACATAATACAATTCACATTATACTTATTCATATTTTTATATATTTTTAATCCAAAGAACAAATAATCACATACATCCTCAATTTAAATAGTGGTAATAACATAAATTGTAACTTATTCAAAATTAAAAAAATGCAAGAACTTCTATATATCTCCTATGATATCAAATAATTTGTCACATTATTTTTTCGAAAAATTCTTATTAAGTATATCCCATCATAAACTAGCATGATGGGTGGAGGGGCTTAAGATCCCAAGTTCAGAATTGTAGGGAGTCGATGTGGTAGAGGGACATAAGGAAAGTTTGAAATCTTGAGGAGTGGGGTAATGACTTTGATGACAGAGGTAGGTAGGAAGTAGGAGATGGAGAAGAAATTAGGTTTTGGGAGGATAAGTGGGTGGACAATGTTTCTTTAATGCAAAAATTTCCTAGACTATTTTTTATCTCCTTAGATATTGGTCGTACTTTGTCACAAGTTGGGATTTGGAATAATAATAGTTGGTTGTGGAGGTTGAGTTGGAGAAGGTCTTTTTTGTGTGTGGGAATCTAATCAGGCTGAACTTCTATCGCAAGTGTTGGATAACAATAGGTTATTAAGAAAGGGTGAAGGTACAACCGATAAATGGGTTTGGAGGAATGTAGAATCTACAGACTTTTATGTGAAGGAAGCCTATAATATTCTTTTGGGGGAGGAGTCTGCTGGGTATGGAAACCTTTTCTTGGAGCTCTGGAATCTAAAGATCCTACCCTCGACATAATTTACGGCTTGGAGGGTGTCTTCTAAAGCAATTGCCACTAAGGACAAGCTTTTGAGGCGTGGTATTTCTTTGGTGTGTGATCGTTGTCCCTTATGTGGTGTGGAAGAAGAGACGGTTAGTCATCTCTTTTTTATGTGTAGGTTATCTTGGAGAATTTGTGGACTGTCTAGAGTGGTTGGGGTTTTCTTCGGTTTTACATTGTGATGCACAAATGCATTTTAAGATGTTTAAACCTATAGGTTTGAAACATGCTATTGCTAGATGTTGGGGGATTTGGGTAGGTATTATAGGTGAAATTTGGAATCATAGGAATAGGGTGGTCTTTAAGAATGGGTGTGTTGATCTAGTTGAGGTTTTTACTGTGGTACAAAGGAAGACTTGGTCTTGGATTACAGTAAAGGAAAGATTGACTGATTTCTCTTACTCAGATTGGTGTTTGGAACCCTTTTGATGTATGAAATATTTGAGAGATTGATGTTTGGTGTTTTATGTTTAGTTTTGTCCAGGTTTGGAGGTTGTGGTGTGTTTTGTGTAGGTTTTCTTGGCTTTTGTTTCTTCCTGGCAGGGTCGAGTTTGTTGATTTCGGTCTTGGGTTACGGTAAAGGAAAGATTGGTTGATTTATCCTACTCGACTTAGTGTTTGCAACTTTTATGTTATATGAGATATTTAACAGATTGATGTTTGGTGATTCTTGTTTAACGCTTTGTCCAGATTTGGAAGAAGTGATGTGTTTTTGTGTAAGATTTCTGGATTCTATATCCTCTTCGCAGGGTTGGTTTGATGGGTTTGGCGTTTGGGTGTTTAGTTTACTTCTATTTGCTGGCAAAGACTGAGTTTAGTTGTTGGACTTTTGTGTATTGTCTTGAAAATGTGTTCCTTTGGAGGGTTGATGTATTTGTATTTTGATGTGCTCTTGTATCTTGTTATGGTATGTAAATGTGACTGATGTGTTATAATGTATATTGGATCCTCAGCTGGTTGGGTGATAAGAAATTTGTGCCAGGATTATTTGTATAAGGGTTGGGGCACCCCTGAAGTACCTCATTTTATTTTATTTATTCTTTACTGATAAAAAAATCATAAACTAGCATTTATTATCTTAATCTATGTAATTTATGCTATTGGTATAAGATATGTCAGTTTCTTAATGAATTCATATACTTAATATTAAGATCACAATATCATCTTAAGTATCCACCTAAACCCTAAATCGAATAATTTGATCACTATATGAGTTTCACATACATTTCATTCAACCATTTTATATATATACATACACATATTCAAGACATATTCAAGTGTTTATATATATACTTCAATTATAACATGTAATTGCAACTAGAGATATGTTGATTGAGTGAGACAATCACAATTGAATTATTTGTCTTCAAACATGAGAAGACCCATTACTCAAATTGTGAACTCATACTACAAAAAAAGGTCATTTAGTGATGAATTTTAGCAATTGAAATAAGTTGGTCACAAATTATGATCGAAAGAACGAGTCGTTGATATCTGTTACAAATTTGTGACTGAAATAGTGACAATAATCTGATAGTGGTATTAATTTGTATAACGATTGAAATAGCTATAGAAAATCATGGTAGTTAAATTTTAGTCACTAAATCAGTGATTGTATGAAGTAAAATAAAAATGATGTTATCAATAATCGAAAAACAATTTATTTTAGTAATCAATTTAGTTTCAATTTGGCTTCGGTTTTTAAATTAAATAATTATTTTTTGCAACTGAAAATTAAATTGTGATTGAAATAGAGATTGATAAGCCACAACCGAAAATGATAGGAGCTAAAGTTTAGTTGCTAAATCCGATGGTTGTATTACATCAATATGTATACAAATCAGATAACCTAATCCTCGAATTGCCACTTAATGCTATACTTAAATAACATTTTAAATTAAAATTTTAACATTTCGGAAATAGATCTCAAACATGTTGCAATTTTATTTTATTTTTTCTAAAGTTTTAAAAACTTCATACATTTGAAACGTACTTTACTGACAGTTTTATAATTTTAACATTTTGGAAATTGTTTTAGAAATATATTATAAAGTATAGGAAATAAAGATATATTAGTTGTAGATAATCTAAAGATGCCCAAAGCTGAAATCTCATATTCATAACTCGAATAAGAGAAGAAAATTAATCAATGGACACTAAATGTTATTTAGGGCCACTTCACAGATAAAGATGTCGGAGGATATTAGTTATTTGAATTTAGAATTTTGTGAGAAAAAGAAAGAGAGGGATATAAGTGTAAACAGTAAATATCCCTTTCCCTTAAAATAAAGAAATCAAAGGAAAAACCACGTCAGCATGAGATTATTTTCGAATTTACCTTTATTAAATAAATTTAACTAACACAAATATTTTAATAAAATGAAATAATAATAATTCGTAATTGTTCTTGTCGGTTGACTTGCTGTTGGTCAAACTCTACGATCGCTAGCACCTTCTTCCTCCTCCTTCACTGTAAAATAGCTTGCCTGCAAAAGAAAGAAAGAGAGGCGCCCTCGCGGTCGTCTACACTCCGACGCTCAAGTCAAAACTAGGGCAAAAAACACCAAGTGTATAGTAAAAGAGTGTTAGTCTCAAAAACTGCGTACCTTCCCCTGGAGCCTTAAGCCCTTTTTTATAGGGTGTCATTAGGTTATCTCTAGTAACCAACTTTCCCTGCATGGAACATTATCTTTAGGAAGAAAATATTCCGTGGGTGAGAGAATGCTGTTATTTGTGTGTAATCTTTAACATCATATCTTTGTATATTTGGAGTGCTACTGTCGCCACCTGCATATCAATACATATTACTAGGAACAATATCTTTTATCTCTTAATCTTTTGGCGTGTATGGCGGTAACCTTCTATCTTCAAGCAATTATCTTTATGAACGAATATCACAGTATACTGTTAACCCTAACGTTGTGGGGTCTATCCTTATGATTTAAACTAATCTCTCACGTGCCCTTAAACCCTTCACGTGCCATTACATGCAACTCTAAGGATAAATCTCTTATGCCAAAGCTTAGCGTTTCGCATATATCCCGCATGTGTAACGCCCCTCAAAATATTGGTCATTTTTATATGATAAAATAAAGGTGAAACAATAATATCAAAATTTAACATAGATATATATACGTAATATAATTCATCCATTAATACAAATGTGCCTCAAAATAATATCCCTTCTCGAGGAAGTTTTAATACATCTCCATACAGGAGTTTTCAAAATAAAACAAAACAACAACATTCAAAAACCGACGATCTCCTCCTCCAGAAATGCTCACTGAGGATCTCTACTACCTGCAACCTCATCTGCTCCCGTGCAAATATACACGATCATCACAGGTTTAAGAAAACAACCACGATACAAAACAAAAGGGTAAGCTAGATATTTTTAAAACGTTAAATATGAAACTTTAAAATCAACATAATCAGCTTTTAAACACCCACATAAATCCACCACTTTCTCATTCATATCACACAACCATCAAGTGTCTATCACATTTTCAATATTCATCTTTCTCACGTCAGACTTCCACTGACTCATCACACATAGACACTTGACACTACTTCTGGAAGACTCGTGCATTGACTAGACTCAGAGATCTGCACCTGTCATACTACATTGCTGTAAAGTTCCCACAGCTATGCGCATAAACATAATCTCAATCTCAATCTCATCACTCTCTTAGTATGACAGGGTTAATCCATACAACAGGTCAAGTAGTTATCTTTCAAACAACTTACCCATACGTATGAACCTCCATCGACTCTCAACGCCTGAATAACTTCATCTACATGATTCCATTATATCAGGAGAGTCAGGATATCTCATTATAGAAATCACCGATCAATGCACATCCTACACGATCTTACATGGTATTTTCTTTCCTGAAAATACTATGCCTTGATCCCACATTCACAACATTCAACACATCATATAACACTTAAATGAACGATTCCAATCACAACAACAATCATTCCAAGGTTCAGATTTTCGAATATCACATGCATTTCACATTTCAATCTCAAACAGTTTCAAACGACACTAAAACAGGGGAGTTCGAAATCAACATTAAAACCGGCGATCATGTCGCCCCACACATAAAAACAAAGCATCGTGCAAGAAAGTTTGAACTCGGCGACCACGTCGCCCCAACTTCAGAATCTTCTAGCCTAAGGTTTTATTGAAAATAAAACTAGCTTCCCTTACCTGGACTAGCGTAAACTTCTCTAAGAGCTCCAACCCAACGAGATTCAAGGATGCCTTAACCTGCACCATGGAGCCTTAGTCACAAAACTAGCTATACCACTCATTTCTACGTTAACAGAGACGATTCTTGAAGCCAAGAGAGCTGCATGCAACGCCTACGCAGAGGCAACCCTCTCAAGTGCAGGATCGACTCGAAGAACAGAGCAAAACGACTTACTCTGTTTTAGCGTCCGGTTTGGAGAACTTGCAGAGAACCTCCTAGGTGCTCTATGGTAGTCGCCGATAGCCAACTGGTGCGCTAGGACGTCTGAACGTATGGAGAAGGAGAGGGAAGAAACAGGGAACCAAAGCTAACTCACTCAGTCACTCTCGAACCACAGCAACGTCCACTGCCTCTCAGGAGTGAGTTTTGAATCTAAACCAACTTGCCCAGAAATGCCGCTGCCACCACCCACTCTGCAGGAAAGCTTGCGTGCACACTTCCTTGAACAGTATGACCACGTGGGTCTCTGCGCATACCAACTCTCTAATGCTACTATTCTGAAACACTCCTAATGTCTACATGTCGCGCATGCAGAACGTTCATGCTGGGAGCCTGGGTCCCACCTTATCTATGTGAGACACTACCTCGCGCGATGACCATCCACCGATGACTGCTCGCGCGACAACCATGCCTCTCATACCGGCGATGACCGATGCCTCTCATACTGGCGATGACTGATGCCTCTCATATTGGCGATGACTGATTCCTCACCCTGGCAGACCACCGATGTCTCACCCTGGCAGACCACCGATGTCTCACCCTGGCAGACCACCGATGTCTCACCCTGGCAGACCACTGATGTCTCTCCCTGGAAGACGACCGATGTCTCCCCCTGGAAGTCGACCGATGCGTCCCTCATCCTGGCGATGACCGTCTGTCTCTCGCCCTCGCGATGCCCGCGTGTCTCTCGCCCTGGCGATCTCTAATCGTCCTTGATGTGGCGAGGACACATCGCCTTGCTTCTGTCGACCGATGCCCCATCGTCACACCCTGTTGAGGGCTCGTCCTACCACTACTCCACGCCTGTGTTATCACCCCCACATGACTCGGTGACGTTGGTAGCTTCTCCTGCCCGAGGGCAGCTCAGCACTCAATCCTTACGTGCCTAAGCATGCAACACTAAGGTAAATCCCTTATGTCCAAGCGTAAAGTCCCATAGTTACTCTGCATGCATGGCGTTCCTAAGGTTCAAATCACACCTCCCTACATGTGATTTCTGGAACCCACTATGGTCCACCGACCGACCTCTACCACGCCGCCCTCAGACCTTGGGCGACATCCGAGGTCTGACCACCATGAAATTTCCATTACAAGCTCTTTTCGTTTTAAGTAATAACATATTCAGAATTCATTAAAATTATACCTCTTCTATTCCAAATAATTATCTAGATCCTTACACCATGCATGGCGTATCTAGGGCCCAATTCATCTCTTGACACGTGTGGTTCCTGGGATCCACTATTGGCCCTACTAGGCCGACCTCTATAGGGCCGAGGACTGATCAGCTTGCAGTGCAAAAAGGACACATCAATCCCTTCTGGTAATCACCCTTCCCTGAGGGAACACACCGATGACTGATCACCCTTCTCTGAGGGGACACACTGATCACTCTTCTCTGAGGGGACACACCGATGACTGATCACCCTTCTCTGAGGGGACACACTGATCACTCTTCTCTGAGGGGACACACCGATGACTGATCACCCTTCTCTGAGGGGACACACCGATGACTGATCACCCTTCTCTGAGGGGACACACCGATGACTGATCACCCTTTACTATCTGTTCTCGACGACCGAGGTCTGGCCACTACACAAGCCCCCAAGGCTCGAGTTGTGACTTGTCTCAACAAAGAGCCTTACAACTCGCCTGATCGCTATTGGCCCTACCGGGTTGACGAGCTCTCACCTCTTGGCCGATGACCGAGGTCTTGCCTGGAGCGTACACGTGGCAATCTTCAAAGGTGGGATCGCTTCGTCGTTTCACATTCTACCTTTGCCTCTTACACTCCCCACTGTTGCATTCCCTCTTCGCTTTGCATTTCCAACTCCTCTGTTCTCTCAAACTGTTCTTCGAGCGCTGAGTCTTATTCGAAACTTCATCCCTTCATCTTCCAACTTAATCAAAGGTACATTCTTTCCTCCTTTCTTGTTTTCGTTTCCACATTGCGATGCTTTCTGTCTTCTTATTCCTGCTTGGGCTGGGATTGTTTCTGCTCTTATTTCCATTACATTTCCCCTTCTTGTGAACATTTGACAAATTTGATAAATTGGACTTGTAATACCCTTGCTAAACTTTACATGAATGTTCTTACTTCTGCCCCTTTCCTTCGATGACCATTATCTGCTTGTAATGAATGAATTATAAATCTTGTCTTTACAACTCTAACCACTCTTTCTCCTTTACAGCTCAACTTTCACCTTGTGTGGGTTGTGCTTGGTGACCGTGCTAACTGATGTGTGCATCTCACCCTTCAATCCACAGCAGAAACCTTTCACTGAGCTAACTTGATGGGGTGCTAACTTTACTTCTTGACTCATGCTGGTTTCCTTGACTGATTAATCTTTGAAGTCCCCCTCTCGACTGATAAGCTCCAGAATACCTCTTGTTTACACTCTAGCGATGGGAGATTCCTCCTGAGTCGACCTTGGCTGATAAGCTGAGGAGGACCTCTCTCTCTGTCGAACTCTCACTCATGTGCTGACGTCCGAGGTTGAGGGAGGACTTAACTGGTGAACCTTGCTGTTCACGTTGGGTGTTCTCACTCGAAGGGGAGGTGTTCTTAACGAACCTACCTTCCCGCTTACGAGACCTCTAACCCCTAGTGACAGGTTAGATCTTGCCTCAACCTCACTGTAAGAAGTCGAGGTAGAGGTCTTGTTTCTCTTGCCTCAGCCTCGCTATAAGAAGTTGAGGTAGAGGTCTTATTTCTCTTGCCTCAGCCTCGCTGTAAGAAGTCGAGGTAGAGGTCTTGTTTCTCTCGCCTCAGCCTCGCTATAAGAAGTCGAGGTAGAGGTCTTTTTTCTCTCAGCCAACCTTAACTCGTCAAGGAAGACCTCCTGATGTGCCGACCTTGAGTCATACATTGAGGAAGACCGTAACTTAGCTGCCCCTCGACTCATTAAGGAAGAACTCCTGATGTGTCAACCTCGAGCCTCACACTAAGGCGGAATATATAACTTAGCTGCCCCTCGACTCATAAGGAAGACCTCCTGATGTGTCAACCTCGAGCCTCACACTAAGGGGGAATATATAACTTAGCTGCCCCTCGACTCATAAGGAAGACCTCCTGATGTGTCAACCTCGAGCCTCACACTAAGGGGAAATATATGACTTAGCTGCCCCTCGACTCATAAGGAAGACCTCCTGATGTGTCAACCTCGAGCCTCACACTAAGGGGAAATATATAACTTACCTGCCCCTCGACTCATAAGGAAGACCTCCTGATGTGTCAACCTCGAGCCTCACACTAAGGGGAAATATATGACTTAGCTGCCCCTCGACTCATAAGGAAGACCTCCTGATGTGTCAACCTCGAGCCTCACACTAAGGGGAAATATATAACTTAGCTGTCCCTCGACTCATAAGGAAGACCTCCTGATGTGTCAACCTCGAGCCTCACACTAAGGGGAAATATATAACTTAGCTGCCCCTCGACTCATAAGGAAGACCTCCTGATGTGTCAACCTCGAGCCTCACACTAAGGGGAAATATATAACTTAGCTACCCTCGACTCATAAGGAAGACCTCTTGATGTGTCAACCTCGAGCCTAACACTAAGGGGTTTCTCACCTCGGCCTTGCTGTAAGAAGTCGAGGGAGAGGACTTTCACTGTGAACCATACTATTCTTCCCCTTTCTTTAATACGGTAGAAGAGGTTCGTTTTTCTCGCCTCGACCTTGCTGTAAAAAGTCAAGGAAGAGGACTTTCGCTGTGAACCACACTATTCTTCCCCTTTAGGTAGAAGATGTTCGTTTTTCTCGCCTCGACCTTGCTGTAAAAAGTCAAGGAAGAGGACTTTCTCTGTGAACCATACTATTCTTCCCCTTTCTTTAATACGGTAGAAGAGGTTCGTTTTTCTCGCCTCGACCTTGCTATAAAACGTCAAGGAAGAGGACTTTCACTGCGAACCATACTATTCTTCACCTTTCTTTAACAAGGTAGAAGAGGTTCATTTTTCTCGCCTCGACCTTGCTGTAAAAAGTCAAGGAAGAGGACTTTTACTGAGAAAAGGGTTTCCCATCTGAACCTTGTGATCATTCAGTCAATCTCAAGTATGTTCTGGGTGACTTCAGAGTCTTTTGAATAACTGACCTCTGACGACCTCCCTTACTTGTGCTGGCGAGTTTGGTTGGTAAGTATGCTGGCACATACTATTCTAATAGCTACATCTACTCCAAGCTAAGTCGTCTCACCGTGTGCTAGTGCGAACGAGCACACCTGTTTCAAGTCAATTCATCTCATAGGGTGCCTATACTCGGGTAGCTACATCCACTCCGAGTTAGGTCGTCTTCAGAATCACATGATAACAGGTTTACACATATCCATTTTTTGCATAATATGATAAAAGATTTAAGCAATAATATATCTTTTATCTTTAGAATAATATGTCAACAAATAATATATATCTTTATATTTTATCTTTTAGAATAAATACAACAGATATAATATAATGTCATAACAGATAATATATATCTTTATATTTTATCTTTTAGAATAAAAGATAAAATACCTCTCTAATCTTCAGAATAATGCAACAGATAAAATATAATATCACAGGAAATAAAATACCTCTTTATATTTTATCTTTAGAATCATATGATAATATCAATTATATTTTATCTTAATTACCTTTTCTGGGCTGACCAACATTTAGGCCAAACTCATGACCTACCCAATAGTCGAGGTTCTGAGCACTCGAGCACTCATGTCCAGCACACAAGCCCCCCCTTCTTACCTGCCACTAGGTAATTGTTTACTCACGGGGTACCCATACTCGAGTGGTCGTATTGACACCGAGCCAGGTTGACTTACTTGTGCATGGTCCAATTCAAGTGAACCACTTAGCTGAAATGCAATTTGAGGTTTGCCACATCCCAGGCTCGAGGAATGACTTCTCCCTCCAAGGTCTCTAGTCTATACGCTCCTTTCCTAAGCACCATGACTATACGGTGGAGGCTGATGGTGATGGCCTTGGCCGTGTTTTCATCAACGAAGGTTGTCCTCGTTCTTTCTACCTGATTTCACACGAAGCCGACCAAACACCCATCGTATGGACTTGACTGGTGAGCCTTAGCTTCTTCGTTTGCTGCTTGGAGGGTTCTCATGGTCTCCATGATTTTCTACAAAGTGGGGGTGTGATCGTCTTCATCTCTTCCAGAAACACCTTGCCTAGTATTCCTCATGTCGTCTGACTTTGCTTCTTCAAAACTGTGGATGGGACCTAGTTTTATCGGGCCCCACGGTGGACGCCAAATGTTCTTGCCGGTTGACTTGCTGTTGGTCAAACTCTACGATCGCTAGCACCTTCCTCCTCCTTCACTGTAAAATAGCTTGCCTGCAAAAGAAAGAAAGAGAGGCGCCCTCGCGGTCGTCTGCACTCCGACGCTCAAGTCAAAACTAGGGCAAAAAACACCAAGTGTATAGTAAAAGAGTGTTAGTCTCAAAAACTGCGTACCTTCCCCTGGAGCCTTAAGCCCCTTTTTATAGGGTGTCATTAGGTTATCTCTAGTAACCAACTTTCCCTGCATGGAACATTATCTTTAGGAAGAAAATATTCCGTGGGTGAGAGAATGCTGTTATTTGTGTGTAATCTTTAACATCATATCTTTGTATATTTGGAGTGCTACTGTCGCCACCTGCATATCAATACATATTACTAGGAACAATATCTTTTATCTCTTAATCTTTTGGCGTGTATGGCGGTAACCTTCTATCTTCAAGCAATTATCTTTATCAACGAATATCACAGTATACTGTTAACCCTAACGTTGCGGGGTCTATCCTTATGATTTAAACTAATCTCTCACGTGCCCTTAAACCCTTCACGTGCCATTACATGCAACTCTAAGGATAAATCTCTTATGCCAAAGCTTAGCGTTTCGCATATATCCCGCATGCATGGCGTATCTAGGGCCCAATTCATCTCTTGACACGTGTGGTTCCTGGGATCCACTATTGGCCCTACTAGGCCGACCTCTATAGGGCCGATGACTGATCAACCTGCGGTGCAACAAGGACACATCAATCCCTTCTGGTAATCACCCTTCCCTGAGGGAACACACCGATGACTGATTACCCTTCTCTGAGGGGACACACTGATCACTCTTCTCTGAGGGGTCACACCGATGACTGATCACCCTTTACTTTCTGTTCTCGACAACGGAGGTTTGGCCACTACAATAATAAAATAAATTTTTCATAGAAAAGTATATACTTATTTAT
The DNA here is from genome assembly GCA_013389735.1 of Phaseolus lunatus. NCBI lineage: Eukaryota > Viridiplantae > Streptophyta > Magnoliopsida > Fabales > Fabaceae > Phaseolus > Phaseolus lunatus. The sequence goes on from CM023867.1 coordinate 16,584,796, forward strand.
AATAAAAAAATTATATAATAATTATTGTTATAAATATAATAAGACTATTTATATTTAATACAAAAAGATTTTCTAATAAGAATTTTTAAATTTATGAATATTTAAATTATTTATTTCTATGTAACAATTGACAAATTTTATATATATTCAAAATTTAACATGTAAACTATTTTTTCGTCAAGTAACTCGTATTTTTTTCAGAAATTAATTATTGAACTATATCAAAATTATATACTAATAATTTTAATTCATCCAAATTTACACAAAATACCTAATATTTGATTATTCTACTTTTTTAAAGACAGTGATAAATTTGTAATCTTACATTTTACACCTCATTACCTACACTTTGTTTGGAATAGGGAGTGGAAAGTTTAGAGTGTGGAGGAGTGGAAAGTTGAAGGTGTGGGGGACGGAAAATTGAGGGTGTGGAGGGAGTGGAAGTGTGAGGATTTGAGAAGAAAGTATAAAGAATGTTTAGGGTGTTTGGATTGAGGTAAGTTAGAGGGGATGTGTGAGAAAAATTTATTGAAGTATGAGAGTGATGTGATGGTAGTAAAGGTATTTTGAATTATTTTTAATGGTGTAAATTTTAAGATTACAAATTTACCCTTGTGTATAAAAAAAGAAAAAAGAAATAATAATTAATTTTGTGCACATTTTAGTTAATTAAAATAATGTAAAATTTCAATTATAAATAAAAGAATATAAAATTGAAATAAAGAAATAAAGTTAAAATTTAAATATAATTATATTATTTTTCATTTTATTAATTTAAATTAATTTTGTTAGTTAAATTAATGTATTTAGATAATTTTAATATTATTTATGATTATTTAATTTATATTATATTATGTTATATATATATTTATATAAGAAAATTAATATTAATTATGATTTTCATTATTATTATTACAAAAAATCAATATATTTTAGAAAGTAAATGGGTTTGAAACATAGGATAGGATGAACATTAAGCAGTCATTCATTGAAAGCAAAAATATATAAAGTCATTACATTTAATCCAGAGAGATAAAGACATGTTAATTTCTTTGCAATTTTGAAATTATGAAAAAATTAAGAATATAATAATGTTAATAAGAAAAAGAGAACACATCCCCACTAACAACATTTGAATCCTTCTTGTGGAGACCTTCAAACCTTTTTCTAAAAGATATATCTTATTTTGTCTGACAATAATTGCATCTCTTTCATCGCCAACATCTTCAATGCACCATTTTAAAAAATCACAGCCTAGAATTATGCCACGTCTAATCTCTTTTGAAGAAAAGAATAAAATTGAACAATGAATAACTTTAAAATAACATTCTTAAGTTTGCATCAAACCTAATTGAATAACTTTTATCTTGTACTTCGGACAATCCCAAAATCGTTTTCCAACATTTTTTTCAGTTGTTGTTCTCAAAACAGCGAAATCTCCACAATCACAAATAGGTGTGTAACACCCCTCAGAATTTTTTTAGTTCATTTTTATATAATAAAATAAAGGTGAAACAGTAATATCAAAAATTTAACATAGATATATACATAATATAATTCATCCATTAATACAAACGTGCCTCAAAATAATATCCCTTTTTGAGGAAGTTTAATACATCTCCATACAGGAGTTTTCAAAATAAAACAAAACAACAGTATTCAAAACCGGCGATCTCCTCCTCTAGAAAATGCTCACTGGGGAGCTCTACTACCTGCAACCTCATCTGCTCCCGTGCAAATATACACGATCATCACAGGTTTAAGAAAAACAACCACGATACAAAACAAAAGGGTAAGCTAGATATTTTTAAAAACTTTAAATATGAAACTTTATATCAATAGAAAGCATAAATCTTCACACCATTCATAATCTATATCAATTTCAACCATCAACATCCCCATATTCCACAAACTCGTCAAGTGTCTATTCAATACATTCAATACTCATGGTTCACACATCAGACTTTCCACTGACTCATAACATATAGACACATGACTCTACTTCCGGAAGACTCGTGCATTGACTAGACTCAGAGATCTGCACCTGTCATACTACATCGCTGTAAAGTTCCCACAGCTATGCGCATAAACATAATCTCAATCTCAATCTCATCACTCTCCTAGTATGACAGGGTTAATCCATACAACAGGTCAAGTAGTTATCTTTCAAACCACTTACCCATACATATGAACCTCCATCGACTCTCAATGCCTGAATAACTTCATCTATATGATTCCATTATATCAGGAGAGTCAGGATATCTCATTATAGAAATCACCGATCAATGCACATTCTACACGATCTTACACGGTATTTTCTTTCCTGAAATTACTATGCCTTGATCCCACATTCACAACATTCAACACATCATATAACACTTAAATGAATGATTCCAATCACAGCAACAATCATTCCAAGGTTCAGATTTTTTAATATCACATGCATTTCACATTTCAATCTCAAACAGTTTCAAACGACATTAAAACAGGGGAGTTCGAAATCAACATTAAAACCGGCGATCACGTCGCCCCACACATAAAAACAGAGCATCATGAAATAGAATATGAAACCGGCGACCACGTCGCCCTCACTTCAGAACCTACTCGCCTAAAGTTTTTATAAACGAAAATGCTAGCTTCCCTTACCTGGACTTGCGTAGAATCTCACTACGAGCTCTAACCCACCGACTTAAGGATGCCTTAACTCTGTTTCACGGCTTTGATCAGGACATTTGCTGAGCACAACGTCAGGAATCCAGGGGCAGTCACCGATCTTCAACTGGTTCGCTAGGACGTCTGAACGCAGGGAGAAGGAGAGGAAAGGAACAGGGAACCAACGCTAACTCACTCAATCACTCTCGAACCACAGCAACGTCCACTGCCTCTCAGGAGTGAGTTTTGAATCTAAACCAACTTGCCCAGAAATGCCGCTGCCACCACCCACTCTGCAGGAAAGCTTGCGTGCACACTTCCTTGAACAGTATGACCACGTGGGTTTCTGCGCATACCAACTCTCTGATGCTAACTATTCTGAAACACCCTTTTTGTCTACGTGTCACGCATGCAGAACGTTCTCATGCTGGGAGCCTGGGCCCCACCTTATCTGTGTGAAACACGACATCGCGCGATAACCATCCACCGATGACTGCTCGCGCGATGACCATGCCCCTCATACCGGCGATGACCGATGCCTCTCATATTGGCGATGACTGATTCCTCTTCCTGACGGACGATTGATTCCTCACCCTGGCAGACCACCGATGTGTCACCCTGGCAGACAACCGATGTCTCCCCCTGGCAGACAACCGATGTGTCTCCCTGGCAGACAACCAATGTCTCCCCCTGGCAGACAACCGATGTGTCTCCCTGGCGGACAACCGATGTGTCTCCCTGGCGGACAACCGATGTCTCACCCTGGCAGACAACCGATGTCTCCCCCTGGCAGACAACCGATGTGTCTCCCATCCTGGTTGATGACCGATGTTCCTCTCATCCTGTTGGCGATCTCTTATCGCCCTTGTGTGTGACAAGGACACATCGCCTCACTCTGGTCACCGATGTCACATCGTCACACCTTGCTGAAGGTTCATCCTCCCATTCCTCTAAGTCTGTGTTATTACGGTTCACACTACTCATGGTGGCAGACATGCCACCTATCTTCTATATCACTCATCTTCTGTATTTAGACCACATACTAAGTGCTTACCAAGTCTTCTCGAATACTCGGCGATGTGCTCTTTTCGGCGATCATGTACACCATAGGCGATTGGCGATTTCATACGGGGGAAGTCGGAGGCCGCCGCCTTCTTCAAAAACGGCGATCTCCTTGACTTCTAAGCTACACCTTCCTTTCTCTTACCCTTCTTGATTCACGTGCCTCCCTCCCTTGAAGCACGCCCACTTGATTACCTCACGATAAAGTCATCGCACCTGACTACTTGGTTGGTACAATGGTCAACCGATCGCCCTCTACCAGCTGATCCCAGACCTTGGGCGACGTCCGAGGTCTGACCACTATGAGATTTTCTATTTTTATGCCCTTTTTATTTTAAATAATAACATACTCAGAAATTATTTAAAATCTATCACTTCTATTCCAATTAATTTATAGGTCCTTACAAGGTGCAACAAAGGCACTCGTACTCCCACCAACATGGGTAAAAGTACAACATTTTTGCACACCACAACTAGTACAACTAGACGATGATGAGCTGTGATACGCAAACATTGAAGGCCACCGAAGCAATGCTCTCGATTCTCCAATAAAGGTAATGGAGCCTAATTTTGATTTATGCATAATATAAATAAAATGTTACAAAATTTGCATTTAAAGCAATATCATTCTCTAAATGAGTACCATGAAAACCTGAATATTAAATAACAATTTATCAATGTTCAATATGAAAAATAAAAATAATAATAACGATTTATCAATGTTTAACATGAAAAATAAAAATAACAATAACATAATGATAATACAATCATTGGCGTTGATGATGTTCAATCTCATTTATTTGATCCACCAGTTGCTTCATCCTTTCATCAACCTTGTCAAAACATGTATTCAAGGTGCTTATACTTTCCTTGATGTTTTGTATCCCGCCCCAAATTTGGGTTAACATTTCGGCGTCATGGGGGATTACGGGTTGAGGTTGACCGCCTTGAACATTTTATTATGACAATTCAAGGTCTTCATCATCTTCTTTGTCTGCCTAGTCAGACCTACCAAGTTTTCAAACACCTTTGACTTGGAATATAATTAATTTATTAATATAATTATTCAATTAGAAATAAAAGATTTACAGCTACAATTGAAATATGGAATTAATTTAAATTATAACTAACTTCTACACATAAATATAACTTCAAATTTAAATACATATCAACTAATAATTTCTAAAACATCTCAATTAAAAACACATTTAACTTAAACTACAAATATATTCAACTGAAATACAAACTTATGCACATAAACAACTACTGTAAAATAAATTAAACAAATTAAATTTATATGAAAACATCCAAATAGAATATAAATTTAAACCACAAATTTAAAATAGAAAAAAAATATAAATCAAAAGAAAAATCACGTACCTGAACAAGAGAAGAACAAGAACACAACTGGGAGGAAGAAGAAGCTCTGCCTAAACAATTTCCACCAACAAAACACTTGAAAACAACCACATTTTATTAAAAGCAAAGAAAAAATTATTCAAAACACAAACTGAAAAATCTAGAATAAAACTATGAAGATAATCGATTACCTTATGCCTTACAAACTCATTGCCTTTGCACTCTACTAACTCACAAAGCTCTCGAAGGCTACTCAAGCAATGCAAAAATGTGTTTAAATGTAGATGTTTGTTTCAAAGGCAGTGTGTGTGTTTCTCAGAGGCATGCTTATATAACTCGTGAATCTACATTGTTTATGAGCTAACCTACCAGAAAATGCATTGATCACATTCAAGGTCAAAGAGATTCCCTGTGCCAAAGACAAAAATCTCTGAATGGAATAACTGTGGTGCATGGCAGTAGTGCATGGCAATGTAAAATTAATTCATTAAAAAAAAAGTGAAGAAAAGTGAGGGCACAATGGTAAAAGAGTATGTATTACGTGACTTTGTCTTCTCTCATCTTTCTTTTTCTCTTCAACCTTCAGAAATTCCCTCACGCACTCAACTTTTTCTTTCCCCGCTCCCTCACTCTCTTCTTTGCCTTGATCCAAATGGGGTTGGCACCCTCTCATTTGTCCTTAACTACAGTGTTACTCCCCAATCCAAACACAATGTAAGGGTATTGGGGAGGGGATGTGTGGGGATTTGAGTGAGTGAATGTGTGAGGATTTGAGAGGAAAGTGTGAAGAAAGTGAGTGTGTTTAAATTAGGGTATATTAGAGTAGATGTGTGAGGAAAGTTTATTTAAATCTGTGAGTGATGTGATGGTTGTGAGGAAATTTTAATTTTTTTTTTAAAGGTGTAAAATGTAAGTTTACAAATTCCCTTGTCTTTAAAAATATTTAAATAATGAAATATGAAGTATTATTGGGTAAAATTGAGTTAATTAAAAATTTATAGATTATTTTCAATACCATTGAATATTGTTTTTTTAAGTAGGAATTTCTTATCATTAAACATGAAATTTTTGTTAAAAAAATTAAATTTCTACGTGAGATCATGAGTGTGTGTTCCCGCTGGTAGACCTGGTCACCGGTAGACTTCTGCAGGCGAGCTCTGAATCTGTTTTCTTCTGCTGGAATCTATGCTTTCCTTAGTGGTTGAGTTGTTGTACCTGTCGAGATAGAGGGTGCCCTACCGGCCTGTCGCACACCGATGATCAAGTCAGTACAGGGCTTATAATATTCAAGAAGTATCTAGTGTCAAGTTCAGAAAAAACGTACCTTCACCTGGGACTTCAAGTTCCTTTTATAGACTAGCACTAGGCTACCTTTTGTAACAACCTCCCCTCACGAGAATTTTATCTCGAGTGAGAGTACATTCAATTGCATATTCAATGGGAGAGGATCCCGCTAGAGTGTGTGCAATCTCGGTGCTGCAACTGCACAAAATCTTATCTCCTTGGAATGCATAAAATCTTAACAGAATAACCTCTTGGGTATCAATGCATGTACCAACTCCCGGGGTCCAACCGATTCCATGTGCCTTTGCGTATCATGCATATGCTCTTACATATCATGCATGCAAACCGTTCTATCAAGCCCTAGCGCTCATGGGCTTAGGCTTATAGAGAAAGTTTTACTAATACTAGACCCATATGCACTAAATGCACCCTTAGGCCCATTAACATACATTTCAATGACCTACCACGCCCTATACGCAAATGATTACACTAAATGTATGAATGAGAGTTAATAATCACATACCTTGGCCTAATCACGTGATCCACCAACTTGACCTAACAACCGAGCTAACCTGTTTGTCACAGACGCTGAGCTTCGACCACCGAGCACTGAGCTCTACGTGCTCTGGTCCAATACACAAGCCCCCTAGTCTCGAGCTGAACTTGTTTCAGTAAAGAGACTAAACTGCTTGCCCATGATGACCAACATGCGCTGTGAGTGACGTGCACAATATTTTGAGGTGACATCTCACCATACTCCATCGTAGGCATACACGTGGCCATCATCAACGGCTAGAAAGCGTTTCCATCTGCGCTCCCTACGCATCTTAATACTTCAAAACCCCAAAACCCTCCTCCATTGTTTCATTACACTTTCAAAGACTTCGTGCCTCTCTTCAAACTCCCATCTTCTTCTCATACAAATCAAACAAAAACCTCCTCGACTCAAGTCTCCAAACGAATCAAGGTACGTCTTTTATCCCATGAATGCTCATCCATGTTGTTAATCCATTCATTTGAACTACACTGGGACTGTTTATCTTTCGTGTGATTGGGATTGTTATCCCTGTTTTTGCTTCGTTGTTTTCTCCTTTTTTGAATCGCATGTGTTTGCTTTATCTGAACATTTACTTGTGTTTGCTTGTTTGATTTTCTTATCTTTAAATTCTTTGTATGATGGATTACAAAAACTTATATCCCTGGGGCCCCGATAATCTGTTAGCTGAAACCTCTGTGTATACCACTCGCGAGAAGATAGTGTTGTATAGGAAGAGCGAGTATCCTAAGAAAAATTGTCTTTTTGGTAGAGAGGATGATAAGTATGTCAAGGTAGTACCATGTAGAGTAGATGGGTCAGTGTGCTATGATGATTTGTTGGACCCAAAAGGTCCTTTCTGTTTTTTCTATTCAATCGTGTTTAAGAAATTACTTCAGTGTCTTCCCTTATACCACTTTGAAAGAGCCCTCCTTACTGAAATCAACTGCCCAGCTGCATCCAAATAGTTGGGCATTTGTTCGGGGTTTTTCCATTCTTTGCAACCACTTTGGCCATCTGCCATCAGTGGAAGTTTTCTTGTATTTCTTTGAAGCCAAACACTTGGGTTGTCAGTTGTGGGTAAGCTTCAACGGGGTTGCTGGGAGAGCTTTGTTGTGCCTCTTCCAACAATCTTATAAAGGTTTTAAAGGGAAGCTTTTCAAAATCCGCTGCAACAAAAGGGACCCAACCTTTCTGGATGGTTTTCCTCTGTACTGGACTGAGGAACCCAAATTCCAAGGGCCTAAGCATTTGGACTATTGATCAAGGTTGATCATGAGCTTTTGAAGAATCCAAATCCTATGTGTTTGATGATGGCTGGAGTTGTTGCTGTGTATGGGTGGGAACAAAGGGTAGAATTTGTGTAATCCACACCTTGTTTGAATCCAAAACAAGTTTGATTTGAAAGCCTTTTTAAAAGAGTTTGTTTTCAACTAAGTGAAAAACAACCAGTTGTTCTTTGGTTAAAAGGTTTTGGAAAAGGATGAAAAGCTTTAGCTTTGTTGACTAAGCTGTCAAAGCCAAAACAATCGGTTGTCCCGATAAAACAACCGATTGTTTATTTTGAAAATCTTAATAGCTTCTTGGTTTTGAATTGAATCTTTTATTAAATGTTTCTAACTAATTGCACTCCTGCTTTAAATGCTCCTTGACCAGTCAGTTGGTCTATATAATGTTAGTTAGACGCTCCTAAAGAGTAAGTTACAGTTTTGAGAAATCAAAGTGAGATTTGACTAAGTGCTTTCAAGATTCAATCAAGATTTTGGATTTTCATGTGTGTGGAATAGGACTGGGTTGTAATTCTGATCTAGAAGCTTTGTAACTCCCAGGTGTATCCTGTTCTCTCTTTCTTGATTAGTGTATTTCTGTTTGAAGGTTGTAAGTGCAGATTCAAAGGGGCTATGAAATCTATTGTGTGTATTGCCAATGGTAGTGTGTTTCTTGAGGGGTTCAAGGTCACTACTTTGGTGTGTGGTGTATGTAATTTGTGATTGATTGCATAGTGGAACCCAGTGATTTTCTGGGAACTGGATGTAGCCCTTGTGATTAGGGTGATCCAGTATAAAACAGTTGTGTGCATCTCTTTCATCCTTAGCTCTTTTATTAACTGATTTAAAGTTGATTTTAATCTCTGCTGGTATAAAAAACCGTTTGTTTCGCAGAAATAACCGATTGTTTTTTTGTTTGTGCCTTAAAATAGTTTCTGTTTTTGGCTAACTTGGTTCCTTGATCTGTTATTCTGCACTAATATTCATTATACCTTCAATATTTGCGAAAATCTTTTGTAAACAATTCACCCCCCTCTTGTTTAAAACCATATATTCTAAAAATTGGCATGAAGATCTAGGTTCTTAAAAGTCATTCAAGTTTTTGATCCTAAAATCCTTTTTCTATGGCTGAAAGACTACCTTTTGAGGAGGGTGCCTCAATCAATAGACCACCTCTGTTTTGTGGTTTAAACTATCAATTCTAGAAGGTAAGGATGAAAATTTTTGTGGAATCTCTAGATAGAGGGATTTGGGATGCAATTGAAAATGGCCCTTTTATTCCCAAATTTGAAAAGGAGAATGCTTTGATTGAAAAACCTTAGTCCCAATGGACTGATGTAGAGAATAAAAAGGCTAAGTTTGATTGCATTGCCAAGAATATTATAACCTCTGCTTTGAATTCAGATGAATTCAGTGTCTCACAATGTGCATCGGCTAAGGAGATGTGGGACACTGTAAAGGTTACTCATGAAGGAACAAATGATGTAAAAAGGGCAAGGAAGCATGCCTTAATCCAAGAATATGACATGTTCAGAATGATCAAGGGTGAATCAATTGCTGAAGTTCAAAAGAGATTCACTCACATTATGAATCACCTCATTAGTCTTGGCAAAATCTTTGAAAGAGAGGATTTGAATATCAAAATCCTCAAATGCTTGGATAGAAATTGGCAACCAAAAGTTATAGCTATTTCAGTATCCAAGGATTTGACTACTCTAACAACTGCATCCTTGTTTGGAAAGTTAAGAGAACATGAGTTGGAAATGGATAGACTCAATGTTCAAGAAAGTGAAGACAAGAAGGTAAAAACCATAGCCTTGAAATCTTCCAAGCACAAGAATAAGCAAGAATCCAGTGATGAAAGTGAAGAAGAAACTCTCAGCCTGCTGTCCAAAAAGTTCAACAAATTCTTGAAAAAGAAAAGGAACAAGGACTTCAACCAAGAAAGGTATGGAAACAAGAAAAATAGTGATTTTAACTCTAACAATTATACCTGCTATGGTTGTGGAGAACAGGGTCATATAAAAGAAGATTTTCCAAACAAAGAGGGCAAAGTGAAGAAGTCAAATAAGAAGGAAAAGAAAGGAAAATCCAAGAAAGCCTACATTGCATGGGATGAAAATGAAATATCATCATCAAGCTCCTCATCAAGTGAAGATGAAGAAGCCAATCTGTGTTTGATGGCAAATGGAGAAGATGATGACAGCAGTGTAAGTTCTAGTGCTTCCTTAAATGCAGAAAATTATAGTCAATTACTTCAAGCTTTTAAAGAAACTCATGAGGAAGCCAACCAATTGGCTCTCTTGAACAACCGGTTGAAAGGGTTGAACAACTGGCTTGAGAAAAGAGTCAAGGCACTGGAAGAAGAATTGGAAAATTCTAAACTGTTTTTTAAAACCCTGATTTGTGTTGCAAAAACTCTTCTTGCTTGTGTGATTCAAAAGTTTGTGAAAATTGTGAAAACCTTGAAAAGAAGATCCAATATCTTGTAAAAATTGTGGACAAGCTTTCAAAAGGAAAATCCAACTTTGAAACTGTTTTATCTTCTAAAAAATGTATTTTTGGAAAGTTTGGATTGGGTTTTAATCCACAAAGCAAGAAAAATGGAATTTCAAAGCCTTTCTCTAAACTGCCAGAAAAACAACTGATTGAAAACACGAAACAACCGCTTGTTACATGCCTTTACTGCATGAAGAGCGGCCATTCAGTTAGATTCTGTAAAATCAGGAAATATGTTGTGCCTAAAGGTAAAATGAGATGGATTCCTAAACCTTCTAAGGATTCAAGTGATAAATGTGATGCAAAAGGACCCACTTTTGTAAGGGGACCAAATCTTGGAACTTGAATTTGTCTCTTGTAGGGAAACTTGATGAAATGCATGCAGTTGTGGTACCTGGACAGTGGCTGCTCCAAACACATGATAGGAGACAAATCTCAGTTTGTGAATATCAACTTCAAGCAAGAAGGGCATGTGACATATGGAGACAACAACAAGGGAAGAATTCTTGGAAGAGGATCTATAGGAGACAAGAACAACCTAATAATTCATGATGTCTTGTCTGTGGAAGGACTAAAGCACAATCTGCTGAGCATTAGCCAATTGTGTGACAAAGGATATCAAGTCATCTTTAAGCCAAGCTCTTGTGAAATCTACATTCCTAGCTCAAAGGAAGTAATGTTGATTGGTAAAAGAATCAACAATGTCTATCTCTTAGATATTTCTTCTTCTAGTTCCATTGGTTGTCTTCTTTCTAAGCATGATGAATCTTGGCTGTGGCATAAAAGGATAGCCCACATTCACATGAATCATTTGAATAAATTAATTTCAAAAGATCTTGTGATAGGGTTACCAAAGCTCAAATTTGAGAAGGACCACATATGTGATGCATGTCAAAAGGGGAAACAAATCAAGCATTCCTTTAAACAGAAAAATGTTGTTTCATCTTTAAAAGCCCTTGAACTGTTGCATATGGACTTGTTTGGTCCTTCAAGAACTATGAGCCTTGGAGGTAACTATTATGCACTTGTTATTGTTGATGACTTCTCTAGGTACACATGGACACTCTTCTTGGAATCAAAGAGTGATGCTTACTCTGCCTTCAAGAAGCTTGCTAGAAGACTTCAAAACACAAAAGGCAGCAACATTGGCTCTATAAGGAGTGATCATGGAGGTGAATTTCAAAATGAAAAATTTAGCAAATTCTGTGAGAAGATGGGAATAATGCATAATTTTTCTGCACCAAGAACTCCTCAACAGAATGGAGTAGTGGAGAGGAAGAATAGATCTCTTGAAGAATTGGCAAGAACCATTCTAAGTGAATCCTCCCTACCCAAATATTTTTGGGCTGATGCAATAAGCATTTCTTACTATGTGATGAATAGAGTGCTCATAAGGCCAATTTTGAAGAAAACACCCTATGAACTCTTCAATGGAAGAAAGCCAAACATCAGTCACCTGAAAGTGTTTGGATGCAGCTGATTTGTTCTAAATAATGGGAAAGAAAATCTGGGAAAGTTTGATGAAAAAGCGGAATATGGCATCTTTATTGGCTACTCCTCAAATAGTCATTCTTATAAAATCTACAACAAAAGGCTTATGATTGTGAAGGAGTCAGTTCATGTTGTATTTGACGAAGTTTGTAAGGACCTAGAAACTTTTATTGGAATGAAAGTGATATATTTTAAGTGAATTCTAAGTATGTTTTTATTTAAAATATAAAGGAAGGAAAGTGTAGCTTAGAAGTCTACGAGATCACCGTTGTTGAAGACGGAGGCGATCTCCGACTTCTCTGGTACATAATCGCCTGTCGCTTAGAGTACACATGATCGCCAATCGCCTATGGTGTACATGATCGCCGAAAGTGCACTTAGTATGTGGTCAAGATGCTGGATCAACCATAGTGGATTCCAAAAACCACGCGTATCAAGGTGTGGGTTGAGCCTTAGATACGTTGTGCATGCGAAGCTCTATGCTTGAGCATAAGAAATCGTCCTTAGTGTTGCATGCATGGGCGCACGAGGAGTAGTGCTGATCTATTCTTGGAAATGTGAAGCTACCGACGTCACCAAGCCATGTGGAGGTGATACCTTGGACGTAACATAGTGGGATGAAGAACCTTCAGCAAGGCGTGGCGATGTGTCATCAGTCATCGCCGAGATGAGAGGCACATCAGTCATCGCCAGGATGAGAGGCACATCAGTCATCGCCGGTATGAGAGGCATCGGTGGATGGTGGATGGTCATCGCACGACCAGGCATCGGTGGATCTTGTTTCACACAGATAAGGTAGGACCCAGGCTCCCAGCATGAGCGTCTTGCATGCACGACACGTAGTCAGGGAGAGTGCTTCAGAACAGTGGCTCCAGAGAGTTGGTATGGAAAGTGTCCCAGAGTTGGTGTACGCAGAGACCCACGTGGCATTACTGTTAGAGGAAATGTACACGCAAGCTTCCCTGCAGAGTGGGTGGTGGCAGCTGCATTCTTGGGAAGGGTGGCTTAAGTTCAAACTTCAGCCTGGATAGGCAAGGTTGGAACGCTGCTTGAGTAAAGAGAAATTGAGTGAGTTGGCTTTAGCTCCCTATTTCTTCCCTCTCCTTCTCCATACGTTCAGACGTCCTAGCGCACCAGTTGGCTATCGGCGACTACCATAGATGATGTGAGTTGATTTTAGGTTCATTATATTTGTGACACTTTCTTAGAATTAGGATCAAGATTCTTAGCAATTTAGAGTGATTCACCTAAGAAAAATCCCCACTGGACATTAACTTAACAAGTGTTAAGTAGATGTGAAGGTTCATTTCCAAAGGTCCAAGGTTAAAACACAATTAATGGTGATGAATGAATGAAGAACAAGGTGCTGAACTCAAAAAAAGAATAGGAGCAGAATTTAAACACAAAAAAACAGAATGGAAACACAAATTGAAACCAAAGAACCGATTGAAATTCAAGAAAAAGACATAGAATCAAAACTACCGATTGAAATGACAATGGAAGATGAAAGAAGATGAAACTTATGTGGTTGTAGCCATGGATTGGGAATGGACACGCCACTTGGAGGTGATGATCCAAGATAAGTGCAGATTTGCCGCCACTTGAGTGCTCCCAAAGCTTCACAAGATGAGACAAGGAAGAGGAGAACAAGTCTCACAAAATTCACTCACAATTTGAGTATAGTAACTTTTCTTCTAATTTCAATCTTCTTTTACATGAGCATAGCACCTCTATTTATAGTGTGAGAGGGCTGAAATTAAAGTTGGAAAATTCAAATAAGAAGCATTTGAATTTGGAGCCAAAACACATGTCACAAGGGAGGTGTGACTTGATTTCTACTTTGGCACCTCCTAAAACTACACTTACACCTACTCTTTATGTCACATGGAAGGTGTGACTTGTTTTTGTACATTAACACCCCTTATTTTAATTCCTACACCTTCCTTTAAAGTTCTACTAAAAACTATACACAAGTAATTACAAAAAGAGACATCCATTGATGCTCTTCTCCCAAAGCTTTAGCCTTGCTCCTAGTCATCCTTTGAGGCATGAAGGATGTTGAGCTAATTGGTTGGGCTTGGGCCCCAACTTGGGCTTGGGCTTCATGGGCTTGGGCCTTAGGCGCCTCCTCTACTTGGTCTTCATCATGCTCCCCGGGTTGGAGAGAATTCGTCCACGAATTTGGAAGACCTGTAGAAAAGGGAGTTAGATCACTAATATTAAAAGAATTACTTCCAAGAAATGTATCAGGCATATCTAACTCATAGGCATTATCGTTAATCCTCTTGATGACCTGAAACGGACCATCTCCTCGAGGCATAAGTTTGGACTTCCTTTGAGTAGGGAATCTATCCTTCCTCAAGTGTAGCCAAACCCAATCGCCAGGTTCAAAGATTAATGCCTTACGCCTTTTGTTGGCATTTTCAGCATATTTGCCAACTTTCTTCTCAATTTGTAACTTGATGTGATTATGCAAGTCTTTAATAAAAGAAGCTTTTTCAAAACCATCCTTGCATAAAATCTCATCAAGTATAGGTATTAGAAGAAGATCTAGAGGTGTTAAAGGATTGAACCCATAAACAACCTCAAAAGGAGAATGGGCAGTTGTAGAATTTACTACTCTATTATAAGAAAACTCAATATGAGGTAGTAAATTCTCCCAAACCCTTGGGTTCCCGGAAATAAAGCATCTTAACATTTGACCCAAAGTTCTATTGACCACCTCTGTTTGACCATCAGTTTGGGGGTGGCAAGTAGTAGAAAACAAAAGTTTTGTGCCAAGTTTGCCCCATAAGGTCCTCCAAAAGTGGCTTAAAAACTTTGAATCCCTGTCGGATACAATACTTCTAGGAAGCCCATGCAAACGAACAACTTCCTTAAAGAAGAGATTTGCAATATAACAAGCGTCATCTACTTTGTGGCAAGGAATAAAATGAGCCATCTTAGAAAAGCGGTCCACTACCACAAAGATAGAATCCTTTCCTGTCGATGTCTTGGGAAGACCTAAGATAAAATCCATTGAAATATCTACCCAAGGCATTGATGGGATAGGAAGAGGGGTATATAAACCATGGGGATGGACTTTAGATTTAGCCTTCCTACATGCTATACATTTATCACAAAAGTTATGTACGGATTTTCGCATGTGAGGCCAAAAGAAATGTTCATGCAATGTTTCTAAAGTCTTAGCAACCCCAAAATGTCCCATAAGCCCACCCTCATGAGCCTCTCTAACAAGAGATTGTCTTATAGAACCATGGGGAACACAAAGTCTTTTTCCTTTGAAAAGAAAACCATTATGTAAGAAAAAGTCTTTGTGTCCTCCTTTGGAACACTCTTGATAGATGAGTGAGAAATCTAAGTCATCATGATATAGTTCCTTTATGTGATCAAAACCTAAATATTGAACATCCAAAACATTTAACAAGGTATGTCTTCTTGAAAGAGCATCAGCAACCACATTAATTTTACCTTGTTTATGTTTGATCACATAAGGAAACTGTTCAATAAACTCCACCCACTTGGCATGTCTCTTATTAAGCTTGCTTTGGCCTTTCAAATATTTTAGGGACTCATGATCACTATGGATCACAAATTCCTTAGGAAAAAGATAATGTTGCCAATTTTGCAAAGCTCGAACAAGAGCATAAAGTTCTTTATCATAAGTGGAGTAATTGATATGACTCCCTTTGAGTTTCTCACTAAAATAAGCTATGGGGTGGCCCTCTTGAAGGAGGACAGCCCCAATGCCTATATTAGAGGCATCACACTCAATCTCAAATGTTTTAGCAAAGTTAGGAAGGGCTAAGATGGGGGCCTTAGTCAATTTTTCTTTTAAAGTCACAAAAGCTTTTTCTTGCTCTTGTCCCCACTTAAAGACCACATCCTTCTTTACTATAGCATTGAGAGGTGCAGCAATAGTACTAAAGTCTTTCACAAACCGCCTATAAAAGCTAGCAAGTCCATGAAAACTTCGTACTTCACTAACATTGGAGGGTGTTGGCCAATGTTGAATTGCTGCAACCTTTGTTTGATCAACATGCACCCCTTTATAACTTACAACAAACCCTAGGAATTCTATATGATCAAGTGCAAACATACATTTAGCAAGATTAGCATACAAATGTTCCTTCCTAAGGGTTTCTAAAACTTCCCTAACATGCTTCTCATGATCTTTCAAAGACAAACTATATATAAGAATATCATCAAAATAAACCACAACAAACTTGCCAATGAATGGTCTTAAGACATGATGCATGAGTCGCATGAAGGTACTAGGAGCATTAGTCAAGCCAAAAGGCATGACCAACCACTCATATAAACCAAATTTGGTCTTAAAAGCGGTTTTCCATTCATCCCCCGGTTTAATCCGGATTTGGTTATAACCACTCTTAAGATCAATCTTGGAAAATATTTTAGACCCATGTAATTCATCCAACAAGTCATCTAACCTAGGAATGGGATGCCTATATTTGATTGTAATGTTATTTATAGCGCGACAATCCGTACACATTCTCCATGACCCATCCTTTTTAGGAACAAGGATGACAGGCATAGCACATGGGCTCATGCTATCTTGTACCCATCCCTTAGCAATTAATCCCTCAACTTGTTGTTGAATTTCTTTGGTCTCTGTGGGATTGGTCCTATATGCTGGGCGATTTGGTAAAGAAGCCCCGGGAATGAAGTCTATTTGGTGTTCAATCCCTCTTAAAGGTGGTAAGCCATTAGGAGGATCTTGAAACACATCTTCAAATTCCTTCACCAAATTGTCCAAACATGTGGGACTATCCTTAGCCGACTCACGATCAATAATACTAGGAATAGCTAAAAAAAATAGGCTTTTGAGCAACTATTACCTTTTTAACTTCTTGAGTAGTCATGAGAAGGCTTCTCTTGGAACTTTTTTTATCATTTTCATGCTCTCTCTTTTGCTTCATTTTAATTTGGTCCTCATGGACTTCCTTTGGAGAAAGAGACTTAAGTATGACCTTGTGCCCATGGAAGGTAAAAGAAATTTTGTTGGTAAAGCCATCATGAAAAACTTTTCTATCATATTGCCATGGCCTACCTAAAAGAACATGTGTTGCTTCCATTGGGACAACATCACACAAGACCTCATCTTTGTATTTACCAATGGAAAAAGCAATGAGGACTTGTTTGTTAACTATGATTTCTCCAACCTCACTTAACCATTGTAGTTTATAGGGCTTTGTATGAGAGATAGTAGACAATCCAAGCTTATCTACCACTCTTGTACTAGCCACATTTGTGCAACTCCCCCCATCCACAATCAAAGAACACAACTTATCATTAATGAGACATCTTGTATGGAAAATATTTTCTCTTTGGCTCTCTTCAAAAGGTTTTAAAACTTGGCCAAGCATTCGTCTCACTACTAATAAGTCGCCTTCAAGTGGACTTTCACTCTCATGCTCACTTGTAGAGGAATCCGAACTATGCTCACTCACAACCACCCCATCACGCATCATCATAGTCCTTTTGGAAGGACAATTAGCCGCTATATGGCCATAGCCTAAACATTTGAAACACTTTTTACTTGAAGATTTAGTTGGTGATTTAGGAGTAGAAGTTGAAGGCTTAGAATCTCTAGGTTTGAAAGTAGAATCTTTTGAAGGAATTTTCGAAAAAGATTTTCCTTTGTTTTTCCAAGATGAATTGTAAAAGCCATCATTATGAGTATTTTTAAAAGAATTTTTCCTTGCAAGTTGAGTTTCTACCTTGATGGCAAGGTGAACCAAATTTTCTAAAGAAGAATACTCATTAAGTTCTACAACATCTTGGATATCCCTTCTAAGACCACTAACAAATCTAGCCATTTTAGCTTCATCATTCTCATGCATATTGGCTCTAGTTAAAAGCGTTTCAAGTTCTTTATAATAAGCATCCACACTTAGCGTGCCTTGGTGAAGCCGTTGGAGCTTCAACAATAGGTCTTTCCTAAAGTGTGGAGGCACAAATCTAGCGCGCATGCAAGCTTTTAAATCATCCCAAGAGACCACGGGTGGCCTCTTGTTTAGCCTAATGTCCATGAGAGTTTTGTGCCACCATTGCATGGCATAGTCCATAAATTCTAGGGAGGCTAGCTTAACCTTTTGGTCTTCTTGGACCTCATTTACAAAAAATATTTGCTCTACCTTAGCCTCCCATCCTAAATACACATTAGGATCTCCTTCACCACTAAAACTAGGTAATTTTACATAAGGCATAAAAGGCTTAGCCACATTTTGGCGCCTATCTTCATGATGGTGATGCATCCTCCAAGAATTTTCTTCATGATATCCATAAGAATTTTGTGAAGACCTTGAAGTATGCCTATGATGATGGTGTTGTCTTCTCTCACGGTGGTGATGCATCTCTTCACGGTCCAACTCCAATCTTTGGAGCCTTGCCTCCATTTGTCTTAATGCCTCATCTTTTTGTGCAATTGTTAGTTTAGCATCCTTTAATTCACCAATTAGGTATGCTTTTTGAGGTGAGTGAGGCTTAGATGATTCTCCACTAGAAAGATTAGCCATGATAAAATGAAACACAAAAACACAAAGAAGAAACTATTATAGAAAACAAAGTTAGAAAAACAAGGTGAAAAACAAATATAGCTTGCGGCAATGATGTAAAATCTCTCAAACCACTCCAAGAAAATATATCCTTCCTTTACCAAGCCTCTTGTAACATCCCGCCAAAATAATACATACATCCATGTATAATTGAAATTAAGTGTAACCAAATAATATTGAAGAGTGCAAAATAATATGTATTTATATATATATCAGAAATGAAGTTACTCCTCTTAGGGAGTTTAATACATAACCAAATCAAATGTTTGCAAGATTTTACGAAAATAAAAGAAATGCAGTAAGACAGGCGGTCTCAAAAGAAAACGGCGATCTCCAACTTTAAAACGACGATCTCTAACAGAAGACCTCAAAACGGGCGATCTTCTATCAGGACACGAAAACCGGCGATCACCACCGAGAGGTAGAAACCGGCGATCTCTCCCTCGGCGACCACTCACTAAGGAGCTCTCCTTCCTGGAAGATCATCTGCTCCCGTGTAACAATTACACGATCATCACAGTTTTTAAAGAGAACCAAGCACAACACCAAAGAAACACCACAGGGTAAGCTAGACATTTTAAAGAGAGTTTAAATAGGAACATTAAAATTAAGGTAAAACAAGTTTCAAGATTTTCCATGTAAAACGTAGAGCTGCTCATCCCTTCACCTGATCGCCCAAAAATCATAAACTTCACAACATTCCTCAGAATCATTCTATTTCACAATACAGCATCAAGTGTCTATCAATATTCAAGTTTCTCATTTCACATGTCAGACTTTCCACTGACTCACAACACAAGACACTTGACACTACTTCCGGATTGACTCGTGCGTTGAACTTAGTATCCAGAGACATGCACCTGTCATACTGCCCACTGTGGAATCTCACACATCCACAGGGTCGCCGTGAAATCTCACACATTCACAAGCATACGATGAATCTCAACACATCACCATACAGCATGACAAGGTTAATTCGTATAACAGTCGAGCCCATTCTTTTTCAAACTACTCGCCCATTCATACGAACCTCCTTCGACTCTCACCAACTGAATAACTTCATCTACGTGATTCCATTATCTCAGCAGAGTCAGGATCGTCTCATTAACAGGTTACTCACTGATCAATGCACTTTCCTAACCAATCTCAACACGGTATTTCCTTTCCTGAAAATACTATGCCTCGATCCCACATTCACAGCATTCAACACATCATACCACTCAAGTAAATGATTCAAATCACATCAACAAACATTTCAAAGCTTCAGATCTTCGAATATCTCATGTAAATCTCAAGTAGTTTCAAAACAACATCAAAAACAGAGATTTCGTAAAACAGCGCCAAAACCGGCGATCTAGTTCAAAAACGAGGTGTTTCGAAGACTGTATATAAAACCGGCGACCTCGTCGCCCAAGCACACAAACAGAGCATTTTACGCAGATGAAAACGAAAATGGCGACCACGTCGCCCTCACTTCAGAAGATAGCTAAACTATGGCTCGTATGGAAAAGAGGTCTAGCTTCCCTTACCTGGACTTGCGCAAACACCAGGAGTTCCGAAATCCAACGAAGCTTGAAGAACGCTTTGACTCTGTTCTTGTGTCTGGTTTTGAAGAGCTTGCAGAGAACCACCCAAGTGCTCCAATGGTGGCTGTCGCTCGTCGTATTCCCGCGTGAAGGTGTACTAGAATCGCAGTGTGAAGGAGAGAAATGGAGGGGAGGGAACTCACTCTTTCTCTCTTCGACTACAACAATGTCTTCCTCTTCTCTCAGCAGTGGATTTCTGTAACTTAAACCAACTTATCCCTCCAAAAGCAGCTGCCACCACCCACTCTGCAGAGAAGTCTGAGAACCACTGCCCTGAACAGTACTACCACTGTTGTCTCTGGTGCATGCCAACCACTGCTCTGAACAGTACGACCGTGAGTGTCTCCCGCGCATGCCAACATTCTGATGTCACTATTCTGAACCACCCTTTTCGTCTACGTGGCGCGCGTGCAGAACGTCTCATGCTGGATGTCTGGGTCCCACGTTCTCTGTGTATAACTTAACGTAGCGCGATGACCTTTCGCGCGAAGACTCTCGACCGATGACCTCTCGCGCGAAGATTCTCGACCGATGACCTCTCGCGCGAAGACTCTCGACCGATGACCTCTCGCGCGAAGACTCTCGACCGATGACCTCTCGCGCGAAGACTCTCGACCGATGACCTCTCGACCGATGACCTCTCGCGCGAAGACACACCCCGCAGCATGCCTCGCGCCCTGCGATGCCTGATGACACTCGCCACTCCCCCCCCCTGGAGGTTCTTCATTCCACTATGTTACATCCAAGGTATTCTCTCCACAAGGCTTGGTGACGTCGGTAGCTTCACACTTCCAAGAGTTGATTAGCACAAGTCCTCGTGCGCCCAAGCGTGTAACGTTAAGGATGATTCTCTTATGCTCAAGTATAGAGCTTCGCCTGCCCAGCGTATCCAAGGTTTAACCCACACCTTGATACGCGTGGCTTTTGGGACGTACCAGGGTTGATCCAACATTTTGGCTACACACTAAGTGTAGTTTCGGCGATTAGGTGTACTCTAGGCGACAGGCTACTAGGTACACACAGGCGATAGGCGTTCAAGCATAAGCTAGGCGATAGGCGTTCAAGTGCCAGAGAAGTTGGAGATCGCCTACCCGCTTAATAACGGCGATCTCGTAGGCTTCTCGGCTATACATTCCTTCCTTTATATATAAATAAACACGTGCTTCGAATTTATTTATAATATAACACTTTTATTCCAATATAAACTTCTAGGTTCTTACAATCTCCCCAACAAGAAAAATTTTCGTCCTCGAAAATTGGGTTACAAGGAAGGAGGTAAGGATATGCTTCTCTCATGGTTTCTTCAAATTCCCATGGTGAATCACCCGATCTTCACGTTGTCCACTCCCAACACGTGAGTAGGGTCTGCAAGGGACTTCCTTAGCTATGATACGTGGAATACATTATGTAGACTTGCTAATTGGGGAGGTGGGGCGATCTCATAAGCCACTAGACTTATCCTCCTTAAGATCCGATATGGCCCAACAAACTTAGGGGACAGCTTCTTTGATCTGATCGCCTACCCTACACCCTTGGCTGGTGTCCCCCTTCATAAAGACATGACCCCAGCAGCAACCTCCAAAGGTCTTCTCCTCTGCTCTGCCTAGGACATTTGCTGACCTTAAGAAACTTTTATTCTGTCCTGTATCAGATTCACCCTCTCGGTGATCTATTGAACCAACTCTTCCTACCTCAATACTTCATCAAAATCCATTTTACATCCCTGTACATGGGATATGCTGCCTCATAGAGTGCCAACTCCAGCATTCACACTCTACTTCCAACCTTGAAGACTTTGTTGAACAAGTCTAGAACTAGGTCCTTAACGTAACCAGGACTAGCCCCTTTAGAGAAAGCGGGCAAGATCCCTTCATTGGGAGGAAAGGGGACAGCTGTCCGCAACTCATGCTACCCCCTAGCGAACTCAAACTAGGGTCCGAAGTGTCCTTCTAGGAATCAACTCCTGCATCTTGATCAAATCATTCACCGACTTCTCAACTGCTGATCAAATTCCCACGCTCCCAAAAGGGACACTTTTTATTCATTACTCCGCTGCATAATTCTGTACCTTACAAAGACAAGGTTTCTGTTGCTGTTACCTTCCAAATTATTATTATGACCCCTTTTGCCAACTCGACTTCCTGTTCCCATTACGACCTTCTTCTTCAATGTATACGTTGGATGCATTGACGTCGGTTTCAGGTGCCTATCCAGAAGGCATACGAGAACGAACGCACCTCTGCCTCCAGAATCTCTTGCCTAAGGATAACTCTATTCTCCTTCTGTCCCAGATACCACAGGCTATTTCCACTCACAATCCCTTCCACACCCATCATTCTGAAATTTACTACATCTCTAGAAAGACTCAACATCATCATAACACGGCCTACCCTCATTTTTATCCACAGCCATATCCTCCTTCCCTTCTACATTCACAGGTCGATCTACATCTTATTTGCCAAAAACTTCGGAGGCTTACATTTTCGGAAGCCTTTTATCTCAACCCACCATTTCCATAATCCTCTTTCAAATCCCGGTCAGCCAAACAGCATCCATTCTGCGTGAAGCCTAAGCTAGAACCATCTCATGCTGTTTCATTGACATGAGCATCTTCTACACTTCAAAAGAAAATTCCTTCCTTGGAATTTAACTCTGGTACTTCCCATGGTTACACATGCTTAAGCTTTAAACCTCCAGCCTCTTGCTTATTTACTCTCCATGACTTATACGTAACTGGGACTAAACCTTGGTACTACCAAATCTAACTCACACTTGTTCCTTTCATTCCATCTACTACCACTGGGCATTCAGAGCAACCTAGGGAGGTCAAAACCTGTTTTTGAAGCAGGTGCAGAGGCCATTCGTTCAAACGACAGCTCCTCCACTATATGGCCCAAGCTCGGTTGCACACCGATTTGACACAAAAGAGTGTGTCTCTCCAGAATCAAACAAAACTATAACGTATCTATCAGCTATAAACAAGTATCTTGTACTAGATTACCTGATTGAGAGGCTTCCGCTCCAGACATGGCAAACACTCTCCCTCCTGTCTGAGGTCTGCTGCCTTCGTTCCTCAACTGCTGTGAATTAACGGGTTGAGTCATCCTTTTTCTGTTGGGACAATCTCTAGAAAGGTGCCCTATCTCTTGGCATGTGAAACACCTGGGTCTCCATGTTTGTTGTTGCTGAAATTGGGACGAAGCTGTTCCCACCCGATGTGGTGGAGATCTCACATATGGCTTGCTGTGTGGGTGCTGCACCTTCGCCTTCCCACTGGAAGAGCCTCCTTGGTGTGACCTGATCACTCGAGGATCACCCCTTTCCAGGGTCTCTACCATCTTTGCCTTCTCTACTAAGGCGTGAAATTCCCTGATGCACATCGGGGCTATGGTCCTCTTCAGTCCATGCTTCAGCCCCTCTTCGAATTTTCTACACCTCCAGGCCTCGGAGGTCGCCTGGGTATAAAACCGGGCGAGGTACTCAAAACGAGCAGCATAGGCGTTCACTGACATCTCCCCCTGCTCCAACTTCAGGAACTCAGCTTCCCTTGCAAACTTGGCACTGTCAGGGAAGTATTTCTCCAAGAACTTCACCCTGAAGCTCTCCCAATCCAGTACATCCTCTCGTGCCTCCATCATCTGCTGAGCTCCCATCCACCAAAACTCAGCTTCTCCTGATAACAGATACGTGGCAAACAACAGCTTCTTCTCTTCAGGGCAGGAGGTCGCCCTAAAGATTTTTTCCAGCTCTCTGACCCACTGATCTGCCTGATCAGGGGTAGCATTCCCACTGAACTTAGGTGGGTTGTGCCTCATGAACTCGGCCAGTCCCATCTGTTCTTGGGGTTGACCGACGTGGGAGTTTGTCTCAGCAGATCGGGCAGTTTCCCAGTGCTGCATCGTGGCTTGATGGTTCTGAGCCATCGCTGCATTCTGTTGCTGGATGGCAGTCGCCATCATTTCCATGGCCCTGGCGATCTGACCCATCTCCGAAGAAGGTTGGGGTGGGGTAGAGGGTCTACGTGCCATCTTTCTTCGTTTCAGATTCTGAATCTATAGGCTTCTATATTCCCTACAACTATAAGAATGAAATCGATAAGAATCAATTCATTCAAGGGGTAACAGCTAGACCTTACAAAGGTCAGCATCTCAAAGTCATTAAGAATTTGAGTTCATCAACAGGGTTATAACATTTATAACTTCAAACAAAACACCAGATCAGTTACTGGTGTGCAAACATCAATCCAAACTACCACTTCAGTCAAAATCAAGAACACTCAAAAATCACACCAGAATTCAATGTAGGCTAAATATCAAACCTTTGGAATTAAGATTAAGAATTATCTTGATCCAGTTATGAGTGTGCACCCTCATTCCTTTATCAGGATCTTCTCATTCTTGATACCAAGATTTTCAATTTGAGCATACATTCACTAAAGCACAGAAGCACACACAAACTTTTCAATACAAAACGTTTGAAAACCTTTCACTATAGTTGTTATTTAAAAACTCAAATAACTTTTATGAGCAGAAGAAACACAATGGATCCACAGCCCTCAGGTCATCCTAAGGACGAACTGCTCTGATACCATTAATGTAACATCCCGCCAAAATAATACATACATCCATGTATAATTGAAATTAAGTGTAACCAAATAATATTGAAGAGTGCAAAATAATATGTATTTATATATATATCAGAAATGAAGTTACTCCTCTTAGGGAGTTTAATACATAACCAAATCAAATGTTTGCAAGATTTTACGAAAATAAAAGAAATGCAGTAAGACAGGCGGTCTCAAAAGAAAACGGCGATCTCCAACTTTAAAACGGCGATCTCTAACAGAAGACCTCAAAACGGGCGATTTTCTATCAGGACACGAAAACCGGCGATCACCACCGAGAGGTAGAAACCGGCGATCTCTCCCTCGGCGACCACTCACTAAGGAGCTCTCCTTCCTGGAAGATCATCTGCTCCCGTGTAACAATTACACGATCATCACAGTTTTTAAAGAGAACCAAGCACAACACCAAAGAAACACCACAGGGTAAGCTAGACATTTTAAAGAGAGTTTAAATAGGAACATTAAAATTAAGGTAAAACAAGTTTCAAGATTTTCCATGTAAAACGTAGAGCTGCTCATCCCTTCACCTGATCGCCCAAAAATCATAAACTTCACAACATTCCTCAGAATCATTCTATTTCACAATACAGCATCAAGTGTCTATCAATATTCAAGTTTCTCATTTCACATGTCAGACTTTCCACTGACTCACAACACAAGACACTTGACACTACTTCCGGATTGACTCGTGCGTTGAACTTAGTATCCAGAGACATGCACCTGTCATACTGCCCACTGTGGAATCTCACACATCCACAGGGTCGCCGTGAAATCTCACACATTCACAAGCATACGATGAATCTCAACACATCACCATACAGCATGACAAGGTTAATTCGTATAACAGTCGAGCCCATTCTTTTTCAAACTACTCGCCCATTCATACGAACCTCCTTCGACTCTCACCAACTGAATAACTTCATCTACGTGATTCCATTATCTCAGCAGAGTCAGGATCGTCTCATTAACAGGTTACTCACTGATCAATGCACTTTCCTAACCAATCTCAACACGGTATTTCCTTTCCTGAAAATACTATGCCTCGATCCCACATTCACAGCATTCAACACATCATACCACTCAAGTAAATGATTCAAATCACATCAACAAACATTTCAAAGCTTCAGATCTTCGAATATCTCATGTAAATCTCAAGTAGTTTCAAAACAACATCAAAAACAGAGATTTCGTAAAACAGCGCCAAAACCGGCGATCTAGTTCAAAAACGAGGTGTTTCGAAGACTGTATATAAAACCGGCGACCTCGTCGCCCAAGCACACAAACAGAGCATTTTACGCAGATGAAAACGAAAATGGCGACCACGTCGCCCTCACTTCAGAAGATAGCTAAACTATGGCTCGTATGGAAAAGAGGTCTAGCTTCCCTTACCTGGACTTGCGCAAACACCAGGAGTTCCGAAATCCAACGAAGCTTGAAGAACGCTTTGACTCTGTTCTTGTGTCTGGTTTTGAAGAGCTTGCAGAGAACCACCCAAGTGCTCCAATGGTGGCTATCGCTCGTCGTATTCCCGCGTGAAGGTGTACTAGAATCGCAGTGTGAAGGAGAGAAATGGAGGGGAGGGAACTCACTCTTTCTCTCTTCGACTACAACAATGTCTTCCTCTTCTCTCAGCAGTGGATTTCTGTAACTTAAACCAACTTATCCCTCCAAAAGCAGCTGCCACCACCCACTCTGCAGAGAAGTCTGAGAACCACTGCCCTGAACAGTACTACCACTGTTGTCTCTGGTGCATGCCAACCACTGCTCTGAACAGTACGACCGTGAGTGTCTCCCGCGCATGCCAACATTCTGATGTCACTATTCTGAACCACCCTTTTCGTCTACGTGGCGCGCGTGCAGAACGTCTCATGCTGGATGTCTGGGTCCCACGTTCTCTGTGTATAACTTAACGTAGCGCGATGACCTTTCGCGCGAAGACTCTCGACCGATGACCTCTCGCGCGAAGATTCTCGACCGATGACCTCTCGCGCGAAGACTCTCGACCGATGACCTCTCGCGCGAAGACTCTCGACCGATGACCTCTCGCGCGAAGACTCTCGACCGATGACCTCTCGACCGATGACCTCTCGCGCGAAGACACACCCCGCAGCATGCCTCGCGCCCTGCGATGCCCGATGACACTCGCCACTCCCCCCCCCCTGG
Organism: Phaseolus lunatus; assembly: GCA_013389735.1. Lineage (NCBI taxonomy): Eukaryota > Viridiplantae > Streptophyta > Magnoliopsida > Fabales > Fabaceae > Phaseolus > Phaseolus lunatus. The sequence goes on from CM023867.1 coordinate 16,611,897, forward strand.
AGGTTCTTCATTCCACTATGTTACATCCAAGGTATTCTCTCCACAAGGCTTGGTGACGTCGGTAGCTTCACACTTCCAAGAGTTGATTAGCACAAGTCCTCGTGCGCCCAAGCGTGTAACGTTAAGGATGATTCTCTTATGCTCAAGTATAGAGCTTCGCCTGCCCAGCGTATCCAAGGTTTAACCCACACCTTGATACGCGTGGCTTTTGGGACGTACCAGGGTTGATCCAACATTTTGGCTACACACTAAGTGTAGTTTCGGCGATTAGGTGTACTCTAGGCGACAGGCTACTAGGTACACACAGGCGATAGGCGTTCAAGCATAAGCTAGGCGATAGGCGTTCAAGTGCCAGAGAAGTTGGAGATCGCCTACCCGCTTAATAACGGCGATCTCGTAGGCTTCTCGGCTATACATTCCTTCCTTTATATATAAATAAACACGTGCTTCGAATTTATTTATAATATAACACTTTTATTCCAATATAAACTTCTAGGTTCTTACACCTCTCTTGTGGATTGGATGAGCCTCAAGTGAAAGATGCCAAAGCAAACCACACTTAGTCAAAGAACAATTCACCACAAAACTAGAGGAAACAAGAAAGACAAGCAAGAAAAGGTATAAGCAAGAAAAGCTAAACCAAAGTGGAAGTAAAGATATGACAAAACTTTGGAAAAGAATATTGAATAAAAATGACAAGCAAAGAAAATAAGGCACTCAATAAAAGGTAGTACACAAATAGAACCTAGAGAATGGTACTAGAATTGGATTAACAAAACCAAAACAGTACTACAGAATATTAAGGTGTCAAAAATGCGTGACTTAAACAAATTATGCTGAGCTGGATAATTCAAATTTGAATTTGAAATTTAAACCACAGAAATTTCAAGATCTTAGGTCAAATTTGGCGCTGGAATCACACCAAAATGATGCACCAATAAATTGTGATAATTTTTTCAAATCTGATGCCACTTCACCATTTTTTTGGCGCCAGAATTACACACTGATTGTATTTGATTTATCATTTTTTTTCTATTTTGAATTTTTCCTCAATTTTTTTTTTTCACTTTTTTCTAACACATCAATCTGTTCAGATCCAGAATTTTAGAATTTTTCATAAACGGAATTAAATTCTGTAAACAAAAACAGCCAGCACAGTTTCAACAAAAACAGAGGAAGCCTAATTTGGAATTAAAAGAATATTAAGAAACTTCAAAGACACAATAGAATTGATGTATGTGAACTTGTATGGATCTATCACACAAGCATGAACTCAAATCTAAAATTAAAAATGCACCAAAGGCTCAACAAAACAGATTAGAAACTGCACTCAAAATTAAAAGCAATCAACCAAAAATTATCAAGAAAAATACTACATAGAAGTGATGACAATTTAGGAGAAACATGACTTGACAAAACTTGTATGGATTCAAAAAGCAAAAATGACTCAAACACAATTAATTTTGCACCAATTAAAACAGCAAGGAAAGACTCAAATTAAAGCAAAAACAGAATAACTAACACAACAAGGAACCTAAAAAAAAAAAATTCTGCACAAAAATAAAGTGCTGGAAAATGGAAATTGCTTGAATAGAAAGTGTCAATTCAACTCAACAAGAACAAAACATCACCATAGCTCATGATACCACATGATGTGAGTTGATTTTAGGTTCATTATATTTGTGACACTTTCTTAGAATTAGGATCAAGATTCTTAGCAATTTAGAGTGAGTCACCTAAGGAAAATCCCCACTGGACATTAACTTAACAAGTGTTAAGTAGATGTGAAGGTTCATTTCCAAAGGTCCAAGGTTAAAACACAATTAATGGTGATGAATGAATGAAGAACAACGTGCTGAACTCAAAAAAAGAATAGGTGCAGAATTTAAACACAAAAAAACAGAATGGAAACACAAATTGAAACCAAAGAACCGATTGAAATTCAAGAAAAAGACATAGAATCAAAACTACCGATTGAAATGACAATGGAAGATGAAAGAAGATGAAACTTATGTGGTTGTAGCCATGGATTGGGAATGGACACGCCACTTGGAGGTGATGATCCAAGATAAGTGCAGATTTGCCGCCACTTGAGTGCTCCCAAAGCTTCACAAGATGAGACAAGGAAGAGGAGAACAAGTCTCACAAAATTCACTCACAATTTGAGTATAGTAACTTTTCTTCTAATTTCAATCTTCTTTTACATGAGCATAGCACCTCTATTTATAGTGTGAGAGGGCTGAAATTAAAGTGGGAAAATTCAAATGAGAAGCATTTGAATTTGGAGCCAAAACACATGTCACAAGGGAGGTGTGACTTGATTTCTACTTTGGCACCTCCTAAAACTACACCTACACCTACTCTTTATGTCACATGGAAGGTGTGACTTGTTTTTGTACATTAACACCCCTTATTTTAATTCCTACACCTTCCTTTAAAGTTCTACTAAAAACTATACACAAGTAATTACAAAAAGAGACATCCATTGATGCTCTTCTCCCAAAGCTTTAGCCTTGCTCCTAGTCATCCTTTGAGGCATGAAGGATGTTGAGCTAATTGGTTGGGCTTGGGCTTCATGGGCTTGGGCCTTAGGCGCCTCCTCTACTTGGTCTTCATCAATAGAGCACCTGGGAGGTTCTCTGCAAGTTCTCCAAACCGGACGCAAAAATAGAGTAAGTCGTTTCGCTCTGTTCTTTGAGTCGATCCTGCACTTGAGAGGGTTGCCTCTGCATAGGAGTTGCATGCAGCTCTCTTGGCTTCAGGAATCGTCTCTGTTAACGTAGAAATGAGTGGTATAGCTAGTTTTGTGACTAAGGCTCCATGGTGCAGGTTAAGGCATCCTTGAATCTCGTTGGGTTGGAGCTCTTAGTGAAGTTTACGCTAGTCCAGGTAAGGGAAGCTAGCTTTATTTTCAAGAAAACGTTAAGCTAGAAGATTTTGATGTTGGGGCGACGTGGTCGCCGGTTTCAAATGTTATTGCATAATCCCCTATTTTTGGACGTGATCGCCGGTTTTAATGTTGATTTCGAACTCCCCTGTTTTAGTGTCGTTGAAACTGTTTGAGATTGAAATGTGAAATGCATGTGATATTCGAAAATCTGAACCTTGGAATGATTGTTGCTGTGATTGGAATCGTTCATTTAAGTGTTATATGATGTGTTGAATGTTGTGAATGTGGGATCAAGGCATAGTATTTTCAGGAAAGAAAATACCGTGTAAGATTGTGTAGAATGTGCATTGATCGGTGATTTCTATAATAAGATATCCTGACTCTCCTGATATAATGGAATCATATAGATGAAGTTATTCAGGCGTTGAGAGTCGATGGAGGTTCATATGTATGGGTAAGTGGTTTGAAAGATAACTACTTGACCTGTTGTATGGATTAACCCTGTCATACTAGGAGAGTGATGAGATTGAGATTGAGATTATGTTTATGCGCATAGCTGTGGGAACTTTACAGCAATGTAGTATGACAGGTGCAGATCTCTGAGTCTAATCAATGCACGAGTCTTTCGGAAGTAGTGTCAAGTGTCTATGTGTGATGAGTCAGTGGAAGTCTGACGTGAGAAATGAGAAATATTGAAATTTGATAGACACTTGAGGAGATTGTAAAATGTGTGATTTCTTGAGGGATTTTATGTGGGTGTTTTAAATCTGTTTTTTTTTTGGTTTAAAATATCTAGCTTACCTTGTGTCTTTGTTCTGTGGCTGTTTTCTTAAACCTGTGATGATCGTGTATAATTTACACGGGAGCAGATGATGTTGCAGGAAGTAGAGCTCCTCAGTGAGTGGCCGCCAGAAAGAGATCGCCTGTTTTTCTTTTTATGCTGTACTTAGGATTTATTTTGAAACACTTGATGGAGATGTATTAAAGCCCCTATGAGAGGGATGTTTCTCTTTGAAGATACAATGTATGGGATGATGTATTTTCATTATATATACATATGTTAATTTTATAAATTAATGTTTTACGCTTATTCTAGTATATCAATATGAAAAGGAATTGAGGGGCGTTACAAAGTTGATCGCAAAGAAGAGAAATCCTCAAAGAATTTCACATGAGAGGATGAACAGAACATCTTTTTGAAAAAGCTGGAACCTTGCCTAGAAAAACAACCGATTGAATCGTTGGGATAACCGGTTGAAAATCTGCAACAGGACCAAGTGCCCAAAGAATTGAGAATTCCAAGGGATCTTTTAGTGGAAAACATAATTGGGTAGATAAAGAAGGGTGTTTCTACTTGCAATACTATCTCAAACTACTGCAAGAACACTGCTTTTGTTTCACAAGTTGAACCAAAGTCTATTGAAGAAGCTCTTAATGATGAGAAATGGGTGGCAGCTATGCATGAAGAACTGAACCAGTTTTCAAGAAATGATGTATGGCTTCTTGTTCCCAGGTCAAATGAGATGAATATCATTGGAACTAAATGGGTCTTCAGAAACAAATTGGATGAAGCTGGTGTGATTACAAGAAACAAAGCAAGATTAGTTGCCAAAGGTTACAACCAAGAAGAAGGAGTAGATTTTGGTGAAACCTTTGCTCTTGTGGTCAGATTGGAGGCTGTGAGATTGCTGTTTGCTTTTGCTTGTATGAGTGGGTTTAAACTATTTCAAATGGATGTCAAAAGTGCCTTTCTCAATGGATTCATTAATGAGGAAGTCTATGTATCTCAACCTCCTGGTTTTGAGGATTTTCAACATCCTAATCATGTTTTCAAACTCAAGAAAGCCTTATATGGGTTAAAGCAGGCTCCAAGACCATGAGAGGTTAAGCAATTTTCTCTTATCCAATGGTTATGAAAGAGGAAAGGTTGACAAGACCCTCTTCATAAAGAACTCAAATTCAGCAATCATCTTGGTTCAAATTTATGTTGTTGACATAATTTTTGGTGCAACCAATGATAGTTTTTCTGAAGAGTTTGTGGCCGCCATGCAAGGAGAATTTGAAATGTCTATGATGGGGGAGCTTTCTTTCTTTCTAGGACTTTAGGTCAAGCAAACCAAAGAGGGAATTTTCCTTAGTAAAGCAAAGTATTGTAAAGAAATTCTCAAGAAGTTTGAGATGGAAAATTGCAAAGAAGCCTACACTCCTACGCCAACCAGCTGTTACATGGATGCAGACCCTGCTGGAAAAGAGGTAGATCACACCAAATACAGAGGATTAATTGGATCCTTACTCTATCTCACATCAAGTAGATCGAACATCATGTTTGTTGTATGCTTATGTGCAAGATTTCAAGCTAATCCTAAAGAATCTCATCTCAAGGATGCAAAACGTATTCTCAAATACCTCAAAGGAACAATCAATGTGGGCCTATGGTATCCTTCTCATTCTCCTGTTCATTTAATTGGTTATTCTGACTCTGAGTTTGCAGGATGTAAGTTGGATAGAAAAAGCACAAGTGGGACTTGCCATCTCTTTGGTTCATGTCTCATCTCTTGGCATAGCAAGAAACAAGCATGTGTGGCTCTTTCCACTACAGAGGCTGAATACATTGCTACAGGGAATTGTTGTGCACAAATCCTTTGGCTAAAACAACAATTAGAAGATTTTGGTGTAAAGATTAGCAAGGTTCCCTTACTATGTGATAACACAAGTGTTATAAACCTCACCAAGAATCAAATTCAGCACTCAAGGACCAAGCATATAGAAATTCGTCATCACTTTATAAGAGACCATGTTAACAATGGAGATTGTGATGTAAAATTCATTACGACAGAATTGCAACTTGTTGATATATTCACAAAACCATTGCCAAAAGACAGGTTTTTCTTTTTGAGAAATGAGTTAGGTATACTTGATTCTCAAATCCTTTCTTAAATCTGTTTTACCTCTTCCTAATTCTATTTGTGAAGACAAATAGGGGGAGAATGGTTTATGTGTTGTCTTTAAAACTGTTGCACTTTGATATGGTTTTATATTTTCTGCTGCATCTGCTATTTTAAGGATTACTTGTATGGTTTTTGGATGTTTTATTTCTGCTCACATGTTTATGCAGAAATCTGGTTTTTAATGCTTAATACCCTGCTGTTTTAGACTTTGGATCTGCATAAGTTTGTTTTGCAGGTACTGGTACAGATTCAAACAAGACCAACACAGGAAACTAGGGATTTGTCTTCATCAAATAAGGGGAGATTGTTGATCAAGGTTGATCATGAGCTTTGAAGAATCCAAATCCTATGTGGTTGATGATGGCTGGAGTTACTGCTGTGTATGGGTGGGAACAGGGGTAGAATTTGTGTAATCCACACCTTGTTTGAATCCAAAACAAGTTTGATTTGAAAGCCTTTTTAAAAGAGATTGTTTTTCAACTAACTGGAAAACAACCTATTGTTTTGTCGAAACAACCAGTTGTTCTTTGGTGAAAAGGTTTTCGAAAAGGCTGAAAAGCTTTGGCTTTGTTGACTAAGCTATCAAAGCCAAAACAATTGGTTGTCTCGATAAAACAAGTGGTTGTTTGTTTTGAAAATCTTAACTGCTTCTTGGTTTTGAATTGAATCTTTTATTAAATGTTCCTAACTAATTGCGCTCCTGTTTTAAATGCTCTTTGACCAATCAGTTGGTCTATATAATGTTAGTAAGTGCTTTCACGATTCAATCAAGCTTTTGGATTTTCATGTGTGTGGAATAGGACTGGGTTGTAATTCTGATCTAGAAGCTTTGTAACTCCCAGGTGTATCCTGTTCTCTCTTTCTTGATTACTATATTTCTGTTTGAAGGTTGTAAGTGGAGATTCAGAGGGGCTCTGAAATCTGTTGTTTGTATTGCCAAAGGTAGTGTGTTTCTTGAGGGGTTCAAGGTCACTACTATGGTGTGTGGTGTATGTAATCTTTGATTGATTGCATAGTGGAACCCAGTGATTTTCTAGGAACTGGATGTAGCCCTTGTGATTAGGGTGAACCAGTGTAAAACTGTTGTGTGCATCTCTTTCATCCTTAGCTCTTTTATTAACTGTTTTAAAGTTGATTTTAATCTCTGCTGGTATAAACAATTGATTGTTTCGCAAAAACAACCGATTGTTTTTGTGTTTATGCCTTAAAACAATTTATGTTCTTAGCTAACTTGGTTCCTTAATCTGTTATTCTGCACTAATATTCATTATACCTTCAATATTTGCGAAAATATTTTGTAAACAATTCACCCCCCTCTTGTTTAAAGCCATATATTCTAACATGGACGACATGCCCTAACGAGAACATGAGGTGTGCCTATTCTTCTCCAACCTCAAGGTGGTTTTCGACACCGCCACCTTGATACAGAAAGAGTTCTTCCCAGTGGGGCTCAAGGCTTATATTGGTATCCTTCTCTTCCCTACCGTTGCGAATGTTGAACTGTATGTGTTTTTCTAAATTTGTTCTTTGTTTTCATGTAGACGAAATTTTGGGCACATTGAACAAGAGAGACTTGGCTGCCAGAGCCATATTGTTGAAGGTTGCTGCCCAAGCTCCCCCTGCCAAGGACCTAAAATTAAAAGTAGTGGCTGAGGTGGCCTCCAATGATGACGAGGATACGTGCTCAGGGCCCGTCTTCAAGAGGATACGGAGGGCTGTCCCTGAGCACTCAACCTCAGATGGCCGAGCTCCCTCCCAACGAGCCCCCTGCCTAGCCCTTCCCCTCCACGCGACATTATGGTGCAGGGAAGTAGGGGAAAGGACTCACGGAAGGGAGGACTGTGGGATCCTTCATTGGACGCCACTTCCTTCCTCGAGAAAACCCCTATTTCCTTTTGAGGCCAGAGAAGAGCTGGACAACCTGAAGGAGGACCATCTAACAAGCTAGACAATGAGGCACTTGGGACAAGCCCTAGCTGCGCACTGCCTTGCTCTTTCCAGGCTCAAAAAATGGAAGGATTCAGCCAAGGAGGAAATCCTCAAGGTAGTTGAGCTCACCCAACAAGTTGAGGAACTCTAAAGGATGCACCAAGAGACCAAGGCCCTCCTGGCTGAAAAGTCTAAGGAGGCCCTGGAATTATCTGCAAAAAATGTTGAAATCCACACTGGGATGGAAAAGCTGGAGGGTGAGTTGGCTAGGAAGGACAAGGAAATGCTGCAGAAGGACGAGCTCCTAGAAAAGACCAAGGAAGACCTCACCAATGACGTTGCCAACTCCTACCTGGCTGGTTTTGACGACGCTGTTGCTCAAGCCACTTGCCTCTACCCTGAGTCAGACTTTTCCCAAATGGGCTTAGACAAGATCGTGGTAGATGGACAATTAGTAGTTGAGCAGAGGTAGTGCCTTTAGGCTTCCTTGTAATCAATTTCCTCCTGTAGCATTCAAAACAATTTCCAAATCTCTGTATATGCAAATGAACATTTTATTTATGCTATTTGCACTTTTCTTTTACATACTTCGACCAACACATGATAATGCATGCTTTTGATGGACATGACAATCATGGCCCTACCAACTAATGATAATGCACTCGATTACCTCACGCTTAAGTAATGCGGATATCATGACCAAATTAACTAATGGTAAATCTTAACAAGTTAACTCGCAATGCATTTCAAATTTTTGATGCAACTAACCATCTCAACAAGATAACTATTCTTAACTAAGCATGGTGAGTCACTGTGTTCTTGACAGAGTCATCCACAGAATGACTTGTACTTCATGAATGCAGTGGTTGTCCCACTTTTCCTTTACCTTGATTGTGCAGAACTCATGCCTATATAGCTATGAACCTGCATGCTCCCAATCATGGAATCTTTCCAAATGGAGATTATCTCTCCTTGGCTCAATCCACAATGGTGGCGAGTTGCGATTCAGGGGTACCTGATCCGACCGCTTGACTCGAACGTGGAGGATTGTCTCGTCACTCCTTCGTCTAGCCCTCTGTTCTGCAGGAACGCTCTAAGAACCACCATCGGAACTCCAAACGCTGCCTGCAAAACACACAGACGGCGCCTCTGGCGGCCATTGTAGCTCCGACGCTCAAGTCAGGCAACAGGAACACCAAAACTATATCTGAATCTCTCTGTGAGACTCGTGTGTAACTAAAACTCTCAAATGTGTAAGCTGTAGGAATCTGTCAAAACCTCCCTCAATTTCGTTAAGAGTTTTGTATATATACCTGAGTCTTTCTCTCTCCTGACGGTTATTCCTCTTGACACGTGGATAACATTTGGTCGTACACGTGTCACCATCTGGAGTATTTGCAGCTGAAACGTTACTTCCACTGTGCCCCATGCGACTAAGTTATCCACACAGGGAGTAGCTTAGTACACAAGCTACTCTGGGCGCAACCTTAACATGGCGAGCTGGTCAACCCTGGGCATTGCAGCTCACACTACACCTGGTGGCAGATATGCCACTTATCCTCTGTACTTAGACCATACAACAAGTGCTTGCCAAGTCTTCTCAAACACCCGGCGATGTGCTCTTTTGGCGACTTGCTGACCACCTGATCTCCTAACCTTAACACATGGCGATCATGTGCAATCTAGGCGATTACTGATCCATACCGGCGATGACCGACTACTCATCCTCAAGGCGATAGGCGATTACTCATCCTCAACGCGATAGGCGATTACTCACCTCAAGGCAATAGGCGATTACTCATCCTCAACGCGATAGGCGATTACTCATCCTCAAGACGATAGGCGATTACTCACCTCAAGGCGATAGGCGATTACTCATCATCACAGGTGAGAGGCGATTACCATTCTGAGTGATTGCCTCCCTGATTCGCCTGCTATCCTCTACCACGTGTTAGCCTGTGAATGGTCCACGTGGTCAACTGCTGCTGATGTCATCGACTACCGATGACCGACCGGATCACAAGGCCCCCAGTCTCGAGCTGTGAACTTGTTCTCAGTGAAGAGACTAAGAAATCGTCTTCTGGCGGTCTACAGGAGTGCACACTCTGGTACTAACACTGTTTCATTCCTTCTTCTTCGCCTTCAAACATTCAAAGCATCTCTCTGGATCATCTAGAGATTCACCTTCCCTATTTTCTTCTTCTCAAATGCGCTAGGGTTCGCTGCGTTTCTTGTCTTTAACTCTCTGCATGTGACTAACTGTTAACTAGCTTAGGCTTTAGCGCGATCTACCTGCAACCCCTCAAACTTGGCCTTTGACTTGATCGCGGCTAACTGTTGCCTTAGCATTGCCTTCAACATAACTTTGGGCTGGATGACTGACTTAACGGGCCTAAACGCTTCGGCTTCACGCAGCAGAACTTGCTTCTACCACCGACCACCGACTAGCATGTTAGTGCACCACCGATCAGTCATCGCGCTTCTGGCTTTACTGCACTTCTCTGCCACACCAGCGCTGAGTGCATAGAGGGTCTGAACACCAACTATGACGCCTATGTTTTGGGGAAGAAAAGTGCTTCTCGACGACCCCTCTTGCCTCAACCTCGCTGTAAGAAGTCGTGGGAAGGGACTTGGTTCTCTTGCCTCAACCTTGCTGTAGGAAGCAGAGGAAGAGGACTTGGTTCTCTCGCCTCAACCTTGCTGTAAAAAGCAAAGGGAAGAGGACTTTTCCTCATGCCTCAGCCTCGCTGTACAAAGTCGAGGTGAGGACTTGGTTCTCTCGCCTCAACCTTGCTGTAAAAAACAAAGGGAGAGGACTTTCTCTCTGCCTCAGCCTCGCTGTACAAAGTCGAGGTGAGGACTTTCACTCACCTGCACCTTGCTGTACAAAGTCGAGGGAGGACTTTCTTCTTTCTCGCCTGCACTCGCTCAAAGGCAAAGAGGTCTTCCTCTGTTGCCTACACTTGCTCAAAGGCAAGGAGGACTTCCTCTTTCTCGCCTGCACTTGCTCAAAGGCAAGGAGGACTTCCTCTTTCTCGCCTGCACTTGCTCAAAGGCAAGGAGGACTTCCTCTGGTGCCTGCACTTGCTCAAAGGCAAGGAGGACTTCCTCTGGTGCCTGCACTTGCTCAAAGGCAAGGAAGACTTCCTCTGTTCTCGCCTGCACTTGCTCAAAGGCAAGGAGGACTTCCTCTGGTGCCTGCACTTGCTCAAAGGCAAGGAGGACTTCCTCTGGTGCCTGCACTTGCTCAAAGGCAAGGAGGACTTCCTCTGGTGCCTGCACTTGCTCAAAGGCAAGGAGGTCTTCCTCTTGCCTCAACCTTGCTGTATAAAGCAGAGGTGAGGACTTTCTCTTGCCTCAACCTTGCTGTATAAAGCAGAGGAAAAGGACTTTCTCTCGCCTCAACCTTGCTGTATAAAGCAGAGGTGAGGACTTTCTCTTGCCTCAACCTTGCTGTATAAAGCAGAGGAAGAGGACTTTCTCTCGCCTCAGCCTTGCTGTATAAAGCAGAGGTGAGGACTTTCTCTTGCCTCAACCTTGCTGTATAAAGCAGAGGAAGAGGACTTTCTCTCGCCTGCACCTTGCTGTACAAAGTCGAGGGAGGACTTTCTCGTGGGCGCACGCTCCCAGGGGGGGGGGCGCCAGGCGTGGCTGTCTAAGCGCACACACTGGGTGCGCCCTGCCTGCATTGCCTCATCGCGCGTTCACCGACGTCCCGATCGGCGAGGATCTCTTCTTCTGGAATCATACGAGGTGCATGCTTAACACTATCGCTGGGAACTTGGGTCCCAGCTTAACACGTGTTAGCAAGACCCCGATGACCGTGCACCGACCGAGTACTCACTCTCTACATGCACCGACGGCTGATCGTGGTCTGCATGCACTGATGGCTGATCGCGCTCTACATCTCAGTGCTTATCTAGGGGCTGATCTGCGGGTGGTGGCCACTCGGTAACTCACCACCGATCACCTGGTCTTGCACCTGGGGCAAGGAGAACTTTAAACTGGGAACACTCGCACACTTTATGTACTGAAAATCTTTTATTGGGTGGCATCGTTAAAAAGAGTGCCCCTGATCTGTTCAACTGTTTAATACACTAAGTGTGTGTACAGTGCGATAGCGCATCTACTTTACAACTTAACGAAAGTAGGAAAGAAGCGTGTAGCGTCCTGGGTTCTGGGAATCATCGTTCCGTCCAGAGTCACCAGCCGACAAGCTCCATTCTTTAACGTCTCAACCACTCTGGATGGGGTCTCCTTTAACCGGCGATGACCGCCCTGGCGATGCACACACGTGGGGCGATCATGCCTTCCGCTTTAGCTCTGGGAGCCCCCCCAGTGTAGCCTCTTCCATCACCTCACCTCCCCAAACATAGGGAGTTCATGCTGCTGGTCGCCCTCCTGGGACCCCAAAGCGCGATCACCTTGTGTCTTCTGCAGGTAATCGGTCAGGAACCCTGTCTCCACCAACTCAGCAAGCTGACGCCCCAACGCCAGGCAGTTACGGAGTGTATGTCCATAAGCTTGATGGAATTCACACAACTCATCCTTCCTCCCTCCAAGTACCCTGTCGGTTTTCTCTGGCACATGGAGTCTTGCTGCCACAGCAGGGATGGCGATCAGCTCCGCCAAACTTATCATGAAATCATACCTAGGGGGTGCGTTGGTTGCACGCCCCTTGGTCTGGTCCTTCCTTGGTGCATAAGGGCGAGACCTTCCCTGCTCCTTCCTCCCTTCCTTGATCTCATGCACCCGCGCCTGTTGCTGCTGATTCCCCTGACCTCCACGTGGCTTCGACGGTGCAGCAGTTCCTCTCTTCTCAGAGACCTCTGTCTCTGCTACTATGTGTGCTACCGCGCATCGCCGTATCTCGGTGAAGGTGGCAGGGTGGCTCCTGATGAGCGATTCACTGAAAGGACCAGGGAGGACACCTCTCTTGAACGCATGCACCAGCATGTCTTCATCCTTGACGGGCAATCTCACCACCTGCGCCCCAAAGCGATTGAGGTAGTCCTTCAACGGCTCCCCCTGATACTGGCGCACGTCAAACAGGTCGTAGGACACCACTGGCGCAGGTCGGTTAATGATCTACTGCTCCGTGAACAGCTTCACAAACTAATGGAAGGAAGTGACGTGGCCCTCTGGCAGGCTCACGAACCACTCCATAGCCACTCCGCTCAGTGTACTCACGAACATCTTGCAGTACACAGCATCTGAACCTCCAGTCAGCATCATCTGAGTGTGGAAGGCTATCAGGTGTGCTTCTGGATCTTCCACCCCCGTGAACGACGCTTTCAGTCCCACCAGATTGGGAGGCACCACCGTGTTCATGATCTCGGGGGAGAAAGGCATAGGGAATACTCTAGGAGGCGATTGCGGCGTCGACGTCCTCCCTTCAACCGCGCGCTCCTTCTGCGCCTGCAATTCCCTACGTAGCTCTTCATTCATACGGCTCAACTCTTCATTTCTTCTCTGCGATGCAGTCAGCTCTGCACGCATTTTCTCTTGCTCAGCTCTAGATTCCGCGATGCTATCTTGCAGCGCGCGCATCATCTCCACTGCCTGCGCCATGGTAACAGCTCCTTCTTCAGCAGATGGCGCAGGTGAGGTTTGCCTGGTTCTTCTTCTCATCTTCTCAACACTTCGACGTAACTTCACTTCGACGAAATTATCAAGAAGCTCCAAGAAAATTCAAGAAACCTCAAGAAACTTCAAGAACTGCAACGTGGATGGGAACAAAATTCACACGGGCCCCACGGTGGGCTCCAAGAACCACCATCGGAACTCCAAACGCTGCCTGCAAAACACACAGACGGCGCCTCTGGCGGCCGTTGTAGCTCCGACGCTCAAGTCAGGCAACAGGAACACCAAAACTATATCTGAATCTCTCTGTGAGACTCGTGTGTAACTAAAACTCTCAAATGTGTAAGCTGTAGGAATCTGTCAAAACCTCCCTCAATTTCGTTAAGAGTTTTGTATATATACCTGAGTCTTTCTCTCTCCTGACGGTTATTCCTCTTGACACGTGGATAACATCTGGTCGTACACGTGTCACCATCTGGAGTATCTGCAGCTGAAACGTTACTTCCACTGTGCCCCATGCGACTAAGTTATCCACACAGGGAGTAGCTTAGTACACAGGCTACTCTGGGCGCAACCTTAACATGGCGAGCTGGTCAACCCTGGGCATTGCAGCTCACACTACACCTGGTGGCAGATATGCCACTTATCCTCTGTACTTAGACCATACAACAAGTGCTTGCCAAGTCTTCTCAAACACCCGGCGATGTGCTCTTTTGGCGACTTGCTGACCACCTGATCTCCTACCCTTAACACACGGCGATCATGTGCAATCTAGGCGATTATTGATCCATACCGGCGATGACCGACTACTCATCCTCAAGGCGATAGGCGATTACTCATCCTCAACGCGATAGGCGATTACTCACCTCAAGGCGATAGACGATTACTCATCATCACAGGCGAGAGGCGATTACCATTCTGAGTGATCGCCTCCCTGATTCGCCTGCTATCCTCTACCACGTGTTACCCTGTGAATGGTCCACGTGGTCAACTGCTGTTGATGTCATCGACAACAAGATAACTATTGTTAACTAAGCATGGTGAGTCACTGTGTTCTTGACAGAGTCATCCACAGAATGACTTGTACTTCATGAATGCAGTGGTTGTCCCACTTTTCCTTTACCTTGATTGTGCAGAACTCATGCCTGTATAGCTATGAACCTGCATGCTCCCAATCTTGGAATCTTTCCAAATGGAGATTATCTCTCCTTGGCTCAAGCCACAATGATGGCGAGTTGCGATTCAGGGGTACCCATACTTAGAATCCCACTAAGCGGGAAGTCCTCACGTCTGAATTGCTATGTACCTATTCGTTCTCAAACTTGGAATCTTTCCAAGAGGAAATTACTTTTTCTTGGCTCAAGCCACAACGGTGGCGAGCAGCGATTCATGGTTTCCCATACTTAGAATCTCGCCTGAATCGCCATGTACCTCTTTGTTCCCAAACTTGGAATCTTTTCAAGGGGAAATTACTTTTTCTTGGCTCACACCACAACGATGGGGAGCTGCGATTCAGGGGTTCCCATACTCAGAATCTCATCTAAATCGCCATGTACCTGTTCGTTCCCAAACTTGAAATATTTCTAAGGGGAAATTACTTTTTCTTGCACATCAACAAATTTATAGTGACAAATCATATTTCATAAACTATTTCTCATTGGGTGACCTCATTAAAAAACCCTAGCTAGGGAAAAAGAGTGTCCCCTTAACTGTTCGTGAATGACATTATACATCAGTTGAAATAAAATTTAAGATTAGTCCCATTCCATGTTCGGGGAATGGCCCCACCCTCCAAAGTCTCAAGCCTATAGGCTCCATTTCAGAGTGCCTCTACTACGCAGAATGGGCCAGTCCATTCGGGAGACAACTTGTTCTCCAACTGATACGGTTGAGCTTTTCGCATTACCAGGTTGGTGACCTGGAACTACAGAGGTCTTGGACTTCTACTTCTACTCCACCTTCCTTTTCAAAGCTTCAACTTTGATACGTGCTTGCTCTCGCACTTCGTCAAGCAGGTCAAGGTTCACATTCCTCCCTTCATTAGACTCTTCCGCCATGAAGTTCTGGAATCGTGGCGAGCTCTCTTGGATCTCCACAGGGATCATAGCATCAGACTCATACACCAGACTGAAAGGCATTTCTTTTGTGGTGGATTGAGGTGTAGTGTGGTAGGCCCACGGGATTCGAGGAACCTCATCCGCCCGGGTCTCATTTGCTTTCTCCGACCTCCTCTTCAAGCCCTTGAGTAAGACTCTATTGGTAGACTCGACCTACCTATTAGTCTGAGGATTGATGCAAGTCAAGACCACTTAAGGATGACCAAAGATGCTATATATAAAGGGTCATCTCAACAATCAAAAGAAGACTTCACAAAAAGAAGAAAGGGCCATATTCTAAAGCACTTGAAGTTCTTCTTACTAGTCTTCTTAAAGAGTAGAACATTTTTGTAAATAATTGGGTTCTCTTGAAGAATCCAAGTAGTAGTATAAATAAAGAGGGCCCAAGCCCAAGAAGCCCAAGCCAAGAAGCCCAAGCCAAGTGGGGGCCCAAGCCCAATCCATGAGCATCAATAGGAGCAAGGCTAAAGCTTTGGGAAATAAGCATCAATGGATGTATCTCTTTTGTAATTTCTTTTGTGTAGTTTTTAGTAGAACATTAAAGGAAGGTGTAAATATTAAAATAAGGGGTGCTAATGTACAAAAACAAGTCACACCTTCTGTTCTTGCCGGTTGACTCGCTTGTCAGTTGACTCCACGACGCTCACACGCCTCCTTCCTCACGTCGATACGTGCTTGGTTCTTTCGAAGCAATCTGCACCTGCAAAAGAGAGAGGGGCGCCCTAGAGGCCGTTTGCACTTCGACGCTCAAGTCCATAGTGGGCAAGTAACACCAAGTGTATTGAGTTTCTCTGTGTTTAGGTCTACAAACTGCGTACCTTTGTGAAGTATTTTACTGTCCCTTATATAGTTTAGGGTTTACTGCGCCGCTAGCCCTAATTAGGGTTCCCTGCGCTGCTAGCCATATTTAGGGTTTACTGGAATACCCCTACGCCACTATTATCCAATCTTAGGGTAATCTAGCACATAAGGTTTCCTTCTCTGGAGTGCAAACTCTAACAGGGTGACCACCTGGATGCCTCCTTGTGTAACATCCCGCCAAATTCTTTTCATATTTACAAAATGAAATAAAGGTAAAACAATAATATCGAAGTGAACATATGTATATAGGTATAATGAAATTTCTCCTCACAGGGAGTTTAGTACATAACCAGTCAGTTTTCCAAACTTAAACAAAATACAGCAAAATAGAAAAACAGGCGATCTCCTAACAGAAAACAGGCGATCTCCTATCAGAAACAGAAAACAGGCGATCGCCTAACAGAAAACAGAAACAGGCGATCTCCTTCCGGCGACCACTCACTGAGGAGCTCTACTTCCTGCAACATCATCTGCTCCCGTGTAAATTATACACGATCATCACAGGTTTAAGAAAACATCCACAAAACAAAAACGCAGGGTAAGCTAGATATTTGAAAGAGAATTTAGATATGAAACTTTAAAATCAAGATAAAACAAATTTAAGACACCCATGTAAAAACCATCTACTTTCTCATTCCCTTCACATGACCATCAAGTAATCACATATTTCACAATTTTCTCAAGAGTCGTTCAATTCACATAATCCATCAAGTGTCTATCAATTTCAATGTTTCTCATTTCTCACGTCAGACTTCCACTGACTCATCACACACAGACACTTGACACTACTTCCAGAAGACACGTGCATTGACTAGACTCAGAGATCTGCACCTGTCATACTACACTGCTGTAAAGTTCCCACAGCTATGCGCATCAACATAATCTCAATCTCAATCTCATCACTCTCCTAGTATGACAGGGTGAATCCACACAACAGGTCAAGTAGTTATCTTTCAAACAACTTACCCATAGGTATGAACCTCCATCGACTCTCAACGCCTGAATAACTTCGTCTATATGATTCCATTATATCAGGAGAGTCAGGATATCTCATTATAGAAATCACCGATCAATGCACATCCTACACGATCTTACACGGTATTTTCTTTCTTGAAAATACTATGCCTTGATCCCACATTCACAACATTCAACACATCATATAAAACTTAAATGAACGATTCCAATCACAGCAACAATCATTCCAAGGTTCAGATTTTCGAATATCACATTTCAATCTCAAAAAGTTTCAAACGACACTAAAACAGGGGAGTTCGAAATCAACATTTAAAACCGGCGATCACGTCGCCCCACACATAAAAACAGAGCATCGTGAAAAGGAATATGAAAACCGGCGACCACGTCGCCCTCACTTCAGAACCTACTCGCCTAACGTTTTTATAAACGAAAATGCTAGCTTCCCTTACCTGAACTTGCGCAAAACACCAAGAGCTCCAAAACCCAGCGAAGCTTAAAGATGCCTTAACTCTGTTTTAGCGTCCGGTTTGGAGAACTTGCAGAGAACCTCCCAGGTGTCCAAGTGCAGTCGTCGCTCGTCATACTGGTGCTTGAGGATGCCTGAATCACAGCGCGAAGGAGAGAAAAGAGAAGGATGAAGGTAAACTCACTCTGTCACTCTTGAACCACTGCAACGTTCTTTTCCTCTCAGAAGTGAGTTTTTGAATCTAAACCAACTTGTCCACAATTGCCGCTGCCACCACCCACTCTGCAGGAAAGCTTGCGTGCACGCTTCCCTGAACAGTACGGCCACGTGTGTCTCTGTGCATGCCAACTCTCTAATGTCACTATTCTGAACCACCCTTTTTGTCTACGTGTCGCGCGTGCAGGACGTCTCATGCTGGGAGCCTGGGTCCCACCTTATCTGTGTGAAACTCGACATCGCGCGATAACCTTCCACCGATGACTGCTCGCGCGATGACTATCCACCGATGTCTCATCCTGGTGGATGACCGATGTCTTTCTCTGGAAGACGACCGATGTCACGCCCTGGCGCTGCCCTCATGCCTCGCGCCCTGGCGATGCCCGACGACACATCGCCACGCCTTGCTGAAGGTTCTTCATCCCACTATGTTACGTCCAAGGTATCATCTCCACATGACTTGGTGACGTCGGTAGCTTCACATTTCCAAGAGTAGATCAGCACTACTCCTCGTGCGCCCATGCATGCAACACTAAGAACGATTTCTTATGCTCAAGCATAGAGCTTCGCATGCACAGCGTATCTAAGGCTTAACCCACACCTTGATACGCGTGGTTTTTGGAACCCACTATGGTTGATCCAGTATCTTGACCACATACTGAGTGCACTTTCGGCGATCATGTGCACCATAGGCGATTGGCGTTCATGTACACTACAGGGGATTGGCGTTCATGTGTAGTCTAGGCGACAGGCGATTATGTACTAACCAGGCGATCTCATAGTCTTCTAAGCTACACTTTCCTTCCTTTTTATTTTAAATAAAAACATACTTAGAATTCATTTAAAATATATTCCTTTTATTCCAATTTAATTTTACAGGTCCTTACACCTTGTGCACCTAATCTCTGGGGCCACCTGTTCTGGGAGTGCCTTCACTATTCACGTGCCATGCATGTAGCTTCATTGGGAAAACCCTAGTTCTGGTGAGTACTCATCCCCTCAGGACTCTACACCTAACTGTGCTCTCCCTGCTACCCGTATAGGCTCTTCGTGATCCAGGCTTCTCTCTACCTCTGGGTATTTAACTGGTCATTGGCCCAATCTGGGAACCAATCTTAGCTGTTCTGTTTACGCTGTTCAAATCACCCAAGACCGATGTCACCTCGCCACACTCTGTTGCCAAGGACTCCTCGACCTGCCTGTTGCCGAGGACTCCTCAACCCGCGGAGTGACGAAGACACATCAGCCCTTTCTGGTAATCGTCACGCTCTCTCCATAGGCAGATGACTAATCACCCCACTCTGTAGGCTGGTGACTAATCACCCCACTCTGTAGGCTGATGACTAGTCACCCCACTCTGTAGGCTGATGACTAATCACCCCTCTCTGTAGGCTGATGACTAATCACCCCTCTCATCGATACCACCTGTGGGGTCCATTCCACGTGGCTTTGGCCCTTGCTGTGGGATCCAGCTGACGTCCGAGGACTGGTCAGTACACAAGCCCCCCAGTCTCAAGCTATTAACTTATTTCAGCGAAGAGACTAAGTGATGGGCGAGGACTGGTCGGTACACAAGCCCCCTAGTCTCGAGCTGTTAACTTGTTTCAGCGAAGAGACTAAGTCATTGACTCGGGCGACCTATGTGGCTCTGCGCATAAGTACGTGAACAGTGCGCTGAAAGGACACTTCACCAACCCCCCTTTCATCCGCTAACACGTGGCTGCATCAACGGTCCGAGATTCATAACGTTTGCGCTCCCTAGGGCTACGTTAAACCTCTTCAAAACCCCGCACCACTTCACTGTTTCATCACTTTGCATTCTCACCTTCTGTAAACTGTATCTTCCAGCGCACGCTCTCTTCTTCTCACCAGGCTTTTCACACTTCTCCGCCCTTGCTCAACCAAAGGTATGATTTTTATGTCTTCTCCTCCTTCATAACATAATCTGGATCATCCATATGGCATGCTGTAACTGTTCTGGGCCTGTGTGTGGTTTGTGCATTCTAGGGTTTTCGTTCTTCTTTTCTGGGTTTGTTCCACCTTCGAGTCTTCGTCCACCATTGTTTTCTTCTAAGTCTTTTTCTTTTCCTGCCTCTCATTTGTTTAGATTCGAGATGGCCAGAACCAAAACTACCTCCAACCCTCCTCCAACCGTAGCGGTTGATTACAGGGCCCTCTACCCATGGGCTTCTGAGGATCTCCTTGCTGAGACCTCCAAACTCACATCCTGTGAGGATCTTCGCAAGCACAGGGATGACGAGAATGAAATCAAAGGACGCGTCTTTGGCAGGGAAACTGATGCGTACGTCTCTGTGCGACCCTGTACCGAAAACGAACCCGTGTGCACCGATGATCGCTGCAACAACGGGGAACCGTTCTTCTTCTTCTACGCCACCATTTTCAAACGAGTCAAAGTCCGCCTTCCCTTCACCGGGTTCGAGAGGACTTTGCTCACAGAGCTGAATGTGGTGCCTGCCCAACTGCACCCCAATAGTTGGGCCTTTATCAGGGCGTTTTCCGTCCTTTGCAACAACCTAGGGTTCACCCCTTCCGTCGACGTATTTCTTTACTTCTTCGAGGCGAAGAGCCCTGGCAAGAAGCTTTGGGTGAGCCTGAATGGGGTGGTAGGGAGAGTCCTACTCACTCTCTTCTCTCAGTCGTACAAGAACTTCAAAGGAAGGTTCTTTCGAGTCTGCTGTAGCTCCTACGACTCCACCATGCTCGATGGGTTCCCATTATATTGGGTGGAGAAGTTGAAGTTCAAGAAATCGCGCAGGCTCGAAGAGTTGACTGTCCCTGACCAAGAACTCTGCCAGACCATCTCCAGCTGGGGCGTGGTGTTTGACACCGCCTAGCTGATTAAACATGAATATGACGCCGAGACACTCAGCGTGTACATTGGTACATCATCTCCGTCTTGCACTTAACTATTTGTATACTGCATATTTGTCTTCCTCACCCCTTTTTTGTTGTCCAATGCAGACATGGTGCTCAGCGCTGAGAAGAAGAGAAGGCTAGCCGAGGTGCTGAATCGCCGCAATGCTAGCGCCTCAGCCCCTGCAGGTCCTTCCTCACCTGCGGCTGCTGTCCTGGAACCTATTGCTGAAAAATCCAAGAGGGCAGCCCCTGTTGAGGTTTCCGACGATGAGGACACCTACTCTAGCCTTGTCTTCAAGAGGAAAAGGGTGGGGACTGCTGCGGAGGTCTCCTCAGCCACAGAAGGGCACCCCTCATCCTTTAGGGAGCACCCTCCCAGCGCTTCGTCCCCTCCCGAGCCAATCTTAACCCTTGAGGAGGGTGGGGAGAGTGCTCCTCCTACTAGCCAGATGCCTTCTGCCCCAGAGCTGCCTTCTTTACTCCAAAGATCCCTTACGCAGATGCCTGGCCAGGCTGCTTTGGAGGCCATGGACAGAAGTTCCCTCGAGCACCTCCTTAGTCATGGTCTTGGGGAATTCCTGGCTGCTTCCAACTTCTTGCTGGTCAAGGGCAGCGCTGAGGCTGAACTGCTCGAGAAGACCACCCAACTGGAGAAAGAGCTGAGCAAAAGGATCTCCAACTCCGCCAAGCTGCTAAGCGCGAGACTGCCCTTAATCAAGAACTGGGTAGTCTCCGCCAATCTGAGAAGGAGACCAAGAAGCTCCTCTTCTCCAAGGGGCAGGAGGCCCTCCAGCTTGAGGCCAAGATCCTCCCCCTCCGCAACAAGATCATCGAACTGGAAGAGCAAGCGGAGGGGGCTCAAGCCAAAATGATAAAGCTGGAGGAAAGAGCTACCAACCGAGAAGTTCAGCTGGGCAAGGTTGAGGAGGAACTTGCCCAACAAATTGAATTGCTGAAGAGGACTAAGACTGAGCTTACTGAAGACGCCGCCGACGCCTATGGGGAAGGCTTTGGTGATGCCCTTGCTCAGGTTGCCTGCGTGCATCCTGATATGGACCTCTCACCATACTCTGCAACCATGCAGGTAGTTGACAGGCAAATAGTGCCCAGATAGGTCTTCTGAGTAGTTGTATCTAGTGGCTGAACATCTTGTAATTACCCTCCTATGTAATGTAATTACCTTGCTTTCAATCTTCTTTGCTTCATACAGCACTTTGCTTGCCTTTGTGTTTTTGCAGCTTATTCAACTGTTTGACATGCTTTATATCTTGTGGAACTCACGATCGCACCTGCCAAAATGAATTTTAGGTAGCACGATTTCTACTGATTTCACTAGCGAACCCTTATGTTAATCTGGGAGTTCTCACTCGGAGGGGAAGGTGTTCCTTGCGAACTCTCTTACCGCTCACGAGACCTCTAACCCCAACTAATAGGTTTTGACTGACCTCTCATCGCCCATGGGCGAGGGAGGATTTAACTGGGTGAACCCTTTCACATTGGAAGTTCTCACTCGAAGTGGAGGTGTTCTCTACGAACCTACCTCTCCACTTACGAGACCTCTAACTCCAAGTGATAGATTCTAACTGACCTCACATCGCTCTCAGGCGAAGAGGATTTCTTTGGGCGAACCCTTCTTTCACATTGGAAGTTCTCACTCGAAGTGGAGGTGTTCTCTACGAACCTACCTCTCCATTTACAAGACCTCTAACTCCAAGTGACAGGTTCTAACTGACCTCACATCGCTCTCAGGCGAGGAGGATTTCTTTGGGCGAACCCTTTTTTCACATTGGAAGTTCTCACTCGAAGTGGAGGTGTTCTCTATGAACCTACCTCTCCACTTACGAGACCTCTAACTCCAAGTGACAGGTTCTAATTGACCTCACATCGCTCTCAGGCGAGGAGGATTTCTTTGGGCGAACCCTTCTTTCACATTGGAAGTTCTCACTCGAAGTGGAGGTGTTCTCTACGAACCTACCTCTCCACTTACGAGACCTCTAACTCCAAGTGACAGGTTCTAACTGACCTCACATCGCTCTCAAGCGAGGAGGATTTCTCTGGGCGAACCTTTCTTTCACATTGGAAGTTCTCACTCGAAGTGGAGGTGTTCTCTACGAACCTACCTCTCCACTTACGAGACCTCTAACTCCAAGTGACAGGCTCTAATAACATTGTACAAACACATCAAAAATATATATATTTAACTGAATTTTATTGGGTGACCTCATTAAAAACCCTTAAAAAGGGAAAAAAGAGTGTCCCCTGTATTGTGTAGTGTACAAGATTACATGGCTTTAACTGAAATAAAACTCCACGTGGGTCGCATTCCATGTTCGAGGAATCGGACCTCCTTCTAAAGTCTCAAGTCTATATGCTCCATTCCCTAGGGCCTCTGTCACTCTGAAAGGACCAGTCCACTTAGGGGATAGCTTGTTCTCTATCTGGTATGGAGACGCCTTGCGCATGACGAGGTCTGCCACCTGGAACAGCCGAGCTCTCAACTTTGAACTGTGTTTGAGCTCGACTCTCCTCTTCAGCACCTAAGCCTTGATTCCTGCTTCTTCCCTAGCTTCATCCAAGAGATCAAGATTCACCTTCCTCTCTTCATTGGACTCCTCAGCCACAAAGTTCTGGAAACGCGGCGAGTTCTCCTGGATCTCCACAAGGATCATGGCATCTGAACCATACACCAAACTAAAGGGAGTCTCCTTGGTAGTGGACTGGGGAGTAGTATGGTAGGCCCATACAATTCTGGGAACCTCTTCAGCCCACCTTCCCTTTGCTTTCTCCAGCCTTCTCTTCAGTCCTCTGAGGAGGACTCGGTATGCTGACTCGACCTGCCCATTGGTCTGTGGGTGCTCGACTGATGCAAACACCTGCTTGATCCCTAACTATGTACATATCTTCCCCAATTGTTGGCTTGCAAACTGCGTGCCATTGTCAGACACTAAACGCTTAGGCACCTCGAAGCGGCATACTATATTCTTCCACACGAAGTGCTGGACCTTCTGCGCTGTGATCTGTGCTACTGGCTTAGCTTCAATCCACTTTGTGAAATATTCTATGGCGACCACGAGGTACTTCATCTGCCGTACTGCCAAAGGGAAAGGCCCCAAGATGTCGATTCCCCATGTGTGAAACGGCCAGGGGCTGTATATCGACCTGAGCTCCTCTGGTGGTGCCTTAGGCCAATCAGCATGCAACTGGCATTGCTTGCACTGCTGAGCATACCTAGTACAATCTTCCCTCATCGTTGGCCAATAGTACCCTGCTCGAATGGCCTTAGAGGCCAGAGCCTGACCTCCGATATGACTACCATAGATGCCTTCATGGAGCTCTGCCATTATCCTCACACACTGCTCGCCATGCACGCAGACTAAGATGGGGTGGGTAAACCCATGTCTGTACAACTCGCCTTCAATGAGCGTGTACTTGGACGAGTTTTTCTTTATCCTCTTTGCCTCCGTCGGCTCTACTGGGAGCATTCCATCCGCTATGTAATGCTTATAGGGCGTCATCCATGTCTCTCCACTCTGTAGTAGGCAGACCTGCGATGACTCTACCTCCATTAGCATGCATGCGTTGACTCGTGGTTTCTTCAAAGTTTCTTGAGTCAACGAGTGATGACTCCTCTTCTCACCATCTGAATGGCTGATCTGATGGACTCCCACCAAGTTATCAGCTGTATAAGTACGAGGCGCCCTCAGAGTCTCCTGGATGACTGTCCTCTGTCTGCCCCCTTTGCCTGAGCTGGCGAATTTGGCCAACAAGTCAGCTCTGGCATTCTGTTCCCTGGGCACGTGTACTAGTTCAAATGATTCAAACGTACTCTTCAATCTTTGGACATACTCCAGGTAAGAGCCCATCTGTGGGTCTTTGGCCTGGTACTCTCCCGCCACTTGACCAGTGACCAACAGTGAGTCACTCTTGGCCATAAGGCTCTGCGCTCCCATTTCCTTAGCCAACAACATCTCGGCGATCAAAGCCTCATACTCTGCCTGGTTATTGCTGGCTTTGAAAGCGAACCGCAGGGCCTGCTCTATCAACAACCCTTTAGGTCCTTCCAGGATAACCCCTGCTCCACTACCTTGCTGATTCGAGGACCCGTCTACTGACAATACCCACTTGAAGCTGGGCCCCTCCTGTTGGGCCTCGGTTGAGGACATCTCGGCCACAAAGTCAGTGTAGACCTGTCCTTTGATCGGGCCCCTGGGTTCATACTGGATGTCGAATTCTGACAACTTGACCGCCCAACGCACCATTCTTCCCGCCACATCAGGCTTCTGCAGGACCTTACATATCGGTAAATCTGTCATCACCACCACTGTAAAGCTCTGAAAATAGTGGCGAAGTCTTCTGGCTGAGAACACCACTGCTAATGCTGCCTTTTCTATGGTTTGGTATCTCGTTTCAGGCCCCTGCAAAACTTTGCTAACAAAATAAATGGGCTTCTGGCTCTGTTCCTGCTCTTGAACCAAAACAGAACTCACCGCCCTATCTGTAACTGCAAAGTACAGCCGCAGGGATGTGCCGAGCTGAGGCTTGCACAAGACTGGCGGGCTGGCCAGATACTCTTTAAGCTTGAGGAAAGCCTGCTCACATTCTATAGTCCAGGCGAATCTACTGTTCCTTCTAAGGCATTGGAAATAAGGGTGGCCTTTGTCTCCTCCGGCTGACACGAACCTGGAGAGTGCAGCCATCCGACCTGTCAACTGTTGCACTTCTTTGACCGATATCGGGCTCCTCATGGCTATGATCGCTGCACACTTGTCTGGGTTGGCCTCGATCCCTCTTTCCGTAAGCAAAAACCCAAGGAACTTGCCTGCTTCCACCCCAAAGACGCACTTCTCTGGATTCAACTTCAGCCTGTACTTTGCTATCGTATTAAATAGCTCCTCCAAGTCGTCAACATGCTGATCTCGTGCCTGGGACGTCACCACCATGTCATCTACATAGGCCTGCACATTGCGTCCCAGCATGGGGGCAAGGACCTTGTCCATCAGCCTTTGATACGTGGCACCCGCGTTCTTCAGCCCAAATGGCATGACTCTGTAGCAGTAGCACGACAGCTCTGTCATGAACGCAGTCTTGTTCTCATCCATCGGGTGCATCTTGATCTGATTGTACTCAGAGAATGCGTCCAAGAAGCTAAGTAACCTGCAGCCTGAGGCACTGTCTACTAGGGCATCTATGTTGGGCAGAGGGTAGGAGTCTTTCGGACAGGCCTTGTTGAGATCTGTGAAGTCTACACACATCCTCCACTTCCCATTGGCCTTTTTTACCAGAACGACATTTGCAAGCCACTCAGGATACTATATTTCCTGTATGTGGCCTGCTTTCAGCAACTTCTGTGTTTCCTCCCTGATGACCTGTCTTCGTTCATCATTGAACTTCCTTCTCCTTTGGCGGACTGGTCTGACTTGAGGATTTAATGCCAGGCGATGGCATAGGAAATCAGGGTCAATGCCTAGCATGTCTGACGGGGACCAGGCGAAAGCGTCCAAATGCTTTCCGATAACCCCCGCTACCTGGTCTTGGGTCTCCTGAGATAGGGACTTACCCAGCTTGACAATCTTCCCCCCGATCTCCTTCTCCACGACCCCCTCTGCTGGTTCAGGTCGCCTTGCCCGGGCGACCTCTGCTCGTGTGACCCCGACGTCACCTCGGGGCAGATCTGCTTCATCGACACCTCCTCCCGGTGGTGAGGTGGTCACCATGCAGACTCCCCTCTTCGTCTTGAGGCTATTCTTATAGCACCTTTTAGCCTCTTTTTGATCTGACTTGATGGTTACCACCATCCTCTCTATCGAAGGCAACTTCATCTTCATGTGCCTTGTGGAGACCACAGCCCCTAGCCTGTTTAGGGCTGGTCTGCCCAGAAGTATGTTGTAGGCAGATGGGGCGTTCACTACGAGGTACCTGATGTTCTCTGTGCGGGAAGCCACTCCATCAGTGAAAGTGGTCCTCAGCTCAATGTAACCCCGCACTTCCACTTGGTCTCCTGCGAACCCATACAAACAGCTGACGTAGGGTCACAGCTGATCAGGAGACAACTGTAACTTGTTGAACGTCGACCAGAACATCACATCGGCCGAGCTTCCTTGATCTACTAACACCCGGTGCACCTTGCGTGCAGCAGTGACAACTGAGATGACCACCGGATCGTTATCATGGGTGATAACATCTCGGCGATCAGCCTTTGTGAAGACGAGGTCGATGTCTGGGAAATGATCTTCCTTGCAGGTCTCCACTGCCATCACCGAACGTGCATACTTCTTACGTTGCGAAGAAGTGCACCCTCCTCCTGAGAACCCACCTGATATAGTGTGGATCTCACCATGTATGGGCACTTCGTGCCCCTGGTCTGTCCTTGGTACAACGACCGCCTCGCCCTCTGATGCCTCCTTCAGGTAGTCATTCAAGAACCCACTCTTCACTAACTCGTCCAATTGGTGGCCCAGGGCTAGGCAATTTCGAATGGGGTGACCAAAGGCCTGATGGAATTCGCACCATGCGTTTTTGTTGGGCCCCAACCTCTTGTCACTCTTTGGGGGCATCTTCAACCTTTCTGCCACATTAGGAATGACAATCAGTTCCTTCAGCTCCACCACAAATTCATGCCTAGGGGGCATGTCATCCTTGCCTCACGCCCTAGGTTGTGGTTTTCGGGGCTCATAGGGCTTCTGTTTCCCTTGAGCCTTCTTCTCTGTGGTCGCCTCATGCACCCACAGGGGTTGAGGCCGACTAGGCGCTTGGGGCCTTAACGAGACTGCGCTTTCTTGCTTCTCGCTGAGTTCTCCCTCGGCGACAATGTGGGCCACGACACGTCGTTTTATGGCACCGAAAGTCTTAGGGTGGCTGCGTATCAAAGACTCGCTGAAAGGCCCCGGCAATACGCCCTTCCTGAAAGCGTGCACCACCATGTCTTCATCCTTGGTGTGCAACCTTACCACCATCGCCCCAAACCTGTTGAGGTAATCTTTAAGGGACTCCCTCTGGTGCTGCTTTACATCGAAGAGATCGTAGGACACTGGTGGGGGGGCCCTGTAGACAAGATATTGCTTCCTGAAAAGCGCGGAGAATTGCGTGAAAGACATGATATGTCCCTCAGGCAAACTCACGAACCATTCTAGCGCAGTTCCTGTCAGTGTGGCCATAAAAAGCTTACAGTGAACTGCGTCGGACCCTCCTGACAACATCATCTACGTATGGAAAGCAGTGAGATGTGTTTCAGGATCTTCTTTCCCGGTGAACACGGTCTTAGGCCCTACAAAGGTGGCTGGGACCACCGTGTTCATAATTGCCTGGGAGAAAGGCATGGGAAAGGCCTTTGGGGGCACTGGCGGGGCTCGATCATCCTCCCCACGATCTTCAGCTTGTTGTATGTGTTGCAAATTCAAGCATAGCTCCTCATTCGCTCGGTGCAACTCTTCATTCCTGGCCTGTGAGGCGGCCAGGTCTTCCTGCATACGCGCCTGGTGCGCTCTGGACTCCGCCACCGTCTCCTGGAGGGCGCGCATCCCCCATAAGCTGTTGCATGGTAACGTTGTCGCCTCCATTTGGTGGAACGGACCCGTGTCTTGTATTCCTCATCTTCTGTGGTTTTTTCTCTCACTCTCGTGTATGGGACCTTGTTTTACTCCGGCCCCACGGGGGCGCCAAATGTTCTTACCGGTTGACTCGTCTGTCAATTGACTCCACGACACTCACACGCCTCCTTCCTCACGTCGATACGTGCTTGGTTCTTTCGAAGCAATCTGCACCTGCAAAAGAGAGAGGGGCGCCCTAGAGGCCGTTTGCACTCCGACGCTCAAGTCAATAGTGGGCAAGTAACACCAAGTGTATTAAGTTTCTCTGTGTTTAGGTCTAGAAACTGCGTACCTTTGTGAAGTATTTTACTGTCCCTTATATAGTCTAGGGTTTACTGCGCCGCTAGCCCTAATTAGGGTTCCCTGCGCTGCTAGCCATATTTAGGGTTTACTGGAATACCCCTGCGCCGCTATCACCCAATCTTAGGGTAATCTAGCACATAAGGTTTCCTTCTCTGGAGTGCAAACTCTAACAGGGTGACCACCTGGATGCCTCCTTGTGCACCTAATCTCTAGGGCCACCTGTTATGGGAGTGCCTTCACTGTTCATGTGCCATGCATGTAGCTTCATTGGGAAAACCCTAGTTCTGGTGAGTACTCGTCCCCTCAGGACTCTACACCTAACTGTGCTCTCCCTGCTACCCGTATAGGCTCTTCGTGATCTAGGCTTCTCTCTACCTCTGGGTATTTAACTGGTCATTGGCCCACTCTGGGAACCAATCTTGGCTATTCTGTTTACGCTGTTCAAATCACCCAAGACCGATGTCACCTCGCCACACTCTGTTGCCGAGGACTCCTCAACCTGCCTGTTGCCGAGGACTCCTCAACCCGCGGAGTGACGAAGACACATCAGCCCTTTCTGGTAATAGTCACGTTCTCTCTATAGGTTGATGACTAATCACCCCACTCTGTAGGTTGATGACTAGTCACCCCACTCTGTAGGCTGATGACTAATCACCCTCTCTGTAGGCTGATGACTAATAACCCCTCTCTGTAGGCTGATGACTAATCACCCCTCTCATCGATACCACCTGTGGGGTCCATTCCACGTGGCTTTGGCCCTTGCTGTGGGACCCAGCTGACGTCTGAGGACTGGTCAGTACACTTTCCATGTGACATAAAAAGTAGGTGTAGGTGTAGTTTTAGGAGGTGCCAAAGTAGAAATGAAGTCACACCTCCCTTGTGACATGTGTTTTGGCTCCAAATTCAAATGTTTCTCATTTGAATTTTCCCACTTTAATTTCAGCCCTCTCACACTATAAATAGAGGTGCTATGCTCATGTAAAATAAGATTGAATTTAGAGAAAACTTACTATACACAAATTTGTGTGAGTGTGAGAATTGCTTTCTCCTTCCTAGTCTCATCTTGTGAGTTTTGGGAGCTCTCAAGTGGCGGTAAATCTGCACTTATCTTGGATCATCACCTCCAAGTGGAGTGTCCATTCCCAATCCATGGCTACAACCACATAAGTTTCATCTTCTTTCATCTTCCATAGTCATTTCAATCGGTAGTTTTGATTCTATGCCTTGTTCTTCAATTTCAATCGGTTCTTTTGTTTCAATTTGTGTTTCTATTCAGTAATTCTGTTTTCCTTTCCAATTCTGTTCTGTTTTTGTGTTCTTCCTATATCAATTTTTGTGTACAAGGATATAGCACTCATAGTTGAGTTTGGTTCATCATTTTGGAAGGCATTGTCTCCATTGATGATTCCTTAAGCTTCCTTGAATTTGTGTGTTGTTTTAATTCTATTTTTGTGCTTAATTTCAATTCTGTTTCCAGCTTTGTTTTGCACCATTCAAATCTGGATTCTGCACCTTAATTGTCATCCATTCATATCTCTAATTGTGTTTTAACCTTGGACCTTTGGAAATGAACCTTCACATCTACTTAACACTTGTTAAGTTAATGTCCAGTGGGAATTTTCCTTAGGTGACTCACCTTAAATTGCTAAGAATCTTGATCCTAATTCTTAAAAGTGTCACAAATATAATTGTTCTTGCCGGTTGACTCTCCTGTCGGTTGACTCTACAACACTCACACGCCTCCTTCCTCACCTTGATAAATGCTTGGTTCTTTCGAAGCAATTTGCACCTGCAAAAGAGAAAGGGGCGCCCTAGAGGCCGTTTGCACTCCGACGCTCAAGTCAAGATGGGGCAAAAAACACCAAGTGTATTGAGTCTCTCTATGTTTAGGTCTAGAAACTGCGTACCTTTGTGAAGTATTCTATTGTCCCTTATATAATCTAGGGTTTACTGTGCCGCTAGCCCTAATTAGGGTTCACTGCACTGCTAGCCATATTCAGGGTTTACTGGAATACCCTTGCGCCGCTATCACCCAGTCTTAGGGTAATCTAGCATATAAGGTTTCCTTTTCTGGAGTGCAAACACTACAGGGTGACCACCTGGATGCCTCCTCGTGCACCTAGTCTCTGGGGCCACCTGTTCTGGGAGTGCCTTTACTGTTCACGTGCCATGCATGTAGCCTTTATTGGGAAACCCTAGTTCTGATGAGTACTCGACCCCTCAGGACTCTGCACCTAACTGTTCTTTCCCTGTCACACGCATAAGCTCTTCATGATTCAGGCCTCTCCCTACTTCTGGGCATTTAACTGGTCATTGGCCCACTCTAGGAACCAATCTTAGCTGTTCTGGTTGTGTTGCTCAAATCACCCAAGACCGATGTCACCTCGTCACACTCTGTTGCCGAGGACTGATCAACCCGCGGAGTGACGAGGACACATCAGTCCCTTCTGGTAATCACCCTTCTCTGTGGGGACACGTTGATGACTAATCACCCTTCTCTGTGGGGACACGCTGATGACTAATCACCCTTCTCTGTGGGGACACGCTGATGACTAATCACCCTTCTCTGTGGGGACACGCTGATGACTAATCACCCACTAATCCAAACTGCATGCGGGGTCCATTCCACGTGGCTTTGGCCCATACTATGGGACCCAGCTGACATGGTTCACCCTTTACTATCTATTCTTGGTGTCCAAGGTCTGGTCGGTACACAAGCCCCCCAGTCTCAAGCTGTTAACTTGTTTCAGCGAAGAGACTAAGTCATCGGCTTGGGCGACCTACGTGGCTCTGCATGTAAGGACATGAATAGTTCACTGATGGGACATCTCACCAACCCCCTCTTATCTGTAGACACGTGGCCGCATCAACGGTCGGGGTGTTTTTAACGTTTGCGCTTCTTTGCCTACGTTAAACCTCTTCAAAACCCCGCGCGCCCACACTGTTTCATCACTTTTCACTTGAGCCTTCAAACTTTCAAACTTCTCTTGAACGCTTTTACACTCCTCCATCCCCTACACTCGCGATCCTTCCCTTCGCTCACATAAAGGTATGGTTTTTAATCTTCTTCTCGCCTTTTGCTTCATGGTTCTGCCTTCTTCGCGTTTATTAACATATTAACTGCGCTGGGACTGTTTATGATTTCTGCATTCTAGGGTTTCTGTTCTTCATTTCTGAGTTTTGTTCTTCCTTTGAGTCTTCGTCCGCCATTGTTTTTTCGTCATTTTCCTCTAAACCCCTTTTCCTTCTTCCTACCTCTCATTTGTTTTAGATTCGAGATGGCCAGAACTAAAACCACCTCCAACCCTCCTGCAACCGCAGCGGTTGACTATCGGGCCCTCTACTCCTGGGCTTCTGAGGATCTCCTTGCTGAGACCTCAACCCTTACGTCCTATGAAGATCTTCGGAAACACCGGGATGACAAAAACGAGATCAAGGGGCGCGTCTTCGGTAGGGAAACTGACGCGTACATCTCAGTGCGTCCTTGCACTGCAGGTGAGCCCGTGTGCGCTGATGATCGTGGCAACGAAAGGGAGCCCTTCTTCTTTTTGTACGCCACTATCTTTAAACGAGTCAAAGTCCGCCTCCCTTTCACTGGGTTCGAGAGGGCTTTACTTACAGAGTTGAACGTGGCACCTGCCCAGCTACACCCCAACAGCTGGGCCTTCATCAGGGCGTTCTCCATACTTTGCAACAACCTAGGGTTCACTCCCTCGGTAGATATATTTCTATATTTCTTTGAGGCGAAGAGCCCTGGGAAGAGGCTTTGGGTGAGCCTGAATGGAGTAGCAGGGAGGGTCCTACTCAGACTCTTCTCACAATCATACAAAGGCTTCAAGGGGAAGTTCCTCCGAGTCTGCTGCAGCTCCTACGACTCCACTATGCTCGACGGGTTCCCATTATATTGGGTGGAGAAGTTGAAGTTCAAGAAACCCCGCAGACTCGAAGAGCTGACCACCTCTGACCGAGAACTGTGTCAAACTATCTCCAGTTGGGGCGTGGTGTTTGACACCACCCAGCTAATTAGGCATGAATACGACGCTGAGACCCTCAGCGTATACATCGGTATATTAACTTTGTCTTGCATCTAACTGTTTACATACTTCATGCTTTGTCTTTCTCACCCTTTCTTATTGTCCACTGCAGGCATGGTGCTCAGTGCTGATAAGAAGAAAAGGCTGGCAGATGTGCTAAATTGCCGCAATGCTGGTGGCTCGGGCCCTGCTGGCCCTTCATCGCCCGCTGTTGCTGCCCTAGAACTAGTTGCTGAAAAATCAAAAAGGGCAGCCCCAGTGGAAATTTCTGAGGATGAGGACACCTGCTCTGGCCTCGTCTTCAAGAGGAAAAGGGTGGAGGTTACTGCAGAAGTCTCCTCAGCAACAGAAGGGCGACCTCTATCCTTCAGGGAGCACCCCCCCAGCGCTTCGTCTCCCCCTGAGCCAATCTTGGTGCTTGAGGGTGGTGGGGAGAGTGCTCCTTCCACCAGCCAAATTCCTTCTGCCCCGGAGCTGCCTCCTCTACTCCAGCGGTCTCTTGCGCAAATGCCTGGCCAAGCTGTTTTGGAGGCCATGGACAGGAACTCCCTTGGGAATCTCCTCAGCCATGGTCTTGGGGAGTTCCTAGCTGCCTCCAACTTCTTGCTGGTCAAAGGAGGCGCCGAGGCTGAACTACTGGAGAAGGCTGCTGATCTCGCCGTGGACTCGAGCGTGGGGAGAATGCCTCGTCACTCCTTCGTTTGGCTTTCTAACTGTTGCGTGTCCTGCAAGGAGGCTCCAGGAACCTTCGACGGGACTGCAAGCGGTGCCTGCAAAACACGCGAACGGCGCCTCTAGCGGCCGTTGTAGCTCCGACGCTTAAGTCAGGCAACGGGAACACCAAAAAGTCTCTCTCAGATCTCTCTGTGTGAGACCGTGTGTGTGTGCCCTCAGTCCTCTTCGATTCGAAAACTGAGTGCTCTCTGTTTAGTGTTGTGTATTCTCAGGTAAAAATTGCATACCTGGTTTGGTGTTCTTCTTCCTCATATAAACCCGTGTAGCCCCTACAGGCTACCTCTAGGCCACTTAATTACCCTGCACTGTCGTTTCCACTCCCCAGGGTGCTTTGCGTGCCAGCCTTCTTCACTTGAGTGCCAAGTCTGACAGGGGAGGCCGCGTGGGTACCTCTGGACCCCTCGACTTCTGCGCCTATCTGCCCTACCTATTCTCTGGGAACATCTTTACCATCCACGTGGCAGACATGCAACCCACTGGGAGATTCCAACCTTAATGGGTTCTCGTCCCAGCGGGATTCTGCACCTAACTGCCTCTTCTCATCTTCCTGCGTGGTCGTCTCGCGACTAAGAACGCTCCCAGCTTCTGGGCGCTTCATCGATCATCGATTGCGTTGTTCACATCGCGCGGCCGATGTCACCTCAACACACACCGATGATCGATGTGATACTTCACGTCCTCGTGCTCTGCTTATGGGATCAGGCGAGGTCCTTGAGTAACATTCTCGCTGGGAGCCTGGGTCCCAGTTTAACACGTGTTGACAAGCAACCCCCGACGACTGATCATTCTCCATGCACCGATGATTGATCACAATGCATGCACCGATGACAGATCACTCTGAACGCACCGATGACTGATCGGTGCTTCGTCCCTTCTCGCGCTCTTCTTCCAGGCGCTTAAGTAGGAACTAATCTGCTGGTGGCGGTCACTTGGTAGCTGACCACTGATCGCCGTTCTTGAACGATCTCCACCCTGGTTCATCTGCCTTCACGTGCCACGCGTCACTCTGTGATTGGCCCACGTGGTCATCTGCTTCTGATGTCATCGCCTATCGATGACCGACCGGATCACAAGCCCCCCAGTCTCGAGCTGTGAACTCGTTCTCAGCGAAGAGACTAAGTGGTCTTCGTTGCCAAAGGGAAAAAGGAGCTCGAAGCTGATGTACCTGAGACCATGGCTGGTAGTGCCGAGGTTCTGATAGATGGGTTCCATGGGCTGGCAGCAGGTTCACTGCGTCCTTCCAGACTTGGACTCTATCCGACCTAGCCTCCAACATTTAGTGGCCGATGGCAAGCTCATTCCTCCTCCTTGAGCTTCTTCCCTTGCCACTTCTCCTTGTGTGTAATTTCTCTTGCTGCTACAAACTCCAGCGCTAAGTGCATAGAGGACCCGACCTCTGAAGATGATGCTTGTGTTTTGGGGGAGAGGACTGCTTCTTGATTGACCCCTCTTGCCTCAATCTCGCTGTAACAAGTCTAGGTTGTAAGGACCTGTAAAATTGAATTGGAATAAAAAGGGATTTATTTTAAATAAATTCTAAGTATGTTTCTATTTAAAATAAAAAGGAAGGAAAGTGTAGTTTAGAAGACTATGAGATCGCCTAGTTAGCACATGATCGCCGGTCGCCTACTACACATGATCGCCAGGGCGCGAGGCATGTGGACGTCACCAGGGCGCGCGAGGCATGCGGGCAACGCCGGGGCGCGAGGCATGCGGGCAACGCCGGGGCGCGAGGCATGTGGACGTCACCAGGGCGCGCGAGGCATGCGGGCAACACCGAGGCGCGAGGCATGCAGGCATCGCCGGGTCGCGAGAGGCATGCGGGCGTCGCCAGGGAGAGACATCGATCGTCTCCCATGGAGAGACATCGGTCGTTTCCCAGGAAGAGACATCGGTCGTCTTCCAGGGAGAGACATCGGTCGTTTGCCAGTTTGAGACCTCAGTGGATAGTCATCGCGCGAGCGGTCATCGGTGGAAGGTTATCGCGCGATGTCGAGTTTCACACAGATAAAGTGGGACCCAGACTCCCAGCATGACACGTCCTGCACGCGCGCCACGTGGACAAAAAGGGTGGTTCAGAATAGTGACATCAGAATGTTGGCATGCACAAGAGACAACAGTGGTCGTACTGTTCAGGGCAGTGGTTGGCATGCACAAGAGACAACAGTGGTCGTACTGTTCAGGGCAGTGGTTGGCAGGCACAAGAGACAACCGTGGCCGTACTGTTCAGTGAGAACGTACACTCAGGCTTTCCTACAGAAGGGGTGGCAGCAGCAGCATGCGTGGACAGGTAGGCTTGGATTCAAAAGCCCACTGCGGGAAGGCAAAGGAGGTTACAGTGGCTCAAGAGTGAAAGAGTGAGTGCATCTTCATCCCTCTCTTTTCTCTCCTTCGCGCTGCGATTCAGGCAACCTCAAGCACCATTACGACGAGCGACGACTACCATTAGAGCACCTGGAAGATTCTCTGCAAGTTCTACAAACCAGACACTAAAACAGAGCCAAGGCATTCTTTAAGCTTTGTTGGGTTTCGGAGCTCTTGGTGTTTTGCGCAAGTCCAGGTAAGGGAAGCTAGCTTTATCTTCAATAAAAGCCGTAGATTAGCTGTTTCTGAAGTGAGGGCGACGTGGTCGCCGGTTTCGTTTTCATCTTCGTGAATGCTCTGTTTTTACGTGTAGGGCGACGTAATCGCCGGTTTTAAATGTTGTCTTCTAAAATCCCCTGTTTTAGTGTCGCTTTGCACTTGTTCGAGGTTGATATGTGAAATACATGTGTTATTGGAAAGATCTGAACCTGGATACGTTTGTTGCTGTGGTAGAGATCGTTCATTTAAGTGTTGCATGGTGTATTGGGTGAATTGATGATCTTTTACTGTCCTGTGTGGACTTTCCTTGCTGTCCTGTGTGGACTTTCCTTGTTGTCCTGTGTGGACTTTCCTTGCTGTCCTGTGTGGACTTTCCTTGTTGTCCTGTGTGGACTTTGCTTGCTGTCCTGTGTGGACTTTCCTTGCTGTCCTGTGTGGACTTTGCTTGCTGTCCTGTGTGGACTTTCCTTGCTGTCCTGTGTGGACTTTACTTGCTGTCCTGTGTGGACTTTACAGTGGTGTGGTGTGTGTCTATGTGTGTTAAATCAGTGGAAGTCTGACGTAAGAAATGAGGAACTTTGAATTGATAGACACTTGATGCATTATGTGAAATAGAACGACTCTTGAAAATATTGTGAAATGTGTGATTTCTTGGCGATCAGGTGAAGGGAATGAGAAACTCTATAGTTTTACGTGGGTATCTTGAATTTGTTTTATCTTGATTTTAAAGTTCATATTTAAACTCTCTTTAAAATATCTAGCTTACCCTGCATGTTTTGGTTCTGTGGCTGTTTTCTTAAAACTGTGATGATCGTGTATAATTTACACGGGAGCAGATGATCTTCCAGGAAGTAGAGCTCCTTAGTGAGTGGTCGCCGGGGAAGAGATCGCCTGTTTCTATCTCTTTGTGGTGATCGCCTGATTTCTGTCCTGATAGCAGATCGCTTGTTTTGGGTCTTCTGTTAGGAGATCGCCGGTTTATGTATGGAGACCGTCGGTTTCGATGTATTTGACTGTATTTTGTTAAGTTTTGAAAGAATTTGACCGGTTATGTATTAAACTCCCTGTGAGGAGCAACTTCATTTTATATAAATACGTATGTTCACTTAAATATTATTGTCTTACCTTTAATTCATTTTATATTTATGAAAAGTATTTTGGCGGGATGTTACACTAATGGTATCAGAGCAGTTCGTCCTTAGGATG
The DNA here is from genome assembly GCA_013389735.1 of Phaseolus lunatus. NCBI lineage: Eukaryota > Viridiplantae > Streptophyta > Magnoliopsida > Fabales > Fabaceae > Phaseolus > Phaseolus lunatus. The sequence goes on from CM023867.1 coordinate 16,649,206, forward strand.
ACCTGAGGGCTGTGGATCCATTGTGTTTCTTCTGCTCATGAAATTTATTTGAGTTTAAAATAACAACTATAGTGAAAGGCTTTCAAACGTTTTTGTATTTAAATTTTGTGTGTGCTTTAGTGAATGTATGCCCTAACTGAAAATCTTAGTATTAAGAATGAGAGGATCTTGATAAAGTAGTGAGGGTGCACACTCATAACTGGATCGAGATGATTCTCAATCTTAATTCCAAAGGTTTGATGTTTAGCATACATTGAATTCTGGTGTGATTTATTTCGTTTTATTAAGTGTTTTGTAATTGATTGAAAGTGGTTGTTTGGATTGATGGTTGTATACCAGTAACTGTTCTGGTGTTTTACTAGAGATTATAAGTATCACGATTCTGTTGATGAGCTCAAGTTCTTAATGACTTTGAGATGCCGACCTTTGTAAGGTCTAGATGTTACCTCTTGAATGAATTGATTTCTCATCGATCTCATTCTTGTAGTTGTAGGGAATATAGAAAACCTATAGTTTCAAAATCTGAAACGAAGAGAGATGGCACATAGACCTCCTACCCCTCCCCAACCTTCTTCGGAAATGAGCCAAATTGCCAAGGCTATTGAGATGATGGCAACTGCCATCCAACAACAGAATGCAGCAATGGCTCAGAATCATCAGGCTGCAATGCACCATTGGGAAACTGCTCGGTCGGCTGAAACCGCTTCCCACGTCGGTCAGCCCCAGAATCAGATGGGACTGACCGAGTTCATGAGGCACAACCCACCCAAGTTCAGTGGGAATGCTACCCCTGATCAAGCAGATCAGTGGGTCAGAGAGTTGGAGAAAATCTTTAGGGTGACCTCCTGCCCTGAAGGGAGGAAATTGGTATTCGCTACCTATCTTCTATCTGGAGAAGCCGAGTTCTGGTGGATGGGAGCTCAGCAGATGATGGAAGCTAGAGCTGAAGTGTTAGACTGGGAGAGTTTCAGGGTGAGATTTCTGGAAAAATACTTCCCAGATAGTGCAAGATTTGCGAGGGAAGCAGAATTCCTCAGATTGGAGCAGGGGGAGATGTCAGTGAATGCTTATGCTGTTCAGTTTGAGTATCTCGCCCGATTCTATACCCAGGCGACCTCTGAGGCTTGGAGGTGTAGGAAATTTGAAGAAGGACTGAAGCATGAGCTGAAAAGGGCCATAGCACCTATGTGCATAAGAGAATTTCACGCCTTAGTGGAGAAGGCGATGATGGTGGAGACACTGGAGAAGAGCGACTCTCGGGTGATCAGGTCACACCCAGGGGGTTCTTCCAGTGAGAAGGCCAAGGTGCAACAACAGCAGAATAAGCCTTATGCGAGACCTCCACAGCATGGGGCAGAAGCAGCACTGCCCCAGTTTCAGCAGCAACAGCCATGGAAACTCAGATGTTCCCATTGTGGTGGGCCACACACATCCAATGTGTGCCCCAAGAGAAATTCAGAGAGAAGATGCTACATCTGCCGAAAGACGGGACACCTTGCTAGAGAATGTCCTAACGGGAATAGGGCGACTCAACCCAGTGGTTCCCAGTAGTTGAGGAACGAAGGCAGCAGACCTCAGGCAGCAGGGAGAGTGTTTGCCAGGTCTGGAGCGGAGGCGTCTCAGTCAGGTAACCTAGTACAAGGGGTTTGTTTATAGCTGGTAGATACTTTGGAGTTTTGTTTGTTTCTGGAGCGACACACTCTTTTGTGTCAAATCGGTGTGCAACCGAACTGGGCCTTCTAGTGGAGGAGCTGCCGTTTGAACGGTTGGTCTCTACACCTGCATCAGGACAGGTTTTGACCTCCCCAGTTCGCTCTGAAAGTTCAGTGATAGTAGAGGGACGCAGGTTCAAGGTGAATTTGATCTGCCTACCTCTTCAGGATCTGGATGTTATCCTAGGAATGGATTGGCTATCTGCCAATCACGTTCTCACTGTTTGCAGTAGGCAGAACGTGGTGTTTCCAGGCCCCCGAGAGTCAGATATGATATCTGCTCAGTGTGTATGGTCGGGGTGGATAGAAAGGGGCGCCGTACCTTGTGATCCTAACTCAAGAGGGAAGTGAAGAGTGATGAAGATGTGGGTTGTATGCATGTGGTGAAGGGTCCATGGATGTAGTTCCAGAAGAAATGCCTGGACTACCTCCTAAGAGAGAGATGGAATTCTCTATTGTTTTGGTACCTGGAGCTGGACCAGTGTCCATGGCTCCCTACATAATGGCTCCAGCTGAGTAGATGGAATTGAAGAAGCAAGTGTAAGTTAGTTTTGGTTGTACCAAGGTTTAGTTTCAGCTACGTATAAGTCATGGAGAGTAAATAAGCAGGATGCTGGGGGGTTTAAAGCTTAAGCATGTGTATCCATGGGAAGTACCAAAGTTAAGTTCCAAGAATGAAAGAATGAATTTTTTTTTTTTGAAGCTTAGAAGATGTTCATGTCGATGAAACAGCATGAGATGGTTCTAGCTTAAGCTTCACGCAGAATGGATGCTGTTTTGTTGATCGTGATTTGAAAGATGATTATGGAAATGGTGGGTTGAGATAAAAGGCTTCCGAAGCCGTAAGCCTCCTGAACTTGGCAAATGAGGATGCAGTTCTGCCTGTGAACGTAGAAGGGAAGGAGGTAATGGCTATGGATAGAATAAGGGTAAGCCGTGTTATGATGATGTTGAGTTCTTCTAGCAATGTTAGTAAATTGCAGAAAGTTGGAGGTGGGAGCAGAACTTTTCGTGCCTTGTGTTTCTAATGGGATGGGATTTGCAGCTAATCCTTTAGATGGGCAGTTGTGGTGGTCAGCGTTTCGTTTCTGATTTTAGAAACAATGCTGCATTGTCAGCTGTATCTGTTCTTCCAAGTCGGTGCTAGTATAGGGGTACTCTGGCGTGATGGTGGCGTTGCAGAATGCTGATTTAGATGAAAAACCTGGAGTGTGTCTCCAAGGCTGCTGGAGGTCCAGAACGATGAGTTGCTTGATAAAGAGGGACCGCAGAAACTAGAGGAATGGGTCTCTTCGTTTAGAGTGGCAACCACTGATTAATTTGGGTATGCGATATTCAGACCGCTTAACAGTCAAGCCATACTCTCCTGAACACCATTCAGGTCGCCCTCTTGAGTTTGAATCAGCAGTGTATGCCTGGTGGTATGATGAGTGGCGGGAAGGTGTTGTGACTGCAGCTAATGTCGGTAGTAGATGGATCTTCGCCGGATTGCTCTACCTTAGAAAGTGAATCATCATCCATCCCCAAAGTTGAAGTTGCTAAGAAGGTGAGAAGGAATCGTTTGGTTGGGAAACCCTTGTGGATCTGGAAAATATGAAGAGAATAACTTTGAGGGAGCCACTCTATGTCGCTCATGAGGACAAGGATAATAACTCTGGTAGAGGCAGTGATGATGTTGACAATGAGGAGAAGACCTTTGGAATTGTAGTTGGAGATCATTCATTTATGAAAGTGACACCGACCAAGGGTGTAGGACGAGCTATCAGATCGAAGGAACTGCCTCCTAAGTTAGTCGGGCCATATCAGATCTTAAGGAGGATCGGTCTAGTGACTTATGAAATCGCCCTACCTCTCCAATTAGCAAATCTGCATAATGTCTTTCACGTATCACAGCTGAGGAAGTACATGGCAGACCCTAGTCACGTGCTGGAAGTGGACGATGTGCAGATCAGGGATGACTTGTCCTTTGAAGCGAAACCAGTCAGGATTGACGATCGGCAAAGTAAACAGCTCAGAGGCAAGTGAAAGTGGTGTGGGATGAGAGATCGGGTGATTCAACTTGGGAGTTAGAAGAACCCATGAGAGAAGCCTATCCATACCTCTTTTCCTTGTAATTCAAATTTCGAGGACGAAAATTTATCTTGTTGGGGAGAATGTAAGGACCTGTAAAATTGAATTGGAATAAAAAGGGATTTATTTTAAATAAATTCTAAGTATGTTTCTATTTAAAATAAAAAGGAAGGAAAGTGTAGTTTAGAAGACTATGAGATCGCCTAGTTAGCACATGATCGCCGGTCGCCTACTACACATGATCGCCAGGGCGCGAGGCATGTGGACGTCACCAGGGCGCGCGAGGCATGCGGGCAACACCGGGGTGCGAGGCATGTGGACGTCACCAGGGCGCGCGAGGCATGCGGGCAACACCGGGGCGCGAGGCATGCAGGCATCGCCGGGTCGCGAGAGGCATGCGGGCGTCGCCAGGGAGAGACATCGATCGTCTCCCATGGAGAGACATCGGTCGTTTCCCAGGAAGAGACATCGGTCGTCTTCCAGGGAGAGACATCGGTCGTTTGCCAGTTTGAGACCTCAGTGGATAGTCATCGCGCGAGCGGTCATCGGTGGAAGGTTATCGCGCGATGTCGAGTTTCACACAGATAAAGTGGGACCCAGACTCCCAGCATGACATGTCCTGCACGCGCGCCACGTGGACAAAAAGGGTGGTTCAGAATAGTGACATCAGAATGTTGGCATGCATAAGAGACAACAGTGGTCGTACTGTTCAGGGCAGTGGTTGGCATGCACAAGAGACAACAGTGGTCGTACTGTTCAGGGCAGTGGTTGGCAGGCACAAGAGACAACCGTGGCCGTACTGTTCAGTGAGAACGTACACTCAGGCTTTCCTGCAGAAGGGGTGGCAGCAGCAGCATGCGTGGACAGGTAGGCTTGGATTCAAAAGCCCACTGCGGGAAGGCAAAGGAGGTTACAGTGGCTCAAGAGTGAAAGAGTGAGTGCATCTTCATCCCTCTCTTTTCTCTCCTTCGCGCTGCGATTCAGGCAACCTCAAGCACCATTACGACGAGCGACGACTACCATTAGAGCACCTGGAAGATTCTCTGCAAGTTCTACAAACCAGACACTAAAACAGAGCCAAGGCATTCTTTAAGCCTCGTTGGGTTTCGGAGCTCTTAGTGTTTTGCGCAAGTCCAGGTAAGGGAAGCTAGCTTTATCTTCAATAAAAGCCGTAGATTAGTTGTTTCTGAAGTGAGGGCGACGTGGTCGCCGGTTTCGTTTTCATCTTCGTGAATGCTCTGTTTTTACGTGTAGGGCGACGTAATCGCCGGTTTTAAATGTTGTCTTCTAAAATCCCCTGTTTTAGTGTCGCTTTGCACTTGTTCGAGGTTGATATGTGAAATACATGTGTTATTGGAAAGATCTAAACCTGGATACGTTTGTTGCTGTGGTAGAGATCGTTCATTTAAGTGTTGCATGGTGTATTGGGTGAATTGATGATCTTTTACTGTCCTGTGTGGACTTTCCTTGCTGTCCTGTGTGGACTTTCCTTGCTGTCCTGTGTGGACTTTCCTTGCTGTCCTGTGTGGACTTTCCTTGTTGTCCTGTGTGGACTTTGCTTGCTGTCCTGTGTGGACTTTCCTTGCTGTCCTGTGTGGACTTTGCTTGCTGTTCTGTGTGGACTTTCCTTGCTGTCCTGTGTGGACTTTACTTGCTGTCCTGTGTGGACTTTACAGTGGTGTGGTGTGTGTCTATGTGTGTTAAATCAGTGGAAGTCTGACGTAAGAAATGAGGAACTTTGAATTGATAGACACTTGATGCATTATGTGAAATAGAACGACTCTTGAAAATATTGTGAAATGTGTGATTTCTTGGCGATCAGGTGAAGGGAATGAGAAACTCTATAGTTTTACGTGGGTATCTTGAATTTGTTTTATCTTGATTTTAAAGTTCATATTTAAACTCTCTTTAAAATATCTAGCTTACCCTGCATGTTTTGGTTCTGTGGCTGTTTTCTTAAAACTGTGATGATCGTGTATAATTTACACGGGAGCAGATGATCTTCCAGGAAGTAGAGCTCCTTAGTGAGTGGTCGCCAGGGAAGAGATCGCCTGTTTCTATCTCTTTGTGGTGATCGCCTGATTTCTGTCCTGATAGCAGATCGCTTGTTTTGGGTCTTCTGTTAGGAGATCGCCGGTTTATGTATGGAGACCGCCGGTTTCGATGTATTTGACTGTATTTTGTTAAGTTTTGAAAGAATTTGACCGGTTATGTATTAAACTCCCTGTGAGGAGCAACTTCATTTTATATAAATACGTATGTTCACTTAAATATTATTGTCTTACCTTTAATTCATTTTATATTTATGAAAAGTATTTTGGCGGGATGTTACATAGGTGAGGACCTTTTATCTCGCCTCAGCCCCGCTGTATAAAGTCGAGGTGAGGACTTTCTCTGTAGTCTTAACCTTGCTGCATGAAGCAGAGGATAAGGACTTGGTTCCTTTGCCTCAACCTTGCCGTAAGAAGCAGAGGGAGAGGACTTTCTCTGCCTGCACCCTGCTGTATAAAGTCGAGGGTGAGGACTTTCTCTTGCCTGCACCCTGCTGTACAAAGTCGAGGGCGAGGACTTTCGTTCGCCTCAACCTTGCTGTAAAAAGAAGAGGTAGAGGACTTTTCTCTGCCTGCACCCCGCTGTATAAAGTCGAGGGTGAGGACTTTTTCTGTTGCCTTAACCTTGCTGTATGAAGCAGAGGATAAGGACTAAGGTTCTCTTGCCTCAACCTTGCTGCAAGAAGCAGAGGAAGAGGGCTTTCTTCACTGAGTGGGTGCATGCTCCCAGGGGAGCACCAGGGGTGGCTCTCTAAGCGCACTCGCCAGGCGCATCCCTGCCTGCATGGTATCACCGCACGCCCTTTGAGTGGGCAACTCCTCTTCTTCTGGTTTGGAATCGTGCGGGGTGCGTGCGTAACGCTCTCGCTGGGAGCCTGGGTCCCAGCTTAACACGTGTTAACAAGACCCCGATGATCAACCTTCTTCTGGAATCATGCGAGGTGCGTGTGTAACGCTCTCGCTGGGAACCTGGGTCCCAGCTTAACACGTGTTAGCACGACCCCGATGACCAACCTTCTTCTGGAATCATGCGAGGTGCGTGCGTAACGCTCTCGCTGGGGGCCTGGGTCCCAGCTTAACACGTGTTAGCACGACCCCGATGACCAATGCACCGACCGAGTACTCACTCCCGACATGCACCGACGGCTGATCTTGCTTTGGGTGCACCGATGACTGATCGAGCTCTGCTTCTTGGTGCTTAAACGCGACGGTGATGTCTTGTTACGGGGAAGAAGAGTTTTACTTGTTGACCCCTCTTGCTTGCCCTGAGGTCATCGACCTTTGGGTCTGATTCCTCTTGGACGTTTCTAGAAATCTTCCCTTTCCCTCTCTTGGTTTTCCTAGAACTCCCGAGTTCCCAAACTTTGGCCACCTGCACTCACTCCTGGGGTGAGGAGAACATAGGTCAGTGGTCCGTACTCGCGCCTGGGGCGAGCGGGCTCCAACTGATCCCTTGGACTTGCATTTGGGGCAAGCAGAACTTAAAACTGGGAAACATGTGCACACTTGACATACTGAAATCTTTTTTATTGGGTGGCCTCGTTAAAAACCCTCATTAGGGAAAAGAGTGCCCCCTGATTTGCTCAACTATTTAACAGTATATACATTGAGTGTGTTCAGTGCAAGAACGCATCTACCTTACAACTTAACTGAAGTAGAAACTTAAGTGTGTAGCGTTCCACGTCTATGGGATAGGTGCTCCATCCAGGGTCTCCAGCCGATAGGCTCCATTCTCCAGCGCCTCAACCACTCTGTATGGGCCCTGGCAATGACCGACCTGGCGAGCACACCATTCTTCCAGCAACGACGAAAAGCTGTCCTTAACTTCAAACTTGTTCGCGCCTCCCAAGTTCTCCATAAGCTCGCTGCTTCCCTTTCGTTACACCATCGCGAGGTGTGTTAAAGCGAACTGACTGGACTTCCTTGAACTTGTGTGGGAAACTCATGACTTCAAGTGCTTCTCCAACGATTCATCTACTCTGGATGGGCGATTACCGACCAGGGATGCTTTACTCATGAGGGGCGATCATGCCCTTTGCTTCAGCTCCCACCTGAGCTACCTGGGAGCCCCCCCAGTGTGGCATCTTCTATCGTCTGATTTCCCCGAGCACAGGGATTTCATACTGCTGATCACCTGCCTGGGACCCCGAAGGGCGATCACCTTGTGTCCCTCGCAGGTAATCGGTCAGGAGTCCTGCCTTCACCAACTCAGCAAGTTGACGCCCCAACGCCAGGCATGTGTGGAGTGTGTGTCCATAAGCCTGATGGAACTCACACCACTTGTCCTTCCTCTTTCCAAGTACCATGTCAGTTTTCTCTGGTACTCGGAGTCTTGCAGCCACGGCAGGGATGGCGATTAGCTCTGCCAACTCTATCACGAAATCATACCTAGGGGGTGTGTTGTTCTCCCTTGCACGCCCCCTGGGCTGGTCCTTCCTGGGTGCATAGGGACGAGGCCTTCCCTGCGCCTTCCTCTCCTCCCTGGTCTCATACACCCGCACCTGCTGCTGTTGCTTCCCCTGACCTCCGCGCGGCTTCGTCGGCACAGTGCTGCCTCTCTTCTCAGAGACCTCCGTCTCTGCTACTATGTGCGCCACCGCTCGTCGCCGGATCTCAGCAAAGGTGGCGGGGTGGCTCCTGATGAGGGATTCACTGAAAGGACCAGGCAGCACGCCTTTCTTGAACGCGTGCACTAACATGCTCTCGTCCTTGCTGGGCAATCTCACCACCTGCGCAGCGAAACGGTTGAGGAAATCCTTCAGCGACTCCCCCTGGTACTGGCGCACGTCGAACAAGTCGTAAGCTACCAACGGCGGCGCTTTGTTGACTATATACTGCTCCGTGAACAGCTTCGAGAACTGATGGAAGGAGGTGATGTGGCCCTCCGGCAGGCTCACGAACCACTCCATAGCCACTCCGCTCAGCGTGCTCATAAACGTTTTGCAGTACACTGCGTCTGAACCTCCAGACAGCATCATCTGAGTGTGGAAGGCTGTCAGATGTGCCTCTGGGTCTTCCACCCCCGTGAACGACGCCTTCACTCCCACCAAGTTGGGGGGCACCACCGTGTTCATGATCTCGGGGGAGAAGTGATGGAAGAGGGCCAAGCACAACCTTCCATGAAAGGCAAGAGCCAAGTTAAAAGCGTCTAAGACCAAGCTAGGAGCGTCTAAGACAAGCTAGGAGCGTCTAGGACGAGAAGGCCAAGCTAGAAGCGTCTAGGACAAGAAGACTTGGATCAAAGCTATGAATGGGAGAGTGGCATACTAGCACATATTCCGTGAAGGCCCATCAAATGTAGTTTAGCTTTAATTGGGGTGTAAATAGCATATCCATGTGGACAAATGTTTATTTTTCTGCACATTAGAATTAAGGAGAAGTTAACCTTCCCACTATTCTAGAAAGCCCATGGAGGGGGTGAACTTACAAACTAGACACACCCCTCCCCATGTGCTCACACTTTCCATGTGGCCCACGTGCTTCACATTTACATTTCATTTGGCTAGCATTAGGGTTGCATTATGGTCCTCCTTAGCCTATAAAAGGAGGAGCCTACACCTTGTATTTTCAAGATTAAATAGAGTATTGTTATGCTGCCCAAATTGTACCATACACTACTCCTTGCCTAACACTTAGGTTTTAGTCTTCAATTCATCACTACCAAAGGGGCTGGCCAAACCTCCCCATTTCCTCACTCTTCATGCACCTTCAAGGCACCCATGCTTCCTAGGAAGGCCTTGCTCACCTCCTCCATAAGCTTCCGCATCCATCATCACCAAGGAACTCCAAAATCCAAAGAAGAGCTCATAGGAATGCTATCATTTGGTATCTAGAGCTATGGTTCTTCAAAGATGAGTATCTCTTTTCATTTTCTTTTTGAGTTCTTCTTTTCTCCAAGTTGTTCATCTTTATTCCAAGTTGTCTTGCTGTTTTTTGTGTTTTAATATGATTTGAATGCTTGTTTATTCATTTCATTTGGTGGGTTTGTTCAAACTTGTGCTTGAACATCTATTTTCAATTTTGTGTAGGATTCTTGATATATTTGTGTTGCTGTTTTTATTTTTAGGTATTTGAGTCTTGCTTGAAATTTCATTTGGGTCATATGATGTTCTTGTGTCTTTTCATTTTATGAATCCATAAGTTTTGTCTAAGTCATGTGTTTCCATATTTGTCATCAAATCCTAGTAGTACTCTTTTTGATTTATTTGTTTCTTGTTTTTGGTCTGAATGTTTGATCTGAAATCTGTTTTGTGTTGATCCTTTGGTGCATTTTTAATTTTAGTTTGAGTTCTTATTTGTGTGTTAGATCCACACAAATTCCATCATATTAACTCCATTGTGTTTTTGAGGTATATCATTCTGTTTTTCATTCCAGTTTTCAGAACCCCTGTTTTCACTTTTCTGTGCTGACTGTTTTGATTTATGAAAATGACATACATCATCAAAAATTTCTGAGCCTCTGGATTTCACAAATTTGAGGTGTTAGAAAAAGGACAAAATAAGAACCATCTGAAAAGAAGAAATAGAAAAAAAAAGATAAATATTACAAAAAAAGTGTGCAATCCTGACGTTCCAGCTGGCAGCTCTGAGCACTGATTTTATAAAATTTACCAAAATTAATTGGTACATGCGTTTGGAGTGAAACCAACGCCAAAAGTTTGTTAAGATCTTGTTCTGATTGTGTCTCAATTTTCAGAAGCAAATACAAAAGGGTCAGCTCAGCATAAATCTTTTAAAGATACGCTTTCTGGACCACAACAATTTGTGCTTTTCTGTGGTGCTGTTTTTTTGGTTTTTAAATCAAATCTAGTGCTATTCCTAGGTTCCTTTTTGTGTGCCATCCATTATTTGAGTACCTTTTATTTGCTTGTCTAATTTCATTTGAACTCTTTCTAGTTGTGTCACATTTAAATTCCATTTGTGTGGTACTGTTTTTCAAATTAATTTGTTTCTTGCTTTCTTTCTTTGGCCTCTAAGCTTGTTGGTGGATTAAATATCAATTGGTACTTGTTGAGTGAGAATTTGACTTGAGGGGAGTTTAGCTTGCTTAATAGGTGCTGGATTGAAGATTTTATTGACCTAATTCCAAGAGGAACAAAGGCAAAGGGCAGCAACAAACACCATACTACAAATACACCACACACTTTGGAAGGCCCAACAAGTAGAAAAGCAACAAAAGGGGTGCAACTAGAAGAACAACAAAAGGGGTGCAAATAGTAAAAGCAACAAAGGGAGTGTCATTTAATTTCTTTGCAATCTTGCTTGTGTTAATTACTTGTTAATCACGCAATTAGTCGGTGAGTGTGTCTTCAAGGGCTCCAAGTGTCCAAGAAGCCTCACCTAGGGCCGTCTAGCTTAATTTTGTTTTTATTAATTGCTTTAATTGAACCAACTTGCTTTTAATCACTTCGTTAATTTCTTGTTTAATCTTGTTTAAGGCTTTGATAGCTTGCATTGTTTTCTTGCATTAAAAATTTGATTTCTTCATCCTCATTGTGTTCTAAGTGTTTTACCTAAAGAAGGACTTGTGTAAAGGTTTTGGAGGGATAGTTTTTGGCTAAGGCAAGACTTGGTATTTAAGTAGTCCATTGTGACTCACCTCTCTTACCTGGAAAGCTACCTTCATTAACTTTCCTCTTCTTTCTTAAAAGTAAAACATTTCTATACACAAAGTTCTAGTCATGTCTACTCACTCTTCCAAGTCCATTGAAAGTGATGTAAGGTCCATAAAATCTCTTTTGAAACAACTCTCCAAGGACGTACAACACATTTCATATAGACAATTGGAGAATGAGGCCAAAACTAATGAATTGACTAAATCAAAGGATGAGAAGTCTCACATTTCAAAAAAATTACCTTCTCATGCATCTATCTCTAAAAAGCATGATTCTTTTGGGGAGGGAAGACATAGAAGAGATAGAAAAGAACAAGAAAGCCCAAGAAAGGTTAGGGTAGACCTACCCCATTCCCATGGAAAAGAAAATATAGAAACTTGCCTAGATTGGGAAATGAGGGTAGAAAAATTGTTTGCTTCCCATAAAGAAAGAAAGGAAAGAAAGATACAAAAGAAAAGAGAGGAAGCCGAAAGGGAAGCTAAAGAAAAAGAAAAAGAAAAAAGAAAAGCATGAGAAGACCCTTGAGAAACAAAAGGCGTGGGAGAATAGTGTTCCTTCTCACAAGGTCATTCAACAAGACAAAAGATTTAAAAATACCTTTGAAAATATGCGTCTTGTTGAACAACCTAGCCTTTCCTTTTGTAAAGGAACACTTGCAAGCATAGTAACAAAAAAAGAGTCTTTAAAAGAAGCTTGCATAGATAAAGATAAAGTGGATTATTTCTCATATGTGCTAGGATATCACCAAGTGAATGTCAAGTTATTTACAAGCATCTACAAAAACAAATTTTTATGTGAAGTAGTGCCTAAAGAAACTTGTCATGTCCTATTGAGACAACCATTGCCAAGTGTGCAACTTCTCATAAACAATGGTTGTAACAACGAGACTATCTTTACACATAAGAGAAAAATTCTTCATGAAGGAGAACTCATGGACCAAATTAGAGTTGATAAAACTCTAGAGCTTTTAAAAGGAAAACTTTTGTCACCCATGAGAAAAGATGTTCAAAGACATTACCCTAGATACATTTCTTGTTTTAAAAATACACCTAAGGTGATGTCTCATGAACTCTATACTCCTTTACCTTTTGCAAATGATCCTTGGGAAGGCATAAACCTCAATTTTATCTTAGAGCTTCCTAGGACAACAAAAGGTTTTGATCCCATTTTTATGGATATGGATAATCTCTTCTATATAGAAGTGACAAGTCTTCATGGTTTATCTTCAAGCATAGTATTGGATAGAGCTCCAAAATTTGAAAACCATCATTTGAGGAATCTTTTAGAAAAACTTGAAATTAAGTTGTACTCTTCAAATTTTTATCCTCAAAAGAATGGTCAAAATAAAATTGAAAACATAGCTCTTTTTACTATGCCTAGAGAAATCATGAAAGACAATCACAATTCTTGGGATGAGTATCCTTTTGAGCATGCATACAATGGAGTAGTCCACAAGACTACTAATATTTCTACATTTGAAATTGCATGTGGACTTAATCCTCTTTCGCTTTTTAAGTTGTTACCCTTTCCTAAAGGTATTCTGCCTAAGGAAAAGGTAACCAATATTGAAAATTTTCAAATACATAAGAGGATTAGAGAACACATACAACCATCAAAAGAGAAATATTGTACAAAGTTGCCAAAAACAAAAGAAAAACAAAAATGGCAACTTCATACAATTAAGTTCTCTCCAATTGCTCACACTAACACCTTTACTTTGTTTGATGATTTCCATAGGTGGACGTTTGATCCGGGAGGACAAGCCTTGCCGAAACAATAGGCTGCTATCCGAGATCAAATCTGTAGATCTGAGGATAGATCTTCTCAAAGGAGGAGGAGATGATGGACACCATCCAGCCCCATCCATCCCCCTAGTTGAAGACAAAGCAAGGGATTTGAGGACAAATCCTTTTTCAAGAGGGAGGGGATGATGGAAGAGGGCCAAGCACAACCTTCCATGAAAGGCAAGAGCCAAGTTAAAAGCGTCTAAGACCAAGCTAGGAGCGTCTAAGACAAGCTAGGAGCGTCTAGGACGAGAAGGCCAAGCTAGAAGCGTCTAGGACAAGAAGACTTGGATCAAAGCTATGAATGGGAGAGTGGCATACTAGCACATATTCCGTGAAGGCCCATCAAATGTAGTTTAGCTTTAATTGGGGTGTAAATAGCATATCCATGTGGACAAATGTTTATTTTTCTGCACATTAGAATTAAGGAGAAGTTAACCTTCCCACTATTCTAGAAAGCCCATGGAGGGGGTGAACTTACAAACTAGACACACCCCTCCCCATGTGCTCACACTTTCCATGTGGCCCACGTGCTTCACATTTACATTTCATTTGGCTAGCATTAGGGTTGCATTATGGTCCTCCTTAGCCTATAAAAGGAGGAGCCTACACCTTGTATTTTCAAGATTAAATAGAGTATTGTTATGCTGCCCAAATTGTACCATACACTACTCCTTGCCTAACACTTAGGTTTTAGTCTTCAATTCATCACTACCAAAGGGGCTGGCCAAACCTCCCCATTTCCTCACTCTTCATGCACCTTCAAGGCACCCATGCTTCCTAGGAAGGCCTTGCTCACCTCCTCCATAAGCTTCCGCATCCATCATCACCAAGGAACTCCAAAATCCAAAGAAGAGCTCATAGGAATGCTATCAAGAAGGGCATGGGAAATGCTCTAGGGGGCGACGGCGGCATCGACGTTCTGTCTTCGGATATGCGCTCATTCTGCGCCTGCAGCTCCCTACGCAACTCCTCGTTCACGCGGTTCAACTCTTCATTCCTGCTATGCGATGCAGTCAGCTCTGCATGCACCTTCTCCTGCTCAGCTCTCGATGCCGCGACATTCTCCTGCAACGCGCGCATCATCTCCATGACCTGCGCCATGGTCACAGTTCCTTCACCAGCAGGTGGTGGAGGTGTCGTTTGTCTGGTTCTTCTACTCATCTGTGCGATTTCTATCCTCGTTCTCGTGTATGGGGGCTTCGTTTTACTTCGTGCCCCACGGTGGGCGCCAAATGATCTCGCCGCGGACTCGAGCGTGGGGAGAATGCCTCGTCACTCCTTCGTTTGGCTTTCTAACTGTTGCGCGTCCTGCAAGGAGGCTCCAGGAACCTTCGACGGGACTCCAAGCGGTGCCTGCAAAACACGCGAACGGCGCCTCTAGCGGCCATTGTAGCTCCGACGCTCAAGTCAGGCAACGGGAACACCAAAAAGTCTCTCTCAGATCTCTCTGTGTGAGACCGTGTGTGTGTGCCCTCAGTCCTCTTCGATTCGAAAACTGAGTGCTCTCTGTTTAGTGTTGTGTATTCTCAGGTAAAAATTGCATACGTGGTTTGGTGTTCTTCTTCCTCATATAAACCCGTGTAGCCCCTACAGGCTACCTCTAGGCCACTTAATTACCCTGCACTGTCGTTTCCACTCCCCAGGGTGCTTTGCGTGCCAGCCTTCTTCACTTGAGTGCCAAGTCTGACAGGGGAGGCCGCGTGGGTACCTCTGGACCCCTCGACTTCTGCGCCTATCTACCCTACCTATTCTCTGGGAACATCTTTACCATCCACGTGGCAGACATGCAACCCACTGGGAGATTCCAACCTTAATGGGTTCTCGTCCCAGCGGGATTCTGCACCTAACTGCGTCTTCTCATCTTCCTGCGTGGTCGTCTCGCGACTAAGAATGCTCCCAGCTTCTGGGCGCTTCATCGATCATCGATTGCGTTGTTCACATCGCGCGGCCGATGTCACCTCAACACACACCGATGACCGATGTGATACTTCACGTCCTCGTGCTCTGCTTATGGGATCAGGCGAGGTCCTTGAGTAACGTTCTCGCTGGGAGCCTGGGTCCCAGTTTAACACGTGTTGACAAGCAACCCCCGACGACTGATCATTCTCCATGCACCGATGATTGATCACAATGCATGCACCGATGACAGATCACTCTGAACGCACCGATGACTGATCGGTGCTTCGTCCCTTCTCGCGCTCTTCTTCCAGGCGCTTAAGTAGGAACTGATCTGCTGGTGGCGGTCACTTGGTAGCTGACCACTGATCGCCGTTCTTGAACGATCTCCACCCTGGTTCATTTGCCTTCACGTGCCACGCGTCACTCTGTGATTGGCCCACGTGGTCATCTGCTTCTGACGTCATCGCCTACCGATGACCCGACCGGATCAGCTGCCAGGTTGGAGAAAGAGCTGGAACAGAAGGATCTCCAACTCCACCAAGCAGCCAAGCGCGAGACTGCCCTTAATCAAGAATTGGGTAGTCTCCGCCAATCTGAGAAGGAGACCAAGAAGCTCCTCTTCTCCAAGAGGCAGGAGGCCCTCCAGCTTGAAGCCAAGATTCTCCCCCTCCGCAACAAGATCATTGAACTGGAAGAGCAAGCGGAGGGGGTTCAAGTCAAAATGACCAAGCTGGAGGAAAGAGCTACAAACCAAGAGGTTCAGCTGGGCAAGGTTGAGGAGGAACTTGCCCAACAAATCGAATTGCTGAAGAAGATCGAGGCCGAGCTTACTGAGGACGCCGCCGACGCCTATGGGGAAGGTTTTGGTGATGCCCTTGCTCAGGTTGCCTGCGTGCATCCTGAGATGGACCTCTCACCATATTCTGCAACCATGCAGGTAGTCACAGGCAAATAGTGCCTAGATAAGTCTTCTGAGCAATTGTAACTAATGGCTGAACATCTTGTAATTACCCTCCTTTATAATGTAATTACCTTATTCACTTGCTTTCAATCTTGTTCGCTTTACATTCCACTTAGCTTGCCTTTGCATTTCTGCTGCTGTTTAATTGTTTGACATGCTTCGTGGAACTAACTACTTAGCATAAGTTCAGACCACAAATAGCACACCTGTTGTAACATCCCACCAAAATAATACATACATACATGTATAATTGAAATTAAGTGTAACCAAATAATATTGAAGAGTGCAAAATAAAATGTATATATATATATATATATATCAGAAATGAAGTTACTCCTCTTAGGGAGTTTAATACATAACCAAATCAAATGTTTGCAAGATTTTACGAAATTAAAAGAAATGCAGTAAGACAGGCGGTCTCAAAAGAAAACGGCGATCTCCAACTTTAAAACGGCGATCTCTAACAGAAGACCTCAAAACGGGCGATCTTCTATCAGGACACGAAAACCGGCGATCACCCGATGGAGGCATAAACCGGCGATCACCCGATAGAGACGGAGATAGGCGATCTCCTTCCGGCGACCACTCACTGAGGAGCTCTACTCCCTGGAAGATCATCTGCTCCCGTGTACAATTACACGATCATCACAGTTTTGAGAAAACAACCACAATAACAGATAAAAGGGTAAGCTAGATAATTTAAAAGAAGTTTAACTCATGAACATGAAAATCCAAGTAAACCAAGTTCCAAATTATCCATGTAAAACGTAGAACTACAATTAGCATTCAGCTGATCGCCCAAAATCACAAATTCACTACATTTCCCATAGTCATTCCATTTCACAACACAGCATCAAGTGTCTATCAATATTCCAGTTTCTCATTTCACATGTCAGACTTTCCACTGACCCACCATGCATAGACACATGACACTACTTCCAATTTGACTCGTGTGTTGACTCAGGCCCAGAGATTTGCACCTGTCATACCTACCACTGTGAATCCACACAGCATGCGCATATACCATCTCATTGTTACCATTCTCTCGGTATGACGAGGTTAATTCGTATAACAGGCCGAGCTCGTTCCCATTTGAACAACTCGCCCATTCATACGAACCTCCTTCGACTCTCACCAACTGAATAACTTCATCTACGTGATTTCATTATCTCAGCAGAGTCAGGATATCTCCTTCTAGACAAGCCCCTAGTCAATACACCTATACAGATCTTACACGGTATTTCCTTTCCTGAAAATACTATGCCTCGATCCCACATTCACAGCATTCAAACACATCCTACCATTCAAGTAAATGATTCAAATCACATCCACAAACATTTCAAAGCTTCAGATCTTCGAATATCTCATGTAAATCTCAAGTAGTTTCAAAACAACATCAAAAACAGAGATTTCGTAAAACAGCGCCAAAACCGGCGATCTAGTTCAGCCACAGAGCGTTTTCAAAGACTATGTTTAAAACCGGCGACCACGTCGCCCAAACACATAACACAAAGCATTTCATGAAGACGAAAGCGAAAACGGCGACCACGTCGCCCACCCTTCAGAAAAGGCTAAACGATGGTTCGTATTAAAGATGAAGGCTAGCTTCCCTTACCTGGACTTGCGCAACCACCAGGAGCTTCGAAATCCAACGAAGCTTGCAGAATACCTTGGCTCTGTTTTTGCGTCTGGTTTTGAAGGAGTTGCAGAGAACTTTCCCAGGGGTTCCAATGGTGTTGCTTCTCGTCGTACTCTTGTGTGGAGATGCTGAAATCGCAACGCGGAGGAGGTAACTGGAGGAGAAGGGAGGTAACTCACTCTTTCTCTCTTTGAAGGCTGCGACGTTTCTTGTTTCTCTCAGCAGTGGGTCTTCTGCATCTTAAACCAACTTATCCACCAAAAGCAGCTGTCACCACCCACTCTGCAGAGAAGTCTGAGAACCACTGCCCTGAACAGTACGACCACTGTTGTCTCTGGTGCATGCCAACCACTGCTCTGAACAGTACTGCCACTGTTTGTCGCTTGTGCATGCCAGCCACTGCTCTGAACAGTACGACCGTGGGTGTCTCCCGCGCATGCCAACATTCTGATGTCACTATTCTGAACCACCCTTTTTGTCTACGTGGCGTGCGTGCACTACGCTTCATGCTGGGAGTCTGGGTCTTACCTTCAAGGTGTGAAACTCGACGTCGCGCGATAACTTTCCACTGCTGAATCATCCTGGTGAACGACCGATGTCTCCTTCGCCCTGGAAGACGACCGATGTCTCCTTCGCCCTGGAAGACGACCGATGTCTTCCTCTGGGAGACGACCGATGTCTTCCCTGGCGACGCCCTCATAACTCTCGCGCCTTGGCCACGTCCACATGCCTCGCGCCCTGGCAATGCCCACATGCCTCGCGCCCGCGCGATGCCTGCATGTCTCTCGGGCCCGCGCGTTGCCTGCATGCCTCTCGCGCCCGCGCGATGCCTGCATGCCTCTCGCGCCCGCGCGATGCCTGCATGCCTCTCGCGCCCGCGCGATGCCTGCATGCCTCTCGCGCCCGCGCGATGCCTGCATGCCTCTCGCGCCCGCGCGATGCCTGCATGCCTCTCGCGCCCGCGCGATGCCTGCATGCCTCTCGCGCCCGCGCGATGCCTGCATGCCTCTCGCGCCCGCGCGATGCCTGCATGCCTCTCGCGCCCGCGCGACGTCCACCTGGCGCTCATGTGTAGCAGGCGACCGGCGATGATGTATAAACAAGGAACTCTTATAGTTTTTTTCTAGACTACACTTTCCTTCCTTTTTAACTTAGATAAAACATACTTAGAATTTACTTAAAACATACTCTTTCATTCCAATAAATTTCAGGTCCTTACATTCTCCCCAACAACAAAAATTTTCGTCCTCGAAAATTGGATTACAAGGAAAAGAGGTATGGATAAGCCTCCCTCATGGGTTCTTCTAACTCCCAAGTAGAATCCCCCGATTTCTCATCCCACACCACTTTCACCATGTCGATGGTCTTGCCCCTGAGCTGTTTACATTGCCGATCGTCAATCCTGACTGGTTTGGCTTCAAAGGACAAGTCATCCCTAATCTGCACGTCGTCTACATCCAGCACATGACTAGGGTCTGCCATGTACTTCCTCAGCTGTGACACGTGAAACACATTGTGCAGATTCGCCAGATGGGGAGGTAGGGCGATCTCATACGCCACTGGGCCAATCCTTCTTAAGATCTGATATGGTCCCACGAACTTAGGGGACAACTTCTTTGACCTGATCGCCCGCCCTACACCCTTGGTTGGTGTCACTTTCATGAACACGTGATCTCCAGCAGCAAACTCCAAAGGCTTTCTCCTCTGATCTGCATAGGACTTCTGCCTACTCTGAGAGGCTTTCATTCTGCTTTGTATCTGCTTCACCTTCTCGGTCGTCTGCTGAATCAACTCTGGCCCAACCAAGACTGCCTCGCCCTCCTGGTACCAACATAAGGGAGTTCTGCATTTCCTCCCATACAGGGCTTCATATGGTGCCATCCCAATGCTGGCGTGGTAGCTATTGTTATAGGTAAACTCCACTAGTGGCAACACCTCCTCCCAACCTCCCAATTGATCCAAAACGCATGCCCTCAGCAGATCTTCCAAAGATTGGATCGTCCTCTCTGACTGACCATCTGTTTGGGGATGATATGCAGAGCTCATCCTCAACTTAGTTCCCAAACACTCTTGCAAGGTCTGCCAAAACCGTGAAGTGAACCTGGGATCTCTATCTGAAATGATGCTGGAAGGCACTCCATGCAACCTCACAACCTCCTTGATGTACAGCTGTGCCAACTTGGCCATGGGCGTCTTCATATTTACTGGGAGGAAGTGGGCACTCTTCGTCAGCCTATCAATGATGACCCAGATTGCATCATGACCCTTTACCGATCTGGGTAAATGGGTGACAAAATCCATGGCAATGCTGTCCCACTTCCACTCGGGGATATCCAGTTGCTGCAATAGCCCGCCAGGCCTTTGATGCTCTACCTTCGCCTTTTGACACGTTAAGCAGGTTGCCACGTACTGGGCGACGTCCCTCTTCATGCCTGACCACCAAAATGACTCCTTCAAGTCATGGTACATCTTGTTCATGCCTGGGTGGAGGTTAAGGCGACTCTTGTGACCTTCCTCTAGGATCATCTTCTTCAACTCATCATTTTCAGGTACGCAAATCCTGCCATCAAACCTCAAGATCCCATCATCGCCCATCTCAAAGCCTCTCGCCTGATCTGTCCCTAGTGACTCCACAGTGCGCTTCAGGCTAGGGTCCTCCAATTGTTTATCCTTCAACATCCCAAGGAAGTCATTAGTTATAGTCAGCTTACTACAACTAATGTGATTCACGTGAAATTCCACTCCAAGGTTTAAGTCTCTGAACTGCTCGATCAGTTTCTGCTCTTCCATCATCATGGTGGCGACTTGTATAGACTTCCTACTCAAGGCATCTGCCACTACATTGGCCTTCCCTGGGTGATACATGAGTTGAAAGTCGTAGTCCTTTAGGAATTCCATCCACCTTCTTTGTCTCATGTTTAGTTCCTTCTGATCGAACAGGTACTTCAAGCTCTTGTGGTCACTGAATACCTGGAACCGAGCTCCATAAAGATAATGCCTCCAGATCTTCAAGGCAAACACTACCGCTGCCAACTCCAAATCATGAGTAGGGTAGTTCCTCTCATGCACCTTGAGTTGCCTTGAAGCATATGCAACCACTCTCTTCTCTTGCATCAAGACGCATCCCAAGCCTTGATGTGAGGCATCACAGAAGACATCAAAAGGTCTTCCTACTTCTGGAATCACCAGCACTGGAGCACTGGTCAACCTCTCCTTTAGTTCCCTGAAGCTCTGCTCACATCGGTCGGTCCAAGCAAAGGGTTGGTCCTTGCGGGTCAGTTGTGTTAAAGGAGCCACTACTTTGGAAAAATCCTCAATAAACCTCCGATAGTAGCCCGCCAACCCCACAAAGCTCCTTATCTCAGTCACTGTCTTAGGACGTTCCCATTGCAGCACTGCCTCTACCTTGGCTGGATCTACCGAGATCCCTTGGGCAGATATCACGTGTCCTAAGAAGTTGACTTCCCTTAGCCAGAACTCACACTTGGAGAACTTGGCATAGAGCTGCTTCTCTCTCAGTATTTCCAATACTGTCCTCAGGTGTTCCTCATGCTCTTCCTCGGTCCTTGAATAAATGAGGATGTCATCTATGAAGACCACCACAAACTTATCCAAGAAAGGGCGAAAGATCCTATTCATGTAGTCCATGAATAGAGCTGGAGCATTGGTGACTCCAAAAGGCATCACTACATACTCGTAGTGCCCATATCGAGACCTAAAAGCTGTCTTCTGAACATCTTCAGCTTTTACCAAGATTTGGTGATACCCCGATCTCAGGTCAATCTTGGAGAACACCGAGGCCCCATGAATTTGGTCCATCAAATCATCAATCCGAGGTAGGGGGTACTTGTTCTTGATGGTCAATTTGTTCAATTGCCTGTAGTCTATACACAGCCGAGACCCTCCATCCTTCTTCTTGACTAGGAGCACTGGAGCTCCCCATGGAGATACGCTGGGTCTGATGAACTGCTTCTCCAGCAACTCTTCCACTTGCTTCTTTAACTCCACTAACTCGGCTGGTGCCATCCTGTAAGGTGCCATTGACACTGGTCCAGCTCCAGGTACCAAATCAATAGAGAATTCCACCTCTCTCTTAGGGGGTAACCCAGGCACCTCTTCTGGGAATACATCTGTGAAATCTTTCACCACTTGTATCCTGTTTACGTCCCCTTTATTCTCCACTTCCAACCGGGCGAGCACTACGAAGCACCTCGTCTCTCCTTCCAGCTCTGATCGCCCTTGTTGAACTGACAACACATCCGGTTCTTGGGGGTCTGGAAACGCTACCTTCTGCCTACCGCAGTCTATGAGAACGTGATTGGCAGCTAACCAATCCATTCCCAGGATGACATCCAGGTCCTGAAGAGGTAGGCAGATCAAGTTCACCTTGAATCTGCGTCCTTCTACAATCACTGGACATTCAGGGCACACTGTAGAGGTCGACACCTGTCCTGACGCAGGTGTAGAGACCAACAGCTCAAAAGGTAACTCCTTCACTAGGAGACCCAACTCAGTTACACACAGGCTTGACACAAAGGAGTGTGTCGCTCCAGAATCAAACAAAGCCCTTACACCTCTACCAGCAATAAAACAAACACCTTGGATGAGGTTACCTGACTGAGCTGCCTCTGCCCCAGACATGGCGAACACCCTCCCTGCTGCTTGAGGTCTTCTGCCCTCGCTTCTCATCTGCTGAGAGCCACTGGGCTGGGTCGCCCCATTCTGGTTAGGGCATTCTCTAGCAAAATGCCCCGCCTTTTGGCAGATGTAGCACCTTCTCTCCGAACTCTTCTTGGGGCATGCGTTGGAGGCGTGTGGTCCACCACAATTGAAGCACTTGGGTTTCCAAGATTGCTGCTGCTGGAACTGGGGAGGTGCTGCTCCTGCCCGATGTGATGGGGGTCTCGCATAGGGCTTGCTTTGTGGGTGCTGTGCCTTAGCTCTCCCACTGGAAGGACCTCCTGGGTGTGACCTGATCACCCGAGACTCACCCTTTTCCAGGGTCTCCACCATCTTCGCCTTCTCCACTAAGGCGTGGAACTCCCTGATGCACATCGGGGCTATGGTCTTCTTCAGCCCATGCTTCAGCCCTTCCTCGAACTTCCTACACCTCCAGGCCTCGGAGGTCGCCTGGGTATAGAACCGGGCGAGGTACTCAAAACGGGCAGCATAGGCGTTTACTGACATGTCCCCCTGCTCCAACTTTAAGAACTCAGCTTCCCTTGCAAACTTGGCGCTGTCTGGGAAGTATTTTTCCAAGAACTTCGCTCTGAAGCTCTCCCAATCCAGAACATCCTCTCGGGCCTCCATCATCTGCTGAGCTCCCATCCACCAGAACTCAGCTTCTCCTGATAGCAGATACGTGGCAAACAACAGCTTCTTCTCTTCAGGGCAGGTGGTCGCCCTAAAGATTTTCTCCACCTCCCTGACCCACTGATCTGCCTGGTCAGGGGTAGCATTCCCACTGAACTTAGGTGGGTTGTGCCTCATGAACTCGGCCAGTCCCATCTGTTCTTGGGGCTGACCGACGTGGGAGTTTGTTTCAGCCGACCGAGCAGTCTCCCAGTGGTGCATTGTAGCTTGATGGTTCTGAGCCATCGCCGCATTCTGCTGCTGAATGGCAGTCGCCATCATCTCGATGGCCTTGGCGATCTGACTCATCTCTGAGGAAGGTTGGGGTGGGGTAGCAGGTCTACGTGCCATCTTCTGAATCTATTGACTTCTATATTCCCTACAACTATGAGAATGAAATCGATAAGAATCAATTCATTCAAGGGGTAACAGCTAGACCTTACAAAGGTCAGCATCTCAAAGTCATCTAGAATTTGAGTTCATCAACAGAATCACAAGACTTATAATTCCAAACAAAACACCAGAACAATTACTGGTGTGCAAACATCAATCCAACTACCACCTCAGTCAAATTCAAGAACACTCAAAAATCACACCAGAATTCAATGTAGGCTAAACATCAAACCTTTGGAATTAAGATTAAGAATCATCTTGATCCAGTTATGAGTGTGCACCCTCACCACTTTATCAAGACCTTCTTATTCTTAATACTAAGATTTTCAGTTAGGCATACATTCACCAAAGCACACGCAAGAGTTCAATACAAAAACGTTTGAAAACCTCCCACTATAGTGGTTATTTAAAACTCAATTAAATTTTTATGAGCAGAAGAAACACAATGGATCCACAGCCCTCAGGTCATCCTAAGGCGAACTGCTCTGATACCATTAATGTAACATCCCACCAAAATAATACATACATACATGTATAATTGAAATTAAGTGTAACCAAATAATATTGAAGAGTGCAAAATAAAATGTATATATATATATATATATATCAGAAATGAAGTTACTCCTCTTAGGAAGTTTAATACATAACCAAATCAAATGTTTGCAAGATTTTACGAAATTAAAAGAAATGCAGTAAGACAGGCGGTCTCAAAAGAAAACGGCGATCTCCAACTTTAAAACGGCGATCTCTAACAGAAGACCTCAAAACGGGCGATCTTCTATCAGGACACGAAAACCGGCGATCACCCGATGGAGGCATAAACCGGCGATCACCCGATAGAGACGGAGATAGGCGATCTCCTTCCGGCGACCACTCACTGAGGAGCTCTACTCCCTGGAAGATCATCTGCTCCCGTGTACAATTACACGATCATCACAGTTTTGAGAAAACAACCACAATAACAGATAAAAGGGTAAGCTAGATAATTTAAAAGAAGTTTAACTCATGAACATGAAAATCCAAGTAAACCAAGTTCCAAATTATCCATGTAAAACGTAGAACTACAATTAGCATTCAGCTGATCGCCCAAAATCACAAATTCACTACATTTCCCATAGTCATTCCATTTCACAACACAGCATCAAGTGTCTATCAATATTCCAGTTTCTCATTTCACATGTCAGACTTTCCACTGACCCACCATGCATAGACACATGACACTACTTCCAATTTGACTCGTGTGTTGACTCAGGCCCAGAGATTTGCACCTGTCATACCTACCACTGTGAATCCACACAGCATGCGCATATACCATCTCATTGTTACCATTCTCTCGGTATGACGAGGTTAATTCGTATAACAGGCCGAGCTCGTTCCCATTTGAACAACTCGCCCATTCATACGAACCTCCTTCGACTCTCACCAACTGAATAACTTCATCTACGTGATTTCATTATCTCAGCAGAGTCAGGATATCTCCTTCTAGACAAGCCCCTAGTCAATACACCTATACAGATCTTACACGGTATTTCCTTTCCTGAAAATACTATGCCTCGATCCCACATTCACAGCATTCAAACACATCCTACCATTCAAGTAAATGATTCAAATCACATCCACAAACATTTCAAAGCTTCAGATCTTCGAATATCTCATGTAAATCTCAAGTAGTTTCAAAACAACATCAAAAACAGAGATTTCGTAAAACAGCGCCAAAACCGGCGATCTAGTTCAGCCACAGAGCGTTTTCAAAGACTATGTTTAAAACCGGCGACCACGTCGCCCAAACACATAACACAAAGCATTTCATGAAGACGAAAGCGAAAACGGCGACCACGTCGCCCACCCTTCAGAAAAGGCTAAACGATGGTTCGTATTAAAGATGAAGGCTAGCTTCCCTTACCTGGACTTGCGCAACCACCAGGAGCTTCGAAATCCAACGAAGCTTGCAGAATACCTTGGCTCTGTTTTTGCGTCTGGTTTTGAAGGAGTTGCAGAGAACTTTCCCAGGGGTTCCAATGGTGTTGCTTCTCGTCGTACTCTTGTGTGGAGATGCTGAAATCGCAACGCGGAGGAGGTAACTGGAGGAGAAGGGAGGTAACTCACTCTTTCTCTCTTTGAAGGCTGCGACGTTTCTTGTTTCTCTCAGCAGTGGGTCTTCTGCATCTTAAACCAACTTATCCACCAAAAGCAGCTGTCACCACCCACTCTGCAGAGAAGTCTGAGAACCACTGCCCTGAACAGTACGACCACTGTTGTCTCTGGTGCATGCCAACCACTGCTCTGAACAGTACTGCCACTGTTTGTCGCTTGTGCATGCCAGCCACTGCTCTGAACAGTACGACCGTGGGTGTCTCCCGCGCATGCCAACATTCTGATGTCACTATTCTGAACCACCCTTTTTGTCTACGTGGCGTGCGTGCACTACGCTTCATGCTGGGAGTCTGGGTCTTACCTTCAAGGTGTGAAACTCGACGTCGCGCGATAACTTTCCACTGCTGAATCATCCTGGTGAACGACCGATGTCTCCTTCGCCCTGGAAGACGACCGATGTCTCCTTCGGCCTGGAAGACGACCGATGTCTTCCTCTGGGAGACGACCGATGTCTTCCCTGGCGACGCCCTCATAACTCTCGCGCCTTGGCCACGTCCACATGCCTCGCGCCCTGGCAATGCCCACATGCCTCGCGCCCGCGCGATGCCTGCATGTCTCTCGGGCCCGCGCGTTGCCTGCATGCCTCTCGCGCCCGCGCGATGCCTGCATGCCTCTCGCGCCCGCGCGATGCCTGCATGCCTCTCGCGCCCGCGCGATGCCTGCATGCCTCTCGCGCCCGCGCGATGCCTGCATGCCTCTCGCGCCCGCGCGATGCCTGCATGCCTCTCGCGCCCGCGCGATGCCTGCATGCCTCTCGCGCCCGCGCGACGTCCACCTGGCGCTCATGTGTAGCAGGCGACCGGCGATGATGTATAAACAAGGAACTCTTATAGTTTTTTTCTAGACTACACTTTCCTTCCTTTTTAACTTAGATAAAACATACTTAGAATTTACTTAAAACATACTCTTTCATTCCAATAAATTTCAGGTCCTTACACCTGTCAAAATGAACTTTAGGTAGCACGCTTAATCCTGTTGAGTAGCAGTTGGCAAGACTTGATAAAGATCCTTTCACTCAAAATGTCTCACCACCTCGTCATCGCCCACATCACCTAGCCTTTTGAGGATTCTAGGGAAGCATAAATTTGCATTATCACTCTTCGCCCTTAGGTGATGAGTCTCGACCAGAGAGGATTTCCCTGCTAACTTCACTAGTGAACCCTTCCTTCGAGTTGGGAGTTCTCACTTGAAGGGGAGGTGTTCCTTACGAACCTTCCTTCCCACTTACAAGACCTCTAACCCCAACTGGCAGGCTCTAATTGACCTCACATCGCTCATAGGCGAGGGAGGATTTAACGGGGCGAACCCTTCTGTTCACATTGGGAGTTCTCACTCGAAGGGTAGGTGTTCTCTACGAACCTACCTTTTCGCTTACGAGACCTCTAACCCCAGGTGACAGGTTCTAACTGACCTCACATCGCTCATAGGCGAGGGAGGATTTAACTGGGTGAACCCTTCTGTTCACGTTGGAAGTTCTCACTCAAAGGGGAGGTGTTCTCTACGAACCTACCTCTCCACTTACGAGACCTCTAACCCCAAGTGATAGGTTCTAACTGCATTGTACAAACACATTAAGATATATGTATCTTTAATTGAAAATTTTATTGGGTGACCTCATTAAAAACCCTGTAAAAAGGGAAAAAAGAGTGTCCCCTGCATTATGTACAACATTACACGGCTTTAACTGAAATAAAACTTCAGGTGAGTCGCATTCCATGTTCGAGGAATCGGATCACCTTCTAAAGTCTCAAGCCTATACGCTCCATTCCCTAGGGCCTCTGTCACTCTGAAAGGACTAGTCCACTTAGGGGATAGCTTGTTCTCTATCTGGTAGGGAGACGCCTTTCGCATAACGAGGTCGGCCACCTGGAGCTGCCGAGCTCTCAACTTAGAACTGTGTTTGAGCTCGACTCTCCTCTTCAGCGCCTCGGCCTTGATTCCTGCCCCTTCCCTAACTTCATCCAAGAGATCGAGATTCACCTTCCTTTCTTCATTGGACTCCTCAGCCACAAAGTTCTGGAAACGTGGCGAGTTCTCCTGGATCTCCACAAGGATCATGGCATCTGAACCATACACCAAACTAAAGGGGGTCTCCTTGGTAGTGGACTGGGGAGTAGTATGGTAAGCCCATACAATTCTGGGAACCTCCTCAACCCACCTTCCCTTTGCTTTCTCCAACCTTCTCTTCAGTCCTCTGAGTAGGACTCGGTTGGCCGACTTGACCTGCCCATTGGTTTGTGGGTGCTCGACCGATGCAAACACCTGCTTGATCCCCAACTCTGTACATAGCTTCCCCAACTGCTGGCTTGCGAACTGGGTGCCATTGTCAGACACCAAACGTTTGGGCACCCCGAAGCGGCATACTATATTCTTCCATACGAAGTGTTGGATCTTCTGGGCTGTGATCTATGCTACTGGCTTAGCCTCGATCCACTTCGTGAAATATTCTATGGCGACCACGAGGTACTTCATCTGCCGTACTACAAAAGGGAAAGGCCCCAAGATGTCTATTCCCCAGGTGTGAAATGGCCAAGGGCTGTATATCGACCTGAGCTCTTCTGGTGGCGCCTTATGCCAATCAGCATGCAATTGGCACTGCTTGCACTGCTGCGCATACCTAGTGCAATCTTCCCTCATTGTCGGCCAGTAGTACCCTGCTCGAATGGCCTTAGATGCCAAAGCTCGACCTCCGATGTGACTACCACATATGCCTTCATGGAGCTCTGCCATTATTCTCACACACTGCTCGCCATGCACGCACACTAGGATGGGGTGGCTAAACCCATGTCTGTATAACTCGCCATCAACGAGCGTGTACTTGGCCGAGTTCTTCTTTATCCTCCTTGCTTCCGTCGGCTCTACTGGGAGCATCCCATCGGCTATGTAATGCTTATAGGGCGTCATCCATGTCTCTCCACTCTGTAACAGGCAGACTTGCGATGACCCCACCTCCATTAGCATGCAAGCGTTGACCCGTGGCTTCTTCAGAGTTTCTTGGGTCAACGAACGATGAATCCTCTTCTCACTGTGCGATTGACTGATCTGATGGACTCCCACCAAGTTGTCAGCTGTATAAGTACGAGGCGCCCTCAGGGTCTCCTGGATGACCGTCCTCTGCCTGCCCCCCTTGCCTGAGCTGGCGAGTTTGGCCAACAAGTCAGCTCTGGCATTCTGCTCCCTGGGCACATGCACTAGCTCGAATGTTTCAAACGAACTCTTCAACTGCTGGACATACTCCAAGTAGGAGGCCATCTGAGGGTCTTTGGCCTGGTATTCTCTCGCCACTTGACCAGTGACCAACAGTGAGTCACTCTTCGCCATAAGGCTCTGCGCTCCCATCTCCTTAGCCAACAGCATCCCAGCAATTAAAGCTTCATATTCTGCCTGGTTATTGCTGGCTTTGAAGGCGAACCGCAGGGCCTGCTCTATCAATAATCCCTTGGGTCCTTCAAGGATCACCCCCGCTCCACTACCTTGCTGATTTGAGGACCCATCTACCGACAATACCCACTTGAAGCTGGGTTCTTCCTGCTGGGTCTCAGTCAAGGACATCTCGGCCACAAAATCAGCGTAGACCTATCCTTTGATCAGGCCCCTAGGTTTATACTGGATGTCGAATTCTGACAACTCGACCGCCCAACACACCATTCTTCTCGCCACGTCTGGCTTCTGTAGGACCTTGCGTATTGGTAGATCTGTAATCACCACCACTGTGAAGCTTTGAAAGTAGTGACGAAGTCTCCTGGCTGAAAACACCACTTCTAAGGTTGCCTTCTCTATGGCTTGGTATCTCGCCTCCGGCCCCTGCAAAACTTTGCTGACAAAGTAAATGGGCTTTTGGCTTTGTTCCTATTCCTGAACCAAGACAGAACTCACCGCCCTCTCTGTGACTGCAAAGTACAGCCGTAGGAGTGTGCCAAGCTGAGGCTTGCACAAGACTGGCGGGCTGGCTAGATACTCTTTGAGATTGAGGAAAGCCTGCTCACATTCTGGAGTCTATGCGAATCTGCTGTTTCTCCTTAAGCATTGGAAATAAGGGTGGCCTTTGTCTCCCCCAGTTGACACGAATCTAGAGAGGGCAGCCATCCGACCTGTCAACTATTGCACTTCTTTGACCAATGTCGGGCTCCTCATGGCTATGATCGCTGCACACTTGTCTGGGTTGGCCTCGATCCCTTGTTCCGTAAGTAGAAAACCAAGGAACTTGCCTGCTTCTACCCCAAAGACGCATTTCTCTGGATTCAGCTTCAGCCTGTACTTAGCTATCGTATTAAATAGCTCCTCCAAGTCATCGACATGCTGATCTCGTGCCTAGGACGTCACCACCATGTCATCTAAATAGGCTTGCACATTGCGTCCCAGCATGGGCGCAAGGACTTTGTCCATCAACCTCTGATAGGTGGCACTCGCGTTCTTCAGCCCTAATGGCATGACTGTGTAGCAGTAGCAAGACAGCTCTGTCATGAACGCAGTCTTGCTCTCGTCCATTGGGTGCATCTTGATCTGATTATACCCAGAGAAGGCGTCCAAGAAGCTGAGTAACTTGCACCCTAAGGCACTGTCTACCAACGCATCTATGTTGGGCAGAGGGTAGGAGTCCTTCGGACAGGCCTTGTTGAGATCTGTGAAGTCTACGTACATCCTCCACTTCCCATTAGCCTTCTTTACCAACATGACATTCGCCAGCCACTCAGGATACTGGATTTCCCGTATGTGGCCTGCCTTGAGCAATTTTTGTGTCTCCTCCCTGACGACCTGCCTTTGTTTGTCATTGAACTTCCTTTCTCCTCTGGCAGACTGGCCTGACTTGGGGATTCAGTGCCAGGTGATGACATAGGAAGTCAGGGTCAATACCTGGCATGTCTGAAGGGGACCAAGCGAAAGCGTCCAAGTGCCTCTCTATGACCCTTGCTACTTGGTCTTGGGTCTCCCGAGGCAGGGACTTGCCCAGCTTGAACATCCTGCCTCCGATCTCCTTCTCTACCACCTCCTCTGCCGGCTCAGGTCACCTCGCCCGGGCAACCTCCGCTCGTGTAACCTCGATGTCACCTTGGGGCATATCAGTGTCATCGCCACCCCCACTTGGAGGTAGGGTGGTCACCATGCAAACTCCCCTTTTCGTCTTGAGGCTATTCTCATAGCACTTTTTAGCCTCTTTTTGGTCTGATTTGATGGTTATCACCATCCCCTCCATCGAAGGCAACTTCATTTTCATATGCCTTGTGGACACCACTGCCCCTAACCTGTTTAAGGCTGGTCTACCCAGCAGGATGTTGTAAGCAAACAGGGTGTTAACCACGAGGTACCTGATGTTCTCTGTGCGGGAGGCCACTCCATAAGTGAAAGTGGTCCTCAGCTTGATGTATCCCCGCACTTCCACTTGGTCTCCTGCGAACCCATACAAGCAGTCGACGTAGGGCCGCAGCTGATTAGGAGACAACTGCAACTTGTTGAATGTCGACCAGAACATCACATCGGCCGAACTTCCTTGATCCACTAGCACTCGGTGCATCGTGCGTCCCGTAGTGACAACCGATATCACCACCGGATCATTGTCATGAGGGACAACGTCTCGGTGATCCGCCTTTGTGAAGACGAGGTCGATGTCTGGGAAGTGATCTTCCTCACATGCCTCCACTGCCATCACCGAACGCGCATACTTTTTGCGTTGCAATGAGATGCACCCTCCTCTTGAGAACCCACCCGCGATAGTGTGGATCTCGCCATGTATGGGCACTTCATGCCCCTGATCGGCCGTCGGTACCACCACCGCCTCGCCCCCTTATGCCTCCTTCAGGTAGTCACTCAAGAACCCACTCTTTACCAACTCATCCAACTGATGGCCCAAGGCCAGACAGTTGCGAATGGGGTGACCGAAGGCCTGATGGAACTCGCACCAGGCGTTCTTGTTTGGCCCCAACCTCTTATCAGTCTTTGGGGGCATCTTCAACCTTTCCGCCACATTAGGAATGGCGATCAGCTCCTTCAGCTCCACCAGGAATTCATGCCTAGGGGGCACATCATCCTTGGCGTGTGCCCTAATTTGGGGCTTTCGGGGCTCATAGGGCTTCTATTTTCCTTGAGCCTTCTTTTCTGTGGTCGCCTCGTGCACCCGCAGGGGTGGAGGTCGACTAGGCACTCGTGGCCTTGATTAGACTGCGCTTTCTCGTTTCTCATTGAGCTCTCCCTCAGCGACAATGTGTGCAACTGCACGACACTTAATGTCGCCAAAGTTCTTGGGACGATTTCGTATCAGGGACTAGCTAAAAGGCCGTGGCAGGACTCCCTTCCTAAAGGCATGCACCACCATATCTTTGTCTTTGGTGTGCAACCTTACCACCATTGCCCCAAACCTGTTGAGGTAATCTCTAAGGGACTCCCTCTGATGCTGCCTTACATCAAAAAGATCATAAGACAGTGGTGGAGGGGCCCTGTTTACAAGATACTGCTCCCTGAACAGCATGGAGAATTGCGCGAAAGACGTGATATGTCCCTCGGGCAAGCTCACAAACCATTCCAACGTCGTTCCTGTCAACGTGGTCATGAACAACTTACAGTGCACCACGTCAGATCCACCTGACAGCATCATCTGCGTGTGGAAGGCAGTGAGATGTGCCTCAGGATCCTCTTTCCCGGTGAATACGGTCTTGGGCCCCACAAAGGTGGCTGGGACCACCGTATCCATGATTGCCTAGGAGAAGGGCATGGGGAAAGCACTTGGGGGCGTTGGTGGAGCCCGATCCTCTCCTCCACGGTCTTCAGCTTGCTGCATGTGGTGCAGGTTCAAGCGTAACTCCTCATTTGCTCTATGCAACTCCTCGTTCCTGGCCTGGGAGGCGGCCAGGTCCTCCTGCATACGCGCTTGTTGCGCTCTAGACTCCGCTACCGTCTCCTGGAGAGCATGCATCATCTCCATGAGTTGTTGCATGGTGACGCTCTCACTTCCATTTGGTGGAACGGGTCCCTGTCTGGTGATCCTCATCTCCGTGGTTTCTACTCTCACTCTCGTGTATGGGACCTTGTTTTATTTCGGCCCCACGGTGGGCGCCAAATGTTCTTGCCGGTTGACTCTCTTGTCGGTTGACTCTACGACACTCACACGCCTCCTTCCTCACCTTGATAAATGCTTGGTTCTTTCGAAGCAATCTGCTCCTGCAAAAGAGAAAGGGGCACCCTAGAGGCCATTTGAACTCCGACGCTCAAGTCAAGATGGGGCAAAAAACACCAAGTGTATTGAGTCTCTCTGTGTTTAGGTCTAGAAACTGCGTACCTTTGTGAAGTATTCTACTGTCCTTTATATAGTCTAGGGTTTACTGCGCCGCTAGCCCTAATTAGGGTTCACTGCGCTGCTAGCCATATTCAGGGTTTACTGGAATACCCTTGCGCCGCTATCACCCAGGCTTAGGGTAATCTAGCATATAAGATTTCCTTTTCTGGAGTGCAAACACTACAGGGTGACCACCTGGATGCCTCCTTGTGCACCTAGTCTCTGGGGCCACCTGTTCTGGGAGTGCCTTTACTGTTCACGTGCCATGCATGTAGCCTTTACTGGGAAACCCTAGTTCTAATGAGTACTCAACCCCTCAGGACTATGCACCTAACTGTGCTTTCCCTGTCACACGCATAAGCTCTTCGTGATTCAGGCCTCTCCCTACTTCTGGGCATTTAACTGGTCATTGGCCCACTCTGGGAACCAATCTTAGCTATTCTGGTTGTGTTGTTCAAATCACCCAAGACCGATGTCACCTCATCACACTCTGTTATCGAGGACTGATCAACTCGCGGAGTGACGAGGACACATCAATCCCTTCTGGTAATCACCCTTCTCTGTGGGGACACGCTAATGACTAATCACCCTTCTCTGTGGGGATACGCTGATGACTAATCACCCTTCTCTGTGGGGACACGCTGATGACTAATCACCTGCTAATCCAAACTGCATGCGAGGTCCATTCCACGTGGCTTTGGCTCATACTGTGGGACCCAGCTGACGTGGTTCACCCTTTACTATCTGTTCTCGGTGTCTGAGGTCGGGTCGGTACAATAATGAATCTAAAATCAACTCACATCAAGGATGTTGTACTGTGACAAACACCTGTTTGATACCGAGTTCTATGCACAACTTGCCGAGTTGCTAAGTTGCAAACTGAGTGCGATTATCAGATAGTAAGCGTTTTGGAACCCCAAAACGATAAATGATGTTCTTCCACACAAAGTGCTGAACCTTGTGGTCAGTTATCTGCGCAACGGGTTCAGCTTCTGTCCATTTGGTGAAGTACTCTATCGCCACCACTAAGTACTTCATCTATCGAATTACCAGTGGGAAAGGTCCCAGGATATCAATTTCCCATGTGTGAAAGGGCCATGGGCTGTGTATTGATCGCAACTCCTCTAGGGGTGCATGGTGCCAATTAGCGTGTTTTTGGCATTGTGTGCATCGCCGTGCATACTTTATACAGTCCTCCCTCATAGTCGGCCAATAGAACCCTGCTCGAACAACTTTTAATGAGAGAGCTCATCCCCCAATGTGGCTTCCGCAGATACCTTCATGGAGCTTTGCCATGATACGCATACACTGCTCTCCACTTACACAGGTCAAGACGGGATGGGTGTAGCCATGCCTGAATAGCTTTCCATCTATCAGGGTGTATCTACCTGCATTTTTCTTGATGACTTTAACTTCCGCAAGCTTCGCCGAAAGCATGCCATCAGCTAGGTAACGTCTATAAAGTGTTGTACCGACCAGTCCTCGGACACCGAGAACAGATAGTAAAGGGCGAACCACGTCAGTTGGGTCCCACAGCATGGGCCAAAGCCACGTGGAGTGGACCCCGCAGGCAGCTTGGATTAGAGGGTGATTAGTCATAGGTGTGTCCCCTTAGAGAAGGGTGATCAGTCATCGATGTGTCCCCTCAGAGAAGGGTGATCAGTCATCGGTGTGTCCCCTCAGAGAAGGGTGATCAGTCATCGGTGTGTCCCCTCAGAGAAGGGTGATCAGTCATCGGTGTGTCCCCTCAAAGAAGGGTGATCAATCATCAGCATGTCCCCAGAGAGAAGGGTGATTAGTCATCAGCATGTCCCCACAGAGAGGGGTGATTAGTCATCAGCATGTCCCCAGAGAAAAGGGTGATTAGTCATCAGCATGTCCCCAGAGAGAAGGGTGATTAGTCATCGCTGTGACGATCACCAAAAGGGACTGATGTGTCCTCGTCACTCCGCAGGGTGATCAGTCCTCGGCAACACAGTGTGACGAGGTGACATCGGTCTTGGGTGATTTGAACACCGTAACCAGAACAGCTAAGATTGGTTCCCAGAGTGGGCCAATGACCAGTTAAATACCCAGAGGTAGGGAGAGGCCTAAATCACGAAGAGCCTATGCGGGTAGCAGGGAGAGCACAGTTAGGTGCAGAGTCCTGAGGGGTCGAGTACTCATCAGAACTAGGGTTTCCCAGTGAAGCCACATGCATGGCATGTGAACAGTGAAGGCACTCCCAGAACAGGTGGCCCCAGAGACTAGGTGCACAAGGAGGCACCCAGGTGGTCACCCTGTTAGAGTTTGCACTCCAGAGAAGGAAACCTTATGTGCTAGATTACCCTAAGGTTGGGTGATAGTGGCGCAAGGGTATTCCAGTAAACCCTGAATATGGCTAGCAGCGCAGTGAATCCTAATTAGGGCTAGCGGCGCAGTAAACCCTAGACTATATAAGGGACAGTAAAATACTTCACAAAGGTATGCAGTTTCTAGACCTAAACACAGAGAGACTCAATACACTTGGTGCTTTTTGCCCCATCTTGACTTGAGCGTCGGAGTGCAAACGGCCTCTAGGGCGCCCCTTTCTCTTTTGCAGGGGCAGATTTTTTCGCAAGAATCAAGCACATATCAACGTGAGGAAGAAAGCGTGTGAGTGTCGTGGAGTCAACTGACAGGCGGGTCAACCGGCAAGAATAGGTGCCATCAAAGTTTCACCCACATCGACCAGGAAGACATGTGGTGATCCTTCTTCTGAAAAACCATAGACACTCACCTTGGATATGTTTAGCATTTCCTGGGTCAGCGAGCGGTGCCCTCTTCCTCCGACATCTGAGATACCCACCTATTGGATCTCTCTCGCGCAGGCTACGGCAATCCTGGGCGCCTTTAGAGTCTCTTGGATAACTAACCTCTAGCGACCTTCCTTGCCTAAGCTGGCGAGTTTGGCCAACAGGTCTGCCCTAGCATTTTGTTCCCTTGGGACATGTACCAATTTGAACACAGGAAAAGTCTCCTTCAAAAGCATAACATACTTCAAATACGAAGCCATTTGGGGATCCTTGGCCTAGTATCCACTCGTGTTCTTGCCGGTTAACTCTCCTGCTGGCTGACTCTACAACGCTCACACGCCTCCTTTCCTCACCTTGAATTATGCTTTGTTGTCTCGAAACAACCTGCACCTTCAAGATAGAAAGGGGCGCCCTAGAGGCCGTTTGCACTCCGACACTCAAGTCAAAAAACTAGGGCAAGCACACCAAGTGTATTTAGTATCTGTGTTATGTCTAGAAACTGCGTACCTTTATGAAGTATTTTACTACCCTTTATATAGTCTAGGGTTTCCTCTACGCCGCTACCCATATTTAGGGTTTACAGGAATACCCTTGTGCCACTATCACCCAGGCTTAGGGTAATCTAGCACATAAGGTTTCCTTAACTGGAGTGCAAACTCTAACAGGATGGCCACCTGGGTACCCCCTCTTGCACCTAGTCTCTAGGGCCACCTGTCCTAGGAGTGCCTTCATTGTTCACGTGCCATGCATGTAGCCTTACTGGGAAACCCTAGTTTTGATGAGTACTCAACCCCTCAGGACTCTGCACCTAACTGTGCTTCCCCTGCCATGCACATAGGCTTTTCGTGACTTAGGCCTTTCCTTACTTCTGGGTATTTTACTAATAACTGGTCTTCCTTTAAGACCCATCGTAGATGTTCTAGTTCTGTTATTTGAAACATCCAAGGCCGATGTCACCTCGTCACACCCAGCTACCGATGACTCATTACCCTGCTGAGTGACGAGGACACCTCATTTCACTCTGGTGGTCGACATGCTAATGACTAATCATCCCATTAGTCCCTACTACCTGTGGGACCCAGCCCACGTGGCTCTGGCCCATGCTGTGGGACCCAGCTGACGTGGCTCACCATTACTAGCTATTCTCGATGTCCGAGGACTGGTCGATACACAAGCCCCCCAGTCTCGAGCTGTTAACTTGTTCAGCGAAGAGACTAAGTCATCGGCTCGGGCGACCTACATGGCACTGAGCGAAAGGACATGAACAGCGCACTGAAGGGACATCTCACCAACCCCCGTTTAATCTACGGACACGTGTCTAGATCAACAGTTAGGGTTTCTTAACGTTTTCCCTTTCTTGCCTATGTTAAACCCTTTCAAAACCCCATACCTCTACACTGTTTCATCACTTTTCCCTCAAGCCTCCATAATCTCTAACTTCTTTCGAATGCTTCTACTTCCCTTCCTACTCTCGCGACCTTTCTTCTTCGCCTACACAAAGGTATGATTTTTATCCTCCTTTTTCGCCTTCGCTTTATGATTATGCCTCCCTTTACATGCTATAACTGGTATGGGTCTGTTCATGCATTTTAGGGTTTCTGTTCTCCTTTCTCGTTTTCGTTCTTCTTTAGTGAGTATTTGACCGCCATTGTTCACACCATCACTTTCTTTTAAACCCTTTTTTCCTTCTCCCTGCCTTTCATTTGTTTTAGATTCGAGATGGCCAGAACCAAAACTACCTCCAACCCTCCAGTTGTTGACTATAGGGCCCTCTACCCCTGGGCCCCTGAGGATCTCCTTGCTAATACCTCGCAACTCACCTCTAGTGAAGACTGGAGGAAGCATAAAGACGACGAGCACGAGACTAAAGGGCGCGTCTTCGGCAGAGAAAGCGACGCGTACATTTCGGTTCGACCCTATACTGAGGGCGAACCCGTATGCGTCGATGACCGCTGCAACGACAGGGAGCCCTTCTTCTCCTTCTACGCCACCGTCTTTAAACTAGTCAAACTCCGTCTGCCCTTTACTCGGTTCAAGAGGGCTTTGCTCACTGAACTGAATGTGGCGCCCACCCAGCTGCACCCTAACAGCTGGGCCTTCATCAGAGCGTTCTCGATTCTTTGCAACAACCTACGGTTCAGTCCCTCAGTGGACGTATTCTTATACTTCTTTAAAGCGAAGAGCCCTGGGAAGAGGCTTTGGGTAAGCCTCAATGGGGTGGCGGGGAGGGTTCTGCTAACCCTCTTCCAGCAGTCCTACAAAGGCTTCAAGGGGAAGTTCTTCCGGGTCTGCTGCAGCTCTTACGACTGTACCACGCTCGATGGGTTCCTATTATACTTGGTGGAGAAGTTGAAGTTCAAGAAACCACGAGGACTCGAGGAATTGACACCCTTCAACCATGATTTCTGCCAACTCCTTGCCAGCTGGAGGGTAGTATTTAACACCGCCCAGCTGATCAGGCACGAGTATGATGCTGAGACCCTCAGCATCTACATTGGTATTTCCTTGCTTTCTTTATCATCTGCGTGTATCTGTATTTAGAAGCTGTGTGTCTCTTCTCATGACCTTGTTGTTTGTTGCAGATATGGTGTTGGACGCTGGGAAAAAGAAGACGTTGGTCGATTTGCTGGGTCGCCGTGCAGCAGGTGGCTCCTGCCCTGCTGGCCCCTCTTCTCCCGCCGTGGCTGCCCCTGGCCCTGCCTCTAAAAGCAAACATAAGCGGGCAACCACGGTGGTAATCTCTGAGGACAAGGACACTTGCTCGGGCCTTGTCTTTAAGAGGAAAAGGGTGGAGGTTGCTGCGGTGACCTCATCTACAACAGAGGGGCAACCTCCATCCTTCAGGGAGCATCCCCCTAGCGCTTCTTCTCCCCCTGAGCCTCTTCTTGTGCTCGAAGGTGGGGGGGAAAACGCTCCCTCTTGTGACCAAGCGCCTCCTGCCCCCGAACTCCCTCCCCTCCTCCAACAGACCCTCGCTCTTCTGCTTGCTAAAGAGGTGATGGAGGCCTTGGATAGGGATTAACTGAGGACCTGAATCATCCATGGCCTTGGTGAGTTCCTCACCACTTCCAATGCCTTACTGGTCCATGGGGATGCTGACGCGATGCTGAGGGAGAAGGTGGCTCGATTGGAGAAGGAGCTAGAGCAGAAGAAAGAGCTGGAGCTTCAAGTCCAACTAGCTGCCAAATGCGAGGCTTGTAAGGACCTGTAAAATTAAATTGGAATAAAAGTGTTATATTTAAATAATTTCAGAAGATGTCATTATTTAAAATACAAAGAGTTGGTAAATGAAGTTTCGTAGTAGTCGGACATCGGACGTCGCCCAAGGTCTGGGGTCAGCTGGTAGAGATCGGTCGGCTGGCATGTAGATCAAGAAGAGTAAAGGAAGAAAAGTGTAGCTAAGAAGTCTTCTACGAGATCGCCGTTATTGAAGACGGAGGCGATCTCCAACTTCTCTGGGACATAATCGCCTGTTGCCTAGAGGAGACATGACCGCCAATCGTCTAGGGCGTACGTGATCGACGGGAGTGCACGTAGTACGTGGTCAAGATACTGGATCAACCAGAGTGGGTTCCAACAACCACGCGTATCAAGGTGTGGGTTGAGCCTTAGATACGCTGTGCATGCGAAGCTCTATGCTTGAGCAGAAGAGATCGCCCTTAGTGTTGCATGCTGTAACATCCCGCCAAAATAAAGCCATACATACATGTATAATGAAAATAAAGGTGAACAAATAATATTGAAGAATGATAATATATATATAAGTAATGAAGTTGCTCCTCTTAGGGAGTTTAATACATAACCAGCCAAATGTTTTCAAAATTTAACGAAATTCAATCAAATACAACAAGACCGGCGGTCTCCACACATGAACCGGCGATCTGGTAACAGAAGGCCCAAAACAGGCGATCTGCTAGCAGGACATAAATCCGGCGATCACCACCAAGAGATAGAAAACCGGCGATCTCTTCCTCGGCGACCACTCACTAAGGAGCTCTACATCCTGGAAGATCATCTACTCTCGTGTAAGTTATACACGATCATCACAGTTTAAAGAGAAAAATAGCCAACGAGCAAAACACGCAGGGTAAGCTAGATATTTTAAAGAGAGTTTAAATAAGAACATTAAAATCAGGGTAAGCAATTTTCAAGATATTCACGTAAAGCTATAGATTTTCTCAATACCCTTCACCTGATCGTCCAGAAATCACACATTTCACAATATTCTCAAGAGTCATTCTATTTCACAAAACTGCATCAAGTGTCTATAAATTTCAAGTTCCTCATTTCACATGTCAGACCACCACTGACCCAGCACACAAGACACTTGACACTACTTCCGGAAGACTCGTGCATTGACTAGACTCAGAGATTCTGCACCTGTCATACTAAACAGCTGTAATGTTTACCAGCTATGCGCATCAACACAATCTCAATCTCAAGTTCATCATTCTCACAGTATGACAGGGTTAATCCATATAACAGGCCGAGCTCGTTCTTTTTCACACGACTCACCCATACATATGAACCTCCTTCGACTCTCAACGCCTGAATAACTTCATCCATATGAATCCATTATCTCAGGAGAGTCAGGATAATCTCATTATAGACATCACCGATCAATGCACATCCTACACGATCTTACACGGTATTTTCTTTCCTGAAAATACTATGCCTTGATCCCACATCCACAACATTCAACACATCATACAACACTTAAATGAATGATTTCAATCACCGCAAAACTCACTCCAAGGTTCTTATTTTCGAATATCTCATTTAAATCTCAAACCGTTTTCAAAGCAACACCAAAAACAGGGAGTTCGCAAACAACGCCAAAACCGGCGATCTAGTTCAAAAACAGGGTATTTCGAAGTCTGCATTTAAAACCGGCGACCACGTCGCCCAAACACATAGCACAGAGCATTTTACAAAGATGAAAACGAAAACCGGAGACCACGCCGCCCTCACTTCAAAAATAGCTAAACTATGGCTTGTATTGAAAATGAAGTCTAGCTTCCCTTACCTGGACTTGCGCAAAACACCAGGAGCTCCGAAACCCAACGAAGCTTGAACAATGCCTTGGCTCTGTTTTTGCGTCTGGTTGAAGGACTTGCAGAGAACCTCCCAGGTGCTCTAATGGTGCTGCCTCTCGTCGTACTCTTGTGTGAAGATGCTAGAATCGCGGCGCGAAGGAG
The DNA here is from genome assembly GCA_013389735.1 of Phaseolus lunatus. Lineage (NCBI taxonomy): Eukaryota > Viridiplantae > Streptophyta > Magnoliopsida > Fabales > Fabaceae > Phaseolus > Phaseolus lunatus. Next base: position 16,690,078 of record CM023867.1, read on the forward strand.
ATATCTGGAGGAGAAGGGAGGTAACTCACTCTTTCTCTCTTTGAATGCTGCAACGTTTTTTTCTCTCAGCAGTGGGTCTCTGCATCTTAAACCAACTTATCCATCAAAAGCAGCTGCCACACCCACTCTGCAGAGAAGTCTGAGTGTACGTTTCCCTGAACAGTACGACTACAGTTGTCTCTTGCGCAGGCCAACCACTCCCTGAACAGTACTACTGAGCGTGCCTCTGCGCAGGCTAACACTCTGAGGTCACTATTCTGAACCACTCTTTTTGTCTACGTGGCGCGCGTGCAGGACGTTCCATGCTGGAAGTCTGGGTCCCACCTTCTCTGTGTGTAACTCGACGTCGCGCGATGACCTTTCACCGATGACCATAGGCGCGAAGACTATCCACTGAGGACCTCTCGCGCGAAGGCTATCCACCGATGACCTCTCCCTGGCGAACGACCGATGTCTCCCCCTGATGATGCCCGCATGCATCTTGCCCTGGCGACGCCTGCATGCCTCGCGCCCTGGCGACGACATGCAGTCTAGGCGACCGGCGATTATGTATTAACAAAGAACTCTTATCATTTTCTAGACTGCACTTTCCTTCCTTTTTAACTTAAATAAAACATATTTAGAATTTATTTAAAATATACTCTTTTATTCCAATAAATTTTTCAGGTCCTTACATTCTCCCCATCAAGAAAAATTTTCGTCCCCGAAAATTGAATTACAAGGAAAAGAGGTATGGATAAGCCTCCCTCATGGGTTCTTCTAACTCCCAAGTTGAATCCCCCGATCTCTCATCCCACACCACTTTCACCATGTTGATGGTCTTGCCTCTGAGCTGTTTACTTTGCTGATCGTCAATCCTGACTGGTTTTGCTTCAAAGGACAAGTCATCCCTGATCTGCACATCGTCTACATCCAGCACATGACTAGGGTCTGCCATGTATTTCCTCAGTTGTGACACGTGAAAGACATTGTGCAGATTCGCTAAAGGGGGAGGTAGGGCGATCTCATAAGCCACTGGACCAACCTTTCTTAAGATCTGATATGGTCCCACGAACCTAGGGGACAACTTCTTTGACCTGATCGCCCGTCCTACACCCTTGGTTGGTGTCACTTTTGTAACATCCCTCCAAAACCTTTCCATATTTATATAATAAAATAAAGCGTAGATATTAAATTTATAAAATCAACATATGTATATAGATATTGAAAATACATCATCCCGTACATCGTATTCAAAAAGAGACGTCCCTCTTATAAGGTTTTAATACATTCCATCAACTCTTTCGAAACAAAACCAGATGCAGCATAAAAAGGACAAAATAGGCGATCTCCTACAAGAAGACCCAAAACAGCCGATCTGCTATCAGGACAGAAAAACAGGCGATCACCCGATGGAGGCATAAACAGGCGATCACCCGATAGAGACGAAAACAGGCGATCTCCTTCCGGCCACCACTCACTAAGGAGCTCTACTCCCTGGAAGATCATCTGCTCCCGTGTAAAATACACGATCATCACAGTTTTAAGAGAAAACAGCCACAGAGCAATACAAAATAAAGGGTAAGCTAGATATTTTTAAAGAGAATTTAGATATGAAACTTTAAAATCAAGATAAAACAAATTCAAGATACCCACGTAGAACTATCAATTTCTCATTCATATCACACAGCCATCAAGAAATCACGTATTTCTCAATTTCCTCAAGAGTCGTTCAGTTCACATAATTCCATCAAGTGTCTATCAATTATCAATGTTTCTCATTTCTCACGTCAGACTTCCACTGACTCACCATACAAGACACTTGACACTACTTCCGGAAGACTCATGCATTGAACTTAGCATCCAGAGACCTGCACCTGTCATACTTCACAGCTGTGCACATAACCATAATCTCAATATCATCACTTTCACAGTATGACAGGGTTAATCCATATAACAGGCCGAGCTCGTTCTTTTTCACACGACTCACCCATTCATATGAACCTCCTTCGACTCTCACCAACTGAATAACTTCCTCTATATGATTCCATTATCTCAGCAGAGTCAGGATCGTCTCATTCACAGGATACTCACAGATCAATACACTTCATAACCAAATCTCAACACGGTATTTCCTTTCCTGAAAATACTATGTCTTGATCCCACATTCACGACATTCAAAACATCATACCACTCAAATGAATGATTCAAATCACAGCAACAATCATTTCAAAGGTTCAAACTTTCGAATATCACATTTAAATCTCAAGCAGTCTCAAAACAACACCAAAAATAGGGGAGTTCGCAAAACAACGCCAAAACCGGCGATCTGGTTCAAAAACAGGGTATTTCGAAGTCTGTATTCAAAACCGGCGACCACGTCGCCCAAACACATAGAACAGAGCATTCACGAAGATGAAAACGAAACCGGCGACCACGTCGCCCTCACTTCAGAAACAGCTAATCTATGGCTTGTATTGAAAATGAAGGCTAGCTTCCCTTACCTGTCTAGCGCAAAACTCCAAGAGCTCCGAAACCCAACGAAGCTTAAAGATGCTTTCACTCTGTTTTAGTGTCCCGGTCTGGAGAAACTTGCAGAGAACCTCCCAAGTGCTCTAAGGGCAGTCGTTGCTCGTCGTACTGGTGCTTGGGGAATGCCTAAATCGCAGCGTGAAGGAGAGGAAGGAGAAGGAGCCAACTCTAATTCTCTAAATCACTTTCTAACCACCAACGTCTCTTACCTCTCAGGAGTGAGTTTAAATCTAAGCCAACTTGCCCAGGAATGCCGCTGCCTCCACCCACTCTGCAGGAAAGGTTGCGTGTACGCTTCCCTGAACAGTACGACTACGCATGCCTCTGCGCAGGCTAACACTCTGAGGTCACTATTCTGAACCACCCTTTTTGTCTACGTGTCGCGCGTGCAGTACGTCTGATGCTGAGAGCCTGGGTCCCACCTTATCTGCGTGAAACTCGACATCGCGCGATAACCTTCCACCGATGACCCCTCGCGCGATGACCTTCCACCGATGACCTCTCCCGCGATGACCTTCCACCGATTACATCTCGCGCGATGACATTCCACCGATGACCTCTCCCGCGATGACCTTCCACCGATTACATCTCGCGCGATGACATTCCACCGATGACCTCTTGCGCGATGACCTTCCACCGATGAATTATCCTGGAGGACGACCGATGTCTCACCCTGGTGGACCACCGATGTCTCTCCCTGGAAGACGACCGATGTCCACATGCCTCGCGCCCTGGCGATGCCCGCATGTCCCGCGTCTGGCGATACCCGCATGCCTTGCGCCCTGGCGATGCCCGCATGCCTCGCGCCCTGGCGATGCCCGACGACACATCGTCACGCCTTCCCGAAGGTTCTTCATTCCACTATGTTACGTCCAAAGTATCATCTCCACATGACTCGGTGACGTCAGTAGCTTCACATTTCCCAGAGTAGACCAGCACCACTCTTCGTGCGCCCATGCATGCAACACTAAGGGCGATCTCTTTTGCTCAAGCAGAGAGTTTCGCATGCACAGCGTATCTAAGGCTTAACCCACACCTTGATGCGCGTGGTTGTTGGAACCCACTCTGGTTGATCCAGTATCTTGACCACATACTGAGTGCACTTTCGGCGATCATGTGCACCATAGGCGGCAGGCGATCATGTGCAACCTACTCGACAGGCGATCATGTACTAACCAGGCGATCTCATAGGAGACTTCTTAACTACACTTTTCTTCCTTTACTCTTCTTGATCCACATGTCTTCCTCGAGCACATCCACGTGATTACCTCACGATAAAGTCATCGCACCTGACTACTTGGTTATTACAATGGTCATCCGACCGACCTCGACCAGCTGACCCCAGACCTTGGGCGACGTCCGAGGGCCGACTACTACGAAACTTCATTTACCAGCTCTTTGTATTTTAAATAATAACATCTTCTGAAATTATTTAAGTCTAACACTTTTATTCCAATTAAAGTTTCTAGGTCCTTACAACTTTCATGAACACGTGGTCTCCAGCAGCAAACTCCAAAGGCTTTCTCCTCTGATCTGCATAGGACTTCTGCCTACTCTGAGAAGCTTTCATTCTGCTTTGTATCTGTTTCACCTTCTCGGTCGTCTGCTGAATCAACTCTGGCCCAACCAAGACTGCCTCGCCCTCCTGGTACAAACATAAGGGAGTTCTGCATTTCCTCCCATACAGGGCTTCATATGGTGCCATCCCAATACTGGCGTGGTAGCTATTATTATAGGTAAACTCCACCAGTGGCAACACCTCGTCCCAACTTCCCAATTGATCCAAGACGCACGTCCTCAGCAGATCTTCCAAGGATTGGATCGTTCTCTCTGACTGACCATCTGTTTGGGGATGATATGCAGAGCTCATCCTCAACTTAGTTCCCAAGCACTCTTGCAAGGTCTGCCAAAACCGTGAAGTGAACCTGGGATCTCTATCTGAAACGATGCTGGAAGGCACTCCATGCAACCTCACTATTTCTTGGATGTATAACTGTGCCAGCTTGGCCATAGGCATCTTCATATTCACTGGAAGGAAGTGGGCACTCTTCGTCAGCCTATCAATGATAACCCAGATTGCATCATGACCCTTTACCGATCTGGGTAAATGGGTGACAAAATCCATGGCGATGCTGTCCCATTTCCACTCAGGGATATCCAGTTGCTGCAACAGCCCGCCAGGTCTTTGATGCTCTACCTTCGCCTTCTGACACGTTAAGCAGGTTGCAACATACTGGGCGATGTCTCTCTTCATGCCCGACCACCAAAATGACTCCTTCAAGTCATGGTACATCTTGTTCATGCCTGGATGAAGGTTAAGGCGACTCTTGTGACCTTCATCTAGGATCATCTTCTTCAATTCTCCATTTGCAGGGATGCAAATCCTACCATTAAATCTCAAGATCCCATCATCGCCCATCACAAAGTCTCTCGCCTGATCTGTCCCTAGTGACTCCACAGTACGCTTTAGACTAGGGTCCTCCAACTGCTTATCCCTTAACATCCCAAGGAAGTCATTAGTTATAGCCAGCTTACTACAACTAATGTGATTCACGTGAAATTCTATTCCAAGGTTTAAGTCTCTGAACTGCTCGATCAGTTTCTGCTCTTCCATCATCATGGTGGCGACTTGTATTGATTTCCTACTCAAAGCATCAGCCACTTCATTGGCCTTCCCTGGATGATACATGAGTTGAAAATCGTAGTCCTTTAGAAACTCCATCCACCTTCTTTGTCTCATGTTTAGTTCCTTCTGATCGAACAGATATTTCAGGCTCTTATGGTCACTGAACACCTGGAACCGAGCTCCATATAAATAGTTCCTCCAGATCTTCAAGGCAAATACCACAGCCGCCAACTCCAAATCATGCGTGGGGTAGTTTCTCTCATGAATCTTGAGTTGCCTTGAAGCATATGCAACCACTCTCTTCTCTTGCATCAAAACACATCCCAAGCCCTGATGTGAAGCGTCACAGAAGACATCAAAAGGTCTTCCTACCTCGGGGATCACCAGCACTGGAGCACTAGTCAACCTCTCCTTTAATTCCATGAAGCTCTGCTCACATCGGTCGGTCCAAGCAAAAGGTTGATCCTTGCGGGTCAGCTGTGTTAAGGGAGCCACTACCTTGGAAAAGTCCTCAATAAACCTCCGATAGTAGCCCGCCAACCCCACAAAGCTCCTTATCTCGGTGACTGTCTTTGGACGTTCCCACTGCAGCACTGCCTCTACCTTGGCTGGATCCACCGAGATCCCCTGGGCAGATATCACGTGTCCTAAGAAGTTGACTTCCTTCAGCCAGAACTCGCACTTAGAGAACTTGGCATAGAGTTGCTTCTCCCTCAGTATCTCCAATACTATCTTCAGGTGTCCCTCATGCTCTTCCTCGGTCCTTGAATAAATGAGGATGTCGTCTATGAAGACCACCACAAACTTATCCAAGAAAGGGCGAAAAATCCTATTCATGTAGTCCATGAACAGGGCTGGAGCATTGGTGACTCCAAACGGCATCACTACATACTCATAGTGCCCATACCGAGACCTAAAAGCTGTCTTTTGAACATCTTCAACTTTTACCAAAATTTGGTGGTACCCCGATCTCAGATCAATCTTGGAGAACACCGAGGCCCCATGTATTTGATCCATCAAATCATCAATCCTAGGCAGGGGGTACTTGTTCTTGATGGTCAACTTGTTCAACTGCCTGTAATCTATACACAGCCGAGACCCTCCATCCTTCTTCTTGACTAGGAGCACTGGAGCTCCCCATTGAGATACACTGGGTCTGATGAATTGCTTCTCCAGCAACTCTTCCACTTGCTTCTTTAACTCCACTAACTCGGCTGGTGCCATCCTGTAAGGTGCCATTGACACTGGTCCAGCTCCAGGTACCAAGTCAATAGAGAATTCCACTTCTCTCTTAGGGGGTAACCCAGGTACTTCTTCTGGGAATACATCTGTGAAATCTTTCACCACGGGTATTCTGCTTACGTCCCCTTTATTCTCCACCTCCGACCGAGCGAGTATCACGAAGCACCTCGCCCCTTCTTCCAACTCTGACTGCCCTTGCTGAGCAGATATTACATCTGATCCTTGGAGGTCTGGAAACGCAATCCTCTGACTACCGCAGTCAATGAGAACGTGATTGGCAGCTAACCAATCCATTCCCAGGATAACATCTAGGTCCTGAAGAGGTAGGCAGATCAAGTTCACCTTGAATCTGCGTCCCTCTACAATCACTGGACATTCGGGGCACACTGTAGAGGTCATCACCTGTCCTGACGCAGGTGTAGAGACCAACAGTTCGAAAGGTAACCCCTTCACTAGAAGGCCCAACTCGGCTACACACAGGCTTGACACAAAGGAGTGTGTCGCTCCAGAATCAAACAAAGCTTTTACACCTCTACCAGCTATAAAACAAACACCTTGTACGAGGTTACCTGACTGAGATGCTTCTGCTCCAGACATGGCAAACACTCTCCCTGTCGCCTGAGGTCTGCTGCCTTCGTTTCTCATCTGCTGGGAGCCACTGGGTTGGGTCGCCCCATTCCTGCTAGGGCATTCTCTAGCAACGTGCCCTGTCTTTTGGCAGGTAAAACACCTTCTCTCTGAAGCCTTCTTGGGGCACACGTTGGGCGTGTGTGGTCCACCACAATGGAAACACTTGGGTTTCCAAGGTTGCCGCTGCTGAAACTGGGTTGACGTTGTTCCCACCCGATGTGGTGGAGGCCTCGTATAGGGCTTGCTTTGTGAGTGCTGTGCCTTAGCTTTCCCACTGGAAGAACCTCCTGGGTGTGACCTGATCACCCGAGAATCACCCTTCTCCAGGGTCTCCACCATCTTCGCCTTTTCTACTAAGGCGTGAAATTCCCTGATGCACATCGGGGCTATGGTCTTCTTCAGTCCATGCTTCAGCCCCTCTTCGAACTTCCTACACCTCCAGGCCTCAGAGGTCGCCTGGGTATAGAACCGGGCGAGGTACTCAAAACGAGCAGCATAGGCGTTCACTGACATATCCCCCTGCTCCAACTTCAGGAACTCAGCTTCCCTCGCAAACTTGGCGCTGTCAGGGAAGTATTTCTCCAAGAACTTCACCCTGAAGCTCTCCCAATCCAATACATCCCCTCGGGCCTCCATCATCTGCTGAGCTCCCATCCACCAGAACTCAGCTTCTCCTGATAGCAGATAAGTGGCAAACAGCAATTTCTTCTCTTCAGGGCAGGAGGTCGCCCTAAAGATTTTCTCCAACTCTCTGACCCACTGATCTGCCTGGTCAGGGGTAGCATTCCCACTGAACTTGGGTGGGTTGTGCCGCATGAACTCGGTCAGTCCCATCTATTCTTGAGGCTGACCGACGTGGGAGTTTGTCTCCGCAGATCGAGCAGTTTCCCAGTGTTGCATTGTAGCTTGATGGTTTTGAGCCATCGCTGCATTCTGCTGCTGAATGGCAGTTGCCATCATCTCGATGGCCTTGGCAATCTGGCTCATCTCTGAGGAAGGTTGGGGTGGGGTAGAAGGTCTACGTGCCATCTTCTTCGTTTTTGATTCTGAATCTATTGGTTTCTATATTCCCTACAACTACAAGAATGAGATCGATCAGAAATCAATTCATTCAGGATGTACCATCTAGACCTTGCAAAGGTCAGCATCTCAAAGTCATTAAGAATTTGAGTTCATCAACAGGATTATCACACTTATAACTTCAAACAAAACACCAGAACAGTTACCGGTGTGTAAACATCAATCCAAACGACCACTCTCAGTCAATTACAAGAACACTAAATAAATCACACCAGAATTCAATGTAGGCTAAACATCAAACCTTTGGAATTAAGATTAAGAATCATCTCGATCCAGTTATGAGTGTGCACCCTCATTACTTTATCAGGATCTTCTCATTCTTAATACCAAGATTTTCAATTAGAGCCTACATTCACTAAGGCACACACAAAATTTCAATACTAAAAACGTTTTTAAAAACCTTTCACTATAGTTGTTATTTAAAACTCAAATAGATTTTATGAGCAGAAGAAACACAATGGATCCACAGCCCTCAGGTCATCCTTAGGACGAACTGCTCTGATACCATTAATGTAACATCCCGCCAAAATAAAGCCATACATACATGTATAATGAAAATAAAGGTGAACAAATAATATTGAAGAATGATAATATATATATAAGTAATGAAGTTGCTCCTCTTAGGGAGTTTAATACATAACCAGCCAAATGTTTTCAAAATTTAACGAAATTCAATCAAATACAACAAGACCGGCGGTCTCCACACATGAACCGGCGATCTGGTAACAGAAGGCCCAAAACAGGCGATCTGCTAGCAGGACATAAATCCGGCGATCACCACCAAGAGATAGAAAACCGGCGATCTCTTCCTCGGCGACCACTCACTAAGGAGCTCTACATCCTGGAAGATCATCTGCTCCCGTGTAAGTTATACACGATCATCACAGTTTAAAGAGAAAAACAGCCAACGAGCAAAACACGCAGGGTAAGCTAGATATTTTAAAGAGAGTTTAAATAAGAACATTAAAATCAGGGTAAGCAATTTTCAAGATATTCACGTAAAGCTATAGATTTTCTCAATACCCTTCACCTGATCGTCCAGAAATCACACATTTCACAATATTCTCAAGAGTCATTCTATTTCACAAAACTGCATCAAGTGTCTATAAATTTCAAGTTCCTCATTTCACATGTCAGACCACCACTGACCCAGCACACAAGACACTTGACACTACTTCCGGAAGACTCGTGCATTGACTAGACTCAGAGATTCTGCACCTGTCATACTAAACAGTTGTAATGTTTACCAGCTATGCGCATCAACACAATCTCAATCTCAAGTTCATCATTCTCACAGTACGACAGGGTTAATCCATATAACAGGCCGAGCTCGTTCTTTTTCACACGATTCACCCATACATATGAACCTCCTTCGACTCTCAACGCCTGAATAACTTCATCTATATGAATCCATTATCTCAGGAGAGTCAGGATAATCTCATTATAGACATCACCGATCAATGCACATCCTACACGATCTTACACGGTATTTTCTTTCCTGAAAATACTATGCCTTGATCCCACATCCACAACATTCAACACATCATACAACACTTAAATGAATGATTTCAATCACCGCAAAACTCACTCCAAGGTTCTTATTTTCGAATATCTCATTTAAATCTCAAACCGTTTTCAAAGCAACACCAAAAACAGGGAGTTCGCAAACAACGCCAAAACCGGCGATCTAGTTCAAAAACAGGGTATTTCGAAGTCTGCATTTAAAACCGGCGACCACGTCGCCCAAACACATAGCACAGAGCATTTTACAAAGATGAAAACGAAAACCGGCGACCACGTCGCCCTCACTTCAGAAATAGCTAAACTATGGCTTGTATTGAAAATGAAGTCTAGCTTCCCTTACCTGGACTTGCGCAAAACACCAGGAGCTCCGAAACCCAACGAAGCTTGAACAATGCCTTGGCTCTGTTTTTGCGTCTGGTTGAAGGACTTGCAGAGAACCTCCCAGGTGCTCTAATGGTGCTACCTCTCGTCGTACTCTTGTGTGAAGATGCTAGAATCGCGGCGCGAAGGAGATATCTGGAGGAGAAGGGAGGTAACTCACTCTTTCTCTCTTTGAATGCTGCAACGTTTTTTTCTCTCAGCAGTGGGTCTCTGCATCTTAAACCAACTTATCCATCAAAAGCAGCTGCCACACCCACTCTGCAGAGAAGTCTGAGTGTACGTTTCCCTGAACAGTACGACTACAGTTGTCTCTTGCGCAGGCCAACCACTCCCTGAACAGTACTACTGAGCGTGCCTCTGCGCAGGCTAACACTCTGAGGTCACTATTCTGAACCACTCTTTTTGTCTACGTGGCGCGCGTGCAGGACGTTCCATGCTGGAAGTCTGGGTCCCACCTTCTCTGTGTGTAACTCGACGTCGCGCGATGACCTTTCACCGATGACCATAGGCGCGAAGACTATCCACTGAGGACCTCTCGCGCGAAGGCTATCCACCGATGACCTCTCCCTGGCGAACGACCGATGTCTCCCCCTGATGATGCCCGCATGCATCTTGCCCTGGCGACGCCTGCATGCCTCGCGCCCTGGCGACGACATGCAGTCTAGGCGACCGACGATTATGTATTAACAAAGAACTCTTATCGTTTTCTAGACTGCACTTTCCTTCCTTTTTAACTTAAATAAAACATATTTAGAATTTATTTAAAATATACTCTTTTATTCCAATAAATTTTTCAGGTCCTTACACATGCATGGGCGCCCGAAGAGTGGTGCTCATCTACTCTTGGAAATGTGAAGCTACCGACGTCACCGAGTCATGTGGAGATGATACTTTGGACGTAACATAGTGGAATGAAAAACCTTCGGGAAGGCGTGACGATTGTCGTCGGGTATCGCCAGGGCGCGAGGCATGCGGGCGTCGCCAGGGCGCAAGGCATGCGGGCATCGCCAGGCGCGGGACATGCGGGCATCGCCAGGGCGCGAGCCATGTGGACATCGGTCGTCCTCCAGGGAGAGACATCGGTGGTCCACCAGGGTGAGACATCGGTTGTCTGCCAGGATGAGGAACCAGTCATCACCGGGATGAGGAACGTCAGTCATCGCCGGTAAGAGAGGCACATCGGTCGTCGTCCAGGATAAGTCATCGGTGGATAGTCATCGCGCGAGAGGTCATCGGTGGAAGGTCATCGCGCGATATGTCATCGGTGGAAGGTTATCGCGCGAGAGGTCATCGGTGGAAGGTTATCGCGCGATGTCGAGTTTCACGCAGATAAAGTGGGACCCAGGCTCTCAGCATCAGACGTACTGCACGCGCGACACGTAGACAAAAAGGGTGGTTCAGAATAGTGACCTCAGAGTGTTAGCTTGCGCAGAGGCATGCGTAGTCGTACTGTTCAGGGAAGCGCACACGCAACCTTTCCTGCAGAGTGGGTGGAGGCAGCGGCATTTCTGGGCAAGTTGAGTTAGATTTAAAAGCTCACTTCTGAGAGGCAAAGAAGGGCTACGGTTCAAGAGTGACATAGTGAGTGAGTGAGTTACCTTCATCCTTCTCTTTTCTCTCCTTCACTCTGCCATTCAGGCCTTATCACGTCCCTGCTTAGCTATCGACGACTGCCATAGAGCACCTGGGAGGTTCTCTGCAAGTTCTCCAGATCAGAACGCTTAGGCAGAGGTCGAGCATCCTTAAGTTCGGTGGGTTAGAGCTAGAAGTGAGGTTTTACGCAAGTCCAGGTAAGGGAAGCTAGCTTTATTTTCAATAAAAGCCGTAGATTTGCTGTTTCTGAAGTGAGGACGACGTGGTCGCCGGTTTCATGTTTCTTTTCGCAATGCTCTGATCTATGTGGTTGGGCGACGTGGTCGCCGGTTTTAAACCCCTTTTCATGATGTTCTGTTTCTATGTGGTTGGGCGACGTAGTCGCCGGTTTTAAATACAGATTTCGAAATCCCCTGCTTTTGAATCAGATCGCCGGTTTTGACGTTGTTTTGCGAACTCCCCTGTTTTTGGTGTTGTTTTGAGACTGCTTGAGATTTAAATGTGATATTCGAAAGTTTGAACCTTTGAAATGATTGTTGCTGTGATTTGAATCATTCATTTGATTGGTATGATGTTTTGAATGTTGTGAATGTGGGATCAAGGCATAGTATTTTCAGGAAAGGAAATACCGTGTAAGATCGTGTATAGGTGTATTGACTAGGGGCTTGTCTAGAAGGAGATATCCTGACTCTGCTGATATAATGGAATCACGTAGATGAAGTTATTCAGTTGTGGAGAGTCGGAGGAGGTTCATATGAATGGGCGAGTAGTGTGAAAAAGAACGAGCTCGGCCTGTTATATGAATTAACCCTGTCATACCGGGAGAATTATTGACATTGAGATTATATATGCGCATGGCTGTGTGGATTTCACAGCGACCTTGTGTGGATTTCACAGTGGTATGGTATGACAGGTGCAGATCTCTGAGGATGAGTCAACGCACGAGTCAATCCGGAAGTAGAGTCATGTGTCTATGCATTGTGAGTCAGTGGAAAGTCTGACGTGTGAATCTTGAATACTGAATGTAGCAAAGAGACACTGGACGAGTTTGGGGAATATGGGAATGTTAATGGTGGTAATTGATATGGATCATGAATGGTGTGAAGATTTATGTTTTCTATTGATTTAAAGTTTTTGAAACATCTAGCTTACCCTTTTATCTGGTATTGTGATTGTTTGCTTAAACCTGTGATGATCGTGTATTTTTGCACGGGAGCAGACGAGGTTGCAGGTGGTAGAGTTCCTCAGTGAGTGGTCGCCGGAAGGAGATCGCCCATTTATGTTTCTGTTAGGCGATCACCTTTTTCCGTTTTCTGATAGGAGATCGCCCATCCTGTTGGGAGATCGCCTGTTTCTTTTTATTTTGCTGTATTTCGTTTACGTTTTTGGAAAACTGACCGACTTTGTATTAAACTCCCTGCGAGGAGGAAACTTCATTACATATATACGAATATGTTCACTTCAATATTATCATTTTATCTCTATTTCATTCTATAATTAGGAAAAGAATTTGGCGGGATGTTACATTAATGGTATCAGAGCAGTTCGTCCTTAGGATGACCTGAGGGCTGTGGATCCATTGTGTTTCTGCTGCTCATAAAATTTATTTGAGTTTTAAATGAAAACTATAGTGAAAGGTTTTCAAACGTCTTTGTATTGAAATTTTGTGTGTGCTTTAGTGAATATATGCCCTAACTGAAAATCTTAGTATTAAGAATGAAAGGATCTTGATAAAGTAGTGAGGGTGCACACTCATAACTGGATCGAGATGATTCTCAATCTTAATTCTAAAGGTCTGATGTTTAGCATATAATGAATTCGGGTGTGATTTATTTCATTTTATTGAGTGTTCTTGTAATTGACTGGGAGTGGTTGTTTGGATTGCTAGATTGTATACCAGTAGCTGTTCTGGTATTTTGCTTGAGGTTATAAGTATCATGATTATGTTGATGAGCTCAAATTCTAGCTGACTTTGAGATGCTGACCTTTGTAAGGTCTAGCTGTTACCCCTTGAATGAATTGATTTCTTATCGATTTCATTCTTATAGTTATAGGGAATATAGAAACTAGTGGTTTCAAAATCCGAGAACGAAGAAAGATGGCACGTAAACCTCCTACCCCTCCCCAATCTTCTTCGGAGATGGGCCAGATCGCCAGGGCCATTGAGATGATGGCAACTGCCATCCAACAACAGAATACGGTAATGGCTCAGATTCATCAGGCTGTAATGCATCATTGGGAAACTGCTAGATCGACTGCAACAGCTTCCCATGTCAATCAGCCTCGGGAGCAGAGGGGAATGACCGAGTTCATAAGGCACAACCCACCCCAGTTCCGTGGGAATGCTTCTCCGAACCAACCAGATCAGTGGATTAGGGAGTTTCATGCCTTGGTAGAGAAGGCAAAGAGGGTGGAGACCCTGGAGAGGAGTGATTCCAGGGTAATCAGATCACACCCAGGGGGTTCCTCCTGTAGGAAGGCCAAGGTGCAGCAGCAGCAGAATAAGCCTTATTCGAGACCTCCACAACATAGAGCAGGAGCAGTTCCGCCCCAACTTCAGCAGCAACAACCATGGAAACCAAGATGTTTCCGTTATGATAGGTCACATAACGTCAACGTGTACCCCAAGAGGAATTCAGAGAAAAAATGCTACATCTGCCGAAAGACGGGACACCTTGCTAGAGAGTGTCCTAACGGGTATAGGGCGACTCAACCCAGTGTTTCCCAGCAGTTGAGGAACGAAGGCAACAGACCTCAGGCAGCAGGGAGAGTGTTTGCCCTGTCTGGAGCGGAGGCATCTCAGTCAGGTAACCTAGTACAAGGTGCTTGTTTATAGTTGGTAGATACGTTAGAGTTTTGTTTGATTCTGGAGCGACACACTCTTTTGTGTCAAATCGGTGTGCAACCGAACTGGGCCTTCTAGTGGAGGAGCTGCCGTTTGAACGGTTGGCCTCTACACTGGCATCAAAACAGGTTTTGACCTCCCCAGTTTGCTCTGAATGTCCAGTGATAGTAGAGGGACGCAAGTTCAAGGTGAAATTGATCTGTCTACCTCTTTAGGACCTGGATGTTATCCTGGGAATGGATTGGCTATCTGCCAATCACATTCTCATAGATTGCAGTAGGCAGAACGTGGTGTTTCCGGGCCTCCGAGAGTCAGATATGATATCTGCTCAGTGTGTATGGTCGGGGTTGATAGAAGGGCGACGTGCCTTGTAATCCTAGCTCAAGGGGGAGTGAGGAATGATGAAGATATGGGCTGTATACCTGTGGTGAAGAATTTCATGGATGCAGTTCCAGAAGAAATACCTAGACTACCTCCTAAGAGAGAGATGGAATTCTCTATTGTTTAGTACCTGGAGCTAGACCAGTGTCCATGGCTCCCTACATAATGGCCCAGCTGAATAGATGGAATTAAAGAAGCAAGTGTAAGTTAGATTTAGTTGTACCAAGGTTTAGTTTCAGCTACATATAAGTTATGGAGAGTAAATAAGCAGTATGTTGGGGGTTTAAAGCTTAAGCATGTGTATCCATGGGAAGTACCAGAGTTAAGTTCCAAGAATGAAAGAATGAATTTTTCTTTTGAAGCTTGGAAGATGTTCATGTCGATAAAACAGCATGAGATGGTTCTAGCTTAAGCTTCACGCAGAATGGATGCTGTTTTGTTGATCGTGATTTGAAAGATGATTATGGAAATGGTGGGTTGAAATAAAAGGCTTCCGAAGCCGTAAGCCCCCTGATTTTGGCAAATGAGGATGCAGTTCGGACTGTGAATGTAGAAGGGAAGGAGGTAATGGCTGTTGATGAGAATGAGGGTAAACCGTGTCATGATGATGTTGAGTTCTTCTAGCGAGGTAGTAAATTCTAGAAAGTTGGATGTGGAAGCGGAACTTTCCGTGCCTTGTGTTCCTAATGGAATGGGATTTGCAGCTAATCCTTTAAATGGGCAGTTGTGGTGGTCAGCGTTTCGTTTCTGATCCTAGAAACAATGCTGCATTGTCGGCGGTGGCAACAAGCCCTCACCCTGAACACAGTCAGGGAGTTATGATCTGCGTGTTGAATACTGAGCACCTGGAGATCCCATGCAATGCTAATACGGATGCATCCATTGGAATTCCTGAGTTAGCAGCTCTGAAACCCCAACCATCTGCAAAAAGGGTGGGTTTTCCTGCTCTACTATTAGTAACCAAAGGAGAAACGAACCAGAGGGGCGCCTGAAGAAAGGACCGTGTTCCCTCAAGCTTTTGCTGTTTCACCATCGGTTTGACAAGAAATGGTGCCTAATGTGGAGTCAAGCTACAAACTGATTGTTTCTGAACTGAAAAGAAAATCCTGGAAGAAACTCCATCTCTGCAGTTTCTAGACAGAATAATAATGTTGATGTCAACCCAAGTCATTGCAGATCAGTTCATGCCAATGAAGGACATCTAAAACAAGAGGAATTAGAAGTTGTAAGGATCAAGTATTTGAGAAAGGTTTTCTAGTCTGCAAGTCTCTACTCCTACCAATGAACTGACAAAATGTGGACCAAAGCCTAATCTGTTAATCCAGGTCGGTGCTAGCATAGGGGTACTCTGATGTGATGGTGGCGTTAGAGAATGCTGGTTTAGATGAAAAATCTGGAGTGTGTCTCCAAGGCTGCTGAAGGTCCAGTACGATGATTTGCTTGATAAAGAGGGACCGCTTAATAGTCAAGCCATGCTCTCCTGAACGCCTTTCAGGTCGCCCTCTTGAGTTTGAATCAGCAGTGTATGCCTGGTGGTGTGATGGATGGTGGGAAGGCGTTGTAACTGCAGCTAAGGGCAGTGGTAGGGGGATCTTCGTCAGATGGCTCTGCCTTAGAAAGTGAATCATCATCCATCCCCAAAGTCGAAGTTGCTAAGAAGGTGAGCAAGAATCGTTTGGTTGGGAAACCCTTGTGGATCTGGAAAATATGAAGGGAATAACTTTGAGGGAGTCACTCTATGTCGCTCATGAGGACAAGGATAATAACTCTTGTAGAGGCAGTAATGATGTTGACGATGAGGAAAAGCCCTTTGGAGTTGTAGTTGGAGATCATGCATTTATGGAAATGACGCCGACCAAGGGTGTAGGACGAGCTATCAGATCAAAGGAGCTGTCTCCTAAGTTAGTCAGGCCATATCAGATCCTAAGGGGGATCAGTCCAGTGGCTTATGAGATCGTCCCACCTCCCCAATTAGCAAACCTGCATAATGTATTTCACGTATCACAGCTAAGGAAGTATCTTGCAGACCCTAGTCACGTGTTGGAGGTGGACGACGTGCAGATCGGGCGATTCACCATGGAAATTTGAAGAAACCATGAGAGGAGCATATCCCTACTTTTTTCCTTGTAATTCAATTTTCGGGGACAAAAATTTTTCTTGATGGGGAGAATGTAAGGACCTGTAAAATTAAATTGGAATAAAAGTGTTATATTTAAATAATTTCAGAAGATGTCATTATTTAAAATACAAAGAGTTGGTAAATGAAGTTTCGTAGTAGTCGGACATCGGACGTCGCCCAAGGTCTGGGGTCAGCTGGTAGAGATCGGTCGGCTGGCATGTAGATCAAGAAGAGTAAAGGAAGAAAAGTGTAGCTAAGAAGTCTTCTACGAGATCGCCGTTATTGAAGACGGAGGCGATCTCCGACTTCTCTGGGACATAATCGCCTGTTGCCTAGAGGAGACATGACCGCCAATCGTCTAAGGCGTACGTGATCGACGGGAGTGCACGTAGTACGTGGTCAAGATACTGGATCAACCAGAGTGGGTCCAACAACCACGCGTATCAAGGTGTGGGTTGAGCCTTAGATACGCTGTGCATGCGAAGCTCTATGCTTGAGCAGAAGAGATCGCCCTTAGTGTTGCATGCATGGGCGCACGAAGAGTGGTGCTGATCTACTCTTGGAAATGTGAAGCTACCGACGTCACTGAGTCATGTGGAGATGATACTTTGGACGTAACATAGTGGAATGAAAAACCTTCGGGAAGGCGTGACGATTGTCGTCGGGTATCGCCAGGGCGCGAGGCATGCGGGCATCGCCAGGGCGCAAGGCATGCGGGCATCGCCAGGCGCGGGACATGCGGGCATCGCCAGGGCGCGAGCCATGTGGACATCGGTCGTCCTCCAGGGAGAGACATCGGTGGTCCACCAGGGTGAGACATCGGTTGTCTGCCAGGATGAGGAACCAGTCATCACCAGGATGAGGAACGTCAGTCATCGCCGGTAAGAGAGGCACATCGGTCGTCGTCCAGGATAAGTCATCGGTGGATAGTCATCGCGCGAGAGGTCATCGGTGGAAGGTCATCGCGCGATATGTCATCGGTGGAAGGTTATCGCGCGAGAGGTCATCGGTGGAAGGTTATCGCGCGATGTCGAGTTTCACGCAGATAAAGTGGGACCCAGGCTCTCAGCATCAGACGTACTGCACGCGCGACACGTAGACAAAAAGGGTGGTTCAGAATAGTGACCTCAGAGTGTTAGCTTGCGCAGAGGCATGCGTAGTCGTACTGTTCAGGGAAGCGCACACGCAACCTTTCCTGCAGAGTGGGTGGAGGCAGCGGCATTTCTGGGCAAGTTGAGTTAGATTTAAAAGCTCACTTCTGAGAGGCAAAGAAGGGCTACGGTTCAAGAGTGACAGAGTGAGTGAGTGAGTTACCTTCATCCTTCTCTTTTCTCTCCTTCACTCTGCCATTCAGGCCTTATCACGTCCCTGCTTAGCTATCGACGACTGCCATAGAGCACCTGGGAGGTTCTCTGCAAGTTCTCCAGATCAGAACGCTTAGGCAGAGGTCGAGCATCCTTAAGTTCGGTGGGTTAGAGCTAGAAGTGAGGTTTTACGCAAGTCCAGGTAAGGGAAGCTAGCTTTATTTTCAATAAAAGCCGTAGATTTGTTGTTTCTGAAGTGAGGACGACGTGGTCGCCGATTTCATGTTTCTTTTCGCAATGCTCTGATCTATGTGGTTGGGCGACGTGGTCGCCGGTTTTAAACCCCTTTTCATGATGTTCTGTTTCTATGTGGTTGGGCGACGTAGTCGCCGGTTTTAAATACAGATTTCGAAATCCCCTGCTTTTGAATCAAATCGCCGGTTTTGGCGTTGTTTTGCGAACTCCCCTGTTTTTGGTGTTGTTTTGAGACTGCTTGAGATTTAAATGTGATATTCGAAAGTTTGAACCTTTGAAATGATTGTTGCTGTGATTTGAATCATTCATTTGATTGGTATGATGTTTTGAATGTTGTGAATGTGGGATCAAGGCATAGTATTTTCAGGAAAGGAAATACCGTGTAAGATCGTGTATAGGTGTATTGACTAGGGGCTTGTCTAGAAGGAGATATCCTGACTCTGCTGATATAATGGAATCACGTAGATGAATTTATTCAGTTGTGGAGAGTCGGAGGAGGTTCATATGAATGGGCGAGTAGTGTGAAAAAGAACGAGCTCGGCCTATTATATGAATTAACCCTGTCATACCGGGAGAATTATTGACATTGAGATTATATATGCGCATGGCTGTGTGGATTTCACAGCGACCCTGTGTGGATTTCACAGTGGTATGGTATGACAGGTGCAGATCTCTGAGCCTGAGTCAGCGCACGAGTCAATCCGGAAGTAGAGTCATGTGTCTATGCATTGTGAGTCAGTGGAAAGTCTGACGTGTGAATCTTGAATACTGAATGTAGCAAAGAGACACTGGACGAGTTTGGGGAATATGGGAATGTTAATGGTGGTAATTGATATGGATAATGAATGGTGTGAAGATTTATGTTTTCTATTGATTTAAAGTTTTTGAAACATCTAGCTTACCCTTTTATCTGGTATTGTGATTGTTTGCTTAAACCTGTGATGATCGTGTATTTTTGCACGGGAGCAGACGAGGTTGCAGGTGGTAGAGTTCCTCAGTGAGTGGTCGCCGGAAGGAGATCGCCCATTTATGTTTTTGTTAGGCGATCACCTTTTTCCGTTTTCTGATAGGAGATCGCCCATCCTGTTGGGAGATCGCCTGTTTCTTTTTATTTTGCTGTATTTCGTTTACGTTTTTGGAAAACTGACCGACTTTGTATTAAACTCCCTGCGAGGAGAAAACTTCATTACATATATACGATTATGTTCACTTCAATATTATCATTTTATCTCTATTTCATTCTATAATTAGGAAAAGAATTTGGCGGGATGTTACAAGGCTGCTGTGAACCAGGAGCTGAGCAGCCTTCGCCAGTCAGAGAAAGAGACCAAGAAGCTCCTCTTCTCCAAGGGGCAGGAGGTCCTCCAGCTTGAGGCCAAGATTCTCCTCCTCCGCAACAAAATCATAGATTTGGAGGAACAATTGGAGGGGGCCCAGACCAAAATGACCAAGCTGGAGGAGAGGGCGACCACCCAAGAAGTGCAGTTGGGCAAAGTTGAGGAAGAGCTTGCCCAAAAAACTGAGCTACTCAAGAAGACCGAGGCCGAGCTTATTGAAGACGCCGTCGACACCTACAGGGAAGGGTTTGGCAATGCCCTTGCTCAGTTTGCTTGCACGCATCCTGAGATGGACCTCTCGCCATTCTCTGTATCAAAGCAGGTAGTTGACGGGCAAATAGTGCCTAGATAGGTCTTTTGAGCAGCTATACTTTATGGCTAAACTACTTGTAACAATCTTTTTGTAAACGCTCTTCCAATATAATTAGTATATTTACTTGGTTTACATACTTGTTTGACTTCATGCATTAACTTACTTGTATTGGTATCTCTATTGTTGTCTAGCTGCTTTGGCATACTTGGTTAATCACTCTCTTCGACGTAGAATCAACCCATAGGTAGCACACTTAACTCTGCTAAGTCGTTATGAGCTTTGCTTTTCATTAGGATAGGAGATTATACCGTGGACGAGACTTCATGAGAACTTCCCTACTGAAAAGGTACCTCACCGATCTCATCATCGCCTATATCTCTTTACCCTTGTGAGGATTCCAACACTGATCTGTATGCACCTGACCCCTCCTTGCTCGAGGCAAGGGAGGATTTCACTGGAAGAAATCGCCCTTGACGTTCTCACTCGAAAGGGGAGGCGTTCTCTGCGAGCCGTCCTTTCTAGCCCCGAGACCTCTACCCCAAGCTAACGAGTTTCAACTGACCCCTCATCGCCCTTTGGCGTGGATGGACTTCACTGGTGAACCTTCTGTTCGAATTGGGAGTTCTTACTCGAAGAGGAGGTGTTCTATATGAACCTACCTTCCAACTGTCGAGACCTCTAACCCCAAACGAAAGGTTCGAGCTGACCTCTCATCGCTCATAGACGAAGGACGATTTAACTGGGTGAACCTTTCTGTTCAGGTTGGGACTTCTCACTCATAGAGGAGGTGTTCTTTACGAACCTACCTTCTAACTTACGAGACCTCTAACCCCAAATGAAAGGTTTGAGCTGACCTCTCATCGCTCATAGGCAAAGGAGGATTTAACTGGGTGAACCTTTCTGCTCAAGTTGGGAGTTCTCACTTGAAGAGGAGGTGTTCCTTACGAACCTACCTTCCAACTTATGAGACCTCTAACCTCAAATGTAAGGTTCGAGCTGACCTCTCATCGCTCATAGGCGAAGGAGAATTTCGCTGGTTAACCTTTTTGTTCAAATTGGGAGTTCTCACTCAAAGAGGAGGTGTTCTTGACGAACCTACCTTCCTACTTACGAGACTTCTAACCCCAAATGACAGGTTCGATCTGCATTGTACAAACACATTCAAGAATATATCTTAACTGAAAATTTTATTGGGTGACCTCATTAAAAACCCTTAGGAAGGAAAAAAGGGTGTCCCCTAAACTGTGTACAATGTTACATAGTCTTAACTAAAATAAAACTTTAGGTGAGTCGCATTCCATGTACGAGGAATCGGACCACCTTCTAGAGTCTCAAGCCTGTACGCTCCATTTCCCAGGGCCTCTGTCACTCTAAAGGGACCAGTCCACTTGGGGGATAGCTTATTCTCTATTTGGTAGGGAGATGCCTTCCGCATGTCTAGGTCAGCGACCTGGAACTGTCGAGCTCTCAACTTGAAACTGTGCTTGAGCTCAACCCTTCTCTTCAATGCTTCAGCTTTGATTCTTGCCTCTTCCCTTACTTCATCCAAGAGATCTAAATTTACCTTCCTTTCTTCGTTGGATTCCTCAACCACAAAATTTTGGAAACGTAGCGAGCTCTCCTGAATCTCTACAGGGATCATGGCGTCTGAACCATATACCAAGCTGAAAGGGTTCTCCTTGGTGGTGGATTGAGGAGTGGTGTGGTAGGCCCACACAATTTTGGGAACCTCCTCAGCCCAAGTCCCCTTTGCCCTCTCTAGCCTTCTCTTCAGTCCCCTGAGTAGGACTCGGTTGGCTGACTCGACCTTCCCGTTAGTCTGAGGATGCTCGACTGATGTGAACACCTGTTTGATTCCCAACTTTGTGGATAGCTTCCCCAACTATTAGCTCGTAAACTAGGTGCCATTATCAGACACCAAGCGCTTGGGTACACCAAAGCGGCACACTATATTCTTCCATATGAAGTGCTAGATCTTGTGGGCTGTGATTTGTGCTACTGGTTCAGCCTCGATCCACTTCGTGAAGTATTCTATGGCGACCACAAGGTACTTCATCTGCCGCACTGCCAAAGGAAAGGGCCCCAAGATATCAATAACCAGGTGTGGAATGGACAAGGGCTGTATATAGATCTAAGCTCATCTGGAGGCGCCTTGTGCCAATCTGCGTGCAGCTGACACTGCTTGCACTGCTGCACATATTTCGTGCAATCTTCCTTCATGGTTAGCCAGTAATACCCCGCTCGAATGGCTTTGGATGCCAAGGCACGACCTCCTATGTGGCTTCCACATATTCCTTCATGGAGCTCTGCTATTATACGCACGCACTGCTCACCATGCACGCACACCATAATAGGATGGGTGAACCCATGCCTGTACGGCTCCCCATCGATGAGCGTGTACTTGGTTGAGTTCTTCTTTACTTTCCTCGCCTCTGTTCGCTCCATTGGCAGCATACCATCATCTAAGTAGCGCTTATAGGGCGTCATCCACATTTCCCCACTTTGCAACAAGCAGACTTGAGACGACACCTCCTCCAACGCCACATATGCGTTGACCCTTGGCTTCTTCAAAGTTTCCTGGGTCAGCGACTGATGACTCCTCTTCCCACCATCAGTCTGGTTGATTTGGTGGACTCCTACTAAGTTATCAGCCGTGTACGTGCGAGGTGCCCTCAGGGTCTCCTGGATGACCGTCCTCTGCCTGCCCCCTTTGCCCGAGCTTGCGAGTTTCGCTAACAAGTCAGCTCGGGCATTCTGATCTCTGGGCACATGGACCAACTCAAACGTCACAAAGGATCCCCTCAACACCTGGACATACTCTAGGTAGGAGGCCATCTAAGGATGTTCGGCCTGGTACTCTCCCGCCACCTGACATGTGACTAGTAGGGAGTCACTCTTTGCCAAAAGACTTCATGCTCCCATCTCCTTAGCCAATAGCATTCTAGCGATTAGAGCCTCATACTCAGCCTGGTTGTTGTTGGCCTTGAAGGCAAACCGTAGGGCTTGCTCAATCAACAGTCCCTTTGGTCCTTCCAAGATCACCCCAGCCCCACTACCTTGCTGATTAGAAGACCCGTCTACCGAGAGCACCCATCTGAAGTCAGGTCCATCCTGCTGGGTTTCTGCCGAGGACATCTCGGCTACAAAGTCAACGTAAACTTGGCCTTTGATAGGGCCTCTATGCTCATACTTTATGTCGAATTCAGAAAATTCCACTACCCATCGTACCATCCTCCCTGCTACATCTGGCTTCTGCAAGACCTTCCGGATGGGTAGGTCTGTCATCACCACGACTGTAAAACTCTGGAAGTAATGGCGAAGCCTATGCACAGAGAATACCACGACCAATGCTGCCTTTTCTA
Source organism: Phaseolus lunatus (assembly GCA_013389735.1). Classification (NCBI taxonomy): domain Eukaryota; kingdom Viridiplantae; phylum Streptophyta; class Magnoliopsida; order Fabales; family Fabaceae; genus Phaseolus; species Phaseolus lunatus. The sequence continues at coordinate 16,713,581 of CM023867.1, forward strand.
TGGCTTGGTATATTACCTCAGGCCCTTGCAGCACCTTGTTAACAAAGTAGATGGGCTTTTGACTTTGATCTTGCTCCTGCACTAGGACTAAACTGACTGCCTTCTCTGTGACTACAAAGTATAAACGCAACGGGCTGCCGATCTGTGGTTTGCATAGCACTGGCGGGCTGGCCAGATATTGTTTCAACTTGAGGAATGCCTCTTCACACTCCTTGGTCCACAAGAACCTGCTGTTTCTCCTCAAGCATTGAAAATAAGGGTGGCCCTTATCACCCCCAACTGACACGAACCTAGAAAGAGCAGCCATCCGACCCGTCAACTGTTGTACTTCCTTAACCAACGTCGGGCTCCTCATAGCTAAGATTGCCATGCACTTGTCTGGGTTGGCCTCAATCCCTCGTTCGGTGAGCAAGAAACCAAGGAACTTGCCTGCTTCCACCCCAAAGACACACTTCTCTGGATTCAACTTCAACCCGTACTTAGCTATTGTAGTGAATAGCTCCTCCAAATCAGCAACGTGCTGATCTCTCACCTGGGATGTCACCACCATATCATCTACGTAGGCTTGCACGTTGCGTCCTATCATGGGTGCAAGGACCTTGTCCATCAGCCTTTGGTAGGTAGCGCCTGCATTCTTCAGTCTAAATGGCATGACTGTGTAGCAGTAGTAGGACAGCTCAGTCATAAATGCTGTCTTGCTCTCGTCCATTGGGTGCATCTTGATCTGGTTATAACCGGAAAAAGCATCCAAAGAGCTGAGCAGCTTGCAGCCCAAGGCGTTATCTACCAACACATAAATACTCGACAAAGGATAAGAATCCTTTGGACATACCTTATTAAGGTCGGTGAAGTCCACACACATCCTCCACTTACCATTGGCCTTCTTCACCAATACCATATTCGCTAGCCACTCAGGGTATTGGATTTCTCGTATATGGCCAGCCTTGAGCAGCTTTTGTGTCTCTTCCCTTATCACCTGTCTCCTCTCTTCATTGAATTTTCTCCTCCTCTGATGGACAGGTCTGACTTGGGGATTTAACGCTGGGCGATGACACAAAAACTTTGGGTCAATGCCTGGCATATTTGAAGCAGACCAAGCAAAAGCGTCCAAATGCCCCTCTATGACTCCTGTTACTTGGTCCTACGTATCTCGGCATAGGGATTTGCCAAGTTTAAACATTTTGCCTCCAATCTCCCTCTCTACTACCTCCTCCACTAGTTCGGGTCGTCTCTCTCGGGCGACCTCTGCTCATGCAACCCCGACTTCTCCTCGGGGCAAGTCAGTATCGGCGCACTCTCCACCTGGTGGTTGGGTGGTAACTCTGCACACTCCCCTTCTCGTCTTGAGGCTGTTCTCATAGCACTTCTTAGCCTCCTTCTGATCTGACCTAATGGTGATCACCACACCTTCCATCGCGGGCAACTTCATCTTCATATGCCTCGTTGACGCCACCACTCCCAATCTGTTCAAAGCTGGCCTGCCCAACAGCATGTTGTAAGCTGATGGGGCATTCACAACCAAATACTATATGTTCTCGGTGCGGGAAGCCACCCCATCAGTGAAAGTGGTCCTCAGCTCTATATATCCCCGCACCTCGACCTGGTCTCCTGCGAATCCATACAAGCAGCCAGTATAAGGCCTTAGCTGATCTGGGGACAGTTGCAACTTGTTAAAGGTTGACTAGAACATCACGTCGGCCGAACTTCCTTGATCGACGAGGACCCGATGCACCTTTCTTCCCACAGTAACCACCAATATTACCACTGGATCATTGTCATGGGGAACAACGTCCAGGCGATCTGCCTTCGTGAATGTGAGGTCGATATTTGGGAAGTGGTCTTCCTCACATGCTTCCATTGCCATCACCGATCGCGCATACTTGTGGTGCGACGAGGTGCACCCTCCTCCTGAGAACCCACCTGAGATGGTAAGGATCTCTCCATATATGGGCACCTCGTGCCCCTGATCAGTCCTCGGTACGACCACCACCTGTCCCCCTTGTGACTCGCAGGTAATCATTCAAGAAGTCGCTCTTGACCAACTCATCTAGCTGATGACCTAGGGCCAAGCAGTTTCGAATGGGATGGCCAAACACCTGATGGAACTCGCACCATGCGCTCTTATTGGGCCCCAGTCTCTTGTCTGTCTTTGGGGGCACCTTCAGCCTTTCCGCCACGTTGGGGATGGCGATCAACTCTTTGTGCTCTAGTTAGGGGCTTCCTGGCCTCGTAGGGCTTCTGCTTTCCCTGAGCTCTCTTTTCTATCGTCGCCTCATGTACCCGCATGGGCTGAGGGCGACTGGGCACTCGCGGTCATTGTAACATCCCGCCAAATTCTTTTCATATTTATATAGTGAAATAAAGGTAAAACAATAATATCGAAGTGAACATATATATATATATATATATATATATATATATATATATATATATATATATATATATGTAATGAAATTTCTCCTCACAGGGAGTTTAATACATATCCAGTCAGTTTCCAAACATAAACAAATTACAGCAAAATAGAAAAATAGGCGATCTCCTAACAAAAACAGAAAACAGGCGATCTTCTAACAGAAACAGAAAACAGGCGATCTCCTTCCGGCGACCACTCACTGAGGAGCTCTACTTCCTGTAACATCATCTGCTCCCGTGTAAATTATACACGATCATCACAGGTTTAAGAAAAACAACCACGATACAAAACAAAAACGCAGGGTAAGCTAGATATTTTAAAGAGAATTTAGATATGAAACTTTAAAATCAAGATAAAACAAATTTAAGACACCCACGTAAAAACCATCAACTTTCTCATTCCCTTCACATGACCATCAAATAATCACATATTTCACAATTTCCTCAAGAGTCGTTCAATTCACATAATTCCATCAAGTGTCTATCAATTTCAAAGTTTCTCATTTCTCACGTCAGACTTCCACTGACTCATCACACATAGACACATGACTCTACTTCCGGAAGACTCGTGCGTTGAACTTAGCATCCAGAGACCTGCACCTGTCATACCACACCACTGTGAAATCCACACAGGGTCGCTGCGAAATCCACACAGCCATGCGCATAAACATAATCTCAATATCATCACTCTCCCGGTATGACAGGGTTAATTCATATAACAGGTCAAGTTAGTTATCTTTCAAACAACTTACCCATACATATGAACCTCCTTTGACTCTCAACAACTGAATAACTTCATCTATGTGATTCCATTATATCAGCAGAGTCAGGATCGTCTCATTCACAGGATACTCACTGATCAATACACTCTAATACCAATCTCAACACGGTATTTTCTTTCCTGAAAATACTATGCCTTGATCCCACATTCACAACATTCAACATATCATATAACACTTAAATGAACGATTCCAATCACAGCAACAATCATTCCAAGGTTCAGATTTTCGAATATCACATTTCAATCTCAAACAGTTTCAAACGACACTAAAACAGGGGATTTCTAAATTTGCATTAAAACCGGTGATCACGTCGCCCCACACATAAAAACAGAGCATCGTGAAATAGAATATGAAATCGGCGACCACATCGCCCTCACTTCAGAACCTACTCGCCTAAAGTTTTTATAAACGAAAATGCTAGCTTCCCTTACCTGAACTTGCTCAAAAGCACCAAGAGCTCCAAAACCCACCGAAGCTTAAAGATGCCTTAACTCTGTTTTAGCGTCCTGATCGGAAAACTCGCAGAGAACTTCCCAGGAGTCCTAGGGCAGTCGTCGCTCGTCGTACTGGTGCTTGAGGATGCCTGAATCGCAGCGCGAAGGAGAGAAAAGAGAAGGATGAAGGTAAACTCACTCTGTCACTCTTGAACCACAACAACGTTCTTTGCCTCTTAGAAGTAAGTTTTTGAATCTAAACCAACTTGTCCACAATTGCCGCTGCCACTACCCACTCTGCAGGAAGGCTTGCGTGCACACTTCCTTGAACAGTATGACCACGTGGGTTCTGCGCACACCAACTCTCTGACGCTAACTATTTTGAAACACCCTTTCTGTCTACGTGTCGCGCATGCAGGACGTCTCATGCTGGGAGCCTGGGTCCCACCTTATCTGTGTGAAACACGACATCACGCGATAACCTTCCACCGATGACTTCTCGCGCGATGACTATCCACCGATGTGTCATCCTGGAGGACGACTGATGTCTCTCCCTGGAGGACGACCAATGTCTCTCCCTGGAGGACGAACGATGTCTCTCCCTGGAGGACGACCGATGTCTATCCCTGGCGATGACCGCATGTCTCTCGCCCTGACGATGCCCGCGTGTCTCTCGCCCTGGCGATGACTGATGACACATCGCCACGCCTTGCTGAAGGTTCTTCATCCCACTATGTTACGTCCAAGGTATCACCTCCACATGACTTGGTGACGTCGGTAGCTTCACATTTCCAAGAATAGGTCAGCACTACTCCTCGTGCGCCCATGCATGCAACACTAAGGATGATCTCTTATGCTCAAGCATAGAGTTTTGCATGCACAGCGTATCTAAGGCTTAACCCACACCTTGATATGCGTGGTTTTTGGAACCCACTATGGTTGATCCAGCATCTTGACTACATACTAAGTGCACTTTCAGCGATCATGTACACCATAGGCGATTGGCGATCATGTGTAGTCTAGGCGACAGGCGATTATGTACTAACCAGGCGATCTCATAGTCTTCTAAGCTACACTTTCCTTCCTTTTTATTTTAAATAAAAACATACTTAGAATTCATTTAAAATATATCACTTTCATTCCAATAAAATTTTCTAGGTCCTTACAGTCGTGAAGGGGTCGCGCTTTCACGCTTCTCATTGAGTTCCCCTTCGGCGGCGATGTGAGCAACGACGCGATGCTTGATGTCGCCAAAGGTCTTGGGGCGGCTTCGGATGAGGGACTCACTGAATGGTCCTGGCAATATTCTCTTCCTGAAGGCATGCACCACCATATCCTCGTCTTTGGTGTGCAGCCTCACCACCATCGCCCCAAATCGGTTGAGGTAATCTTTCAGGTACTCCCTCTAATATTCCCTAACATCGAAGAGGTCATAAGACACTGGTGGGGGAGCCCGGTTGATGATATATTGTTCCTTGAACAACATGGAGAACTGCGCGAAGGACGTGATATGTCCCTCAGGCAGGCTAACAAACCACTTCAGCGCTGTCCCCGTCAAAGTAGTTATGAAGAGCTTGCAATGCACCGCATCTGATCCCCCTGACAGCATCATCTGCGTATGAAACGTCGTGAGATGCGCTTGTGGATCCTCCACTCCCGTGAACACAGTCTTAGGGCCCACGAAGGTGGCTGGGACCACCGTGTCCATAATTGCTTGGGAGAAGGGCATTGGAAAAGCCCTAGGCTGTGTTGGTGGAGCTCGATCATCCACCACACGATCCCCTGCTTGCTGCAAATTACGCAAATTCACGCGTAACTCTTCATTCGCCCAGTGCCTTTGATTCCGCCACCGTCTCCTGGAGGGCACGCATTGTTTCCATGAGTTGTTGTGTAAGGACCTGTAAAATTGAATTGGAATAAAAAGGGTTATATTTTAAAAGAATTCTATGTATGTTTTATTTAGAATAGAAAGGGAGGAAAAAGTTAAGAAGGCTATGAGATCGCCGGTCGCCTGCTACACATGAGCGCCAGGTGGACGTCGCCAGGACGCGAGAGGCATGCAGGCATCGCGCGGGCGCGAGAGGCATGCAGGCATCGCGCGGGCGCGAGAGGCATGCAGGCATAGCGCGGGCGCGAGAGGCATGCAGGCATCGCGCGGGCGCGAGAGGCATGCAGGCATCGCGCGGGCGCGAGGCATGCGGGCATTGCCAGGGCGCGAGGCATGTGGACGTGGCCAAGGCGCGAGAGTTATGAGGGCGTCGCCAGGGAAGACATCGGTCGTCTCCCAGAGGAAGACATCGGTCGTCTCCCAGAGGAAGACATCGGTCGTCTTCTAGGGCGAAGGAGACATCGGTCGTTCGCCAGGATGAGTCAGCATTGGAAAGTTGTCGCGATGGCGAGCCTCACGCAGGTAAAGTGGGACCCAGACTCTCAGCATGAAACGTCCTGCACGCGCGCCACGTAGACAAAAAGGATGATTCAGAGTGGTGACATCAGAATGTTGGCATGCGCAGGAGACACTCGCGGTAGTACTGTTCAGAGCAGTGGCTGGCATGCACAAGCGACAACAGTGGCAGTACTGTTCAGAGCAGTGGTTCTCAGACTTCTCTGCAGAGTGGGTGGTGGCAGCTGCTTTTGGTGGATAAGTTGGTTTAAGATGCAGAAAACCCACTGCTGAGAGAAAAAAAAACGTTGCAGCCTTCAAAGAGAGAAAGAGTGAGTTACCTCCCTTCTCCTCCAGTTGCCTCCTTCGCGCTGCGATTCTAGCACCTTCACACGAGAGTACGACGAGCGACAGCCACCATTAGAGCACCTGGGCAGTCCTCTGCAAGTCCTTCAACCAGGCGCAAAAACAGAGCCAAGGCGTTCTTCAAGCTTTGTTGGGTTTCGGAACTCTAGGTGTTTGCGCAAGTCCAGGTAAGGGAAGCTAGACTTCATTTTCAATACAAGCCATAGTTTAGCTATCTTCTGAAGTGAGGGCGACGTGGTCGCCGGTTTTCGTTTTCATCCTTGTAAAATGCTCTGTGCTATGTGTTGGGCGACGTGGTCGCCGGTTTTAAATGCAGACTTCGAAATACCCTGTTTTTGAACCAGATCGCCGGTTTTGGCGTTGTTTGCGAAACTCTCTGTTTTTGGTGTTGCTTTGAAACTGTTGAGATTTAAATGAGATATTCGAAAATAAGAACCTTGGATTGAGTTTTGCTGTGATTGAAATCATTCCTTTAAGTGTTATGTGATGTGTTGGATGTGGTGAATGTGGATCGAGGCATAGTAATTTCAGGAAAGAAAATACCGTGTAAGATCGTGTAGGATGTGCATTGATCGGTGATGTCTATAATGGGATTATCCTGACTCTCCTGAGATAATGGATTCATATAGATGAGGTTATTCAGGCGTTGAGAGTCGAAGGAGGTTCATATGTATGGGTGAGTCGTGTGAAACAGAACGAGCTCGGCCTGTCATATGGATTAACCCTGTCATACTGTGAGAATGGTGAACTTGAGATTGAGATTGTGTTGATGCGCATAGCTGGTAAACATTACAGCTTGTATGACAGGTGCAGAATCTCTGAGTCTAGTCAATGCACGAGTCTTCCGGAAGTAGTGTCAAGTGTCTTGTGTGCTGAGTCAGTGGTGGTCTGACATGTGAAATGAGGAACTTGAAATTATAGACACTTGATGCAGTATTGTGAAAATGAATGACTCTTGAGAATATTGTGAAATGTGTGATTTCTGGGTGATCAGGTGAAGGGTATTGGGAAAATCTATAGCTTTACGTGAATATCTTGAAACTGTTTACCTTGATTTTATTTTAATTATCCTTATTTAAACTCTCTTTAAAATATCTAGCTTACCCTGCGTGTTTTGGTTCTGTGGCTGTTCTCTTAAAACTGTGATGATCGTGTATAACTTACACGGGAGCAGATGGTCTTCCAGGAAGTAGAGCTCCTTAGTGAGTGGTCGCCGGAAGCAGATCGGCTGTTTTTGGGTCCTCCGATGGGAGATTGGCCTCGTTCGATAGGAGATCGGTCTCTTCCGATAGGAGATCCCCTGTTTCGTTTTTTTTACTGTATTTTGTTTATGTTTCTGGAAAAATTTGACCGAATTTGTATTAAACTCCCTGTGAGGAGAAACTACATTTCATATATATAATATTTTGTTCATAGAATCTATTTGTTACCTTTATTTTCATTATATACATTTGTATAGTATTTTGGCGGGATGTTACATGTTGCATGGTAATGCTCGCCCCCATTTGGTGGGACAGATCCTTGCCTGGTATTCCTCATGTCTCTGGTTTCTTCTCTTTTGCTCGTTTATGGGACCTTGTTTTACTTCGGCCCCACGGTGGGCGCCAAATGTTCTTGCCGGTTGACTTTCCTGCCAGTTGACTCTACAACGCTCACACGCCTCCTTTCCTCACCTTGAATTATGCTTTGCTGTCTCGAAACAACCTGCACCTACAAGATAGAAAGGGGCGTCCTAGAGGCCATTTGCACTCTGAGCTCAAGTCAAAAAACTAGGGCAAGCACACCAAGTGTATTCAGTATCTGTGTTAGGTCTAGAAACTGCGTACCTTTGTGAAGTATTTTACTACCCTTTATATAGTCTAGGGTTTCCTCTGTGCTGCTACCCATATTTAGGGTTTACAGGAATACCCTTGCGCCGCTATCACCCAGGCTTAGGGTAATCTAGCACATAAGGTTTCCTTACCTAGAGTGCAAACTTTAACAGGATGGCCACCTGGGTACCCCCTCTTGCACCTAGTCTCTGGGGCCACCTGTCTTAGGAGCCCCTTCACTGTTCACGTGCCATGCATGTAGCCTTACTGAGAAACCCTAGTTCTGATGAGTACTCAACCCCTCAGGACTTTACACCTAACTGTGCTTCCCCTGCCACGCACATAGGCTCGTCGTGACTTAGGCCTCTCCTTACTGCTGGGTATTTTACTGATAACTGGTCTTCCCTTAAGACCCATCGTAGATGTTCTAGTTCTGTTATTCGAAACATCCAAGGCCGATGTCACCTCGTCACACCCAGCTATCGATGACTCATCACCCTGCTGAGTGACGAGGACATCTCAGTTCACTCTGGTGGTCGACATGCTGATGACTAATCATCCCATTAGTCCCTACTACCTATGGGACCCAGTCCACGTGGCTCTGACCCATGCTGTGGGACCCAGCTGACGTGGCTCACCATTACTAGCTGTCCTCGGTGTCTGAGGACTGGTCGGTACAACTCGTAATTTCTCCAGTCACTAGTAACGAGTCACTCTTCACCAATAGGCTTTGAGCACCCATCTCTTTAGCCAGCTAGATTCTAGCTATTAATGCTTCATACTCTGTCTGGTTATTATTGGCTTTGAAGGCAAATCGAAGGGCCTGCTCTATCAACACTCATTGGGTCCTTCCAAGATGACACTAGCTTCGCTGCCTTACTGGTTCGAGGACCCATCAACAAATAGAATCCACTGGAAGTCTCCACTATCTGGTTGGACAACTTCTAAGGGGAGTTCTACCACGAAATCAACATAAACCTGTCCCTTGATAGGGCCTCTGGGCTCATATTGTATGTCAAACTTGGACAACTCGACTGCCCACCGCACCATTCTACTCGCCATGTTAAGTTTCTGTAAGACTTTACGAATTGGCAGGTCATTCATAACTATCACTATGAAGCTTTGGAAATAGTGGCGAAGCCTCTGAGCTGCGAACACCACTGCCAAGGCCGCCTTCTCAATGGCCTGATAGCGTACCTCTGGCCCTTACAACACCTTACTAACGAAGTATATCGGCCTCTGAGCATGCTCCTGCTCTGTGACTGAGCTTATCGATCGATCTGTAACTGTGAAGTAGAGACAAAGGGGAGTACCTGGTAGCGGCTTGCTAAGAACATGCGGGCTAGCCAAGTACTCCTTTAATTTGAGAAATGCCTCTTAACACTTGCTAGTCCACACGAAACGATTATTCCTCTTCAAGCAATAAAAATAGGGGTAACCTCTATCTCCTCCAGCTGATAGGAAACCGGATAGGGTGACCATTCGCCCAATCAACTGTTGCACCTTCTTCACGGTGGCAGGGCTTCTCATTGCAATGATTGTCGTACAATTCTCGGGATTTGCCTCTATTTCCCACTCTGTGAGCAGAAATCCCAAAAACTTTCCTGCCTCCACCCCAAACACACACTTTTTAGGGTTCAGCTTCAAGTTATATTTAGCTATTGTGGTGAATAGCTCTTCTAAATCAGCGACATGCTGATCTCTCTCCTTTGAGGTGACGACCATGTCTTCAACATACACTTGCACATTTCGCCCTATCATGGGGGCGAGGATCCTATCCATCAATCTCTAATAGGTTGCATCAGCGTTCTTCAGCCCAAAAGGCATTACCTTATAGCAATAACTGGAGAGCTCTGTCATGAAGGTAGTCTTGCTCTCATCTCGAGGGTGCATGCAGATTTAGTTGTACCCCGAGAATGCATTCAGGAAACTGAGAAGTCGACACCCTGATGCGCTATCTACCAAGGCATCAATATTGGGTAGTGGATATGAATCTTTAGGGCAGGCCTTGTTTAGATTCGTGAAGTCGACGCACACTCTCCACTTCCCATTGGCCTTCTTCACCAACACTACATTTGCCCACCACCCAGGGTATTGAATTTCCCTTACGTGGCCAGCACTTAACAACTTCTAAGTTTCTTACTTGATGACCAAGCATCTCTCCTCATTAAACTTCCTTTGCCTCTGTATTACAAGCCTGACTTTTGGGTCCATCGTGAGCCGATGACACAAAAAGTTAGGGTTGATACCAGGCATGTCCGAAGCAAACCATGCAAAGGTATTTAAATGCCGTGAGATCACCTCGGTAATCCTGTCTTGTAGCTCTTGACTTAGATATTTGCCAAGCTTGAACTTTTTCCTTCCAATCTCCCTTTCCTGAACTTCACCAGCAGGCTCAGGTCGTCTGTCAATGGCGATCTCCACACGAGTGGCTTCTTTAATTTCTTGGGGTTGTGCGGTAACCACGCATACCCTCTCTTATTCTTCAAACTATTTTCGTAGCACTTCCATCCCGCCTTCTGATCCAACTTGATTACGATTACCCCTCCTTCAAGGGAGGGTAATTTCATCTTCATGTGCCTTGATGAGGCCACAACACCTAACCTGTTCAGGGTAGGTCTGCGCAAGAGGATGTTGTAAGCCGAAGTGGCATTAACAACCAAGTATCTGATGTTGACAGTATGAGTTGAGGTGCCATCTCTACTTGGTCCCCTGCGAAACCATACAGACAACCATCGTAGGGTCACAACTAATTTGGTGACAACTGGAGTTTGTGGAACGTCAACCAGAACATCACTTTGATCGAGCTTCCTTGGTCGATGAGAACCTGATGCACCCTTCGTCCGGCGGTGACCACCGAGATTACCACTAGATCATTATCATGTGGGACCACATCCCTTAGGTCAGCCTGGGTGAAGCAGAGGTTGGGCTCAGCTGGCTTATCTGACCCTCGGGCCTCTATAGTCATCACCTCCCTTGCATATCTTTTTCACTTGGAGGCAGTGCAACCTCCCCCAGAAAATCCTCCAGATATAGTGTTGATCTCACCATGGATAGGCACCTCGTACCTCTGTTCCTCCGTTGGCATCTGCTCCTTTGATCCCTCTTGACCTCCCTCCATATATTCCTATTGGACGCCTTCCTTTAATAGTCCCGCTAATTGGTAACTGAGAACTATGCAATTTTCCACATTATGCCCAAAATCCTTGTGGAATTCACACCAAATATTCTTACTTGGCCCTAAAATCCTATCAGCTTTTGGAGGGAAACTCAACTTATATACCACAGTTGGTGTGGAAAGCAATTCTTTGTAGGGCACTTTGAACTTAGGTCGAAAAGGCAGGTCGTCCCCTGTCTTTGATCTAGACTGGTGTTGTAAGGACCTAGAAACTTTAATTGGAATGAAAGTGTTATATTTAAATAATTTCAGAAGATGTTATTATTTAAAATACAAAGAGTTGGTAATAGAAGTTTCGTAGTAGTCGGACCTCGGACATCGCCCAAGGTCTAGGGTCAGCTGGTAGAGGTCGGTCGGCTGACCATTGTATTAACCAAGTAGTCAGGTGCGATGACTTTATCGTGAGGTAATCACGTGGGTGTGCTCGAGGAAGACATGTGGATCAAGAAGAGTAAAGGAAGAAAAGTGTAGCTTAGAAGTCTACGAGATCGCCGTTGTTGAAGACAGAGGCGATCTCCGACTTCTCTGGCACATAATCGCCTATCGCCTAGAGGACACATGATCGCCAATCGCCTATGGTGTACGTGATCGACGGGAGTGCACTTAGTATGTGGTCAAGATGCTGGATTAACCATAGTGGATTCCAAAAACCACGCGTATCAAGGTGTGGGTTAAGCCTTAGATACGCTGGGCATGCGAAGCTCTATGCTTGAGCATAAGAAATCGTCCTTAGTGTTGCATGCATGGGCGCACGAGGAGTAGTGCTGATCTATTCTTGGAAATGTGAAGCTACCGACATCACCAAGCCATCTGGAGGTGATACCTTGGACGTAACATAATTGGAGGATGAACCTTCAACAAGGTGTGCCGATGTGACATCGGTGACCAGAGTAAGGCGATGTGTTCTCGTCACACACAAGGGCGATAAGAGATCGCCAACAGGATGAGAGGAACATCAGTCATCAACCAGGATGGGAGACACATCGGTGGTCTGCCAGGGTGAGACATAGGTGGTCTGCCAGGGTGAGACATCGGTTGTCTACCAGGGTGAGACATCGGTGGTCCTCCAAGGTGAGATATCGGTGGTCTGCCAGGGTGAGACATCGATTGTCTGCCAGGGTGAGACATCGGTGGTCCTCCAGGGTGAGACATCGGTTATCTGCCAGGGTGAGACATCTGTGGTCCTCCAGGGTGAGACATCGGTTGTCTGCCAGGGTGAGACATCGATGGTACTCCAGGGTGAGACATCGGTTGTCTGCCAGGATGAGGAATCAGTCGTCCGTCAGGAAGAGGAACCAGTCATCGCTGGGATGAGAAGGACATCAGCCATCGCCGGGATGAGAGGCACATCAGTCATCGCCGGGATGAGAAGGACATCAGTCATCGCCGGAATGAGAGGCACATCAGTCGTCGGTGGATAGTCATCGCGCGAGCAGTCATCAGTGGAAGGTTATCGCGTGATGTCATGTTTCACACAGATAAGGTGGGACCCAGGCTCCCAGCATGAGACGTCTTGCATGCACGACACGTAGACAAAAAGGGTGTTTTAGAATAGTTAGCATCAGAGAGTTGGTATGGAAAGTGACCCAGAGTTGGTGCGCAGAGACCCACGTGGTCATACTGTTAGAGGAAATGTATACGCAAGCTTCCCTGCAGAGTGGGTGGTGGCAGCGGCATGCGTGGGAAGGGTGGCTTAAGTTCAAACTTCAGTTTGGATAGGAGGGTTCGAACGCTGCTTGAGTAGAGAGAAATTGAGTGAGTTGGTTTTAGCTCCCTGTTTCTTTTTCTCCTTCTCCATACGTTTAGACGTCCTAGCGCATCGGTTGGCTATCGGCGACTACCATAGAGCACCTGGGAGGTTCTCTGCAAGTTCTCCAAGCCGGACGCTAAAACAGAGTTAAGGCATCCTTGAATTGCGTTGGGTTGGAGCTCTTAGTGAAGTTTACGCTAGTCCAGGTAAGGGAAGCTAGCATTTTCGTTTATAAAAACTTTAGGCGAGTAGGTTCTGAAGTGAGGGCGACGTGGTCGCCGGTTTCATATTCTTTTTCACGATGCTCTGTTTTTATGTGTGGGGCGACGTGATCGCCGGTTTTAATGTTGTTTTCGAAATCCCCTGTTTTAGTGTCGCTTTGAACTTGTTTGAGATTGATATGTGAAATGCATGTGATATTGGAAAATCTGAACCTTGGTACGATTGTTGTTGTGGTTGGAATCGTTCATTTAAGTGTTGTATGGTGCATTGGGTGAATTGATGATATCTAGCTGTCCTGTGTGGACTTCACGAGCTGTCCTATGTGGACTTTACGAGCTGTCCTGTGTGGACTTCACTAGATGTCCTGTGTGGACTTCACGAGCTGTCCTGTGTGGACTTCACTAGCTGTCCTGTGTGGACTTCACGAGCTGTCCTGTGTGGACTTCACTAGCTGTCCTGTGTGGACTTCACTAGCTGTCCTATGTGGACTTCACGAGCTGTCCTGTGTGGACTTCACTAGTTATCCTGTGTGGACTTTACAGTGGTGTGGTATGTGTCTATGTGTGGTGAGTCAGTGGAAGTCTGACGTGAGAAAGAGAAATATTGAAATTTGATAGACACTTGATGGTTTATGTGAAACAAATAACACTTGATGAAATTGTGAAGTGTGTGAAATGAATGGGAAAAATTGATGGATTTTACGTGGGTGTTTTAAATCTATTTTATATTGATTTTAAAGTTTCGTACTTCAAGTTTTAGAATAGCTAGCTTACCCTGTGTTTTGTTCTGTGGCTGTTTTCCTTAAAACTGTGATGATCGTGTATTTTACACGGGAGCAGATGATGTTGCAGGTAGTCGAGCTCCTCAGTGAGCAGTTGGAGGAAGAGATCGCCTGTTTTCTTTTTATGCTGTATTTTGGTTTTATTTCGAAACAGTTGATGGAATGTATTAAAACCCCTATAAGAGGGACGTTTCTTTTTGAGATACAATGTATGGGATGATGTATTTTCAATATATATACATATTTTGATTTTATAAATTAATGTCTACGCTTATTTTATTATATAAATATGAAAAGCCTTTGAGGGGCGTTACAGGTGTCTTTTCGACTCATAAGGTGGACGCCGTGCTGACGACTTCTTCTCTGTTGTACTCTCGTGCACCCTCATGGGTTGGGTGCGACTGCTATCGCGGGGCTTGGCCTGCCCAATGCTCATGTTCCCACGCTTCATTGTCATAGCTTCTTCAGCAGCAATATGGGCACTAGCTCATTGTTTGATCTCGCCAAATGTCTTTGCCTGATTCCTTATCAAGGAATCACTGAACGGTCCTGACATGACCCATTGCTTAAAGGCATGAACCATCAAAGCCTCATCTTTGGGTGTGGAGCCTTACCACAAATGTGCCAAACCTATTCAGGAAATCCTTCAAGGGTTCACCCTACTTCTACTTCACCCTAAAGAGGTCGAAAGGAACATGGGGTGGTGCTTGATTGACTATGAATTGTTCCCTGAATAATGTAGAGAACTGATTGAGCGAGGTTATATGATCATCTGGAAGGCCAATGAACCAATGCAACGTCATGCCTGTGAACATCCCCATGAATAGCTTACAATGCATGGCATCTGTTCCTCCCAAGATCATCATCTGGGCATGGAAGGTCGTTAGACAGGCCTTCAAGTCCTCTGTGTTGATCAAGATTGATCTTGGAGCTTTAATGTCTCCAAATCCATGGTGTTTGATGGAAGGCTGGAGTTGCTGCTTGTGTGGGTGGGATCTGGGTAGATTAATGTGTAATCAACTCTTTGTTTGAATCTAAAACTATTTGGAATCAAAACCTTTTTGAAAAAGATTGTTTTATAAAGAAGTGAAAAAAAAAACCCAGTTATTTTATCGTTTCAATCGGTTGTTTGACACTTAGTGGTTTTTGAAAAGGGTTTGAAGCTGTTTGACTTGGTTGACTTTGCTGTCAAACCAATTCAATCGGTTGTTTCGAAAAATCAACCGATTGTTTTTTGAAAATCTATAACAGAATTTCTGTTAAGTTTGTAAATCAACTTTAAATTTTTTCTAACTGTTTTGGCTCCTGCTTTAAATGTTTTTAACAAACCTTTGGAGTATTTAAAAGGTTGTTATAGGTTCCTAAAGGAAATGAGACAATTTAGACATTTTGAAAGTGAAAAACAGATTTGAGTTTTTCAAGATTTGCATTCAAGCTTTTGGATTTTCTCAAGGAAGTGGAATAGGATTATTGTAATCTTTTGATTTGATCTTCATTAGGTGTAATCCTTTCTGTATCTCTTGTATTTCTGAATACTATTGTGTAAGTGTAGAATCAGAGGGTGTTTTGATTTCTATGGTGATTGTGTGCCAAAGGAAGTGTGTGGCTTGAGGTGTTCAAGGTCACTTCTTTGGCGGTGTGTTTGTAATATGGATTTGATTGCATAGTTGTACCCAGTGGCTTCTAGGAATTGGATGTAGCTCTTGGGATAAGGGTGAACCAGTATAAATTGCTTGTGTGTTTTTCTCTTTCCCTAAACTCATTTAAATTCTGCTTTTAAGTTGTTTTTAACTCTGCTGATAAAAACAACCAATTAAATCGCAAAAACAACCGGTTGAGTTTCTATTAATCAACTTAAACAATTTTGTTTGATTGCTTTCTGAATTTCAGTATTTGTGATTCTGCATTGAACTTCATTATAACTTCAAAGTTTGCGAAAATATTTTATAAACAATTTAGCCCCCTCTTGTTTAAGGCCATATATTCTAACACTCTGTACTTGTGAAAGTAATCTTGGGCGTCTGCTATCGCGGGGCTTGGCCTGCCCAGCGCTCGTGTTCCCACGCTTCATTGTCATAGCTTCTTCAGCGAAGATATGGGCACTAGCTTGCCCTTTGATCTCGCCAAAGGTCTTTGCCTGATTCCTCATCAATGAATCATTGAACAGTCCTGACATGACCCCCTGCTCAAAGGCATGAACCATTAAAGCCTCATCTTGGGTGTGGAGCCTTACCACAAATGTGCCAAACCTGTTCAGGAAATCCTTTAAGGATTCACCCTGCTTCTGCTTCACCCTAAAGAGGTCGAAAGGAACAGGGGTCCATGATCGCCTGTGAAAATGGCATAGGACGAGTCTTAACTTGGACAGGTGGTGATGTGAATTCAAGAACATAATATGAAAAGTTCTTGACATTCTTAGGAGACATCTTGAGTTGGTCATATGAGAGGCACTTTCTCTTAGAATTGGATCAATGTTCTAAGACAAGAAATCACTAAAACTAATGCCAAAACACAATCTCAATTAGACGTTCCATCTATTGTCAAATTGAACCGATTGAAATACAAGAAAAAGGAAAAGAAACAGAACATAGGTGCTGGAAAATGAAAAAATGCTGGACAGATTTGAAAATAGGAACAAAAAAAACACCGAATAGAATTACAAGATAAGAACAAAATAGGAAATGGAATGGAGAATGGATTAGAAGACTTATGAAGAGGAGACTTGGAGATGATCTCGCCACTTGAAGGTTGGATTGCTTCAAGATAAGAGTGTGATGCTGCCACTTGAGTTCCAAGAGCTCTCAAGATGAAGCAAGGAAGAAGAGACACACAAGTGCTCACAAATGCTCTCAAAAAAATGAGTAGAGTTTTCTTACTAATAATTTCCAATCTGCATATACAAGGGGCAGCACCTCTATTTATAGTTTTTTAGGTGCTGAAATGCAAGCTAAAAGAAACCAAAATTCCCCCCAAATTCAAATGAAAAAATGGCGCCTAACAAGACATGAGGAAGGTGTGATTTCTTTTCTCACTTTGGCACCTCCTATTTTAACTTCTACACCTATTTACTCACGCACCCCCCTCCTAATGCTCCTAACTAAAAAAAGCCTAAAGATGCTTTAACACAAGAGGTTTCTCATGTTTTCCTCTAAGCACCTTCACATAATGAAATTACAAAAAGGGAAAATAAACGTCCCCTAGCTCCTAATATTTTGAACATGCTTCTTGTGATCCTTTGAGGTTGACTTTGATCTCCATGAACGTCCTCAACCTCTTCTTCTTCGTGATGTTTGGCCTCCATGTCCTCTTGAGCTTGATCTCCATCAGGTGGGCTCCGTTCTCCTGTGGTGGGACATGCGAAAGGTCCACAATGAAACCACTGCTGATAATGAACTCTACTTCTCGGCAACCAAAACCTAAGGCTTCAATGCTTACTTTTTGATTTATTGGATAACATTCAAGGGTTGTACTCTACTACAGTTGAAGTAGTGTGAATGAGATGTTGGATTCGGTAGTAATCTTTGTCATGGTTTCATGGCACAGTATATGGCTATGATAGGTTATTATGATGTCATGGTTTTTCAGTTGAATCTAGGTAGACCGATAAGGAGGAAATTATTAAGTAAACTGTTAAGATGTTAAAATATTCATGTTAACCCATCTTTGATATGAATGTTTATAATATATTGTAATCTAAAAATTCGTTTCTTAGCTCAAAAAAAATTTGGTAAGGATTTATTCTGATAGGCATTTTACTACAAGTATTTTAGGAGATTAAAATTTAAACTAAGAATAAAAATTAATTTCATGTTACTGTAAAAAGAAAAAGAAAAACATATTTAACTCTAATATTAATATAGAAAAACAACATATTTAACTCTAATATTGATATAGAGTATTATTGATAGGCGGTAGAAGATATTTTGTGTAATTTTATTAAAATAGAACTTAAATTATCAAATAAATATAATAAAAAGTATTAATGAAAGAGTATTATACATTGAGTTAAAGAGTTAGTCGGCGTCACATATAAAAAAAGGATTGAAAATAACTTGAAGCTAATCACACTTTTTTTTCATTATTTTTTTATTTTGTTATTTTTTAGTTTTTAACATATATATATATATATATATATATATATATATATATTAAAAATAAACTTAATCATCTCTAAGTATTTAATTATTTTTAATTGACAATCACATTTGATATTATTTGTTCATTTTGTCAACTTGTTCCAATTGTGGTCCTTCTATTCTCTTTGGGAAGCTTAATATTCTCCTAGGTTCCATTAGACCTTTCCTTTTGGCAAAGGCATGTGTATCTTCAATTCCAAGTATCTAGCTCGAGTGTGCATAAAGAATAATACGCCCCTATTCAATGGCTCTAAAGTAGGAAGAACATAGGCTTGGAGTTGGATGACTCTCCCCTATGAATGATCTTCTTCTATGTACTTGTGGCTATTTTTCTAGGTGGAGACATTTTACACACAAAAATGAAGCAATACAACAGTTTTCAGGCAGAATTTTAACAAAAAGTATGCCAAAAAAACTTAAAACATGTACTATCCAAGAAAAGCTCATTAAATAACATTTAAAGGCCTTTTTTTAAAGTTCGAGAGGCCGAAAGGCTATTATCTCACAAAAATTAAATATGTAGTGGACTAGAACTCGTAGAGAAGATCTCGGTGATCAGTCATCAGTGTGTGTAGGGGACCTCGGACATCGGCACCTGCGTCAGGCAGCTCAACTCGGCTATTGGGCCGGGATAATTGTAAGGACCTATAAATTTATTTGGAATAAAAGTGATATATTTTAAATGATTTCTGAGTATGTTATTATTTAAAATAAAAAGGACATAAAAATAGAAAATCTCATAGTGGTCAGACCTCGGACGTCACCCAAGGTCTGGGATCAGCTGGTAGAGGGCGATCGGTTGACCATTTTGCTAACCAAGTGGTCAGGTGCGATGACTTTATCGTGAGGTTGTAACGCCCCTCAAAATATTGGTCATATTTATATAATAAAATAAAGGTGAAACAATAATATCAAAATTGAACATAGATATATACATAATATAATTCATCCATTAGTACAAATGTGCCTCAAAATAATATCCCTTTTTGAGGAAGTTTTAATACATCTCCATACAGGAGTTTTCAAAATAAAATAAAACCACAGCATTCAAAACCGGCGATCTCCTCCTCCAGGAAGTGCTCACTGAGGAGCTCTACTACCTGCAACCTCATCTGCTCCCGTGCAAATATACACGATCATCACAGGTTTAAGAAAAACAACCACGATACAAAATAAAGGGTAAGCTAGATATTTTTAAAAACTTTAAATATGAAACTTTATATCAATAGAAAGCATAAATCTTCACACCATTCATAATCTATATCAATTTCAACCATCAACATCCCCATATTCCACAAACTCGTCAAGTGTCTATTCAATACATTCAATATTCATGGTTCACACGTCAGACTTTCCACTGACTCATAATATATAGACACATGACTCTACTTCCGGAAGACTCGTGCGTTGACTCAGACTCAGAGATCTGCACCTGTCATACCACACCACTGTGAAATCCACACAGGGTCGCTGTGAAATCTACACAGTCATGCGCATACATAATCTCAATATCATCACTCTCCCGGTATGACAGGGTTAATTCATATAACAGGTCAAGTCAGTTATCTTTCAAACAACTCACCCATACATATGAACCTCCTTCGACTCTCCACAACTGAATAACTTCATCTATGTGATTCCATTATATCAGCAGAGTCAGGATATCTCCTTCTAGACAAGTCCTTAGTCAATGCACATTACACACGATCTTACACGGTATTTTCTTCCCTGAAAATACTATGCCTTGATCCCACATTCACAACATTCAATGCATCATACAACACGTAAAAGCACAATTCCATCATATAATATTTTGAATCTTTTCTTAAACAATCCCAATCACAGAAACAATCATTCCAAGGTTCAGATTTTCGAATATCACATGCATTTCACATTTCAATCTCAAACAGTTTCAAACGACACTAAAACAGGGGAGTTCGAAATCAACATTAAAACCGGCGATCACGTTGCCCCACACATAAAAACAGAGCATCGTGAAAAGAAATATGAAAACCGGCGACCACGTCGCCCTCACTTCAGAACCTACTCGCCTAACGTTTTTATAAACGAAAATGCTAGCTTCCCTTACCTGGACTAGCGTAAACTTCTCTAAGAGCTCCAACCCAACGAGATTCAAGGATGCCTTAACTCTGTTTTAGCGTTCGGTTTGGAGAACTTGCAGAGAACCTCCCAGGTGCTCTATGGCAGTCGCCGGTAGCCAAGCTGGGACGTGAGAAGGTCTGAATCGCAGAGTGAAAGAGAGGAAGGAGAAAGGATGAAGACTAAACTCACTCTATCTCTCGCTACTCCAACAGCGTTCGAACTCCAACTAAAGAGGAGGTGTGTTCTGAGACTAAGAAACGTAGACCCGCCATGCAGCTGCCATCACCCACTCAGTGGGAAGCTTGCGTGCACGTTTCCTCTGACAGAACTGTAACGTGATGTCTCTGCGCGTACCAACTTTGGGTTACCTGCCTTACCAACTCTCTGGCGTCAACTGTTCTGAAGCACTCCTAATGTCTACGTGTCGCGCATGCAGAACGTTCATGCTGGGAGCCTGGGTCCCACCTTATCTGTGTGAAACACGACATCGCGCGATAACCTTCCACCGATGACCGCTCACGCGATGACTATCCACCGATGTCTCATCCTGGCGGACGACCGATGTCTCTCCCTGGAAGACGACCGATATGTCCCTCATTTTGGCGATGCCCGCGTGTCTCTCGCCCTGGCGATGCCCGCTTCTCTCTCGCCCTAGCGATGCCCGCGTCTCTCGCCTTGGCGATCCCCGCGTGTCTCTCGCCCTGGCGATGACTAATGACACATCGCCACGCCTAGCTAAAGGTTCTTCATCCCACTATGTTACGTCCAAGGTATCACCTCCACATGACTTGGTGACGTCAGTAGCTTCACATTTCCAAGAATAGATCAGCACTACTCCTCATGCGCCCATGCATGCAACACTAAGGACGATTTCTTATGCTCAAGCATAGAGCTTCGCATGCACAGCGTATCTACGGCTTAACCCACACCTTGATACGCGTGGTTTTTGGAACCCACTATGGTTGATCCAGTATCTTGACCACATACTAAGTGCACTTTCGGCGATCATGTACACCATAGGCGATTGGCGATCATGTGCACCATAGGCGATTGGCGATCATGTGCACCAGAGAAGTCGGAGGTCGCCTCTGTCTTCAACAACGGCGGTCATGTAGACCTCTAAGCTACACTTTCCTTCCTTTTTATTTTAAATAAAAACATACTTAGAATTCACTTAAAATATATCACTTTCATTCTAATAAAATTTTCTAGGTCCTTACAAGGTAATCACGTGGGCGTGCTTGAGGCGGGGAGGCACGTGAAGCAAGAAGGGTAAGAGAAAGGAAGGTGTAGCTTAGGAGTCGACGAGATCGCCGTTTGTTGAAGAAGGCGGCGGCCTCCGACTTCACCCGTATGAAATCAGCAATCGCCTATGGTGTACATGATCGCCGAAAAGAGCACATCGCCGAGTATTCGAGAAGACTTGGTAAGCACTTAGTATGTGGTCTAAATACAGAAGATGAGTGATTTAGAAGACAGGTGGCATATCTGCCACCATGAGTAGTGTGAGCCGTGATACCACAGACTTAGAGGAATGGGAGGACGAGCCCTCAGCTGGGTGTGACGATGTGACATCGGTGACCAGAGTGAGGCGATGTGTCCTCGTCACACACAAAGGCGATAAGAGATCGCCAACAGGATGAGAGGAACATCGGTCATCAACTAGGATGGGAGACACATCGGTTGTCTGCCAGGGTGAGACATCGGTTGTCTGCCAGGGTGACAGATCGGTTGTCTGCCAGGATGACACATCGGTTGTCTGCCAGGGTGAGACATCGGTTGTCTGCCAGGGTGAGACATCGGTTGTCTGCCAGGGTGACACATCGGTTGTCTTCCAGGATGACACATCGGTTGTCTGCCAAGGTGAGACATCGGTTGTCTACTAGGGTGAGACATCGGTTGTCTACTAGGGTGAGGAATCAGTCGTCCGTCAGGAAGAGGAATCGGTCATCGCTGGTATGAGAGGCATCGGTCATCGCCGGTATGAGAGACACATCAGACATCAGTAGATGGTGGATGGACATCGCGCGATCAGTCATCGGTGGAAGGGCATCGCGCGGTTCCCTTCTACGCGTGTTAAAGTGGGACCCAAGCTCCCCGCGAGAACGTCCTGCATGCACGACACGTAGACAGAAAGGGTGTTTCAGAATAGTTAGCATCAGAGAGTTGGTATACGCCGAGACCCACGTGGTCATACTGTTCAAGGAAGTGTGCACGCAAGCTTCCTGTAGAGTGGGTGGTGGCAGCGACATTTCTGGGCAAGTTGGTTTAGATTCAAAACTCACTCCTGAGAGGCAGTGGACGTTGCTGTGGTTCGAGAGTGATTGAGTGAGTTAGCTTTGGTTCCCTGTTTCCTTCCTCTCCTTCTCCCTGCATTCAGACGTCTTAGCGTACCAGTTGAAGATCGGCGACTGCCCCTGGATTCCTGACGTTGTGCCCTGCAAGTTTTCTGATCAAAGCCTTAAAACAGAGCTCGGGTATCCTTAAGTCTCAGTGGGTTTGGAGCTCTTAGTGAGATTTTACGCACGTCCAGGTAAGGGAAGCTAGCATTCGTTCAATAAAAACCTTAGGCTAGAAGATTCTGAAGTTGGGGCGACGTGGTCGCCGGTTTCAAACTTTCTTGCACGATGCTCTGTTTTTATGTGTGGGGCGACGTGATCGCCGGTTTTAATGCAAATTTCGAAATCCCCTGTTTTAGTGACGAAGTGAAATTGTTTGATATTGAAATGTGAACTGTATATGATTTTAGAAAGTCTGAACTTGGTTTTGATTGTTGCTGTGGTTTGGAACCGTCCATTGTTGTGAATGTGGGATCAAGGCATAGTATTTTCAGGAAAGAAAATACCGTGTAAGATCGTGTAGAATGTGCATTGACCGGTGATTCGTCTAGAAGGAGATATCCTGACTCTCCTGATATAATGGAATCATATAGATGAAGTTATTCAGGTGTTGAGAGTCGAAGGAGGTTCATATGTATGGGTAAGTTGTTTGAAAGATAACTAACTTGACCTGTTGTATGGATTAACCCTGTCATGCTAGGAGAGTGATGATATTGAGATTGAGATTATTGTTTATGCGCATAGCTGTGTGGATTTCACAACGACCCTGTGTGGATTTCACAGTGGTGTAGTATGACAGGTGCAGATCTTTGAGTCTAGTCAATGCACGAGTCTTCCGGAAGTAGTGTCAAGTGTCTATGTGTGATGAGTCAGTGGAAGTCTGACGTGAGAAAGAGAAATATTGAATTGTTGATAGACACTTGATGGATTATGTGAAATGAATGACACTTGAGGGAATTGTGAAATGTGTGAATATTTGATGGTTTACGTTAATATCAAGCTTCATGTTTTAAAGTTTTAAAAATATCTAGCTTACCCTGTGTTTTGTTTTGTGGTTGTTTCCTTTAAAACTGTGATGATCGTGTAATTACACGGGAGCAGATGATGTTGCAGGCAGTAGAGCTCCTCAGTGAGTGGTCGGACAAGGAGATCGCCTGTTCTTATGCTGTATCTTGTTTTATTTTGAAACACTGGGTGGTTATGTATTAAAAATTCCCTAGAGAAGGGATATTATTTTGAAGAAAATACAATGTATGAGATGGATGTATTTTATTATATAAACATATGTTAATTTTGATATTATTGTTTCATGTTTATTTTATGATATAAATATGAATAAGATTTGAGGAGCGTTGGGCCAGGCATCTGGACTCAGGTATTTGCATAATAACCTGGATTCATGCATTTGGTATAATTATTCGTGTATAAGGCCTAGTAGGTTAGTAAAGCATACGTTCATGAACCTAGGGTGCACTTAGTACATTGGGTCCAGCATGAGTAATACGGTCTCTGTCAGACCAAGCCCAAAGTACGCTAGGGTTTGACAGAACAGTTGGCATGTTACACGAGGACACATGCAGGATACGTAGCGGCACTACCCAGGTGGTTATTCTGTTAGGGTTTGTTGCACTCCAAGGAGATAGAATTCTACGTAGTTGTGTTGTTAAGATTAGGCACACTATAACAAAATTCTCGTTATTGAATATACTCTCGCTAAAGATAGGATTCTCATGGGGGAAGGGGTTAACAGTGGTGACCTAATGATACTCTATAAAAGGGGCTTAAGGTCCCAGGTGAAGGTATGCAATTTTGAATATGCATTTTGAATACTGAAGCTATATGTTTCTTATTCTTTGATAAGCCTTTACTGACTTGATCGTCAGAGTGTGACCAGTCGTAAGGGTGACCTCTGTCTCAACAGGAACAACATCCAAACAACCAAGGAAGGCACAAATTTCATCGAGAGGCAGGCAGAGCCAAAACTTGTTGTCAGAGTCAACCGGCGACCAAGTCAACTGGCAAGAACATTTGGCACCCACTGTGGGACCCATTAAAACTAGGTCCTATCCACAATCGTAATTGAAAGCTACCAGGAATCATGAGGAATACGAGGCAAGGTCCAGCAGTATCTGGAGGAGGAGATTCCCCTACAATCCAACAGCTCATGGAGACCATCACAGCTCTCCAAGAGACAGTGGCGGCATCCAGAGCTAAGCAAGCCCAGAGATAGGACCAGTTTAGAACCAAGTTGGATGCGTCGAGAACAACTAATGAAGAGTTACGTAGAACTAATGAGGAACTGCACAGGGATTTGCAGCGAATGAGGGGCGTGCCATGGGAGAGTGGCCTCAACCCATTCAAAATAGGGCTCGTGCAATGCCTTTCTCAAAGGAGATCATGGATGCCGTGATACCCAAGAATTT
This sequence comes from Phaseolus lunatus, assembly GCA_013389735.1. NCBI lineage: Eukaryota > Viridiplantae > Streptophyta > Magnoliopsida > Fabales > Fabaceae > Phaseolus > Phaseolus lunatus. The sequence continues at coordinate 16,738,701 of CM023867.1, forward strand.
CTTGATGCCCAAGATCATGTTCACAGGTGTAGAGGACCTGGAGGCTCATCTCATGGCTTTCCATGCCCAGATGATGATCTCGAGGGGTATAGACGTTGTGCACTATAAGTTGTTCATGGGCACGTTTACGGGCACGACACTGTAGTGGTTTATTGTCCTACTTGACGGCCATATAACTTGTTCGATCAGCTTGCTACATTGTTCAGGGAGAAGTTCATTGTAAAGCTGGCTCAACCCCCTTTTCGACCTTTTTAGGGTGAAGCAGCGGCAGGGAGAATCTTTGAAGGACGTCCTGAACCGGTTTGGAACGTTTGCGGTAAGGCTCCACACGCAAGATGAGGCTTTTCTAGTGCATGCCTTCGGGAAAGGAGTGATGGTAGGGCCTTTCGGTGATTCCTTGATAAGGAATCGGGAGATTCCTTGCTCACATCACCACTGAGGAAGCAGTAACCATGAAGTGTGGGAACCCAGGAGCAGGGCAAGCTAACCCCTGCGAGAGTAGTCGTACCCAACCTGATGGCCTTCACATGTTGAGCTCTCCTTGGATGTTGAAGATGGTGCAGAAGCAATGGTTGAAATGAGCAAGATCCTCCTAGGAGTGATGGTGATCTTGAAGGTGCATGATGTGTATGGGAGTAGGGAGGTTCGGCCAACCCTTGGTAAGGTGAAGGAGATGAAGATCAATTCCTAGAAACTAGGAGAGAGCAAAGCTTGGCACAAATTTGGTAGCATAACTTTACTCATATTAATCTTGAAAATACATGAGGTAGGCCTCCTTATTTATAGATTTAGGAGCCTTGGTGAGCAAGCTTAAAGGGTAGGGATGGAAATACAAAAAGTTGGGGCTGCCTAGGGTATTGACTTTAGTCAAACCACACCATCATCCTAATATTCTAGAAGATAGGTCAAAAATGCAACATTTAATAGTATACCCCTCCTTCTTTTGCTAAAGGCACCTATTTGCTAGCACACCCCTCCTTCTATTGCTAAGGGCACCTTTTTTATAGCACACCCCTAAGTGAGCAAGTTTTGCTTTCTACACTACACTAATCTACTAAGCTACCCCTAATGGGCCTCCAAGTAGCATGTACAAGGTCTTCTCCCTCCCATCCGTTGCTTGACTTGTTTGGGCGTGAATGTGCTTGGCCATGGACCTTGTGAGAGGTCCTAAACGGTCTAGGCTCCCTCTTAGACGCTCCTCATGTAGCTCCCCCTTGTGTTGTGCTAGACGCTCTCCATGTGATTCTAGACGATCTAGTCTTGGCCCTTGGCTTTCATGGTGGGGTGAGCTTGGCCTCTCTCCATCACAACCTATGAGGGTACATGAGACTGCAACAGAGAGGAAGTCGTCAACATGATGGACACCCTATGAGTCAAAGGGGGATCAGTCGAAGTCAAAGGATAACTTACCTTTTTGACCTAGGTTTAAATTGTCTTATAAAGAGTTACTTGTGATGCCAAGTATATAGGAGAAGTTGAAGTTCCCTCCAAAGACCAATAAGGTTTTGGGGCCAAGAAAGAGTGTCTGGTGTGATTTCCACAAGGCCTACGGACACGATGTGGAGAACTGCATAGCCTTGGGTTACCAGTTGGCAAAACTGCAGAAGGAGGGCCTCTTGCAGGAGTATATACTGGGAGGTCAGGAAGGATTAAAGGACGAGATATCAATAGAAGAGCAGAGGCACAAGGTGCCTATTCAGGGGGAAATCAACACTATTGCTGGAGGATTCTCTGCTTACAACATTCTTTTGGGCAGGCCTGCCATAAACAGTTTGGGAGCACTGGCCTCGTCGAGGCATATGAAGATGAAGTTGCCCTCCTCAAAAGGAGGAGTGATCGTGATCAAGTCTGACCAGAAGACGGCGAGGAAGTGTTACGAGAATAGCTTGAAGGCTAAGAGAGGAGTATGCAAACTTGCCACCCAGCCTTTGGAAGTAGAGGACACCACTCGTGTGGAGATCACCATTGGTAGGCGACCTGAGCCAACAGGTGAGGTTCAGGAAAGGGAGATTGGAGGGAAGAAGTTCAAGCTTGGCAAGTCTCTAAGCCAAGACTTACAGGACAGGATTTTCGAGGTGATAGCGTGGCATTTGAATGCCTTTGTATGGTCTGCTTCTGACATGCCGGGCATTGACCCAGACTTTTGTGTCATCAGCTCATGATGAACCCAAAGGTCAGGCCAGTCATCCAGAGAAGGAGAAAGTTCAACGAAGAAAGACGGCTAATCATCAGGTAGGAAACACAAAAGCTGTTGAATGCTAGCCACACAAGGGAAATCCAATACCCTGAGTGGCTGGCTAATGTGGTGCTGGTAAAAAAGGCTAATGGGAAGTGGAGAATGTGTGTTGACTTCATGGATCTTAACAAGGCCTGTTCTAAAGATTCGTACCTGCTGTCCAGCATTAACACCTTGGTGGATAGTGCATCGAGATCTCGACTTCTCAGTTTTTTGGATGCTTTCTCGGGGTACCATCAAATCTGCATGCATCCTCGAGATGAAAGCAAAACTGCCTTCATGATGAAGCTCTCCGGTTACTGTTATAAGGTGATTCCATTTGGAGTGAAGAACGCTGGAGCAACCTATCAAAGGTTGATGGACAAAATTCTCACCCCCATGATTGGGCGAAACATGTAGGCGTATGTGGATGACATGGTCGTCACCTCGGTAGAGAAGAATCAGCATGTCGCTGACTTGGAAGAGCTATTCACTATAATAGCCAAGTACAACTTGAAGTTGAACCCTGAGAAGTGTGTGTTTGGGGTGGAGGTAGGAAAGTTCTTGGGATTCCTTCTCACAGAACGTGGAATAGAGACCAACCTAGAGAAGTGCGCGGCGATCATCGTAATGAGAAGCCCCGCTACTGTGAAGGAAGTTTAGCAGTTGACTGGACGGATGGCCACCCTGTCCTGTTTCTTGTCAGCAGGGGGAGATCAGGGCTACCCCTACTTCTAGTGTCTGAAGAGAAACAATCGCTTTGTATGGACTGCTGAGTGTGAGGAGGTGTTCTTGAAGTTGAAGTAGTACTTGGCCAGCCCGCCGATTCTTTGCAAGCCGCTGCCCGGTACCCCCTTTTGCCTTTACTTTGTAGTCATGGAACGAGCCATCAACTCGGTATTGGTGTAGGAGCAGGAGCAGGTTTAGAGGCCCAAATATTTTGTGAGCAAGGTGTTGTAGGGGCCAGAGGTGCGTTATCAGGCCATCAAAAAAGCGGCCTTGGCAGTTATATTTGCAGCTCAAAGACTCCGTCACTACTTCCAAAGCTTCACAGTGACAGTGATGACTGACCTGCCAATTCACAAGATTCTATAGAAACCTGATATGGCAGGAAGAATGCTGCAATGGGCGGTTGAGTTGTCTGAGTTCGATGTACAATACGAGCCCAGAGGTCCTATCAAGGGACAGGTCTTTGCTGACTTTGTAGTGGAACTCTCCACAGGAGCTACCCAATCAGATAATGAAGACTTCTAATGGATTCTCTCTATTGATGGATCCTCCAATCAGCAAGGCAATGGAGCTGGAATCATATTGGAAGGACCCCAACGAATTGTTGATCGAGCAAGCTCTGAAATTTTCCTTCAAGGCTAGCAACAATCAAGTCGAATACGAAGCATTGGTAGTTGGAATGTTGCTGGCTAAGGCGATGGGTGTTCAAAGTCTATTAGTGAAGACTGACTCGCTATTGGTAACTGGGCAAGTTATAGGCGGGTACCAGGCCAAGGATCCCCAGATGGCCTCATATTTGAAGTACGTGATGCTCTTGAAGGAGACTTTTCTTGTGTTTGAGTTGGTACATGTCCCAAGGGAGCAGAATGCACGAGCAGACCTGTTGGCCAAACTTGCCAGCTCTGGCAAGAGAGGTCGCTAGAGGTCAGTGATTTAGGAAACTCTAAAGGCGCCCAGGACTGCCACAAGCGATGTGGGAGATATCCAATAGGTGTGTACCGTGGATGTTGGAGGAAGAACGCACCGGTCGCTAAGTCAGGAGACCCTGAGGGTGCCCAAGGTAAGTGTCTACGACATATCAAGAGAGGAATCACGGGAGGTCTGCCTTGTTGACATAGGGGAGACTTGGATGACACCCTATACACGTTACCTTGCAGATGGTATGCTTCCAACAAAGCCTATGGAAGCTAAAAACATTAAGAAGAATGCAAGCAGGTATACCTTGATAGATGGAAAACTATTTAGACATGGCTACACCCATCCTATCTTGACCTGTGTGAGCGAAGATCAGTGTACACGCATCATGTCAGAGCTTCATGAGGGCATCTGTGGGAGTCACGTTGGGGGACGAGCTCTCTCATCAAAAGTAGTATAAGCAGGGTATTACTGGCCAACAATGCGAAAGGATACAACAGTGCACGTAATGCTAGAAATATGCTAACTGACACCATGCACCTCGAGAGGAACTGCTATCAATCCAAAGCCTGTGGCCTTTCCACACGTGGGAAATTGACATTTTGGGTCCTTTCCCATTAGCAATTCGACAGATGAAGTACCTGGTGGTGGCCATTGAATACTTCACCAAGTGGATAGAAGCTGAGCCCGTAGCGTACATAACTGCTCACAAGGTTCAGCATTTTGTATGGAAGAATATTGTATGTTGCTTTGGGGTTCCAAAGTGCTTGATATCTGATAATGACATCCAGTTTGCAAGTCAGAAACTCGGTATGTTGTGCACGCAACTCGGGATTAAACAAGTGTTTGCATCGGTAGAGCATCCCCAAACTAATGGACAGGTCGAGTCTGCTAACAGTGTTTTTCTCAGAGGTTTAAAGAGGAGGTTGGAGAAGGCCAAGGGGACCTGGGCTTACGAGGTTCCTCGAATTTTGTGGGCCTACCACACCACCCCTCAATCTACTACGAAGGAGACACCCTTCAGTTTGGTGTATGGGGCTGATGCCATGATTCCAGTGGAGATCTAGGAGAGCTTACTTCGGTTCCAAAACTTTGTGGCGGAGGAATCCAACAAAGGGAGAAGGGTGAATCTTGAGCTACTTGACGAAGTGAGAGAGCAGGCGCGTATCAGAGCTGAAGCTTTGAAGAGGAGGGTGGAGTAGAACCAAAGGTCTAAGCTTAGACCTCGGCAGTTCCAGGTCACCGACCTGGTGATGAGGAAAGCTCACCCATATCAGTTAGAGAACAAACTATCTCCCAAATGGACCGGCCCATTCTGCGTGGTGGAGGCTCTTGAAAACGGAGCTTACAAGCTCGAGACTCTGGAAGGAGGACCTATACCCCGAACGTGGAATGGAGCCAATCTTATGTTTTATTTCAGTTGATATATAATGATTATTCATGAATGGTTAAGGGAACACTCTTTTTCCCTCATGAGGGTTTTTTAACGGGGTCACCCAATAAAAAGTATTTATGAAAGATGATTTGTCATTAACTCTTCTGATAAACTTGCAGGGATGTGACTTGGCTGGGAGGATGTCCGGAAAGGTTCACAGGCATGCATGCTTCCCCTTGGAGAGGCTCTAAGTTTAGGGAATGTGTGGGAAACAGGCAACTCAAGATCGAGAAGCCTCTCAGAAGGATTCCAAGCACCGAGGAAAGAAACAGGAAACTCAGGTTTGAGAAGCCTCTCGGAAGGATTCCAGGCATCGGTGGTGAATGATAGTCCGCCAATATTTTGGCCAGGGCATAAAAAATGTAACCTCGCCTTGGAGGGGCTCCAAGACAGGAAAGATACGAGCAATTCAGGTTTGAGAAGCCTCTCGAAAGGATTTCGAGCACGGATAGTGAATGATGGCTCGCCCATGTTTTGGTGTGAGCACGAGATATGGACTCGCTTTGGAGGATTTTCAAGCGTGGAATTTGAATATGGACTCGCTTTTGAGGATTTCCAAGTGTGGAATTTGAATATGGACTCGCTTTGGAGGATTTCCAAGCGTGGAATTTGAATATGGAATGTGCAGGTACATGGCAACTCAGGTTTAAGAAGCCTTTTGCTCTAAAGGATTTCGAGCACGAGCACAGGTACGTGACCTCGCCTTGGAAAGTTTTCGAGAGAGGGAAAGTATGGCTTTATGGCAACTCAGGTTTAAGAGTCTCTCGCTCAGAAGGATTTCTAGCGATGATATTTTGAATGGCAGCTCACCAACATTTTGGCTCGAGATAAGTAAGATTGTTTCTATCTCAGTGTACATTCATGATGGAGTCACCTCAAGGCACTATGCACGGCTCGTTATTCACAGGACACGTAGGTTGCCATGGTCGAGCAACTTAGTCTCTTCCCTAAAATAAGTTTAGCTTGAGACTAGGGGGCTTGTGTAGTGGACTAGAACTCGTAGAGAAGACCTCAGTGAGAAGTCATCGGCGTGTGTAGGGGACCTCGGACATCGGCACCTACGTCAGGTAGCTCAGCTCAGCTATTGGGCCAGGATGATGGGCCACGCGTCTGGACTCAGGTATTTGCATAAGAACCTGGATTCATGCATTTGATATAATCATTCGTGTATAAAGTCTGATAGGTCAGTAAAGCATATGTTAATGAACCTAGGGTGCACTTAGTACATTGGGTCCAGCATGAGTAATACGGTCTCTATTAGACCAAGCCCAAAGTGCGCTAGGGTTTGACGGAACAGTTGGCAGGTTACATGAGGACACATGCAGGATACGTAGCGGCACTTCCTGTAACATCCCGCCAAATCCTTTTCATAATTATAAAACGAAATAAAAGTAAAACAATAATATTGATGTGAACATATGTATATATATATATAAAGAAATTTCCCCTCACAGGGAGTTTAATACATATCCGGTCAGTTTTCCAAAACTTAAACAAAATACAGCAAAATAAAAAAAACAGGCGATCTCCTAACAGAAAAAGGCGATCTCCTATCAGAAAACAGAAAAAGGGTGATCGCCTAACAGAAACAGAAACAGGCGATCTCCTTCCGGCAACCACTCACTGAGGAGCTCTACTTCCTGCAACATCATCTGCTCCCGTGTAAATTATACACGATCATCATAGGTTTAAAAAAAAGCCAAACACAACACCAAAAACACAGGGTAAGCTAGATATTTGAAAGAGAATTTAGATATGAAACTTTAAAATCAAGATAAAACAAATTTAAGACACCCACGTAAAAACCATCAACTTTCTCATTTCCTTCACATGACCATCAAGTAATCACATATTTCACAATTCCTCAAGAGTCGTTCAATTCACATAATTCCATCAAGTGTCTATCAATTTCAATGTTTCTCATTTCTCACGTCAGACTTCCACTGACTCATCACACAAGACACTTGACACTACTTCCGGAAGACTCGTGCGTTGAACTTAGCATCGAGAGACCTGCACCTGTCATACTTCATTGCTGTAATGTTCCCAAAGCCATGCGCATCAACATAATCTCGATCTCAATCTCATCACTCTCACAGTATGACAGGGTTAATCCATATAACAGGTCAAGTCAGTTATCTTTCAAACGACTTACCCATACATATGGACCTCCTTCGACTCTCACCAACTGAATGACTTCATCTATGTGACTCCATCATATCAGCAGAGTCAGGATCGTCTCATTCACAGGATACTCACTGATCAATACACGTCATAACCAATCTCAACACGGTATTTCCTTTCCTGAAAATACTATGTCTTGATCCCACATTCACAACATTCAACACATCATATAACACTTAAATGAATGATTCCAATCAGAACAACAATCATTCCATGGTTCAGATTTTCGAATATCACATTTCAATCTCAAACAGTTTCAAACGACACTAAAACAGGGAAGTTCGAAATCAACATTTAAAACCGGCGATCATGTCGCCCCACACATAAAAACAGAGCATCGTGAAAAAGAATATGAACACCGGCGACCACGTCGCCCTCACTTCAGAACCTACTCGCCTAACGTTTTATAAACGAAAATGCTAGCTTCCCTTACCTGGACTAGCGCAAAACACCAAGAGCTCCAAAACCCGCCGAAGCTTAAGGATGCCTTAACTCTGTTCTAGCGTCCTGACGGAAAACTCGCAGAGAACTCCCCAGGTATCCAAGTGCAGTCGTCGCTCGTCGCACTGGTGCTTGAGGATGTCTAAATCGCAGCGCGAAGGAGAGAAAAGAGAAGGGTGAAGGTGAACTCACTCTGTCACTCTTGAACCATAGCAACGTTCTCCCTCTCAGAAGTGAGTTTTTTGAATCTAAACCAACTTGTCCATAAAAGCCGCTGCCACCACCCACTTTGCAGGGAAGCTTGCGTGCACGCTTCCCTGAACAGTACGACCACGCGTGCCTCTGCGCATGCCAACACTCTGATGTCACTATTCTGAACCACCCTTTTTGTCTACGTGTCGCGCGTGCAGGACGTTTCATGCTGGGAGCCTGGGTCCCACCTTATCTGTGTGAAACTCGACATCGCGCGATAACCTTCCACCGATGACCGCTCGCGCGATGACTATCCACCGATGTCTCATCCTGGCGGACGACCGATGTCTCGCCCTGGCGATGACTGTAAGGACCTATAAAAATTGAATTGGAATAAAAAGAGATATATTTTAAATGGATTCTAAGTATGTTTTTATTTAAAATAAAAAGGAAGGAAAGTGTAGTTTGGAAGACTATGAGATCGCCTAGTAGTACATGATCGCCGGTCGTCTGCTACACATGAGCGCCAGGGCGCGAGGGGCATGAGGACGTCACCAGGGCGCGCGAGGCATGTGGACGTCGCCAGGGCACGCGAGGCATGTGGACGTCGCCAGGGCGCGATGCATGCGGGCATCATCAGGGCGCGAGGCATACGGGCACCTTCCAGGGGGAGACATCGGTCGTCCGCCAGGATGAGGCATCGGTGGATTGCCTTCGCGCGAGAGGTCATCGGTGGATAGCCTTCGCGCGAGAGGGCATCGGTGGATAGCCTTCGCGCGAGAGGTCATCGGTGGATAGCCTTCGCGCGAGAGGTCATCGGTGGATTGTCTTCGCGCGCGAGAGGTCATCGACGAAAGGTTATCACGCGATGTCGAGTTGCACACAGAGAAGGTGGGACCCAGACTCCCATCATGAAACGTACTGCACGCACGCCACGTAGACAAAAAGGGTGGTTCAGAATAGTGACATCAGAATGTTGGCATGCGCAAGAGACACTCGCGGTCGTACTGTTCAGGGCAGTGGTTGGCATGCAGAAGAGACAACAGTGGTCGTACTGTTCAGGGCAGTGGTTGGCAGGCGCAAGAGACAACCGTGGCCGTACTGTTCAGAGAAACGTACACTCAGACTTCTTTGCAGAGTGGGTGGAGGCAGCTGCTTTTGTGGACAAGCTGGTTTAAGATGCAAAAACCCACTTCTGAGAGAGGGGAACGTTGCAGTTGTTTAAGAGCGAAAGAGTGAGTTCACCTCCCTTCTCCTCCATTCTCTCCTTCGCACTGCGATTCGGGCACCTTCACACAAGAGTACGACAAGCGACGTTTGCATTTAGAGCACCTAAGAGGTTCCCTGCAAGTGCTACAAGCCAGGCACTGAAAACAGAGCCAAGGCATTCTTTAAGCTTCGTTGGGTTTCGGAGCTCCTGGTGTTTTGCGCAAGTCCAGGTAAGGGAAGCTAGCCTTCATTTTCAATACAAGCCATAGATTAGCTGTTTCTGAAGTGAGGGCGACGTGGTCGCCGGTTTTCGTTTTCATCTTCGTGAATGCTCTGTTTCTATGTGTTTGGGCGACGTGGTCGCCGGTTTTATATACAGACTTCGAAATACCTTGTTTTTGAACCAGATCGCCGGTTTTGGCGTTATTTGCGAACTCGCTGTTTTTTGGTGTTGCTTTGAAACTGTTTGAGATTTAAATGAGATATTCGAAAATAAGAACCTTGGATTGAGTTTTGTTGTGATTGAAATCATTTCTTTAAGTGTTATGTGATGTGTTGAATGTGGTGAATGTGGGATCGAGGCATAGTATTTTCAGGAAAGAAAATACCGTGTAAGATCGTGTAGGATGTGCATTGATCGGTGATGTCTATAATGAGATTATCCTGACTCTCCTGAGATAATGGATTCATATAGATGAGGTTATTCAGGCGTTGAGAGTCGAAGGAGGTTCATATGTATGGGTGAGTTGTTTAAAAGGAAACGAGCTCGGCCTGTTATATGGATTAACCCTGTCATACTGTGAGAATGGTGAACTTGAGATCGAGAATGTGTTGATGCGCATAGCTGTGGAAACATTACAACAACTTAGTATGACAGGTGCAGAATCTCTGAGTCTAGTCAATGCACGAGTCTTCCGGAAGTAGTGTCAAGTGTCTATGTGTGTTTAGTCAGTGGAAGTCTGACGTGAGTAATGTTTGAGAATTTGTTGATAGGCACTTGATGGTTGTGTGATATGAATGAGAAAGTGATGGACTCTTGTGAATGTTTAAAAAGGCTGATCTACGTTGGTTGTCCAGTTTATAATTTAAAGTTAAAAATAAATATATCTAGCTTACCCTTTGTATTGTTCTCTGGCTGTTTCCTCTTAAAACTGTGATGATCGTGTATGTTACACGGGAGCAGATGACTTTCCCAGGAAGTAGAGCTCCTTAGTGAGTGGTCGCCGGAAGGAGATCGCCTGATTTCTGTTCTGGTAGCAGATCGGCTGTTTTGGGTCCTCTGATAGGAGATCGCCGGTTTTTGTAGGGAGATTGCCGGTTTTTAATTTATTTGGCTGTATTTTGTTTATGTTTTGGAAAAACCGACCGGTTATGTATTAAACTCCCTGTGAGGAGCAACTTCATTTTATATAAATTCGTATGTTCACTTAAATATTTTTGTTTCACCTTTATTTCATTTTATAGTTATGAAAAGTAATTTGGCGGGGTATTACAGATCGCCTGTTTTGTCCTTCCATGATGTATTTGGTTTTTATTTCAAAACAATTGATGGAATGTATTTAAAACCCTATAAGAGGGACGTCTCTTTTTGAATACGATGCACGGGATGATGTATTTCCAATATCTAATACATATGTTGATTTTATAAATTTAATACCTACGCTTTATTCTATTATATAAATAAGAAAAGTTTTTGGAGGGATGTTACAATGACCGCATGCCTCGCGCCCTGGCGATGCTCGCAAGTCTCACGCCCTGGCGATGCCCGCATGCCTCGCGCCCTGGCGATGCCCGCATGCCTCGCGCCCGGCGATGCCCGCATGCCTCGCGCCCTGGCGATGCCCGACGACACATCGCCACGCCTTGCTGAAGGTTCTTCATCCCACTATGTTACTTCCAAGGTATCATCTCCACATGACTTGGTGACGTCGGTAGCTTCCCATTTCCAAGAGTAGGTCAGCACTACTCCTCGTGCGCCCATGCATGCAACACTAAGGACGATTTCTTATTCTCAAGCATAGAGCTTCGCATGCACGGCGTATCTAAGGCTTAACCCACACCTTGATACGCGTGGTTTTTGGAACCCACTCTGGTTGATCCAGTATCCTGACCACACACTGAGTGCACTTTCGGCGATCATGTGCACCATGGGCGATTAGCGATCATGTGTAATCTAGGCGACAGGCGATTATGTACCAACCAGGCGATCTCATAGTCTTCTAAGCTACACTTTCCTTCCTTTTTATTTTAAATAAAAGCATACTTAGAATTCATTTAAAATATATTCCTTTTATTCCAATTTAATTTTACAGGTCCTTACACTACCTAGGTGGTTATTCTATTAGGGTTTGTTACACTCCAAGGAGATACAATTCTACGCAGATTCCCCCTAGATACCTGATAAGCGTTTAATTTTCGTAATATTTCATATTAAAATATAGACACTTATGAGTATTAATTGCTAATTTACATATAAATAATTCCTAATTTATGAATTTATACCTTTTTACATTTTTTATGATCTTTAATTGAATAAGAGCATTTTATTCCTAAATTTGGTGTTAATTGCAAGTTTTTATAGAAGAATGAAGATTTGGACTAAAGAAGAATGATATATGTTAAAAGGAGAAAGCTGGAAGGCCCAAAACATGCAAAAGAGAGAGAAAAAAGTCCAACTCAACAACAAGAATGTGTCAGACTAATTGGGCTATTTTTATGTTTTTATTATTAAGCCCATAAGTGTGACCCAGGAAGTCACTCAACCCTAGCAAATTAGGTTAAATAGGGGACTAGAGGCACAACCCTAGTGTGCCAGATTGAGAGGAAAACACCAAAGAGTGAATTGTAACCCAATTGGGAGAATGGAAGGTGCCAGAAGTATGCGTGACTAATTCTACCCTTTGGGATTGGGAGTAATCTGCTCGAACTCTTATGTATTGAGGTGATATCTTATATTAAAATATTCAGTTCTTGATTGATTATTGGTATTGTTGTTTTACTTTTAATTTTCCGTGACAAATTGAGAATCTTAAATCTGACTGGAAAGTATTTTTAGGGTTCTGACCTAAACAACAATACTTAACATATTTGAGTGCTAGGAATAGACTTGAAATGTCAATTGCTATTAACGTCTGAGCTTCGTTCTAATTTGTTCTTATAATTATGCGAGGGATCGATAGTTAGGGAACATTCTTAAGGATTTTATATGCGAGGAATCGATATAAATGATTTTTATACGAGCATCAATTTCAATCAAAGAACTTAATATTGACATGCTAATCAAAATATATGAGAGTGAGATAGATGAAACCTAATCCCCATTTTTCCAATTGACGCAATTACTCTTTGATTTGTTTTCTTGTTAATTCTTGCCATTATAACAACTTTCAATACACTTTTAATTGTTTTGTTTTATATTTAGCAATTATTGTACTTGATATTTCACTGTTCTTTGTGGGATCGATATCAGTCCTTAGGGACAATTATTACTTCTGACAACATGGTGCACTTGCCGTAAAAAGTCATCAATACCTCACCCTAATAAACTTGAACCCCTACATAAAAAAGCTCTCCTTCACCGCCTGCACCTTCCCAACATCCACCACTTTTCCAATATAGCTAGTTGTTCTTAAACCATTTTGTATCTTCCATCTCAACTCTTATATGAATCTTGCTTTGTTCCTTGACCACTTGAACGTTCCTTTCGGTCTCCTTCCTCATTGACTGATTGAGCGGATTGAGCGTATGTATGTTTTCCCTAGCCACCACTTGTGCATAAGTTTGAAGGTGTTCCTTCTGTCTCCATTCCTTCTTCTGATAAGTTGGTCTATGGCTTCCAAGCCACTCCTTCCTTGTCCCCTGATGTGAGTTGAATTTTAGATGTTTTCATTTAAGGTGACACTTTACTTTAGGATTGAGATTTTAGGAGTTAATGGTGATAACCTTAGGAAAATTCCCATTGGAAACTAACTTAACCAAGTGGTTAAGTAGGTGTGAAGGTGCATTTCACAAAGACAAAGATAAAAGACATTATATGGTGAGAATGGATGCAATTTGTAGAAAAGAAGAAAGGAAACTAGGAAACATCAATGGTAATCAAGGCCAACCAAAGTACTCTCTTTCGTATCTAGGAAAAAACTTTCAGAGATCTTTTTTCCTTTTGGAAGATACAGGAGTGGAACAATCAACCTATTGATATTGGAAGACTCAAATGATTCTTCCAATGTATTATTTTTGGGTCCAATGGAATTCATAGGTATAGGAAAAAGCCTTGTCAAATAGGGATTTTTTCTTTCAACCATTTTTTAATTGTTAATACATAAGGACCGCTACTACAAAGAGTACTACATACTTGATCGTGAAATATCGATTGCTTGTTGAACCCTGTGAATTGCATGAAAGTAGGATACTCCAAATTTCGGAGTCCAAGAGTTTCATCAAACTCTTTTGATGGAAAAAAATATGAATGAAAAATCCCGCTGAATTGAATTGGGTCCATGAATCTAAGAAATAGCCAGAATTCTTGATTTCTTTCAATATCTCTCTCAATTCAAAATTCCGGTATTTGAATTGATGTCCTTTCATTGAATTCTCCTAATTGCATTGATTTATTCGAAAGATTTCACTTCAATTGGAATTTGGTTATTCACCATGTACGAGGATTCCCGCTAAGCACCATGGCTAAATGGTTAAAGCACCCAACTCATAATTGGCGAATTCATAGGTTCAATTCCTACTAGATGCACGCCAATGGGACCCTCCGTCCAAAAAGTCTATTAGATTTTTGTTCAAGAATGAAATCTTATTGGAACTGTCCAGTTCACCCTTTGGAACCATATCATATCCTCGATAAGATGAAATGGGATGAATTGAGACAGTATTTTATAAGTACATAATTATCTTGAATAAATTCACTATTTCTTTCTTTTCTGATCGCCTGGAAAGAGCAAGATGTTTCTTTTGTTCTTTTTTCAACAATTTCTTATCTCTAGTAGACTTATCAGTAGGATTTGAACCCAGATGAAGTTCTGACCATCTATCAAAGAAAAAACAACGAGTGGCTCTGTATCAATGGAATCTCATCATCCATACATAACGAATTAATGTGGTATATTCAAATCATAACATATAAACAGTCAAAACTAGTATTTTAATTGAGAGTATAACTCATAGGAAAGAAAATATATTTATGAATGGAATAAAATATGTAGTATTTACAGACAAAAGTATTCGGTTATTGGGGAAAAATCAATATACTTTTAATGTCGAATCGAGATCAACTTGGACAAAAATAAATCATTGGGTTGAACTCTTCTTTGATGTCAAAGTAATAGCTATGAATAATCATCGACTCCCGTTAAAAGGTAAAAGAGTACGACCTATTATATTACATATAATGCATTACAGACGTATAATCATTACACTTCAACAAGGTTATTCTATCCCATCTCTTAGAAAGAAAAGAACTTAAATCAAAATACTTAATAGCATGGCGATACATTTATACAAAACTTTTACCCCAAGCACACGTAATGGAGTCGTAGACAGTCAAGTAAAATCTAGTCCACGAAATCATTTGATCTATGGACAGCATCATTGTGGTAAATGTTGAACAAGGCTTTGATGTCTCCAAATCTCTATGGATTGCTTGAAGGCAGGATGTAGCTTGTGTGGGGGGGTTCTGGGTAGTTTGAATTTGTTAATGTACTCTTAGCTGTGATCCAAACTTGTTTTAATCAAGATCTTTTGGAAAAGAGTGTTTGGCAAAGAAGTGGAAAAACAACCAGTTGTTTTATAATTTCAATTGGTTGTTTTACGTTTAGTGGTTTTTAAAAGGATTTGAAACTGTTTGAATTTGCTTGACTTTGCTGTCAAACCAATTCAATCGGTTGTTTCGAAAAATCAACTGATTATTTTTTGAAAATCCTTAATAGAATTTGTTAAGTTTGGTAAATCTGTTTTTACTGATTTCAAACTGTTTTGGCCCTTGATTAAAAGTCTTAAACGACTATTTTTGAGGATATATATCTTGTGTTTACAACTCTGAAGATTAAGAGATCATATTACCAAAAGATTAAGAAAGATTTTCAAGTTTCCAAGATTGCTTAAGGCTTTGGATTTTTTCTAAGAGTGGAATATGACTGATTTGTATTCTTTCAATTCAATATGTGATTGTTTCAGGTGTTATCTTTCCTTTTCTCTCTTTGATTTGTATTTTTGTAAAGAACTGGTGTTGAACAAAGTCAGAGGGTGTTCTAATCTGTGGTATGTTGTTTGCCAAAGGAAGTGTGTGTTCTTGAGGGTTTCAAGATCACTTCTTTGGTGGGTGCGTGGTTGTAATCTATTGTTGGTTACATAGAGGAATACGCAGTGGTTTTTTGGGCACTCAATGTAGCTCTGGTAAGGAGTGAACCAGTATAATTGATTGTGTAATCTTCTCTCTCTCTCACTCATTTAGAAACTGTTTGAATTGGTTTTTAACTTTGCTGCTATAAGCAACTGATTAAATCGTATTTTCAACTGGTTGTTTTTCTGCAAATAGTTTTAAACATCTTTGTTTTCTTGGCTAACCTAATTGCTTATTCTGTAATTCTTCATAAATTTTCATTCTAAGCCAATATTTGCGAAAATCTTTCTTAGAAAAATTCACCCCCCCTCTTGTTAAGGCCATTAATCCTAACAATTGGCATCAAGAGCTAGGTTCTTGAAATTTTCTCAAGTTCTGTTTTTCAAATCTGTTTTAATGGCTGACAAGTTTTCTTTTGGGGAAGGTGCTTCTTTAAATAGACCACCTCTATTCTGTGGTGTGAACTATCAACTGTTGTGTATTAGAATAAAATTTTTTGTTGATTCTATAGATAGGAAAATCTGGGATGCATCACAAACAGTTCTTTCATACCTATGCTTGAAACTAATACTATTTTTTCAGAAAATGAAAAATATCATCTTGATTGTGTTGTTAAAAATATTATTGTATCTGCTCTTGATTCTAATGAGTTTCAAAGCATGTTTCAACTAAAGACATGTGGGACACTCTTGAAAGAATTCATAAAGATTCAAGAAATGCTTGGCTGGACAATGACATGTCCTCTTCTGGATCATCCTCTGCAGTTTCAAAAACCAACATATGTCTAATGGTAAAAGAGGAGTCTACATCAAACAGTGTAAGTTCAAACTCTTCTATAAATACAAAAAATTATCATTAACTTCTTGAGGCTTTTAAAGAGACTCATGAAGAAGCTTCTAGATTGACCCTTTTGAATAATCAATTGAAAAGCAAAAACAACTGGTTGGAAAATAGAGTCAAAGTCTCAGAAGAAGAATTAAACAATTTGAAAACTAATTTTAAAAATTTAGAGGGAATTTATCAAAATTCTTCTTGCAAGTGTAATTCTAGTGTTTGTGAAAATTGTGAGTCTCTTTAAAAGAAGATTCACTATCTTATAAAAACTGTGGATAAGCTTTCTAAAGGTAAGTCCAATTTTGAACTGTGCTTGCATCTCAAAACTGTTGTGTTTTTGGAAAATCTAGACTTGGCTTTTATCCGCAAAGTAAGAAAAATGGAATTTCAAAACCTTTTTTGATAGGTGCATGCTTTCATCCGATTGAATACTTTGGTGGAGTTTGCGAAAGCTTTGCATTGATTGCTCACGGACAAGGCTCTCACATGGAGATCACAGTTGCCTTGGAGGTGCAGGTCAGGTATGGAGGTGAGTGGTGTGGCCAACTCACTTGGAAGGTGAAGATTGAAGACTAAACTAGCCTATCCTAGAGAGGAAGTGGGAATGAGTGAAGAATTGGCACAAATTCTTGGCAGTAATTTCACCCAAATGAATAATCTTGCTTTTACATGAGGTAGGCTCCTCCTTTTATAGCAATGGAGGACCGAAAATGAAACTCAAATACAGCTCAACTTGGCACATTATACACATTGATCATATTTAACATGTGTTGGAAAGCTTTTTAGCACATGTTTCATATGGTTCTTGTGGAGGTAGCCGTGTAACACATTTAACACATGGAACATGTGTTAATTGTGTACTTTTTAACCTTGCTTAAACCGGCCTAGGTGAATTTAGAGGTTTTAGAAACTCTAAATTAACCTAAGTTGATTTTATGTGCCAAAATTAAATTCTAAGAAAATTTACAGTAATTTCCTATTCTAATTTTAACAGAAAATAAATTCTACTCTACACTAAGCTTATGGCATTTTGAACATATAGAGGAACATTTCCCTACCATCAGTAGCAGTGTTCCAATCCTCTTGAATTCTTCTAGCCATAGCTCTTGTAGTTGGCCCAGATCTTCTATGTGTTGGGCTTGAGCTGGAACTTGAACTTGTATTTGTTAGAGTTAAGCAGGGTCTGAAGATCAAGAGGGGAGGGGTGAATTGATCTTTTAAAAATTTTTGCAACAGGAACTGACTTCTGAAAAGAAGATGCAAGAACTCAAACCAGTAGTTCAATCTGCTGCAAAAACTGCACCAGCACCTTCACAAAGCACAAGGTTTTCCTAGAACAAGCACACTTGAAATTCCTTTTGAAAACCTTTCACAAAAGCCTTTGAATTCTTCTTCTCACTCAGAAACTGATTGAAACGTGATTGCACTGTGTATTTTGTGTGAGAGAAGTCTTCTATATTTAAAGAAACCAGTTTCTAACCACTTTTCAAAAAACAGTTTGAAAAACAGTTAAGAATAACAGAACCAAAATAAATCTATTTATTATCCAGGAAACAGATTTATTTTTGTCCAGTATTCAGACTTTTTGAGAAAACTTTAAACAGCATTTTTGAAAACTTTAAACACTCCTTGTGTTTGGTTTAAGCTTGCTTTAGGCAACTAGAACAGAATGACCGATGACCGACCGGTGCCACATTACATTCCAAATGACCGATGACCGATCGTACAACATTACTTTCTCAAAGACCGATGACCGATCGTGCCTCATTACTTCCTCCAATGACCAACGACCGATTGGTTCCTCATACTTCCCCAATGACCGACGACCGATTGGTTCCTCATTGCTTCCTTCAATGACCGACGACCGATTGGTTCCTCATTACTTCCTTCAATGACCGACGACCGATTGGTTCCTCATACTTCCCCAATGACCGACGACCGATTGATTCCTCATTACTTCCCGCAATGACCGATTACAGATCGGTGCCTCATCACTTCCTCACCTCCTAAGCCTAAACCAAAATTCACTTAAATCCTTTTACAAAACTATAAAGTACCGAAGCAATTTTCTTCATCAAACACACTTTAAGCCAAGGTTGGGAAGAAGCTTCCTTCAGCTTCAACAATCTCCCCCTGTTTGATGGAGACAAATCCCCATAGCTCGATTGCTTTGAAGAAAGATCAATACCTGTACAAAGCTTGATTCCACAATACACAGATTTAAAGTGAATATTGAATAAGAGAAGAGTAGAGAATATATATACCTCCCTATACCACTGCAGCTTATACCTCCCTATACCACTGCAGCTTATAAGATCAGCTATTTTTCTCCCCCTTTGGATTCATCAAACAGCATGGAAGCAAATAAAAACAGAAGCATATAATAGCCATACATGATAGTTCATAAAGTCCTTAAGAGGGGAATACATTCCAGAATAGAGATGAAAATATAATGTCCAGAAACAGGCACCAAAACACAGAAATAAAAGGATAATGTTCAACAGACATAAGAAGACAATATTGGGAAGAAAGAAAACTATTCCCTGTAGTAAAGCTCAGCCAGTTGTTCCTGTACTCCCTCGAGTTGATAATCTAGATGCTGGAACCTGGCTTGAGTCATCTCAAAGTAGGCTTTCTGGTCTTCTGAAAGATTGTCAAGTCGATGCAGTACTTGCCTTTCAAAACTAGACAAAGGTTCACCTCTGAATTCGGGAGAATGATATGCAACCAGTGCATTGTGTGCTGTAGCATCCAAGTCATCATGATTCGGTTGATGATCAGCATGAACATTGTCATCTTCCATAGGAATAGCAGCTTCTTCATCATCATTGTTGTTGTGGTTGGACGTACCATGTTCCATTCTAGGACCTGTTGTCCTTTTAAAAACCCACTCTTCACCTTCCTTGAGGAATCCCATCTTCATGAGCGTAGAGTTGTCGATTTCACTAATTGCTTTGATTGGCTCGTTTCTCTCATTAGTAGTGTCAATCTCAAAACAATCGATTAATTTTGAAATGAAAATTGCATAGGGAAATCTGTAATCAGATAGCCTCTTGGATTTGAGCATATGCTCTGTCATTACACAAACCCAATTTATTTTTATGCGATGCATGAGACAGTAGAGTAAAATGAGGTCTTCCTCATGTAATGTAGCATGATTACTTCCCCTAGGTGTCAGTTGCCATGCAATAACATAGGCTAGAAACCTAGGAGTTAGGTTCAGATTACCTGCATGAAACCTGTTTATGTGTTGATTCTTATCTCTCATGCAGCTTGTGTAGAACTGAATTTTATTGAATTCTTGAATCATGGTTGTGTTCCCCTTTCCCACCTTGAGGCCTGAATACTTGATTCCAGCGATGTTGCTCCAAACTTCACTTGTTATTTTTATTTGGACACCTTTTACGTGGGAAATTAAATTTTTCCCATCAAGGATCAGATTGGTATAGAATACCTTCACTAGATCTGGATAGATGTTGCCAGTCATTTCAAGAAATGGCTTCAATCTCTGATGCTTGAGAAGTGCTTTGGGTTCAGTCAGCTTTTCACTCTTCATCCATGAAAACTCGAGGATCTTTGGCACATTTACCTGTTTTCTACTTATCTCATGTAAGTAAGTGGTCATGGCTTCAGCATCACCATCGAACCATTTCTCTAAAATACCTTGAGTGTTATTCTTCTGCTCACGGGATTTCTTCCTTTTGTATATCAATGATGCCATTTCTGAAACCTGTTCCTCTTTATCAAAAGAAAACTGAGAGATTGCAAGCAGAAGTTGAATGTGTGAACTACAGGTTTTGAATACCATTATTTATAGAATCAAACAGATTGTATTAATGCTTAGCAGAGTTGGAGTGTTAAGAAGAAACAAATCAAAAACACAGAGTCAGTACAGATTTTATTCCTGCAGCAGTTTCAGTTTTTGGAAAGAGGCAAAATCATTTTGAAAAAGTGTTTTAGCTTTTAGTGAGAAATAGCTTTCCATACAGTTAGTCAAACCAGTTTGAATATCCAGACAGAACAGCCATAAACCTGCTGGTCAAAGCAATAAAGCAGTTAAGGTGCATGTATAATTTCTCTTTCCTAGTTATGTATATTTTAGGCACAGAAATAAACAGATTAACCAGAGAAATAACATGTTATAGATTTAAAATATCACTGCAGTGAACAGTTTAAGCTGATAATGCCCAATTCGTTTAACAAGAAATAAAACCTATCTTTAGCCAGAGGTTTTGTAAACAGATCAGCCAATTGAAACTCAGTACTAATGAATTTAATATCACAAATACCATTAGCTATATTTTCTCTTAAGAAATGATGTCTAATCTCTATGTGCTTTGTTCTTGAATGTAACACAGGATTTTTAGACAGGTTTATGGCACTGGTATTATCACAATTAATAGGTATCTTGTTTAACAGTATTCCATAGTCACTTAGCTGTTGCCTTAGCCATAATGTTTGAGCACAGCAGCTTCCAGCAGCAATGTATTCTGCTTCTGCTGTAGAGAGGGCAACACAAGCTTGTTTCTTGCAATGCCAAGAAATCAGGCTTGATCCTAGCATGTGACATGTTCCACTAGTGCTCTTTCTGTCAACCTTGCACCCTGCAAAATCAGAATCTGAAAAACAGTTTAAGTATAAGGAAACATGGTTAGGATACCATAGTCCAACAGATTTTGTCCCTTGCAAGTATTTCAGAATTCTCTTGACTGCATTGTAGTGAGATTCCCTTGGATCAGATTGATATCTGGCACATAGGCATACAGCAAACATAATATCAGGTCTGCTGGCAGTTAAGTACAGCAGGGATCCAATTAAGCTTCTGAACTTGGATTGGTCAACAGGTTTTCCTGCACAGTCTTGGTCTAGTTGACAGCTTGTTGAAATAGGAGTGCTAATTGCCTTACATTGATCCATATCAAATTTTTTCAGCAGCTCTTTGCAGTATTTTTCTTGACTAATGAAGACTCCATCCTTGAGCTGTTTCACTTGCAGGCCAAGGAAGAAGTTCATTTCTCCCAACATTGACATCTCAAACTCTCTCATCATTGTATTGACAAAAGCTTCACACATTTCCTCATTGGTTGACCCAAAGATTATATCATCTACATACACTTGTACCAGGATAATATCTTCCCTTTTCTTCTTAATGAATAGAGTCTTGTCAGAATTCCCACGGTTATAGCCTTGAGAAAGCAAAAATTCACTTAACCTTTCATACCATTGCCTTGGTGCTTGTTTTAGTCCATACAAGGCCTTCTTAAGCTTGTACACATGTTCTGGATTTTTGTAATCTTCAAAGCCTGGGGGCTGGGAAACAAACACCTCCTCATTTATGTATCCATTTAGGAATGCACTTTTAACATCCATTTGAAACAATTTGAAGCCTTTGATGCTGGAAAATGCTAGAAGTAATCTGACAGCTTCAAGGCGTGCTACTGGTGCATAGGTTTCACCAAAATCAATACCTTCTTCTTGGTTGTATCCTTTAGCAACCAGCCTTGCTTTGTTTCTAGTGATAGCTCCATGTTCATCCAGCTTGTTCCTGTACACCCACTTGGTTCCTATGATATTCATCTCATGCTTTCTTGGAACTAAGGTCCACACTTCATTGTATTCAAACTGGTTCAGTTCTTCCTGCATTGCTGTTATCCAATTGCTGTCTTGCAGTGCTTCTTCCAGGCTTTTAGGCTCAATCTGTGACACAAAAGCTACTGTTCTGCAGAAATTGTTGAGAGAATTTCTGGTTGAGACTCCTTTCTCTAGTTTTCCAATTACATTGTCAAGAGTAAGATTCTTGGGAGTCTTCCATTCCTTAGGCAACCCTGCATTCACAACAGACTCTTTGACAGCATTTGGATTAGTTGTATCAAATTCAGTTGATTGATTTTTCTGCAGAATTATTCTTAAATCATCCACACCAGATTCATCCAAAACAGATTTCGGTATAGAACAATCTGTTTCATCAAACACCACATGCATAGACTCTTCTACAGCAAGCAATCTTTTGTTATAGACTCTATAAGCATGTCCATTTATAGCATAACCAAGGTGTATACCTTCATCAGATTTAGGGTCAAATTTCCCAAGATTATCTTTACCATTATTTAGAATAAAACATTTGCACCCAAATACTCTAAGATGGCTAATGCTAGGTTTTCTTCCTTTGTACAGTTCATATGGGGTTTTCTTAAGAATAGGTCTTATCAATGTTCTGTTAAGCACATAGCAAGCAGTATAAACAGCATCAGCCCAGAAATACTTTGGTAAATTTGATTCATTTAACATAGTTCTTGCTAATTCTTCCAAAGATCTATTCTTTCTTTCAACCACACCGTTTTGTTGAGGTGTCCTAGGAGCAGAATAGCTATGTGTTATGCCATGCTTTTCACAAAACTTATCAAATTTTGCATTTTGAAATTCTCCCCCATGATCACTACGAATCTGTTTTATGCAGTTCTCATTTTCATTGTTCAAAACCTTTGCCAATTTCTTGAAAGCTTTGTATGTATCATTTTTAGAAGCAATGAATAGAGTCCAAGTATATCTAGAAAAGTCATCAACAATCACCAAAGCATAATAATTTCCAGCAAGGCTAGCAGTCCTAGATGGTCCAAATAAATCCATATGCAATACATCCAGAATTTTATTTGTAGAAACTATATCTTTAGATTTAAAAGAGGTTCTAATCTGTTTTCCTTTTACACATGCATCACACAACCTGTTATTTTTAAAACATATTTTTGGTAGACCAGAAACAAGGTCCTTAGACAACAATTTATTCAAGTGATCTGTATGGATATGAGCCAACCTCCTGTGCCATAGCCAAGACTCATCACTTTTTGACAACAAGCATTCATTTTTAGAATTGTTATTAACAATGTCTAGGAGATAGATGTTGTTTACCCTTTTCCCTGTGAACAGCACCTTACCAGAGTTCTGATTTGAAATTGTACATGTGTTGGCTTCAAAATTAACCAAGTATCCCTTATCACAAAGCTGACTAATACTGAGAAGATTATGCTTTAAGCCTTCAACATATAGGACATTCTCAATTATAGTTGAGTCTTTAGTGCCAACATCTCCTCTTCCAAGAATTTTTCCTCTATTGTTGTCCCCATATGTGACATAACCTTCAGCTTTGAGTTTCAAACTTATGAACTGGGCCAAATCACCTGTCATATGTTTTGAGCAGCCGCTATCAAGGTACCACTTATTTTTCCTGCTGTTTTTCTGCAAAACAGATTACATATATGGTACCCCTCTTAGTATAGGGTCCAACATGATTAATACCTTTCCTTAGGAAGCCATTTGGCTAAGCCTTTAGGAACAAGATATTTTCTAGCCCTACATGTTCTTGATGTATGACCAGATTTCATGCAGTAGAAACAGGATGCAGTATATACTGTATTTAATCTGTTAAAAGAAGAAAAACCTGTTTTGGCAGGAACAAAAAAACTGGACAGCTTTTTAACATTTTGCTTTATTCCAGGATTATATCCTAAACCATTTTTATTAAAGACAGCATTTTGTGAACCCAATAATGTTTCAAGATTTTCTCTTCCTTTTGTGAAATTTGATAAAGTCTTTAGAAGATATTCAACCTGTTTTTCCAATTTCTTACAATTTTCACATGTTTTGATGGATGCATGCAGGCAGGTTAATTCAAGACTAATTAACTCAGTTTTAGCTTTGTTTAGTTCTTCCTCAAGAGCCTTTACCTTAGGTTCAAGAACTTTATTCATTCTGGTCAGCTTATTACACATGACAGCAAGTCTATTGGCTTCATCATGAGTTTCCTTAAACGCAATTAAAAGCTGATCATAATTTTCAGAATCAGTTGAGTAATTACTTACTGAGTCTGAAGTTGAACCTTCATCATTTGCCATGAAGCACAGATTTGCTTCTTCACTCTCATTTGAGGATTCACTTGTTGAAGATACATCATTATCCTCCCAAGATATGTAAGCCCTTTTTCCCTTGCCTTTTTCATTCTTCTTGCTTGCTGATTTTTCTTTATGTGGATTGTTTGGACAATCAGCTTTTATATGACCTGGTTTGCCACATCCAAAACAGGTGTAAGTAGAAGAATTAGAATCACTCTGTTTTGAATACCTTTTTCTTTGCTGTGTTCTGTCTCTAGTCTTCCTTTTAAGGAATTTGCTGAATTTTCTAGTGAGCAAGCTTAAGGTTTCATCTTGTTCAGGATTCTCTTCTTCTTCTTCACTTGTGTCATGCTCCATGGTGGTCTTTAAGGCAATTCCTTTGACTTTCTTCTCCACAGTTTCTTGGTCTTTCAATCTTTTCAGCTCCAATTCATGTTCCATCAGCTTTCCAAAGAGTGCTGCAGTGGACATCTTGGAAAGATCCCTTGATTCTGAAATTGCTGTTACCTTTGGCTGCCAACTCCTATCAAGGCATTTCAATACCTTTATGTTGAGCTCTTCCTTATCAAAAACCTTGCCAAGACCCGTGAGGTGATTTACAATGTGTGTAAATCGTTTCTGTACATCTGCAATGCTCTCACCAGATTGCATTCTGAACAACTCATATTCCTGGATCAATGAGTGCTTCCTAGCCCGTTTAACATCTTCTGTGCCTTCATGAGTTACCTCCAGTATCTCCCACATTTCCTTAGCTGATTGACATTGAGACACCCTAAAGAACTCATCCATATTCAGTGCAGAGGTGATGATGTTCTTGGCCAGAGAATCATATTGAGCCTTCTTCCTTTCAGCTTCACTCCATTCGGACCATGGTTTCTTCACAGTTTCATCTTTCACAGTCTGCATAGGTATGAAAGGTCCGCTCACCACAGCATCCCAGATGCCCATATCAATGGACTCCATGAAAATCTTCATCCTGATTTTCCAGAAAGCATAGTTGACTCCACCGAACATAGGAGGCCTATTGATGGATGCTCCCTCAGCAAAAGGCATCTTGAATTCAGACATTTCTGCACAACTTGAGTAACCTACAAGCCCTTGCTCTTGATACCAATTGTTAGAGTTAAGCAGGGTCTGAAGATCAAGAGGGGAGGGGTGAATTGATCTTTTAAAAATTTTTGCAACAGGAACTGACTTCTGAAAAGAAGATGCAAGAACTCAAACCAGTAGTTCAATCTGCTGCAAAAACTGCACCAGCACCTTCACAAAGCACAAGGTTTTCCTAGAACAAGCACACTTGAAATTCCTTTTGAAAACCTTTCACAAAAGCCTTTGAATTCTTCTTCTCACTCAGAAACTGATTGAAACGTGATTGCACTGTGTATTTTGTGTGAGAGAAGTCTTCTATATTTAAAGAAACCAGTTTCTAACCACTTTTCAAAAAACAGTTTGAAAAACAGTTAAGAATAACAGAACCAAAATAAATCTATTTATTATCCAGGAAACAGATTTATTTTTGTCCAGTATTCAGACTTTTTGAGAAAACTTTAAACAGCATTTTTGAAAACTTTAAACACTCCTTGTGTTTGGTTTAAGCTTGCTTTAGGCAACTAGAACAGAATGACCGATGACCGACCGGTGCCACATTACATTCCAAATGACCGATGACCGATCGTACAACATTACTTTCTCAAAGACCGATGACCGATCGTGCCTCATTACTTCCTCCAATGACCAACGACCGATTGGTTCCTCATACTTCCCCAATGACCGACGACCGATTGGTTCCTCATTGCTTCCTTCAATGACCGACGACCGATTGGTTCCTCATTACTTCCTTCAATGACCGACGACCGATTGGTTCCTCATACTTCCCCAATGACCGACGACCGATTGATTCCTCATTACTTCCCGCAATGACCGATTACAGATCGGTGCCTCATCACTTCCTCACCTCCTAAGCCTAAACCAAAATTCACTTAAATCCTTTTACAAAACTATAAAGTACCGAAGCAATTTTCTTCATCAAACACACTTTAAGCCAAGGTTGGGAAGAAGCTTCCTTCAGCTTCAACAGTATTTGGGCTTGGGCTTGGGCCTCTGCCATCATTTTTCAACTCTTGTAGAAAAACAACCGACTAAAAAGTTGACACAACCAGTTGTTTCTTGTTTCTACTGTATGAGAAAAGGTCATTCTGTCAAGTTTTGTAAAATTTGAAAAGTTTCTGTTCCCAAAGGAATTTTGAAATGGGTTCCTAAGGTTTCTAAGGTTCCTACTAACATCATTGGACCTAAATTTATAAGGGGACCAAATCTTGCTTCTTTACCTTTTCTTGTACTTTAAAGCCAAGAATTATATTAGGTGTAAAGAATGAAGTCTCAAGGGAAAAAGATTTAAAGTCAATTTTCGTGTCTGCACTTTTCAAATGTGTACATCTAGTAGGGTTCTTTGAATGTCAAGAGACATCCTTGGCACATGCATAGTGGTTAGTCAAAAGAGAAACTTCAAGAATAAAGAGAGTATGTGTGTTTTCATTTCTCAATGTATGTACGTGAGTCTTATGACCATATGAACATCTCAAAGTCTTATTTTTGGGTGACTCTATTGGGGTTCTCTGTGCAAAAGTATGAACAAATTCCATATTGCATTTTTCATCAATTTAAAAGGTAATTTTTATTTATTTATTTTTTTGCTCTGAAAAATGTTCTCTTTGCTGTTACATTAAAACAACCGATTGTTTTTACGATACAATTGATTGTTTTGCCAATGGCACCTCTGCATAAAGCTCCCAAATTTGCTTAGGCATGATTAAACCTTTTTTTTAAATTTTGCCTTTGGTCAAATATACATTGAGTGTGCCTTAGAATCGAATCATAAAAGAATATATCCAGTGTTTTCCTTGAAAGCTCTATATCATTTTCTATTCTTGAAATGCCTTACATTGTTTGTACTGTTGGACTATTGTATTATCCTTCTGGTTTTTGCTTTGTACAACCCTTCTCATTGTCTATTTGTAAGGACAAATAGAGGGAGAAGTTTATGTGTGTTTTGGTTGTATTGAAAGCTTTAAATCTGATGCATTATGTTGTTGCTGCTCTGCACTTGAACACTTCTTTTTTTTCTGGTTTTTCTGCTAATATTGTATATGTAGAACTATGGTGCTTTATTTTGATTTATCCTGCTGCTGCTATAACTCTATGCACACACTGATTTGCATTAATTTTGCACTGATTTACACACTGCTTTTACTGGTGTATATGCTTATGGGTTATGCAGAAAGCTGGTTTATGTGTGCCTTGTTATCCTGCTGCTATACTTGCTTTGTTTATGCATAAATTCTGTTTTGCAGGACCTTTCAAGTTCAGTGCTATGATGAAGACTAATCAAAGTGATGCTTATTATTATGGTTCACGAGCATACACCTTACTCAAATTCTTGCCAAGTAAAAAATTCATGACCTATGTAAAGTAAGTTGTATATGTTCATCCTATGCTTTTGGCCTCATAAGACCAAATGAACTTCTAAACATGTGAGGTAATGCAAAGGTATGAATGTATTTCATTATGCTATCTTAGAAAAACAACCGATTGTTTTCACAAAATAACCAATTGTTTTACCTCTGGCACATTTGAATAAAGCTGTTATGAATTCTTATGCAAGGTTACAACTATTTCTTTTCTTTCAAAACCCATTGTGAGCCAAATATGCATTTGTTGTGTCTCTGAATCAGGTAATAAAGAGATTTATTCTTTGTTTTCCTTGAAATTTAAAGCTTTTTTTTGAATAGCAATCACATTAGTGGTTATGGTGTTGATAAATATTTGTGAATATGATTATATGTGAAGTCTTCATCTGGCTTGGAGGTGGTGAATGAAAATGTATCTTTGAAATGACTGGAAGGTTTGCTCTTAGCAGAAGAGTGAATATTTCCACCAAATCCATCTCTTGGTCAAACTTTACAAGATATCTCAATCCAAAATGAATACCTTTCATGGGATGCAAAGGCTAAGAGCTCTACATTGTCAAACATAAATTTGGAAATACCTGTTGCTTATCTAGTTGCAGTTGTTAGTAGTACTGAAGAAGATGATAAGAACACCTTTCTGCACAAGTTGGAATCCTGTCCAGAAAAACAACAGGTTGATAATGAGAAACAACCAGTTGAAATTCTGCAACAGGATGATCTACCTAAAAAATGGAGAATATGATTTTAGATGGTGAGACCAACTTGAAGGTGAACTTTTTGAAGTGCTCTATTGCTGGTACTACATATGGTGTGAACTCTAGTGAGGTTTAACTTGCTGCAGCAAAGTAGATAGCTTCTGATATTGGGGACCAAGATGTAAGGTTTTATAAAGAAGTGTTAATGAAGGTCAATTTGTTATTCTTTGGTCATTCCTGTACCAGCATTATGTTCGAGTCATGTTCATAAGGGAGATTTGGACTAGTATGCTTGCAGTATGGAATTGAAAATATCCAAGAAAGATGTTCCCATATGCTATCCTACAAATGTCAAAAAGAAGTATTCCTGGTTGTGTTGGTGTTGTTGGCATTGATGGTATTTTTAGTTTTCAATTTTGGAACCAATACTTTGATAAAGCAATACTTTGATGTCTTCTTTGAAGGACAACTGCTGTATGAAGAAAAGATATGGGGAGAAACTATGGTGTCCTAGTTGAATTTTCTGGGGTCTATGGATTGTTGCTAAAATGGTGCTGCTACACACATTGGTTTTTTTGGTTTATTCTGCTGCTGCCATAACTCTAATACACTACAGATTTCTGCTGCAATTCTGATATAGTATCACTGATTTGTTACTGCAATGGTGCTGCTATATGCACTTATTCATACTGGTTTTCAATGCTGGAAAACTTTGATGCAAAAGACAAGTTTTTATCCCTTCTATTATTCTATTTGTGAAGATACATAGGGGGAGAATATGCTGGTTTGTATGCTGTTTGTATGTTGGTTTATTGTTGGTTTATATTTGTTTTAATTATTGGTTTAAAGGTGTGCAGAAAGTCTGATTTTTCATCTCACTTACACTGGTTTTTCACGCTGATTTTGCTGATTTTCTTTGTGAAAATCACGTACTGAAAATTGGTTTAGTGGTGCAAGGGAATCTGGATATGATTGCTCTGGTACTACATATTTTTAGTTGTTTCGCAAGTACTATGAAATTCAAACAGAACAACACAAGCAAACCAGGAATCTGTATTCATCAAATAGGGGGAGATTGTTGAACAGGGCTTTGATGTCTCCAAATGTCTAAGGATTGCTTGAAGGCTGGATGTAGCTTGTGTGTGTGGGTTTTGGGTAGTTTGAATTTGTTAATCCAATCTTAGTTGTTATCCGTACTTGTTTTAATCAAGATCTTTTGAAACAGGGTGTTTTGCAAAGAAATGGAAAAGCAACCAGTTGTTTTATCGTTTCAATTGGTTGTTTTACATTTAGTGGTTTTTAAAAGGATTTGAAACTGTTTGAATTTGTTTGACTTTGCTGTCAAACCAATTCAATCGGTTGTTATCTTTCCTTTTCTCTCTTTGATTTGTATTTTTGTAAAGAACTAGTGTTGCAAAGAGTCAGAGGGTGTTCTGATCTGTGGTGTGTTGTTTGCCAAAGGAAGTGTGTGTTCTTGAGGGGTTCAAGATCACTTCTTTGGTCGGTGTGTGGTTGTAATCTGTTGTTGGTTACATAGAGGAATACCTAGTGGTTTTCTGGTAAGGAGTGAACCAATATAATTGATTGTGTAATCTTCTCTCTCTCAGATGAAGACCTAGGAGAGCATGCACCTACTTACCAGGCCCAACCTCTGAGGAGGCAGACTAGGAGCATGACACAAGACATTGGGCTTGGTCAGGATTTTCCAACTACTTCCACAGGACCTAGATTGCCCCAAAGGATCACAAGGAGTAGAGCACAAGCCTCGAGTGCTGAGCATTAGTCAGTTTCATTATATTTTGTAATTTCAGTAGAATAGGTGTAAATAATTTGGGCTCACTTTAGGGGTCCAAATAGCAAAGATAGGCTCGAATAAGGTGCCTTTAGCATAGTAGAGGGGTGTAGTTAGCATTTTAGCTTGTTCTTGGCCCTTTTGGAAGGCATTTTGACCTAGTTTCTAGAAGGACAAGCCTGGGATGTGGGTTTGACTAAGTCAAACCCTAACGCTGCCCATTTTTTCCCTTTTCCCATCCTACCCCTTTAGCTTGTTCTCCAAGGCTCCTTCATCTATAAGTAGGAGGCCTACCTAGTGTATTTTTTATGTTGAAATTGAATAGTAAAGAAACTCTACACAATTTGTGTGAGAATTGTGAGCTTGTTAGCTTAGGTCTTATCTTGTGAGAGTATGAGCTCTTCAAGTGCCTTGAGTGATTTCTTCTTGTTTTACACCAAAGTGACGCAAACTTGAGAGTGTTTTTTACTAACTTTTATTTCACTAATTGTTTGTTACTTGTGCATTATGGCTAATCTTTCTTCAAGAGAATCATCTAAGCCTCAATCTCCCCAAAAGGCTTTGCTTATGGGTGAATTGGCGGCGGCAAAGAGGACCTTGGCCCAAAAGGAGGACGAAATGAGACAAAATGGAGGAAAGACTCCAAAGGCTAGAAATGGCTCAAGAAAGAGAACTCCGAGGAAGGAGATGGGATAAAAGGAGAGCGTCTAGGAGCTACCACCATTACGGCAGCCAAAAAGAGGAAGAAGAATGGAGGTTGAACAACTTTGAGGAAAGGCACCAACAAGCTTCAAGATTTTCTTTCCCTTATGTAAAAATTGCCTAGTTTTAGTGGGCAAAGTGACCCCAATGTATATTTAGGATGGGAGGCTAAGGTAGAACAAACTTTTAATGTACATGAGGTCCAAGAGGACCAAAAGGTTAAGTTAGCCTCCTTAGAATTTTTAGACTATGCCATGCAGTGGTGGCATAAAACTGTAATGGACATTGGACTTAACAAGAGGCCAGTTGCGGTCTCTTGGGATGATTTAAAAGATTGCATGCACACGTGGTTTGTTCCTCCTCATTATAGGAAGGAACTCTTGTTGAAGCTCCAACGGCTTCAACAAGGACCAAAAAGTGTAGACAAATATTTTTAAGAACTTGAAATGACGTTAACTAAAGTTGATATGCATGAAAGTGAGGAGTCTAAAATGGCTAGATTTGTAAGTGGTTTGAGGAGGGAAATCCAAGATGTGGTAGAACTTTAGCAGTATTCATCTTTAGAAAAATTGGTTCACCTTGCCATCAAGGTTCAATCTCAACTTTCAAAGAAAACGCATTTCAAAAAATCACATAATGATGGCTACTACCAATCATCTTGGAAAAACAAAAACAAGTTTTCTTCGAAAAATTCTCCCTCCAATTTTGTGAAAGATTCTACTTCCAATTTTAGAAATTCTAAACCCTCCACTTCTACACCTAAGTCACCCACCAAAACCTCTAATACAAAATGTTTTAAATACTTAGGTTTTGGGCACATTGCATCTAATTGTCCTTCAAAAAGAAATATGATGGTCCAAGGGGGGGTTGTCATGAGTGACCATAGCTCTCAAAGGTCTAGGTCCCCTACCTCTTCTAGATCCCCAAGTGAGGAAGAAAGTGAGATTCCATGCGAGGGAGACTTATTAGTAGTGAGGCGCGTGCTAGGCCAAGTTTTAAAGCCTTTTGATGAAAGTCAAAGGGAAAACATTTTCCATACTAGGTGCCTCATTACTGATTAGTTGTGTTCCTTGATAGTGGATGGGGGGAATTGTGCGAATGTGGCCAACACAAGAGTGGTAGAACACCTTGGGTTACCTACTATCTCACATGCAAAGCCCTACAAACATCAATGGTTAAGTGAAAAGGGGGACATAATAGTTAATAAACAAGTCCTCATAGCCTTTTCTATTGATAAATATAAGGATAAGGTCTTGTGTGATGTTGTACCTATGGAAGCTACACACATTCTTTTAGGTAGGCCATGACAATATGATAGAAAAACCTTACATGATGGCCTTACCAACAAAATCTCTTTCAACTTCCATGGACATAAGATCACACTCAAATCTCTCTCACCAAAAGAAGTCCATAAGGACTAAGTGAGAATGAAAGAAAAGAGAGAGAAAGAAAAAGAAAAAAAGGAAAGAGAGTGTCAAGAGAAGCCTTCTCATCTCATCTAAAGAGGTCAAAAAGGTAATGCTTACCCAAAAGTCTATCTATATAGCTTTTCCTAGGATCCTTAAGAGTGAGTCGGCCAAAGATAGTTGTTCATGTGTGGAAAATTGGGTAAAGGAATTTGTGGATATTTTTCAAGATCCCCCTAAAGGACTGCCACCTCTAAGGGGAATTGAGCATCAAATAGATTTCATTCTCGGAGCTTATTTACCAAATAGGCCCACATACAGGACCAATCCAACCGAGGCCAAAGAGATTCAACAACAGGTGGAGGATTTGATAACTAAGGGGAGGGTGCAAGATAGAATGAGTCCTTGTGCTATGCTTGTAATTCTTGTCCCTAAAAAGGATGGGAGTTGGAGGATCTGTACGGATTGCCGCACTATAAACAACATAACCATCAAATATAGGCATCCCATTCCAAGTTTAGATGACTTGTTGGATGAGCTACATGGGTCTCAACTATTTACCAAAATTGATCTTAAGAGTGGTTATAACCAAATCGGGATTAAATCGGGATATGAATGGAAAACCACCTTTAAGACCAAATTTGGTTTATATGAGTGGTTAGTCATGCCCTTTGGCTTAACCAATGCTCTAAGCACCTTTATGCGACTTATGCACCATGTTTTAAGACCTTTCATTAGCAAGTTTGTAGTGGTTTACTTTGATGATATTCTCATCTATAGCTTGCCTTTAGAGGAACATAAACAACATGTTATGCAAGTTTTAGAAACCCTAAGGAAGGAAAAATTGTATGCTAATCCTGAAAAATGTGTGTTTGCAATAGACCACATAGACTTCCTAGGGTTTGTGGTAAGTTCACAAGGGGTGCATGTGGATGAAGCAAAGGTTGCAGCAATTAAACATTGGCCCACACCCACCAATGTTAGTGAGGTACGAAGCTTTCATGGCCTTGCTAGTTTTTATAGGAGGTTTGTGAAAGACTTTAGTACCATTGTCGCACCTCTCAATACCATAGTAAAGAAGGATGTTGTGTTTAAATGGGGCCAAGAACAAGAAAAAGCTTTTGAAACTTTGAAAGATAAGTTGACTAAGGCACCCATTTTATCACTCTCTGATGCAAACCAAGCCCACAAGGTGATGACTAAGGATGCTAAAGTACACAAAGAGAAGTCATCTCAAAGTAGAGACCTCACCAGAGGGAGAATTGGACGAATACCAGAGCATCTAAAGTTCTTCCTGTTAGTCTTCTTAACGAGTAGAAAATGTTGTAAATAAGTTTGGGCTCATTTAAGGGGTCCAAATAGAAAAAAATAAACTAGAATAGGTGCCTATAGCATAATAGGGGGTGTAGTTATAATTTTAGCTTGTTTCTAGCCCTGTAGGAAGGTTTTTGACCTACTTTCTAGAAGAACAAGCCTAAGATGTGGGATTGACGTAGTCAAACCCTAAAGGCAGCCCCCTCACACATTTACCACCCTACCCTTGTCCTTCTTTCCCACCAAGGCACCCATTCCTATAAATAGGGTGCCTTACTCCATGTATTCACATCTACTTAGCACTTGGTAAGTTAATGTCCAGTGGGGATTTTCCTTAGGTGACTCACCTTAATTGCTAAAGAATCTTGAACCAATTCTTAATAAAATGTCACAAATTAAATGAATCTAAAATCAACTCACATCAACATTTCTTTTGGCCTCACATGCGCAAATCCGTACATAGTTCCTATGACAAATGCAGAGCATGTAGGAAGGCTAAGTCTAAGGTGCAACCCCATGGCTTATATACCCCTCTTCCCATCCCTAATATGCCTTAGGTAGATATTTCCATGGATTTCATTTTAGGTATTCCCAAGACATCTAAGGGTATGGACTCTATCTTTGTGGTGGTGGATAGGTTTTCAAAAATGGCTCATTTTAATCCATGCCACAAAGTACATGATGCCACTCACATTGCAAATCTCTTCTTTAAGGAAGTTGTTAGATTACATGGGCTTCCTAGAAGTATTGCGTCTGACAAGGACTCAAAGTTTTTAAGTCACTTCTGGAGGATATTGTAGGGAAAACTTGGAACTAAACCCTTGTTTTCTACTACATGCCATCCCCAAACTGTAAGGACCTGTAAAATTAAATTGGAATAAAAGGAATATATTTTAAATGAATTCTAAGTATGTTTTTATTTAAAATAAAAAGGAAGGAAAGTGTAGCTTAGAAGACTATGAGATCGCCTGGTTAGTACATAATCGCCTGTTTCCTAGACTACACATGAACGCCAATCGCCTATGGTGTACGTGATCGACGGGAGTGCACTTAGTATGTGGTCAAGATGCTGGATTAACCATAGTGGGTTCCAAAAACCACGCGTATCAAGGTGTGGGTTAAGCCTTAGATACGCTGGGCATGCTAAGCTCTATGCTTGAGCATAAGAAATCGTCCTTAGTGTTGCATGCATGGGCGCACGAGGAGTAGTGCTGATCTATTCTTGGAAATGTGAAGCTACCGACGTCACCAAGCCATCTGGAGGTGATACCTTGGACGTAACATAATGGGAGGATAAACCTTCAGCAAGGTGTGACGATGTGACATCGGTGACCAGAGTAAGGTGATGTGTTCTCGTCACACACAAGGGCGATAAGAGATCACCAATAGGATCAGAGGAACATCGATCATCAACCAGGATGGGAGACACATCGGTGGTCTGCCAGGGTGAGACATCGGTGGTCTGCCAGGGCGAGACATCGGTTGTCTGCCAGGGTGAGACATCGGTGGTCCTCCAGGGTGAGACATCGATGGTCTGCCAGGGTGAGACATCGGTTGTCTGCCAGGGTGAGACATCAGTGGTCCTCCAGGGTGAGACATCGGTTATCTGCCAGGGTGAGACATCGATGGTCCTCCAGGGTGGGACATCGGTTGTCTGCCAGAATGAGGAATCAATCGTCCGTCAGGAAGAGGAACCAGTCATCGCCGGGATGAGAAGGACATCAGTCATCGCTGGAATGAGAGGCACATCAGTCGTCGGTGGATAGTCATCGCGCGAGCAGTCATCGATGGAAGGTTATCGCGCGATGTCGTGTTTCACACAGATAAGGTGGGACCCAGGCTCCCAGCATGAACGTTCTGCATGCGCGACACGTAGACAATAGGAGTGTTTCAGAATAGTAGCATCAGAGAGTTGGTATGCGCAGAGACCCACGTGGTCATACTGTTCAATGAAGTGTGCACGCAAGCTTTCCTGCAGAGTAGGTGGTGGCAGCGGCATTTCTGGGCAAGTTGGCTTAGATTCAAAACTCACTTCTGAGAGGCAAAGAACGTTGCTGTGGTTCAAGAGTGACAGAGTGAGTTTACCCTCATCCTTCTCTTTTCTCTCCTTCGCGCTGCGATTCAGGCATCCTCAAGCACCAGTACGACGAGTGACGACTGCCCTTGGACTCCTGGGAAGTTCTCTGCAAGTTCTCCAAATCGGACGCTAAAATAGAGTAAGTCCTTTCACTCTGTTCTTTGAGTCGATCCTGCACTTGAGAGGGTTGCCTCTGCGTAGGCGTTGCATGCAACTCTCTTGGCTTCAGGAATCGTCTCTGTTAACGTAGAAATGAGTGGTACAGCTAGTTTTGTGACTAAGGCTCCATGGTGCAGGTTAAGGCATCCTTGAATCTCGTTGGGTTGGAGCTCTTAGAGAAGTTTACGCTAGTCCAGGTAAGGGAAGCTAGCCTTATTTCCAACGAAAACCTTAAGTTAGATGATTTTGATGATGGGGCGACGTGGTCGTCGGTTTTCAACTGTTATTGGATAATCCCTTGTTTTTGGATGTGATCACCGGTTTTAATGTTGTTTTCGAACTCCCCTGTTTTAGTGTCGCTTTGAACTTGTTGAGATTGAAATGAAAAATGTATATGCTATTCGAAAACCTGAATGGTGGTATGCTTGTTTTTGGTGAGTGGGGTTGTTTAAGAAAAGATTCAAAGTATTCTATGATGGAATTGTTCTTTATGTGTGGTATGATGTATGGAATGTGGTGAATGTGGGATCAAGGCATAGTATTTTCAGGAAAGAAGATACCGTGTAAGATCGTGTAGAGTGTGCATTGACCGGTGATTCGTTTATTATGAGATATCCTGACTCTCCTGATATAATGGAATCATATAGATGAAGTTATTCAGGCGTTGAGAGTCGAAGGAGGTTCATATGTATGGGTGAGTTGTTTGAAAGAGAACGAGCTTGACCCGTTGTATGGATTAACCCTGTCGTGCTAGGATAGTGATGATATTGAGATTCATTTATACGCTTGTGAATGTGTGTGATTTCACAGCGACCCTATGAATGTGTGTGATTTCACAGTGGTGCAGTATGACAGGTGCAGATCTCTGAGTCTAGTCAATGCACGTGTCTTCCGGAAGTAGTGTCAAGTGTCTATGTGTGATGAGTCAGTGGAAGTCTGACGTGAGAAATGAGAAACATTGAAATTGATAGACACTTGATGGATTATGTGAATTGAACGACTCTTGAGGAAATTGTGAAATATGTGATTACTTGATGGTCATGTGAAGGGAATGAGAAAGTTGATGGTTTTTACGTGGGTGTCTTAAATTTGTTTTATCTTGATTTTAAAGTTTCATATCTAAATTCTCTTTAAAATATCTAGCTTACCCTGCGTTTTTGTTTTGTGGATGTTTTCTTAAACCTGTGATGATCGTGTATAATTTACACGGGAGCAGATAATGTTGCAGGAAGTAGAGCTCCTCAGTGAATGGTCGCCGGAAGGAGATCGTCTGTTTTCTGTTTCTGTTAGGAGATCGCCTGTTTTCTATTTTGCTGTATTTTGTTTAAGTTTTGGAAACTGACGGGATATGTATTAAACTCCCTGTGAGGAGAAATTTCATTACATATATATACATATATGTTCACTTTGATATTATTGTTTTACCTTTATTTCATTATATAAATATGAAAAGGATTTGGCGGGATGTTACATTAATGGTATCAGAGCGGTTCGTCCTTAGGATGACCTGAGGGTTCTGGATCCATTGTGTTTCTTCTGCTAATAAAATTTATCTGAGTTTTAAATAAAAACTATAGTGAAAGGTTTTCAAACGTTTTTGTATTGAAATTTTGTGTGAGCTTTAGTGAATATATGCCCTAACTGAAAATCTTAGTATTAAGAATGAAAGGATCTTGCTAAAGTAGTGAGGGTGCACACTCATAACTGGATCAAGATGATTCTCAATCTTAAATTCTGAAAGTTTGATGTTTAGCATATATTGAATTCTGGTGTGTTTTATTTCAGTTTATTGAGTGTTTTTGTATTGATTGAAAGTGGTCGTTTGAATTGATGGTTTTATACCAGTAGCTGTTTTGGTGATGTGCTTGTATAAGTATATTGATCTTGCTGATAAACTCAAATTCTAGATGGATTTGAGATGCTGGCCTTTGTAAGACCTAGTGTGGTCTTCTAAATGAATTGATTCTTTATCAAGTTCATTTTATAGGAATATGAGTAGAGAATAATAGTTTTTTTTCCTAATCTTCTACAGAGAAGAATGGCTCCTAGACAGCCTACCCCTCCCCAACCTTCTGTTGAAATGGGCCAGATCTCCAGGGTCATTGAGATGATGGCGAGTGCCATCCAGCAGCAGAATGCGGCGATGTCTCAGAATCACCAAGCTACAATGCAGCATTGGGAGATCGCCAGATCGGCTGCAACAGCTCCCAACGTCGGTCAGCCTCAGGAGCAGATGGGACTGACCGAGTTCCTCAGGCACAACCCACCTAAGTTCAGTGGGAATGCTACTCCTGACCAAGCAGATCAATGGGTCAGGGGTTTAGAGAAAATCTTCAGGGCGACCTCCTGCCCTGAAGATAAGAAGCTGGTATTCGCCACATATCTTCTATCTGGAGAAGCTGAGTTCTGGTGGATGGGAACTCAGCAGATGATGGAGGCCCGA
Organism: Phaseolus lunatus; assembly: GCA_013389735.1. Classification (NCBI taxonomy): domain Eukaryota; kingdom Viridiplantae; phylum Streptophyta; class Magnoliopsida; order Fabales; family Fabaceae; genus Phaseolus; species Phaseolus lunatus. The sequence goes on from CM023867.1 coordinate 16,777,142, forward strand.
GAGGAAGTGTTGGATTGGGAGAGCTTCAGGGTGAGGTTCCTGGAGAAATACTTCCCAGACAGCGCAAGGTTTGCGAAGGAAGCTGAGTTCCTAAGGTTGGAGCAGGGGGATATGTCTATGAACGCCTATGCTGCTCGATTTGAGTACCTCACCCGATTCTATACCCAAGCTACCTCTGAGGCTTGGAGGTGCAGGAAATTTGAAGAAGGACTGAAGCATGAACTAAAGAGGACCATAGCACCTATGTGCATAAGAGAATTTCACGCCTTGGTGGAGAAGGCGAAGATCGTGGAGACTCTAGAAAAGGGTGAGTCTCGGGTGATCAGGTCACGCCTAGGGGATTCTTCCAGTAGGAAGGCCAGGGTGCAGCAACAACAGAATAAGTCTTATGCGAGACCTCCACAGCATAGGGCAAGAGCAGCACCGCCCCAGTCTCAGCAGCAACAACCCTGGAAACTTAAATGTTTCCATTGTGGTGGACCACACACAGCCAATGTGTGCCCCAATAGAGATTCAGAGAGAAGATGTTTTGCCTGCCAGAAGACGGGACACGTTGCTAGAGATTGTCCTACCCAGAATAGGATGACTCAATCCGGTGGTTCCCAACAGATGAGGAATGAAGGCAGCAGACCTCAGGCAGCAGGGAGAGTGTTTGCCATTACAGGAGCAGAGGCGTCTCAGTCAGGTAACTTGGTGCAAGGTGCTTGTTTTATAGCTAATAGATGCGTTAGAGTTTTGTTTGATTCTGGAGCAACACACTCTTTTGTGTCAAGCCTGTGCGTAGATGTGTTGGGCCTTCTAGTGAAGGAGCTGCCGTTTGAACTGTTGGTCTCCACACCTGCATCAGGACAGGTTTTGACCTCCACAGTTTGCCCAGAATGTCCAGTGATAGTAGAGGGACGCAGGTTCAAAGTAAATTTGGTCTGTCTACCTCTGCAGGATCTAGATGTTATCTTAGGAATGGATTGGCTATCTGCCAATCACGTTCTCATAGATTGCGGTAGCCAGAAGGTGGTGTTCCCCGATCTCCAAGAGTCAGATGTGATATCTGCTCAGCATGTGAGGTCGGAGTTGAAAGAAGGGGCGACGTGTTTTGTGATCCTAGCTAAAGGGGGAGTGAAGAATAAAGAAGAGATGGGCTGTATACATGTGGTTAAGGACTTCATGGATGTATTTCCAGAAGAAATACTTGGACTACCTCCTAAGAGAGAAGTGGAATTCTCTATTGATTTGGTACCTGGAGCTGGACCAGTGTCAATGGCGCCCTACAAAATGGCTCCAGCCGAGTTGGTAGAGTTAAAGAAACAAGTGGAAGAGTTGTTGGAGAAACGATTCATCAGGCCTAGTGTATCTCCATGGGGGGCTCCAGTGCTTCTAGTTAAGAAAAAGGATGGAGGGTCTCGGTTATGTGTGGACTACAGGCAGTTGAATAAGCTGACTATCAAGAACAAGTACCCTCTGCCAAGAATTGATGATTTGATGGATCAACTGCATGGAGCCTCAGTGTTCTCAAAGATTGATCTGAGAACGGGATACCACCAAATTTTGGTGAAAGCTGAAGATGTGCAAAAGACGGCATTTAGGTCTCATTATGGACACTATGAATATGTGGTGATGCCGTTTGGAGTGACAAATGCTCCAGCTCTGTTCATGGACTACATGAATAGGATTTTTAGTCCTTTCTTGGATAAGTTTGTTGTAGTCTTTATAGACGACATACTTATTTATTCAAGGATTGAGGAAGAACATGAGCAACATCTGAGGACGGTGTTGGGGATCCTGAGGGAGAAGCAACTCTATGCCAAGTTCTCTAAGTGTGAGTTCTGGCTGAAGGAAGTTAACTTCTTAGGACATTTGATATCTGCTCGGGGGATCTCAGTGGATCCAGCCAAGGTGGAGGCAGTGCTTCAGTGGGAACGTCCTAAGACAGTCACAAAAATAAGGAGTTTTATGGGTCTAGCTGGCTACTATCGGTGGTTTATTGAGGACTTTTCCAAGGTAGTTGCTCCTTTAACACAGTTGACCCACAAGGATCAACCTTTTGCTTGGACCGACCGATGTGAGTAGAGCTTCATGGAACTAAAGGAAAGGTTGACTAGTGCTCCAGTGCTGGTGATCCCAGATGTAGGAAGACCTTTTGATGTCTACTGTGATGCTTCACATCAGGGTTTGGGATGTGTTTTGATGCAAGAGAAAAGAGTGGTTGCATATGCTTCAAGGCAACTCAAGGTTCATGAGAGAAACTATCCTACTCATGATTTAGAGTTGGCGGCTGTGGTGTTTGCCTTGAAGATTTGGAGGCACTATTTATATGGAGCTCGGTTCCAGGTGTTCAGTGACCATAAGAGCCTGAAATACCTGTTTGATCAGAAGGAACTAAACATGAGACAAAGAAGGTGGATGGAGTTTCTAAAGGACTATGATTTTCAACTCATGTATCATCCAGGGAAGGCCAATGTAGTGGCAGATGCTTTGAGTAGAAAATCAATACAAGTAGCCACCATGATGATGGAAGAGCAGAAACTGATCGAGCAATTCAGAGACTTAAACGTTGGGGTAGAATTTCATGTTAATCACATTAGTTGTAGTAAGCTGGCTATAACTAATGACTTCTTTGGAATGATAAAGGATAAGCAATTAAAGGACCCTGACCTGAGGCGTACTGTGGAATTGCTAGGAACCGATCAGGCTAAAGACTTTGTGATGGGAGATGATGGGATCTTGAGATTTAATGGCAGAATTTGAATACCTGCAAATGAAGAGTTGAAGAAGATGATCCTAGAGGAAGGTCACAAGAGTCGCCTTAGCCTACATCCAGGCATGAACAAGATGTACCATGACTTGAAGGAGTCATTTTGGTGGTCGGGCATGAAGAAAGACATCGCCCAGTATGTTACAACCTGCTTGACATGTCAGAAGGCGAAGATAGAGCATCAAAGACCTGGCGGGTTGTTACAGCAACTGGATATCCCTGAGTGGAAATGGGACAGCATTGCAATGGATTTTGTTACCCACTTACCTAAATCGGTAAGGGGCCATGACGCAATCTGGGTCATAGTAGATCGGCTGACGAAGAGTGCCCACTTTCTTCCAGTGAATTTGAAAATGCCCATGGCCAAATTGGCTCAGTTGTACATCAAAGAAATAGTGAGGTTGCATGGAGTGCCTTGCAGCATTGTTTCAGATAGAGATCCCAGGTTCACCTCACGATTTTGGCAGACTCTCCAAGATTCTTTGGGAACTAAGTTGAGGATGAGCTCTGCATATCATCCTCAAACAGATGGGCAGTCTGAGAGAATAATTCAGTCCTTGGAAGATCTGCTGAGGACGTGTGTTTTGGACCAATTGGGAGGCTGGGATGAGATGTTGCCACTGGTGGAGTTTACCTATAATAACAGTTATCACGCCAGCATAGGGATGGCGCCATACGAAGCCTTGTATGGAAGGAAATGCAGAACTCCATTGTGCTGGTACCAGGAGGGCGAAGCAGTATTGGTTGGACCAGAGTTGATTCAGCAGACGACCAAGAAGGTGCAATAGATAAAAGACAGAATGAGAGCATCTCAAAGTAGGCAGAAATCCTATGCAGATCAGAGGAGAAAACCTTTGGAGTTTGCTGCTGGAGACCATGTGTTCATGAGAGTGACACCAACCAAGGGTGTAGGACGGGCGATCAGATCAAAGAAGTTGTCCCCTAAGTTCGTGGGACCATATCAGATCTTAAGGAGGATTGGTCCAGTGGCTTATGAGATAGCCCTACCTCCCCATTTAGCGAATCTGCATAATGTCTTTCACGTATCACAGCTGAGGAAGTACATGGCAGACCCTAGTCATGTGCTGGAAGTGGACGATGTGCAGATCGAGGATGACTTGTCCTTTGAAGCAAAACCAGTTAGGATTGACGATCGGCAAAGTAAACAGCTCAGAGGCAAGACCATCAACATGGTGAAAGTTGTAACATCCCGCAAAATAAAACCATACATACATGTATAATGAAAATAAAGGTAAACAAATAATATTGAAGAGTACATGATAATATATATATAAGTAATGAAGTTGCTCCTCTTAGGGAGTTAAATACATAACCAGGTCAAATGTTTTCAAAATTTAAACGAAATTCAACCAAATACAACAAGACCGGCGGTCTCCATACATGAACCAGCGATCTGGTAACAGAAGGCCTAAAACAGGCGATCTGCAGCAGGACATAAATCCGGCGATCACTACCAAGAGATAGAAAACCGGCGATCTCTTCCTCGGCGACCACTCACTAAGGAGCTCTACATCCTGGAAGATCATCTGCTCCCGTGTAAGTTATACACGATCATCACAGTTTAAAGAGAAAAACAGCCAACGAGCAAAACACGCAGGGTAAGCTAGATATTTTAAAGAGAGTTTAAATAAGAACATTAAAATCAAGGTAAAAACATTTTTCAAGATATCCATGTAAAACTTAGAGTTGCTCATACCCTTCACCTGATCGCCCAGAAACCACACATTTCACAATATTTCCCAGAGTCGTTCTATTTCACAAACAGCATCAAGTGTCTATAAATTTCAAGTTCCTCATTTCACATGTCAGACCACCACTGACCCAGCACATAAGACACTTGACACTACTTCCGGAAGACTCATGCATTGACTAGACTCATAGATCTGCACCTGTCATACTGCCCACTGTGAAATCACACACATTCACAGGGTCGCCGTGAAATCACACACATTCACAAGCGTATAATGAATCTCAATATCATCACCATCCAAACATGACAGGGTTAATCCACACCACAGGTCGAGCTCGTTCTCTTTCAAACAACTCACCCATACGTATGAACCTCCTTCGACTCTCAACGCCTGAATAACTTCATCTATATGAATTCATTATCTCAGGAGAGTCAGGATATCATGACGAATCACCGGTCAATGCACATCCTACACGATCTTACACGGTATTTTCTTTCCTGAAAATACTATGCCTCGATCCCACACTCACAACATTCAACACATCATACCACTCTCAACTAGATGATTCAATCACCGCAATAGTCATTTCAAAGGTTCATGTTTTCAAATATGTCATTTGAATCTCAAACAGTTTTCAAAGCAACACCAAAAACAGGGAGTTCGTAACCAACGCCAAAACCGGCGATCTAGTTCAAAAACAGGGTATTTCGAAGTCTGCATTTAAAACCGGCGACCACGTCGCCCAAACACATAGCACAGAGCATTTTACAAAGATGAAAACGAAAACCGGCAACCACGTCGCCCTCACTTCAGAAATAGCTAAACTATGGCTTGTATTGAAAATGAAGTCTAGCTTCCCTTACCTGGACTTGCGCAAACACCTAGAGTTCCGAAACCCAACGAAGCTTGAAGAACGCCTTGGTTCTGTTTTTGCGTCTGGTTGAAGGACTTGCAGAGAACTGCCCAGGTGCTCTAATGGTGGCTGTCGCTCGTCGTACTCTCGTGTGAAGGTGCTAGAATCGCAGTGCGAAGGAGATATCTGGAGGAGAAGGGAGGTAACTCACTCTTTCTCTCTTTGAATGCTGCAACGTCTTTTTTCTCTCAGCAGTGGGTCTCTGTATCTTAAACCAACTTATCCACCAAAAGCAGCTGCCACACCCACTCTGCAGAGAAGTCTGAGTGTACGTTTCCCTGAACAGTATGACTACAGTTGTCTCTTGCGCAGGCCAACCACTCCCTGAACAGTACTACTGAGCGTGCCTCTGTGCAGGCTAACACTCTGAGGTCACTATTCTGAACCACTCTTTTTGTGTACGTGGCGCGCGTGCAAGACGTTCCATGCTGGAAGTCTGGGTCCCACCTTCTCTGTGTGTAACTCGACTTTGCGCGATGACCTTTCACCGATGACCACAGGCGCGAAGTCTATCCACCGATGACCTCTCCTGCGAAGGCTATCCACCGATGACCTCTCGAGCGAAGACAATCCACCGATGACCTCTCGCGCGAAGACTATCCACTGAGGACCTCTCGCGCGAAGGCTATCCACCGATGACCTCTCGTGCGAAGACAATCCACCGATGACCTCTCGCGCGAAGACAATCCACCGATGACCTCTCGCGCGAAGACTATCCACTGAGGACCTCTCGCGCGAAGACAATCCACCGATGACCTCTCCCTGGCGAACGACCGATGTCTCCCCCTGATGATGCCCGCATGTCCCGCGCCTGGCGACGCCCGCATGCCTTGCGCCCTGGCGATGACCGCATGCCTCGCGCCCCGGCGATCATGTGTAGTAGACGACCGGCGATCATGTATTAACAAAGAACTCTTATAGCTTTCTAGACTGCACTTTCCTTCCTTTTTAACTTAAATAAAAACATACTTAGAATTTATTTAAAATAATCCTTTTTATTCCAACTTAATTTTTTTAAGGTCCTTACAAAAGTGGTGTGGGATGACAGATCGGGTGATTCAACTTGGGAGTTAGAAGAAACCATGAGAGAAGCCTACCCCTACCTCTTTTCTTTGTAATTTAATTTTCGAGGACGAAAATTTTTCTTGTTGGGGAGAATGTAAGGACCTGTAAAATTAAATTGGAATAAAAGGAATATATTTTAAATGAATTCTAAGTATGTTTTTATTTAAAATAAAAAGGAAGGAAAGTGTAGCTTAGAAGACTATGAGATCGCCTGGTTAGTACATAATCGCCTGTCGCCTAGACTACACATGAATGCCAATCGCCTATGGTGTACGTGATCGACGGGAGTGCACTTAGTATGTGGTCAAGATGCTGGATTAACCATAGTGGGTTCCAAAAACCACCCATATCAAGGTGTGGGTTAAGCCTTAGATACGCTGGGCATGCGAAGCTCTATGCTTGAGCATAAGAAATCGTCCTTAGTGTTGCATGCATGGGCGCACGAGGAGTAGTGCTGATCTATTCTTGGAAATGTGAAGCTACCGACGTCACCAAGCCATCTGGAGGTGATACCTTGGACGTAACATAATGGGAGGATGAATCTTCAGCAAGGTGTGACGATGTGACATCGGTGACCAGAGTAAGGCGATGTGTTCTCGTCACACACAAGGGCGATAAGAGATCGCCAACAGGATGAGAGGAACATCGGTCATCAACCTGGATGGGAGACACATCGGTGGTCTGCCAGGGTGAGACATCGGTGGTCTGCCAGGGTGAGACATCAGTTGTCTGCCAGGATGAGACATCGGTGGTCCTCCAGGGTGAGACATCGGTGGTCTGCCAGGGTGAGACATCGGTTGTCTGCCAGGGTGAGACATCAGTGGTCCTCCAGGGTGAGACATCGGTTATCTGCCAGGGTGAGACATCGATGGTCCTCCAGGGTGGGAGATCGGTTGTCTGCCAGGATGAGGAATCAGTCGTCCGTCAGGAAGAGGAACCCGTCATCGCCGGGATGAGAAGGACATCAGCCATCGCTGGAATGAGAGGCACATCAGTCGTCGGTGGATAGTCATCGCGCGAGCAGTCATCGGTGGAAGGTTATCGCGCGATGTCGTGTTTCACACAGATAAGGTGGGACCCAGGCTCCCAACATGAACGTTCTGCATGTGTGACACGTAGACAATAGGAGTGTTTCAGAATAGTAGCATCAGAGAGTTGGTATGCGCAGAGACCCACGTGGTCATACTGTTCAAGGAAGTGTGCACGCAAGCTTTCCTGCAGAGTGGGTGGTGGCAGCGGCATTTCTGGGCAAGTTGGCTTAGATTCAAAACTCACTTCTGAGAGGCAAAGAACGTTGCTGTGGTTCAAGAGTGACAGAGTGAGTTTACCCTCATCCTTCTCTTTTCTCTCCTTCGCGCTGCGATTCAGGCATCCTCAAGCACCAGTACGACGAGCGACGACTGCCCTTGGACTCTTGGGATGTTCTCTGCAAGTTCTCCAAATCGGACGCTAAAATAGAGTAAGTCGTTTCACTCTGTTCTTCGAGTCAATCTTGCACTTGAGAGGGTTGCCTCTGCATAGGCGTTGCATGCAGCTCTCTTGGCTTCAGGAATCGTCTCTGTTAACGTAGAAATGAGTGGTACAACTAGTTTTGTGACTAAGGCTCCATGGTGCAGGTTAAGGCATCCTTGAATCTCGTTGGGTTGGAGCTCTTAGAGAAGTTTACGCTAGTCCAGGTAAGGGAAGCTAGCCTTATTTCCAACGAAAACCTTAAGTTAGATGATTTTGATGATGGGGTGACGTGGTCGCCGGTTTTCAACTGTTATTGCATAATCCCCTGTTTTTGGATGTGATCGCCGGTTTTAATGTTGTTTTCGAACTCCCCTATTTTAGTGTCGCTTTGAACTTGTTGAGATTGAAATGAAAAATGTATATGCTATTCGAAAACCTGAACGGTGGTATGCTTGTGTTTGGTGAGTGGGGTTGTTTAAGAAAAGATTCAAAGTATTCTATGATGGAATTGTTCTTTATGTGTGATATGATGTATGGAATGTGGTGAATGTGGGATCAAGGCATAGTATTTTCAGGAAAGAAGATACCGTGTAAGATCGTGTAGAGTGTGCATTGACCGGTGATTCGTTTATTATAAGATATCCTGATTCTCCTGATATAATGGAATCATATAGATGAAGTTATTCAAGCGTTGAGAGTCGAAGGAGGTTCATATGTATGGGTGAGTTGTTTGAAAGAGAACGAGCTTGACCCGTTGTATGGATTAATCCTGTCATGCTAGGATAGTGATGATATTGAGATTCATTTATACGCTTGTGAATGTGTGTGATTTCACAGCGACCCTGTGAATGTGTGTGATTTCACAGTGGTGCAGTATGACAGGTGCGGATCTCTGAGTCTAGTCAATGCACGTGTCTTCCGGAAGTAGTGTCAAGTGTCTATGTGTGATGAGTCAGTGGAAGTCTGACGTGAGAAATGAGAAACATTGAAATTGATAGACACTTGATGGATTATGTGAATTGAACAACTCTTGAGGAAATTGTGAAATATGTGATTACTTGATGGTCATGTGAAGGGAATGAGAAAGTTGATGGTTTTTACGTGGGTGTCTTAAATTTTTTTTATCTTGATTTTAAAGTTTCATATCTAACTTCTCTTTAAAATATCTAACTTACCCTGCGTTTTTGTTTTGTGGATGTTTTCTTAAACCTGTGATGATCGTGTATAATTTACACTGGAGCAGATAATGTTGCAGGAAGTAGAGCTCCTCAGTGAGTGGTCGCCGGAAGGAGATCGCCTGTTTTCTGTTTCTATTAGGAAATCGCCTGTTTTCTATTTTGCTGTATTTTGTTTAAGTTTTGGAAACTGACTGGATATGTATTAAACTCCCTGTGAGGAGAAATTTCATTACATATATATACATATATGTTCACTTCGATATTATTGTTTTACCTTTATTTCATTATATAAATATGAAAAGGATTTGGCGGGATGTTACACAAACTGATGGTCAAACGGAAGTGGTTAATAGAACTTTGGGTCAAATGTTAAGGTGCCTTATTTTCGGGAACCCAAGGGTGTGGGAAAACTTGATACCTCATATTGACTTTTCCTATAATATAGTAGTTAATTCTACTACTTCCCGCACCCCCTTTGAGGTTGTGTATGGGTTTAATCCCCTCACACTCCTTGACCTCCTTCCTATTCCTGCTCTAGATGAGGTGTTGTGCAAAGATGGTTCTGGAAAAGCTTCTTTTATAAAATACTTGCACCACCACATTAAGCTTCAAATAGAAAGGAAGGTAGGCAAGTATGCCGAGCATGCCAATAAAAGGTTTAAGGCATTGATCTTTGAACCCGGGGATTGGGGTTAGCTTCACTTGAGGAAGGATCGGTTCCTTACACAAAGGAAGTCTAAACTTTTGCCACGTGGTGATGGCCCTTTTTTGGTCATCAAAAGGATCAATGACAACGCCTATGAGCTGGATCTGCATGATACTTACTTAGGTAGTAATTCTTTCAATTTCAGCGATCTGACTCCTTTCTCTGCAGGTCTTTCAAATTCGTGGATAAATTCTCTCCCACCTAGAGAGCATGATGAAGACCTAGGAGAGCATGCACCTACTGACTAGGCCCAACCTCTGAGGAGGCAGACTATGAGCATGACACAAGACATTGGGCCTGGTCAGGATTCTCCAACTACTGCCTCAGCACCTAGATTGCCCCAGAGGATCACAAGGAGTAGAGCCCAGGCCTTGGGTGCTGAGCATTGTAAGGACCTTGAAAAATTAAGTTGGAATAAAAAGGATTATTTTAAATAAATTCTAAGTATGTTTTTATTTAAGTTAAAAAGGAAGGAAAGTGCAGTCTAGAAAGCTATAAGAGTTCTTTGTTAATACATGATCGCCGGTCGTCTACTACACATGATCGCCGGGGCGCGAGGCATGCGGTCATCGCCAGGGCGCAAGGCATGCGGGCGTCGCCAGGCGCGGGACATGCGGGCATCATCAGGGGGAGACATCGGTCGTTCGCCAGGGAGAGGTCATCGGTGGATAGTCTTCGCGCGAGAGGTCCTCAGTGGATAGTCTTCGCGCGAGAGGTCATCGGTGGATTGTCTTCGCGCGAGAGGTCATCGGTGGATAGTCTTCGCGCGAGAGGTCATCAGTGGATTGTCTTCGCGCGAGAGGTCATCGGTGGATAGCCTTCGCGGGAGGGGTCATCGGTGGATAGACTTCGCGCCTGTGGTCATCGGTGAAAGGTCATCGCGCGACGTCGAGTTACACACAGAGAAGGTGGGACCCAGACTTCCAGCATGGAACGTCTTGCACGCGCGCCACGTAGACAAAAAGAGTGGTTCAGAATAGTGACCTCAGAGTGTTAACCTGCACAGAGGCACGCTCAGTAGTACTGTTCAGGGAGTGGTTGGCCTGCGCAAGAGACAACTGTAGTCGTACTGTTCAGGAAACGTACACTCAGACTTCTCTGCAGAGTGGGTGTGGCAGCAGCTTTTGGTGGATAAGTTGGTTTAAGATGCAGAGACCCACTGCTGAGAGAAAAAAGACGTTGCAACATTCAAAGAGAGAAAGAGTGAGTTACCTCCCTTCTCCTCCAGATATCTCCTTCGCGCTGCGATTCTAGCACCTTCACACGAGAGTACGACGAGCGACAGCCACCATTAGAGCACCTGGGCAGTTCTCTGCAAGTCCTTCAACCAGACGCAAAAACAGAGCCAAGGCGTTCTTCAAGCTTCGTTGGGTTTCGGAACTCTAGGTGTTTGCGCAAGTCCAGGTAAGGGAAGCTAGACTTCATTTTCAATACAAGCCATAGTTTAGCTATTTCTGAAGTGAGGGCGACGTGGTTGCCGGTTTTCGTTTTCATCTTTGTAAAATGCTCTGTGCTATGTGTTTGGGCGACGTGGTCGCCGGTTTTAAATGCAGACTTCGAAATACCCTGTTTTTGAACTAGATCGCCGGTTTTGGCGTTGGTTACGAACTCCCTGTTTTTGATGTTGCTTTGAAAACTGTTTGAGATTCAAATGACATATTCGAAAACATGAACCTTTGAAATGACTATTGCGGTGATTGAATCATCTAGTTGAGAGTGGTATGATGTGTTGACTGTTGTGAGTGTGGGATCGAGGCATAGTATTTTCAGGAAAGAAAATACCGTGTAAGATCGTGTAGGATGTGCATTGACCGGTGATTCGTCATGATATCCTGACTCTCCTGAGATAATGAATTCGTATAGATGAAGTTATTCAGGCATTGAGAGTCGAAGGAGGTTCATACGTATGGGTGAGTTGTTTGAAAGAGAACGAGCTCGACCTGTGGTGTGGATTAACCCTGTCATGTTTGGATGGTGATGATATTGAGATTCATTATACGCTTGTGAATGTGTGTGATTTCACGGCGACCCTGTGAATGTGTGTGATTTCACAGTGGGCAGTATGACAGGTGCAGATCTATGAGTCTAGTCAATGCACGAGTCTTCCGGAAGTAGTGTCAAGTGTCTTGTGTGCTGGGTCAGTGGTGGTCTGACATGTGAAATGAGGAACTTGAAATTTATAGACACTTGATGCTGTTTGTGAAATAGAACGACTCTGGGGAATATTGTGAAATGTGTGGTTTCTGGGCGATCAGGTGAAGGGTATGAGCAACTCTAAGTTTTACATGGATATCTTGAAAAATGTTTTTACCTTGATTTTAATGTTCTTATTTAAACTCTCTTTAAAATATCTAGCTTACCCTGCGTGTTTTGCTCGTTGGCTGTTTTTCTCTTTAAACTGTGATGATCGTGTATAACTTACACGGGAGCAGATGATCTTCCAGGATGTAGAGCTCCTTAGTGAGTGGTCGCCGAGGAAGAGATCGCCGGTTTTCTATCTCTTGGTGGTGATCGCCGGATTTATGTCCTGCTGCAGATCGCCTGTTTTAGGCCTTCTGTTACCAGATCGCCGGTTCATGTATGGAGACCGCCGGTCTTGTTGTATTTGGTTGAATTTCGTTTAAATTTTGAAAACATTTGACCTGGTTATGTATTTAACTCCCTAAGAGGAGCAACTTCATTACTTATATATATATTATCATGTACTCTTCAATATTATTTGTTTACCTTTATTTTCATTATACATGTATGTATGGTTTTATTTTGCGGGATGTTACATTAATGGTATCAGAGCAGTTCGTCCTTAGGATGACCTGAGGGCTGTGGATCCATTGTGTTTCTTCTGCTCATAAAATCTATTTGAGTTTTAAATAACAACTATAGTGAAAGGTTTTCAAAACGTTTTTGGTATTGAAATTTTGTGTGTGCTTTAGTGAATGTATGCTCTAATTGAAAATCTTGGTATTAAGAATGAGAAGATCCTGATAAAGTAATGAGGGTGCACACTCATAACTGGATCGAGATGATTCTTAATCTTAATTCCAAAGGTTTGATGTTTAGCCTACATTGAATTCTGGTGTGATTTATTTAGTGTTCTTGTAATTGACTGAGAGTGGTTGATTGGATTAATGACTGCATACCAGTAGTTGTTCTGGTGTTATGCTTGATGTTATAAGCATTATGATCCTGTTGATGAACTCAAATTCTAAATGACTTTGAGATGTTGACCTTTGTAAGGTCTAGATGTTACCTCCTGAATGAATCGAATTCTTATCAATCTCATTCTTATAGTTGTGGGGGGGGATATAGAAACCAATAGTTTCCTAATCTTCTACAGAGAAGAATGGCTCCTAGACAGCCTACCCCTCCCAAACCTTCTGCTGAAATGGGCCAGATCGCCAGGGCCATTGGGATGATGGCGAGTACCATCCAGCAGCAGAGTACGGCGATGTCTCAGAATCACCAAGCTACGCTGCAGTATGAGGAGACCGCCAGATCGGCTGCAACCCCAACGTCGGTCAGCCTCAGGAGCAGATGGGACTGACCGAGTTCATGAGGCGCAACCCACCCAAGTTCAGTGGGAATGCTACCCCTGATCAAGCAGATCAGTGGGTCAGAGAGTTGGAGAAAATCTTTAGGGCGACCTCCTGCCCTGAAGAGAAGAAATTGTTGTTCGCCACTTATCTGCTATCAGGAGAAGCTGAGTTCTGGTGGATGGGAGCTCATCAGATGATGGAGGCCCGAGGGGATGTATTGGATTGGGAGAGCTTCAGGGTGAAGTTCTTGGAGAAATACTTCCCTGACAGCGCCAAGTTTGCGAGGGAAGCTGAGTTCCTGAAGTTGGAGCAGGGGGATATGTCAGTGAACGCCTATGCTGCTCGTTTTGAGTACCTCGCCCGGTTCTATACCCAGGCGACCTCCGAGGCCTGGAGGTGTAGGGAGTTTGAAGAGGAACTGAAGCATGAGCTGAAGAAGACCATATCCCCGATGTGCATAAGAGAATTTCACACCTTAGTGGGGAAGGCGATGATGGTGGAGGCACGGGAGAAGAGTGACTCTCGGGTGATCAGGTCACACCCAGGGGGTTCTTCCAGTGGGAAGGCGAAGGTGCAACACCCACACAGCAAGCCATATGCGAGACCTCCACCACATCGGGTGGGAACAGCTTCATCCCAGTTTCAGCAGCAACAACCTGGGAAACTTAAATGTTTCCATTGCGGTGGACCCCATACAGCCAACGTGTGCCCCAAGAGGGATTTAGAGAGAAGGTGTTTTTCCTGCCAAAAGCCCGGGGCACGTTGCTAGAGAGTGCCCTAGCAGGAATGGGGCGACTCAACCCAGTGGCTCACGGCAATTGAGGAATGAGGGCAGCAGACCTCAGGCGACAGGGAGAGTGTTCGCCATGTCTGGAGCAGAGGCCTCTCAGTCAGGTAACCTCATAGAAGGTGTATGTTTTATTGCTGGTAGAGGTGTAAAAGCTTTGTTTGATTCTGGAGCGACACACTCCTTTGTGTCAAGCCTGTGTGTAGCCGAGTTGGGCCTTCTAGTGAAGGGGTTACCTTTCGAACTGTTGGTCTCTACACCTGCGTCAGGACAGGTGTCGACCTCTACAGTATGCCCCGAATGTCCAGTGATTGTAGAGGGACGCAGATTCAAGGTGAACTTGATCTGCCTACCTCTTCAGGACCTAGATGTTATCCTGGGAATGGATTGGTTAGCTGCCAATCACGTTCTCATTGACTGCGGTAGTCAGAGGATTGCGTTTCCAGACCTCCAAGGATCAGAGGTGATATCTGCTCAGCAAGGGCAGACGGAATTGGAAGAAGGGGCGAGGTGCTTCGTGATGCTAGCCCGGTTGGAAGTGGAGAATGAAGGGGACGTAAGCAAAATACACGTGGTGAAAGACTTCACGGATGTATTCCCAGAAGAAGTACCTGGGTTACCCCCTAAGAGAGAAGTGGAATTCTCTATTGACTTGGTGCCTGGAGCTGGACCATTGTCAATGGCACCTTACAGGATGGCACCAGCCGAGTTAGTGGAGTTAAAGAAGCAAGTGGAAGAGTTGCTGGAGAAGCAATTCATCAGACCCAGTGTATCTCCATGGGGAGCTCCAGTGCTCCTAGTCAAGAAGAAGGATGGAGGGTCTCGGCTGTGTATAGATTACAGGCAGTTGAACAAGTTGACCATCAAGAACAAGTACCCCTGCCTAGGATTGATGATTTGATGGACCAAATTCACGGGGCCTCGGTGTTCTCCAAGATTGATCTGAGATCGGGGTACCACCAAATTTTGGTAAAAGCTGAGGATGTTCAAAAGACAGCTTTTAGGTCTCGGTATGGGCACTATGAGTATGTAGTGATGCCGTTTGGAGTCACCAATGCTCCAGCCCTGTTCATGGACTACATGAATAGGATTTTTCGCCCTTTCTTGGATAAGTTTGTGGTGGTCTTCATAGACGACATCCTCATTTATTCAAGGACCGAGGAAGAGCATGAGGAACACCTGAGGACAGTATTGGAGATCCTGAGGGAGAAGCAACTCTATGCCAAGTTCTCTAAGTGTGAGTTCTGGCTGAGGGAAGTCAACTTCTTAGGACACGTGATATCTGCCCAGGGGATCTCGGTGGATCCAGCCAAGGTAGAGGCAGTGCTGCAGTGGGAACGTCCTAAGACAGTCACCGAGATAAGGAGCTTTGTGGGGTTGGCAGGCTACTATCGGAGGTTTATTGAGGATTTTTCCAAGGTAGTGGCTCCTTTAACACAACTGACCCGCAAGGATCAACCTTTTGCTTGGACCGACCGATGTGAGCAGAGCTTCATGGAACTAAAGGAGAGGTTGACCAGTGCTCCAGTGCTGGTGATCCCCGAGGTAGGAAGACCTTTTGATGTCTTCTGTGACGCTTCACATCAAGGCTTGGGATGTGTTTTAATGCAAGAGAAGAGAGTGGTTGCATATGCTTCAAGGCAACTCAAGGTTCATGAGAGAAACTACCCTACGCATGACTTGGAGTTGGCGGCTGTGGTATTTGCCTTGAAAATCTGGAGGCACTATTTATATGGAGCTCGGTTCCAAGTGTTCAGTGACCATAAGAGCCTGAAATACCTATTCGATCAGAAGGAACTAAACATGAGACAAAGAAGGTGGATGGAGTTCCTAAAGGACTACGATTTTCAACTCAGGTATCACCCAGGGAAGGCCAATGTAGTGGCAGATGCCTTGAGTAGGAAGTCTATACAAGTCGCCACCATGATGATGGAAGAGCAGAAACTGATCGAGCAGTTCAGAGACTTAAACCTTGGAGTAGAATTTCACGTGAATCACATTAGTTGTAGTAAGCTGACTATAACTAATGACTTCCTTGGGATGTTAAGGGATAAGCAGTTAGAGGACCCTAGCCTGGAGCGTACTGTGGAGTCACTAGGGACAGATCAGGCGAGAGACTTTGAGATGGGCGATGATGGGATCTTGAGATTTAAAGGCCGAATTTGCATACCTGCAAATGAAGAGTTGAAGAAAATGATCCTAGAGGAAGGTCATAAGAGTCGCCTTAATCTTCACCCAGGCATGAACAAGATGTACCATGACTTGAAGGAGTCATTTTGGTGGTCGGGCATTGTAAGGACCTGAAAAATTTATTGGAATGAAAGAGTATGTTTTAAATAAATTCTAAGTATGTTTTTATTTAGAATAGAAAGGGATGAAAAAGTTAAGTTTAGAAGGCTACGAGGTCGCCGGCCGCCTGCTACACATGAGCGCCAGGTGGACATCGCGCGGGCGTGAGAGGCATGCAGGCATCGCGCGGGCGCGAGAGGCATGCAGGCATCGCGTGGGCGTGAGAGGCATGCAGGCATCGCGCGGGCGCGAGAGGCATGCAGGCATCGCGCGGGCGCGAGGGGCATGCGGGCATCGCGCGGGCGCGAGGCACGCGGGCATTGCCAGGGCGCGATGCATGTGGACGTGGCCAAGGCGCGAGAGTTATGAGGGCGTCGCCAGGGAAGACATCGGTTGTCTCCCAGAGGAAGACATCGGTCGTTCGCCAGGAAGATGTCATCGGTGGTTATCTTCGCGCAAGGTCATCGGTAGTTGTCTTCGCGCGAGGTCATCGGTGGATCGTCTTCGCGCGAGAGGTCATCAGTGGTTTCTCTTCGAGCTGGTAGTCATCGGCGAAAGGTCATCGCGCGACGTTGAGTTACACCCAGAGAACGTGGGCCCCAGACTCCCAGCAAGAGACGTTCTGCACGCGCGCCACGTAGACAAAAGAGTGGTTCAGAATAGTGACCTCAGAGCGTAGCCTGCGCAGAGGCACGCTTGGTAGTACTGTTCAGGGGAGCGTGCACGCAAACTTCCCTGCAGAGTAGGTGGTGGCAGCTGCTTTTGGAGGGATAAGTTGGTTTAAGTTACAAAAATCCACTGCTGAGAGAAAAGAAAACATTGTTGTATTCGACGAGAGAAAGAGTGAGTTCCTTCCCTTCTCCTCCAGTTACCTCCTCCGCGTTGCGATTTCAGCATCTCCACACAAGAGTACGACGAGAAGCAACACCATTGGAGCCCCTGGGAAAGTTCTCTGCAACTCCTTCAAAACCAGACGCAAAAACAGAGCCAAGGCGTTCTTCAAGCTCTGTTGGATTTCGAAGCTCCTGGTGGTTGCGCAAGTCCAGGTAAGGGAAGCTAGACCTCTTTTTCCATACAAGCCACAGTGTAGCTATCTCTGAAGTGAGGGCGACGTGGTCGCCATTTTTGTTTTCATCTGCGTAAAATGCTCTGTTTGTGTGCTTGGGCGACGTGGTCGCCGGTTTTATATACAGTCTTCGAAACACCCTGTTTTTGAACTAGATCGCCGGTTTTGGCGCTGTTTTACGAACTTCCCTGTGTTTGACGTTGTTTGAAGCTGTTTGGGATTTAAATACAATATATAGGTGATATTTCGAAAGTTTGAAACGTTGAAATGGTTGTTGCTGTGATTTGAAATATTCCTTTGTATGGCATGACGTCTTGAATGCTGTGATTGTGGGATCGAGGCATAATATTTTCAGGAAAGAAAATACCGTGTAAGATCTTGTAGTAGGTGCATTGATCGGTGATTCCTAAGGGGATATCCTGACTCTGCTGAGGTAATGGAATCACGTAGAGGAAGTTACTCAGTTGTTGAGAGTCGAAGGAGGTCTATATGATGGGCGTCTCGTGTGAAAAAGAACGAGCTCCGCCTGTCCTATGGATTAACCCTGTCATACCAGGAGATCTAATGACATTGAGATGATATATGCGCATGCTGTGTGGATTCACAGCGACCCTGTGTGGACTTCACAGTGGTGTGGTATGACAGGTGCAGATCTCTGAGTCTAATCAACGCACGAGTCAATCCGGAAGTAGTGTCAAGTGTCTTGTGTGGTGAGTCAGTGGAAAGTCTGACGTGAGAAATGAGAAACATTGATAGTTTATAGACACTTGATGCAGTATTGTGAAATGGAATGACTATGGGTGAATGTTGTGAAATGTGTGATTTTGGGCGATCAGGTGAATGATATGAGCAACTCTACGTTTTACATGGATATTTTGAAACTTGTTTTACTTTGATTTTCATGTTCATGATTTAAACTTCCTTTAAATTATATAGCTTACCCTGCGTGTTATGGTTCTGTGGCTGTTCTCTTAAAACTGTGATGATCGTGTATAACTTACACGGGAGCAGATGATCTTCCAGGAAGTAGAGCTCCTTAGTGAAGTGGTCGCCGGAAGGAGATCGGCTGTTTTTGGGTCCCCCGATGGGCGATCGGCCTCGTCCGATAGGAGATCGGTCTCTTCCGATAGGAGATCGCCTGCTTCGTTTTTTTTTTTTTTTACTGTATTTTGTTTATGTTTCTGGAAAAATTTGACCGAATTTGTATTAAACTCCCTGTGAGGAGAAACTACATTTCATATATATATAATATTTTGTTCATAGAATCTATTTGTTACCTTTATTTTCATTATATACATTTGTATAGTATTTTGGCGGGATGTTACATTAATGGTATCAGAGCAGTTCGTCCTTAGGATGACCTGAGGGCTGTGGATCCATTGTGTTTCTTCTGCTCATGAAATTTATTTGAGTTTAAAATAACAACTATAGTGAAAAGTTTTCAACCGTTTTTGGTATTGAGATTTTGTGTGTGCTTTGGTGAATATATGTTATAACTGAAAATCTTAGTATTAAGAATGAGAAGGTCCTGATAAAGTAGTGAGGGTGCACACTCATAACTGGATCGGGAAGAGTCTCAACCTTAATTCCAAAGGTTTGATGTTTAGCATATATTGAATTTCTGGTGTGAGCTATTTCATTTTCTTGAGTGTCCTTGTAATGGATTGAAAATGGTTGATTGGATTGATGACTGCATACCAGTAGTTGTTCTGGTGTTATGCTTGATGTTATAAGCATTATGATTCTGTTGTTGAACTCAAATTCTTAATGACTTTGAGATGCTGACCTTTGTAAGGTCTAGATGATACCTCCTGAATGAATTGATTTCTGATCGATCTCATTCTTGTAGTTGTAGGGAATATAGAAACCAATAGATTCAGAATCCAGAACGAAGAAGATGGCACGTAGACCTTCTACCCCACCCCAACCTTCCTCAGAGATGAGCCAGATCGCCAAGGCCATCGAGATGATGGCGACTGCCATTCAGCAGCAGAATGCGGCGATGGCTCAGAACCATCAAGCCACAATGCAACACTGGGAAACTGCTCGATCTGCTGAGACAAACTCCCACGTCGGTCAGCCCCAAGAACAGATGGGACTGGCCGAGTTCATGAGGCACAACCCACCTAAGTTCAGTGGGAATGCTACCCCTGACCAGGCAGACCAGTGGGTCAGGGAGTTGGAGAAGATCTTTAGGGCGACCTCATGCCCTGAAGAGAAGAAGCTGCTGTTCGCCACTTATCTGCTATCAGGAGAAGCTGAGTTCTGGTGGATGGGAGCTCAGCAGATGATGGAGGCACGAGAGGATGTATTGGATTGGGAGAGCTTCAGGGTGAAGTTCTTGGAGAAATACTTCCCTGACAGTGCCAAGTTTGCAAGGGAAGCTGAGTTGTTAAAGTTGGAGCAGGGGGACATGTCAGTAAACGCCTATGCTGCTCGTTTTGAGTACCTCGCCCGGTTTTATACCCAGGCGACCTCCGAGGCCTGGAGATGTAGAAAATTCGAAGAAGGACTGAAGCATGGGCTGAAGAGGACCCTAGCCCCGATGTGCATCAGGGAATTCCACGCCTTAGTGGAGAAGGCGAAGATGGTGGAGACCCTGGAAAAGGGTGATTCTCGGGTGATCAGGTCACACCAAGGAGGTTCCTCCAGTGGGAGAGCTAAGGCACAGCACCCACAAAGCAAACCCTATGCGAGACCTCCACCACATCGGGCAGGAGCAGCACCTCCCCAGTTTCAACAGCAGCAACCTTGGAAACCCAAGTGTCTTCACTGTGGTGGACCACACGCCTCCAATGCTTGTTTCAAGAAGATTTCAGAGAGGAGATGTTTTGTCTGCCAAAAGATAGGGCATGTTGCTAGAGAGTGCCCTAGCAGGAATGGGGCGACCCAACCCAGTGGCTCCCAACAGTTGAGGAACAAGGGCAACAGACCTCAGGCAACAGGGAGGGTGTTCGCCATGTCTGGAACAGAGGCAGCTCAGTAAGGTAACCTCATCCAAGGTGTTTGTTTTATTGCTGGTAGAGGTGTAAGGGCTTTGTTTGATTCTGGAGCGACACACTCCTTTGTGTCAAGCCTGTGTGTAGCTGAGTTGGGCCTCCTAGTGAAGGAGTTACCTTTCGAACTGTTGGTCTCTACACCTGCGTCAGGACAGGTGTCGACCTCTACGGTGTGCCCCAAATGTCCAGTAATTGTGGAGGGACGCAGATTCAAGGTGAACTTGATCTGCCTACCTCTTCAGGACCTGGATGTTATCCTGGGAATGGATTGGTTAGCTGCCAATCACGTTCTCATAGACTGTGGTAGGCAGAAAGTAGCGTTTCCAGACCCCCAAGAATCGGATGTGTTATCAGTTCAACGAGGGCGATCAGAGCTGGAAGGAGGGGCGAGGTGCTTCGTGGTGCTCGCCCGGTTGGAAGTGGAGAATAAAGGGGACGTAAACAGGATACAAGTGGTGAAAGATTTCACAGATGTATTCCCAGAAGAGGTGCCTGGGTTACCCCCTAAGAGAGAAGTGGAATTCTCTATTGACTTGGTACCTGGAGCTGGACCAATATCAATGGCACCTTACAGGATGGCACCAGCCGAGTTAGTGGAGTTAAAGAAGCAAGTGGAAGAGTTGCTGGAGAAGCAATTCATCAGACCCAGCGTATCTCCATGGGGAGCTCCAGTGCTCCTAGTCAAGAAGAAGGGTGGAGGGTCTCGGTTGTGTATAGACTACAGGCAATTGAACAAATTGACCATCAAGAACAAGTACCCCCTACCTCGGATTGATGATTTGATGGACCAAATTCATGGGGCCTCGGTGTTCTCCAAGATTGACCTGAGATCGGGGTATCACCAAATCTTGGTAAAAGCTGAAGATGTTCAGAAGACAGCTTTTAGGTCTCGATATGGGCACTACGAGTATGTAGTGATGCCATTTGGAGTCACCAATGCTCCGGCTCTATTCATGGACTACATGAATAGGATCTTTCGCCCTTTCTTGGATAAGTTTGTAGTGGTCTTCATAGATAACATCCTCATTTATTCAAGGACCGAGGAAGAGCATGAGGAACACCTGAGGACAGTATTGGAAATACTGAGAGAGAAGCAGCTCTATGCCAAGTTCTCCAAGTGTGAGTTCTGGCTGAGGGAAGTCAACTTCTTAGGACACGTGATATCTGCCCAAGGGATCTCGGTAGATCCAGCCAAGGTAGAGGCAGTGCTGCAATGGGAACGTCCTAAGACCGTGACTGAGATAAGGAGCTTTGTGGGGTTGGCGGGCTACTATCGGAGGTTTATTGAGGATTTTTCCAAGATAGTGGCTCCTTTAACACAGCTAACCCGCAAGGACCAACCTTTTGCTTGGACCGACCGATGTGAGCAGAGCTTCATGGAACTAAAGGAGAGGTTGACCAGTGCTCCAGTGCTGGTGATCCCCGAGGTAGGAAGACCTTTTGATGTCTTCTGTGACGCTTCACATCAAGGCTTGGGATGTGTTTTAATGCAAGAGAAGAGAGTGGTTGCATATGCTTCAAGACAACTCAAGGTTCATGAGAGAAACTACCCTACGCATGACTTGGAGTTGGCGGCAGTGGTTTTTGCCTTGAAGATCTGGAGGCACTATCTATATGGAGCTTGCAACATCCCGCCAAAATACTATACAAATGTATATAATGAAAATAAAGGTAACAAATAGATTCTATGAACAAAATATTATATATATGAAATGAAGTTGCTCCTCTTAGGGAGTTTAATACAAATTCGGTCAAATTTTCCAGAAACATAAACAAAATACAGTAAAAAAAAAAACAAAGCAGGCGATCTCCTATCGGAAGAAACCGATCTCCTATCAAGACAGAAAAAAAACAGGCGATCACCCGATGGAGGCAGACACAGGCGATCACCCGATGGAGACAGAAAACCGGCGATCTCCTCCTCAGCGATCACTCCCTAGAGGGCTCTTCTTCCTGGAAGATCATCTGCTCCCGTGTAACAATTACACGATCATCACAGTTTTGAGAAAACAACCACAATAACAGATAAAAGGGTAAGCTAGATAATTTAAAAGAAGTTTAAATCAAGAACATGAAAATCCAAGTAAACCAAGTTCCGAAATATCCATGTAAAACGTAGAGCTGCTCATAGCATTCAGCTGATCGCCCAAAATCACAAACTTCACAACATTCACCCATAGTCATTCCATTTCACAATACAGCATCAAGTGTCTATCAATATTCAAGTTTCTCATTTCACATGTCAGACTTTCCACTGACTCACCACACAAGACACTTGACACTACTTCCGGATTGACTCGTGCGTTGATTAGACTCAGAGATCTGCACCTGTCATACCACACCACTGTGAAATCCACACAGGGTCGCTGTGAATCCACACAGCATGCGCATATATCATCTCAATGTTACCATAGTTCTCCTGGTATGACAGGGTTAATCCATAGGACAGACGGAGCTCGTTCTTTTTCACACGAGACGCCCATCATATAGACCTCCTTCGACTCTCAACAACTGAGTAACTTCCTCTACGTGATTCCATTACCTCAGCAGAGTCAGGATATCCCCTTAGGAATCACCGATCAATGCACCTACCACAAGATCTTACACGGTATTTTCTTTCCTGAAAATACTATGCCTCGATCCCACATTCACAGCATTCAAAGACATCATGCCACACTTAAAAGAATGATTTCAATCACAGCAATAGCCATTTCAAAGGATTCATATTTTCGAATATCTCATGTAAATCTCAAGCAGTTCTCAAAACAACATCAAACACAAGGAGTTCGCAAAACAGCGCCAAAACCGGCGATCTAGTTCAAAATATGGTATTTCGAAGGCTGTATATTAAAACAGGCGACCACGTCGCCCAAGCACACAACACAGAGCATTTCACGAAGACGAAAGCGAAAACGGCGACCACGTCGCCCACACTTCAGAAATGGTTCAACTATGGCTCGTAGTAAAGATGAAGGCTAGCTTCCCTTACCTGGACTTGCGCAACCACCAGGAGCTTCGAAATCCAACGAAGCTTGCAGAATACCTTGGCTCTGTTTTTCGCGTCTGGTCTGAAGAACTTGCAGAGGACTACCCAAGTGCTCCAATGGTGTTGCTTCTCGTCGTACTCTTGTGTGGAGAGGCTGAAATCGCAACGCGGAGGAGGGAACTCACTCTTTCTCTCTTCGACTACAACAACGTTTTCCTTTTCTCTCAGCAGTGGATTTTTGTAACTTAAACCAACTTATCCCTCCAAAAGCAGCTGCCACCACCCACTCTGCAGGGAAGTTTGCGTGTACGCTTCCCTGCACAGTACTACTAAGCATGCCTCTGCGCAGGCTACGCTATGAGGTCACTATTCTGAACCACCTTTTGTCTACGTGGCGCGCGCGCAGAACATCTCTTGCTGGGAGTCTGGGGCCCACGTTCTCTGGGTGTAACTCAACGTCGCGCGATGACCTTTCGCCGATGACTACCAGCTCGAAGAGAAACCACTGATGACCTCTCGCGCGAAGACGATCCACCGATGACCTCGCGCGAAGACTACCACCGATGACCTCGCGCGAAGACTACCACCGATGACCTCGCGCGAAGACTACCACCGATGACATCTTCCTGGCGAACGACCGATGTCTTCCTCTGGGAGACAACCGATGTCTTCCCTGGCGACGCCCTCATAACTCTCGCGCCTTGGCCACGTCCACATGCATCGCGCCCTGGCAATGCCCGCGTGCCTCGCGCCCGCGCGATGCCCGCATGCCCCTCGCGCCCGCGCGATGCCTGCATGCCTCTCGCGCCCGCGCGATGCCTGCATGCCTCTCGCGCCCGCGCGATGCCTGCATGCCTCTCGCGCCCGCGCGATGCCTGCATGCCTCTCACGCCCGCGCGATGCCTGCATGCCTCTCACGCCCGCGCGATGACGTGTAGTCTAGGCGACCGGCGATGATGTATAAACAAGGAACTCTTATAGTTTTTTCTAGACTACACTTTCCTTCCTTTTTAACTTAGATAAAACATACTTAGAATTTACTTAAAACATACTCTTTCATTCCAATAAATTTCAGGTCCTTACAGAGCTCGGTTCCAGGTGTTCAGTGACCACAAGAGCTTGAAGTACCTGTTCGATCAGAAGGAACTAAACATGAGACAAAGAAGGTGGATGGAATTCCTAAAGGATTACGACTTTCAACTCATGTATCACCCAGGGAAGGCCAATGTAGTGGCAGATGCCTTGAGTAGGAAGTCTATGCAAGTCGCCACCATGATGATGGAAGAACAGAAACTGATCGAGCAGTTCAGAGACTTAAACCTTGGAGTAGAATTTCACGTGAATCACATTAGTTGTAGCAAGCTGACTATAACTAACGACTTCCTGGGAATGTTGAAGGATAAGCAATTGGAGGACCCTAGCCTGAAGCGCACTGTAGAGTCACTAGGGACAGATCAGGCGAGAGGCTTTGAGATGGGCGATGATGGGATCTTGAGGTTTGATGGCAGAATTTGCATACCTGCAAATGATGAGTTGAAGAAGATGATCCTAGAGGAAGGTCATAAGAGTCGCCTTAACCTTCATCCAGGCATGAACAAGATGTACCATGACTTGAAGGAGTCATTTTGGTGGTCGGGCATGAAGAGGGACATCGCCCAGTATGTGACAACCTGCTTAACGTGTCAGAAGGCAAAGGTAGAACATCAAAGGCCTGGTGGGTTATTACAACCATTGGATATCCCTGAGTGGAAATGGGACAGCATTGCCATGGATTTTGTCACCCATTTACCCAGATCGGTCAAGGGCCATGATGCAATCTGGGTCATCACTGATCGGCTGACGAAGAGTGCTCATTTTCTCCCAGTGAATATGAAGATGCCTATGGTCAAGCTGGCACAGCTATACATCCAAGAAATAGTAAGGCTGCATGGAGTGCCTTCCAGCATCGTTTCAGATAGAGATCCCAGGTTTACTTCACGGTTTTGGCAGACCTTACAAGAATGCTTGGGAACTAAGTTGAGGATGAGCTCTGCATATCATCCCCAAACAGATGGTCAGTCAGAGAGAACGATCCAATCTCTGGAAGATCTGCTGAGGGCGTGCGTCTTGGATCAATTGGGAAGTTGGGAGGAGGTGTTGCCACTAGTGGAGTTTACCTATAACAATAGCTACCACGCCAGTATTGGGATGGCCCCATATGAAGCCCTGTATGGGAGGAAATGCAGAACCCCCTTATGTTGGTACCAAGAAGGCGAGGCAGTCTTGGTTGGGCCAGAGTTGATTCAACAGACGACCGAGAAGGTAAAGCAGATACAAAGCAGAATGAAAGCTTCTCAGAGTAGGCAGAAGTCCTATGCAGATCAGAGGAGAAAGCCTTTGGAGTTTGCTGCTGGAGATCACGTGTTCATGAAAGTGACACCAACCAAGGGTGTAGGGCGGGCGATCAGGTCAAAGAAGTTATCCCCTAAGTTCGTGGGACCATATCAGATCTTGAGAAGGATTGGCCCAGTGGCGTATGAGATCGCCCTACCTCCCCATCTGGCGAATCTGCACAATGTCTTTCACGTGTCACAGCTGAGGAAGTACATGGCAGACCCCAGTCATGTGCTGGATGTAGACGACGTGCAGATCAGAGATGACTTGTCCTTTGAAGCAAAACCAGTCAGGATTGACGATCGGCAAAGTAAACAGCTCAGAGGCAAGACCATCGACATGGTGAAAGTGGTGTGGGATGAGAGATCGGGGGATTCAACTTGGGAGTTAGAAGAACCCATGAGGGAGGCTTATCCATACCTCTTTTCCTTGTAATCCAATTTTCGAGGACGAAAATTTTTCTTGTTGGGGAGAATGTAAGGACCTGAAAAATTTATTGGAATGAAAGAGTATGTTTTAAATAAATTCTAAGTATGTTTTTATTTAGAATAGAAAGGGAGGAAAAAGTTAAGTTTAGAAGGCTACGAGGTCGCCGGCCGCCTGCTACACATGAGCGCCAGGTGGACATCGCGCGGGCGTGAGAGGCATGCAGGCATCGCGCGGGCGCGAGAGGCATGCAGGCATCGCGCGGGCGCGAGAGGCATGCAGGCATCGCGCGGGCGGGAGAGGCATGCAGGCATCGTGCGGGCGCGAGAGGCATGCAGGCATCGCGCGGGCGCGAGAGGCATGCAGGCATCGCGCGGGCGCGAGGGGCATGCAGGCATCGCGCGGGCGCGAGGGGCATGCGGGCATCGCGCGGGCGCGAGGCACGCGGGCATTGCCAGGGCGCGATGCATGTGGACGTGGCCAAGGCGCGAGAGTTATGAGGGCGTTGCCAGGGAAGACATCGGTTGTCTCCCAGAGGAAGACATCGGTCGTTCGCCAGGAAGATGTCATCGGTGGTTATCTTCGCGCAAGGTCATCGGTAGTTGTCTTCGCGCGAGGTCATCGGTGGATCGTCTTCGCGCGAGAGGTCATCAGTGGTTTCTCTTCGAGCTGGTAGTCATCGGCGAAAGGTCATCGCGCGACGTTGAGTTACACCCAGAGAACGTGGGCCCAAGACTCCCAGCAAGAGACGTTCTGCACGCGCGCCACGTAGACAAAAGAGTGGTTCAGAATAGTGACCTCAGAGCGTAGCCTGCGCAGAGGCACGCTTGGTAGTACTGTTCAGGGGAGCGTGCACGCAAACTTCCCTGCAGAGTAGGTGGTGGCAGCTGCTTTTGGAGGGATAAGTTGGTTTAAGTTACAAAAATCCACTGCTGAGAGAAAAGAAAACATTGTTGTATTCGACGAGAGAAAGAGTGAGTTCCTTCCCTTCTCCTCCAGTTACCTCCTCCGCGTTGCGATTTCAGCATCTCCACACAAGAGTACGACGAGAAGCAACACCATTGGAGCCCCTGGGAAAGTTCTCTGCAACTCCTTCAAAACCAGACGCAAAAACAGAGCCAAGGCGTTCTTCAAGCTCTGTTGGATTTCGAAGCTCCTGGTGGTTGCGCAAGTCCAGGTAAGGGAAGCTAGACCTCTTTTTCCATACAAGCCACAGTGTAGCTATCTCTGAAGTGAGGGCGACGTGGTCGCCATTTTTGTTTTCATCTGCGTAAAATGCTCTGTTTGTGTGCTTGGGCGACGTGGTCGCCGGTTTTATATACAGTCTTCGAAACACCCTGTTTTTGAACTAGATCGCCGGTTTTGGCGCTGTTTTACGAACTTCCCTGTGTTTGACGTTGTTTGAAGCTGTTTGGGATTTAAATACAATATATAGGTGATATTTCGAAAGTTTGAAACGTTGAAATGGTTGTTGCTGTGATTTGAAATATTCCTTTGTATGGCATGACGTCTTGAATGCTGTGATTGTGGGATCGAGGCATAGTATTTTCAGGAAAGAAAATACCGTGTAAGATCTTGTAGTAGGTGCATTGATCGGTGATTCCTAAGGGGATATCCTGACTCTGCTGAGGTAATGGAATCACGTAGAGGAAGTTACTCAGTTGTTGAGAGTCGAAGGAGGTCTATATGATGGGCGTCTCGTGTGAAAAAGAACGAGCTCCGCCTGTCCTATGGATTAACCCTGTCATACCAGGAGAACTAATGACATTGAGATGATATATGCGCATGCTGTGTGGATTCACAGCGACCCTGTGTGGACTTCACAGTGGTGTGGTATGACAGGTGCAGATCTCTGAGTCTAATCAACGCACGAGTCAATCCGGAAGTAGTGTCAAGTGTCTTGTGTGGTGAGTCAGTGGAAAGTCTGACGTGAGAAATGAGAAACATTGATAGTTTATAGACACTTGATGCAGTATTGTGAAATGGAATGACTATGGGTGAATGTTGTGAAATGTGTGATTTTGGGCGATCAGGTGAATGATATGAGCAACTCTACGTTTTACATGGATA
Organism: Phaseolus lunatus; assembly: GCA_013389735.1. Classification (NCBI taxonomy): domain Eukaryota; kingdom Viridiplantae; phylum Streptophyta; class Magnoliopsida; order Fabales; family Fabaceae; genus Phaseolus; species Phaseolus lunatus. Next base: position 16,805,452 of record CM023867.1, read on the forward strand.
TTTTGAAACTTGTTTTACTTTGATTTTCATGTTCATGATTTAAACTTCCTTTAAATTATATAGCTTACCCTGCGTGTTATGGTTCTGTGGCTGTTCTCTTAAAACTGTGATGATCGTGTATAACTTACACGGGAGCAGATGATCTTCCAGGAAGTAGAGCTCCTTAGTGAAGTGGTCGCCGGAAGGAGATCGGCTGTTTTTGGGTCCCCCGATGGGCGATCGGCCTCGTCCGATAGGAGATCGGTCTCTTCCGATAGGAGATCGCCTGCTTCGTTTTTTTTTTTTTTTACTGTATTTTGTTTATGTTTCTGGAAAAATTTGACCGAATTTGTATTAAACTCCCTGTGAGGAGAAACTACATTTCATATATATATAATATTTTGTTCATAGAATCTATTTGTTACCTTTATTTTCATTATATACATTTGTATAGTATTTTGGCGGGATGTTACAGGCATGAAGAGAGACATCGCCCAGTATGTTGCAACCTGCTTAACGTGTCAGAAGGCAAAGGTAGAACACCAAAGACCTGGCGGGTTGTTGCAGCAACTGGATATCCCTGAATGGAAATGGGACAGCATCGCCATGGATTTTGTCACCCATTTACCCAGATCGGTAAAGGGTCATGATGCAATCTGGGTTATCATTGAGAGGCTGACGAAGAGTGCCCACTTCCTTCCAGTGAATATGAAGATGCCTATGGCCAAGCTGGCACAGTTATACATCCAAGGAATAGTGAGGTTGCATGGAGTGCCTTCCAGCATCGTTTCAGATAGAGATCCCAGGTTCACTTCATGGTTTTGGCAGACCTTACGAGAGTGCTTGGGAACTAAGTTGAGGATGAGCTCTGCATACCATCCCCAAACAGATGGTCAGTCAGAGAGAACGATACAATCCTTGGAAGATCTGCTGAGGACGTGCGTCTTGGATCAATTGGGAAGTTGGGACGAGGTGTTGCCACTAGTGGAGTTTACCTATAATAATAGCTACCACGCCAGTATTGGGATGGCACCTTATGAAGCCCTTTATGGGAGGAAATGCAGAACCCCCTTATGTTGGTACCAGGAGGGCGAGGGAGTCTTGGTTGGGCCAGAGTTGATTCAGCAGACGACCGAGAAAGTGCAACAGATACAAAGCAGGATGAAAGCTTCTCAAAGTAGGCAGAAGTCCTATGCAGATCAGAGGAGAAAGCCTTTGGAGTTTGCTGCTGGAGACCACGTGTTCATGAAAGTTACACCAACCAAGGGTGTAGGACGGGCGATCAGGTCAAAGAAGTTGTCTCCTAAATTCGTGGGACCATATCAGATCTTAAGAAGGATTGGTCCAGTGGCTTATGAGATCGCCCTACCTCCCCATCTGGCGAATCTGCACAATGTCTTTCACGTGTCACAGCTGAGGAAGTACATGGCAGACCCTAGTCATGTGCTGGATGTAGACGATGTGCAGATCAGGGATGACTTGTCCTTTGAAGCAAAACCAGTCAGGATTGACGATCAGCAAAGTAAACAGCTCAGAGGCAAGACCATCGACATGGTGAAAGTGGTGTGGGATGAGAGATCGGGGGATTCAACTTGGGAGTTAGAAGAACCCATGAGGGAGGCTTATCCATACCTCTTTTCCTTGTAATTCAATTTTCGAGGACGAAAATTTTTCTTGATGGGGAGAATGTAAGGACCTTGAAAAATTAAGTTGGAATAAAAAGGATTATTTTAAATAAATTCTAAGTATGTTTTTATTTAAGTTAAAAAGGAAGGAAAGTGCAGTCTAGAAAGCTATAAGAGTTCTTTGTTAATACATGATCGCCGGTCGTCTACTACACATGATCGCCGGGGCGCGAGGCATGCGGTCATCGCCAGGGTGCAAGGCATGCGGGCGTCGCCAGGCGCGGGACATGCGGGCATCATCAGGGGGAGACATCGGTCGTTCGCCAGGGAGAGGTCATCGGTGGATAGTCTTCGCGCGAGAGGTCCTCAGTGGATAGTCTTCGCGCGAGAGGTCATCGGTGGATTGTCTTCGCGCGAGAGGTCATCGGTGGATAGTCTTCGCGCGAGAGGTCATCGGTGGATTGTCTTCGCGCGAGAGGTCATCGGTGGATAGCCTTCACGGGAGGGGTCATCGGTGGATAGACTTCGCGCCTGTGGTCATCGGTGAAAGGTCATCGCGCGACGTCGAGTTACACACAGAGAAGGTGGGACCCAGACTTCCAGCATGGAACGTCTTGCACGCGCGCCACGTAGACAAAAAGAGTGGTTCAGAATAGTGACCTCATAGTGTTAGCCTGCACAGAGGCACGCTCAGTAGTACTGTTCAGGGAGTGGTTGGCCTGCGCAAGAGACAACTGTAGTCATACTGTTCAGGGAAACGTACACTCAGACTTCTCTGCAGAGTGGGTGTGGCAGCTGCTTTTGGTGGATAAGTTGGTTTAAGATGCAGAGACCCACTGCTGAGAGAAAAAAGACGTTGCAGCATTCAAAGAGAGAAAGAGTGAGTTACCTCCCTTCTCCTCCAGATATCTCCTTCGCGCTGCGATTCTAGCACCTTCACACGAGAGTACGACGAGCGACAGCCACCATTAGAGCACCTGGGCAGTTCTCTGCAAGTCCTTCAACCAGACGCAAAAACAGAGCCAAGGCGTTCTTCAAGCTTCGTTGGGTTTCGGAACTCTAGGTGTTTGCGCAAGTCCAGGTAAGGGAAGCTAGACTTCATTTTCAATACAAGCCATAGTTTAGCTATTTCTGAAGTGAGGGCGACGTGGTCGCCGGTTTTCGTTTTCATCTTTGTAAAATGCTCTGTGCTATGTGTTTGGGCGACGTGGTCGCCGGTTTTAAATGCAGACTTCGAAATACCCTGTTTTTGAACTAGATCGCCGGTTTTGGCGTTGGTTACGAACTCCCTGTTTTTGGTGTTGCTTTGAAAACTGTTTGAGATTCAAATGACATATTCGAAAACATGAACCTTTGAAATGACTATTGCGGTGATTGAATCATCTAGTTGAGAGTGGTATGATGTGTTGAATGTTGTGAGTGTGGGATCGAGGCATAGTATTTTCAGGAAAGAAAATACCGTGTAAGATCGTGTAGGATGTGCATTGACCGGTGATTCGTCATGATATCCTGACTCTCCTGAGATAATGAATTCATATAGATGAAGTTATTCAGGCGTTGAGAGTCGAAGGAGGTTCATACGTAAGGGTGAGTTGTTTGAAAGAGAACGAGCTCGACCTGTGGTGTGGATTAACCCTGTCATGTTTGGATAGTGATGATATTGAGATTCATTATACGCTTGTGAATGTGTGTGATTTCACGACGACCCTGTGAATGTGTGTGATTTCACAGTGGGCAGTATGACAGGTGCAGATCTATGAGTCTAGTCAATGCACGAGTCTTCCGGAAGTAGTGTCAAGTGTCTTGTGTGCTGGGTCAGTGGTGGTCTGACATGTGAAATGAGGAACTTGAAATTTATAGACACTTGATGCTGTTTGTGAAATAGAACGACTCTGGGGAATATTGTGAAATGTGTGGTTTCTGGGCGATCAGGTGAAGGGTATGAGCAACTCTAAGTTTTACATGGATATCTTGAAAAATGTTTTTACCTTGATTTTAATGTTCTTAGTTAAACTCTCTTTAAAATATCTAGCTTACCCTGCGTGTTTTGCTCGTTGGCTATTTTTCTCTTTAAACTGTGATGATCGTGTATAACTTACACGGGAGCAGATGATCTTCCAGGATGTAGAGCTCCTTAGTGAGTGGTCGCCGAGGAAGAGATCGCCGGTTTTCTATCTCTTGGTGGTGATCGCCGGATTTATGTCCTGCTGCAGATCGCCTGTTTTAGGCCTTCTGTTACCAGATCGCCGGTTCATGTATGGAGACGCCGGTCTTGTTGTATTTGGTTGAATTTCGTTTAAATTTTGAAAACATTTGACCTGGTTATGTATTTAACTCCCTAAGAGGAGCAACTTCATTACTTATATATATATTATCATGTACTCTTCAATATTATTTGTTTACCTTTATTTTCATTATACATGTATGTATGGTTTTATTTTGCGGGATGTTACAAGCATCAGTTGGTTTCATTATTTGTAATTTCAGTAGAATAGGTGTAAATAATTTGGGCTCACTTTAGGGGTCCAAATAGCAAAGATCGGCTAGAATAAGGTGCTTTTAGCATAGTAGGGGGTGTAGTTAGCATTTTAGCTTGTTCTTGGCCCTTTGGGAAGGCATTTTGACCTAGTTTCTAGAAGGTCAAGCCTAGGATGCGGGTTTGATTTAGTCAAACCCTAAGGCTGTCCATTTTTTCCCTTTTCTCATCCTACCCCTTTAGCTTGTTCTCCAAGACTCCTTCACCTATAAATAGAAGGCCTACTAGTGTATTTTTTATGTTGAAATTGAATAGTAAAGAAATTCTACACAATTTGTGTGAGAACTGTGAGCTTGTTAGCTTAGGTCTCATCTTGTGAGAGTGTGAGTTCTTCAAGTGGCGACCATCTTTCACTTATCTTGGACGACCTCCGTACTCCAAATGGCGTGTTTCTTCCATTGCCATCACCATAAGCTTCCTCTCCTTCATCTTGTTTCCATTTCCGTTTATGTCTTACTTTCTTAAAGTTCATGTTCTTGCTTTCCTTTTGTCTTCCATTCGACCATCTCTTCTTTAATTTGTTTCCTTTCATGTTCTTCAATTTTCGCACCATCATCATGTTCACCATATCATGTGTTTTCCTTTTGCCTTTGTGAGGTGAACCTTCACACATACTTAACCACTTGGTTAAGTTCATGTCCAGTGGGAATCTTCCTTAGGTTTCACCATTAAAAGTTGATCCGGTCGGTCATCGGTAGTCGATGACGTCAGCAGCTGATAACGACGTAGGTCAGTCGCAGACTGATGCGTGGCACGAGAAAGCAGATGAACCAGGGTGGAGATCGTTCAAGAACGGCGATCAGTGGTCAGCTACCGAGTGACCACCACCAGAAGATCGGTTCCTACTCGAGCGCTTGGATGCAGAGCGCGAGAAGTGACGAGGCACCGATCAGTCATCGATGCGTGCAGAGCGATCAGTCATCGGTGCATGCATTGCGATCAGTCATCGGTGCATGCAGAGCGATCAGTCATCGGTGCATGCAGAGTGATCAGTCATCGGGGGTTCTTTGTCAACACGTGTTAAACTGGGACCCAGGCTCCCAGCAAGAACGTTACTCAAAGACCTCGCCTGATTCCATAAGCAGAGCACGAGGACGTGAAGAAGCACATCGGTCATCGGTGTGTGTTGAGGTGACATCGGCCGCGCGATGTGAACAACGCAACCAAAGATTAGTAAAGCGCCCAGAGGCAGGGAGCAGCCTTAGTCGCGAGACGACCACGCAGGAAGATGAGAAGACGTAGTTAGGTGCAAAATCCTACTGGGACGAGAACCCATCAAGGTTAGAATCTCCCAGTGGGTTGCATGTCTGCCACGTGGATGGTGAAGATGTTCCCAGAGAATAGGTAGGGCAGATAGGCACAGAAGTCGAGGGGTGCAGAGATACCCACGCGGCTTCCCCTGTCAGACTTGGCACTCAAGTGAAGAAGGCTGGCACGCAAGGTAGCCCTGGGGAGTGGAAATGACAGTGTAGAGTAATTAAGTGACCCTAGAGGTAGCCAGTAGGGGCTACGCGGGTTTATATGAGGAAGAAGAACACCAAACCAGGTATGCAATCTTTACCTGAGAATACACAACACTAAACCGAGAGCACTCAGTTTTCGAATCAAAGAGGACTGAGGGCACACACACACGGTCTCACACAGAGAGATCTGAGAGAGACTTTTTGGTGTTCCCGTTGTCTGACTTGAGCGTCGGAGCTACAACGGCCGATAGAGGCGCCGTCTGTGTGTTTTGTGTAAGGACCTGTAAAATTGAATTGGAATGAAAGTGGTATATTTAAATAACTCCAGAAGATGTTATTGTTTAAAATACAAAGAGCTGGTAAATGAAGTTTCGTAGTAGTCGGACCTCGGACGTCGCCCAAGATCTGGGGTCAGCTGGTAGAGGTCGGTCGGATGACGTGTGGATCAAGAAGAGTAAAGGAAGAAAAGTGTAGTTTAGTAGTACATGATCGCCGGTCGCCTGCTACACATGAGCGCCAGGGCGCGAGAGGCGTGCGGGCATCGCCAGGGCGCGAGGCATGTGGACGTGGCCAGGGCGCGAGAGGCATGCGGGCATCGCCAGGGATAGACATCGGTCGTCTCCCAAGAGAGTCATCGGTCGTCTTCCAGGGCGAGGGATCGGTCGTCTTCCAGGGCGAGGGAGACATCGGTCGTCTTCTAGGGCGAGGGAGACATCGGTCGTTCGCCAGGATGAGTCAGCGGTGGAAAGTTATCGCGCGACGTCGAGTTTCACACAGAGTAAAGTGGGACCCAGACTCCCAGCATGAAACGTCCTGCACGCGCGCCACGTAGACAAAAAGGGTGGTTCAGAATAGTGACATCAGAAAGTTGGCATGCGCAAGAGACACTCGCGGTCGTACTGTTCAGAGCAGTGGTTGGCATGCACAAGCGACAACAGTGGTCGTACTGTTCAGGGCAGTGGTTCTCAGGCTTTCCTGCAGAAGGGGTGGCAGCAGCAGCATACGTGGACAGGTAAGCTGGGATTCAAAAGCCACTGCGGGAAGGCAAAGAGCATTACAGACGCAAGAGTGTTAGAGTGAGTGCAAACTTCCTCCCTCCCTTCTTCTCTCCTTTGCGCTGCAACTCAGGCAACCTCCAGCACCTGTGCGACGAGCGACGACAGCCCTTGGAGCACCTGGGAGTTTCTCTGCAAGTTCTACCAACCAGGCACTGAAAACAGAGCTAAGGCATCCTTCAAGCTCGGTGGGTTTGAGCTTTCGGTGTTTTGCGCAAGTCCAGGTAAGGGAAGCTAGCCTTCATTTTCAATACAGGCCATAGATTAGCTGTTTCTGGAGTAAGGGCGACGTGGTCGCCGGTTTCATTTTCATCTTCGTGAATGCTCTGTTCTATGTGTTTGGGCGACGTGGTCGCCGGTTTTGTATACAGACTTCGAAATACCCTGTTTTTGAACCAGATCGCCGGTTTTGGCATTGTTTGCGAACTCCCTGTTCTTGATGTTATTTGAAGTTGCTTTGGATTTAAATGTGATATACATGTGATATTCGAAAATATGAACCTTTGAAATGACTGTTGCTATGATTGAAATCATTCTTTGAGTGGTATGGTGTGTGGAAGGTCGTGAATGTGGGTCAAGACATAGTATTTTCAGGAAAGGAAATACCGTGTTGAGATTTGGTTGTGAAGTGTATTGATCTGTAAGTATCCTGTGAATGGGGCGATCCTGACTCTGCTGAGATAATGGAATCACATAGAGGAAGTTACTCAGTTGGTGAGAGTCGAAGGAGGTTCATATGAATGGGTGAGTCGTGTGAAACAGAACGAGCTCGGCCTGTCTTATGGATTTACCCTGTCATACTGTGAGAGTGATGAATTGAGACCGAGATTGTGTTGATGCGCATGGCTGTGGAATCATTATAGCCAATGAAGTATGACAGGTGCATGTCCCTGGATGCTAGGTTCAACGCACGAGTCTTCCGGAAGTGGAGTCAAGTGTCTTGTGTGATGAGTCAGTGAAGTCTGACGTGAGAAATGAGAAACTTTGAATTGATAGACACTTGATATATGTTGTGATTTTAATGACCTTCGAGGAATCGTGAAATATGTGTTTAGTTGATGGTTTACGTAGATATCTTGAATTTGTTTTACCTTGATTTTAAAGTTCATATCTAACTCTTTTTAAATGTCTAGCTTACCCTGTGTTTTCTTGGTGTTGTGTTCGGCCTTTTCTTAAACCTGTAATGATCGTGTATAATTTACACGGGAGCAGATGATGTTGCAGGAAGTAGAGCTCCTTAGTGAATTGTCGCTGGAAGGAGATCGCCTGTTTTCAATTTCCGTTGGGCGATCACCCCTTTTGCTGCTTTCTGATAGGAGATCGCCTATATGATAGGAGATCGCCCTTGTAATAGGAGATCGCCCTTCTAATAGGAGATCGCCCTTCTGTCAGGAGATCGCCTATCCTTCTATTGTATTGTAATTTGTTTATGTTTTAATGGAAAAGTGATCGTATTTGTATTAAACTCTCTGGGAGGAGAAACTACATTTCATATATATAATATTTTATTCACTTCAATCTATTTGTTACTTTAATTTTCATTATATAAATATGAATAGTATTTTGGCGGGATGTTACATTTTGCAGGCACCGTTCGGAGTCCCGTCGAAGGTTCCTGGAGCCTCCTCGCAGAACGCGCAGCAGTTAGAAAGCCAAACGAAGGAGTGACGAGGCATTCTCCCCACGCTCGAGTCCGCGGCGAGATCAAAAGTGCTAAAGTCTCAATCTAAGTAAAGTGTCACCTCTTAAAATGGAAAATCCTAAAATCAACTCACATCACTCTCTCACTCATTTAGAAACTGTTGGAATTGTGTTTTAACTCTGTTGCTATAAACAACCGATTAAATCATATTTTCAACCGGTTGTGTTTCTGCAAACAATTTTAAATATCTTTGTTTTCTTGGCTAACCTGATTGCTTATTTTGTGATTCTTCATAAATCTTCATTCTAAGCCAGTATTTATGAAAATCTTTCTTAAAACAATTCACCCCCTCTTGTTAAAGCCATTAATTCTAACAGTAAAGGCTATAATGCCAGAGGAATAATTACCGCAGGGCATAAAGGGGTAATCATTTCATCAATTGACATGATGAGGACCTGGAGAGAGTGGGCCTACTGACCAGGCCCAACCTCTAAGAAGGGAGACTAGGAGCATGACTAAAGACATTGGGCGCGGTCAGGATTCTCCAACTACTGTCTCAGCACCTAGATTGCCCCAAAGGATCACGAGGAGCAGAGCACAGGCCTTGGGTGCTGAGTCTCCCAGAAAAAAAAAAAAACTTGTAATACCCATTCCATTCGTAATTCCATCAATTCCTTTTTTATCAAAAAAAAATTGAATTTCACTAATCTTTTTATACTGAAAATGAAAGATATTTCATAAAAAAACATCTATATAACCATGATTATATGACCGATTATATATGATATTTTGAAAATGATCGAATTTTTTTTTAATAATTTTTTTTTCAAATAAATTTAATAAATTCAAATTTTTTAAATAGGAATAAACCAATTTATATATAAAAAAAAGACGCTATAAATATTCCAAAAAAATAGAATCAAAGAAAAAGTTAAGTTTGTTAAAAATTCATAATAATTCACAAAATTCTTTTGAATCTTTATGTAAAAGGTCTATAAATGAAATTAACAATTTTGATAATATATCCAAATTTATTCCTTCTTAACTAAAAGAGATTCCTATAGCTCCAACGAATAAAGTAAAGAGCAGTAAAACAAGCATAGAAAATTGCATAGTATTGTTAGATTCATTAGGATATAAACAAGCAGTTTTTTTAGTGCCAAAATCAATAATACCAAAAAAAAGATGTGATATATTTTTTATATTTTTATTAACGCGATGCAGATATCTCTTCTGGATAAAAAAAGAAGTCATTTCATTCTTTTTTATTTTTAGTAAAACTAATAAAAAAAATTTCGTTTTTTATTTGAAGTTTTACTTGTTTCCTTCCCCATAAAGATATTGAATAGAATGAACTATTTATTTCCATTGAAATTCAAAAAATGAACATTTAAATTCCCTTCAAAAGCAAGTAAATAAATGCGAAACATATATAATGCAATTAATCCTGCTGCAGAACAAGCTATTAGTGCAAAAATTGGTGAATATAACCTCCTATCATTAAGAATCTCATCCATAGACCAAAAACAAGAAAAGGGTGGAATACCGCAAAGAGAGAGTGTACCTACTAAAAAAAGTTTTGGTAATTGGTACAAAATCCATATTTTGACTTTTAGCTGGAGAATATCCGACAAGAGCTTCCATTGAATGAATTATGGATCCAGATCTTAAAAATAACAATGCTTTTGAATAAGCATGAGTAATAAAATGAAATAAAGCACCTCAATAAGATCCCATACCCAGAGCTAACATCATATAACCCAATTGAGACATTATAGAATAGGCCAAATTTTTCTTAATATCTTTTTGAGCAATAGCTAAAGTAGCTCCTTATATTACTATTATTAGACCTATAAAAGCTATTGTGTTCATTATTTGGGGTAGAACTACAAAAAGAGAAAGGAGTCAAGCCATAGGAAAAATATTGGCTGCTACTATAGTAGCAGCATGGATAAGGGCGAAATTGGAGTAGGTCCCTCCATAGCATCAGGTAGCCATACATGAAGAGGAAATTGGGCCGATTTGGCAACTGAGCCGCAAAATAGAAAGAGGACAAACAAAGTAACAAAAAAAAGATTCATTTCATTTTTAGAAATCAAATTATTTTTAATTTGAAACAAATGCCGAAATGCCAAACTACCATTATCGAATAAATACCTAAAATTCCCAATCGAAACCATAAACTTGATACAAGATAGAAAAATGTAAAGAATTATATAATTGTATAGAAAAGTAAGGAATTATATATAAGTTAAGATATTGTGAATGTTGTTTTCGCATTATACTATCTTAATTGATTACCAATACTGAAAACTTTTAATTGGTTTTTTCTTTCTTAGTTTTTCATTTGAACGAGTTGCACATACACCCTGGTACACATTCCTCGGCATTGAAGGCATCCCCAAAGAGTTGGGGATTTTGTGACGTTTTGGATTGGTTGTCTTGTGTTTCTAATAAGTTGTTTCATAGTTGGCAGGGTAAATTGTACTATATATATATATATATATATATATATATTTTGGTATAATGAGCAGGTTTAGAACTATCCTAACCGTGAATTACTTATATCCTATCTTACTTATAGCCTATATTTTTTATACTCTATTAATAGATTTAGAGATATTCTCTTCAAATGTAAAGTAAGAAGAGTTAAAAGTGAAATTTCTAATCCTTTATTTTATTTGAATAAATCTTGCCACCAATTTTTTATTCAACTACTACAAGATCTACAATTCCATGAGCTTGGACTTTTGCTGCTGACATAAAAACATCCCTTTCCATGTCTTTCGATATAACCCATAAAGGTTTGCTCGTTCTTTGTACAAAAACCCTTGTGACAGTTTCACGCATTTTCAGTAGCTCTTCCGCTTCCAGGATAAATTCTCCCACTTGTGCTTCATATAAAGAACTAGTGGGTTGGTGGATCATTATCCTGATTATATCACTTACGTAGTATTTCCCTTATCTTAGATAAATATTTTTAGAATTCTTGATCCTATGTTGGTATATTGCTAAAGATTGTCTTTATTCCCAAAATAAAAAGGGATAAAGCCAAATAAGAAAAAAGCAAAAAGAATATTCAATTACCATACAAGCATTTTGTATTGATGCATATGGCTTTTGCACCTATGCAATTCATTTTTTCCTAAAAGTATTTTCTTTGATAAATTTGGTTTCTACATTTACAAATTTATTTTTTTCTATCAAAGAAAAAAGAAGTACAAAATATATTGGGTCTTTTGGATCCAGATCCTTAAATAATAAACTATAGAATCACCAACTTTCTTTTTTCTTTTTGAATCTATTTTAAAATACTACGATGGTTCCATTGTTTTTTTTATATCATTTTGGTATTCATCAATCCATTTTTTTTTCATATGTTCTATTTTCTTTTCATTCAAATAAAAATTGTTAAAACCTTTCAGGTATGGAAAAAAAAACAATCCTGCGACATTAATAAAATTGTAAATACCCTCTTTTTCATATTACTCTTTCTATATATAATTCAAGAATTGAAACAAATTGCATACGAAATTCAAAATACCATGCTATTATTACTTTGGTTTTTATGGTGAAGGTATAGTGTGTGTGTCTATATATATATATATATATATATATATATATATATATATATTCTATAGAATATATTTTCAAAGAAAAGAATCATTGGCACCTAGCGTGAGGAAATGCAAGATGTTTGGTAACTGTGCCTCCTGCCAAAAGAAAGGATCCCATTGAAGCAGCTAATCCCAAACATATAGCCTGTACATCTAGTTGTATTAATTGCATAGTATCATAAATAGCTATTCCAGGTATTACTCAACTGCCCAGAGAGTTTAAAAACAGATACAAATCTTTATTCTCCTTCTATATGCTTAGATATATCATAAGACTAATAAGTTGATTCGATATTTCACTATCAACCTCTTGACCTAAAAAAAGTAATCTTTCTCGATAAAGTCGATTGGTTAGGATTCCATTTTTTCTTTAAAAGTCGTACATGCACCTTTTGATGCATACAGTTCATAAAAAATTATATAAGAAAAATTATATAAGCAAAAACGGAATCAATGTGTCGATTTGAATCTTTTTCTAATGGATTTATTCAAACTTAAAAAAAAAAGAATAATATACTAAATTTAGTGAACTATCTTCTCATTGATGTATTGCTTTCATCGAGATCGAAGCCCAATCACAATGTATTTTCTTGTTTTTGAATGGACTTTTTCAATTCTTTTAGGTTTCTTTTCTACTCTGAGTAAAGATCTGTCCGATTTGCATTTGCCTATATAGAACAAATATTCCAAAACTATGTTGTTTTGTTATAACTTCTTCCTTTTCTAAATTTATTAATGTTTTCTGTAAAATAGAATATATGGATATGATAGAAGTAGTGATCATAGCTATATTACCAATTGTTTTTTTTTCTACACAGAGCCTAAGTACTTGATTTTCTTGGTCCAATTAAGCCAACCATAAATTATTCATGATTTTGAGTAATAATTTGGAGATTTTCTCTAAAAATTATAAAATCAATAGAATTGTACTTCATTACACTTCACGTTCCCCAGTTTTTTATGTTTATCATTGAATCATTCTCTTTTGAGGGTGAAAGAGGGAATATCTCGATCGGGGGAGAAAACGAGTAAATCCCATATAACCTACTATATCTGACAAGTCACACTATATATCAACCCAAGATGCATCATGTAAGGACCTAGAAACTTTAATTGGAATGAAAGTGTTATATTTAAATAATTTCAGAAGATGTTATTATTTAAAATACAAAGAGCTGGTAATAGAAGTTTCGTAGTAGTCGGACCTCAGACATCGCCCAAGGTCTGGGGTCAGCTGGTAGAGGTCGGTCGGCTGACCATTGTATTAACCAAGTAGTCAGGTGCGATGACTTTATCGTGAGGTAATCACGTGGGTGTGCTCGAGAAAGACATGTTGATCAAGAAGACTAAAGGAAGAAAAGTGTAGCTTAGAAGTCTACGAGATCGCCGTTGTTGAAGACGGAGGCGATCTCCGACTTCTCTGGCACATAATTTCCTGTCGCCTAGAGTACACATGATCGCCAATCGCCTATGGTGTACGTGATCGACGGGAGTGCACTTAGTATGTGGTCAAGATGTTGGATTAACCATAGTGGGTTCCAAAAACCACGTGTATCAAGGTGTGGGTTAAGCCTTAGATACGCTGGGCATGCGAAGCTCTATGCTTGAGCATAAGAAATCGTCCTTAGTGTTGCATGCATGGGCGCACGAGGAGTAGTGCTGATCTATTCTTGGAAATGTGAAGCTACCGACGTCACCAAGTCATCTGGAGGTGATACCTTGGACGTAACATAATGGGAGGATGAACCTTCAGCAAGGTGTGACGATGTGACATCGGTGACCAGAGTAAGGCGATGTGTTCTCGTCACACACAAGGGCGATAAGAGATCGCCAACAGGATGAGAGGAACATCGGTCATCAACCAGGATGGGAGACACATCGGTGGTCTACCAGGGTGAGACATCGGTGGTCTGCCAGGGTGAGACATCGGTGGTCTGCCAGGGTGAGACATCGGTGGTCCTCCAGGGTGAGACATCAGTGGTCTGCCAGGGTGAGACATCGGTTGTCTGCCAGGGTGAGACATCGGTGGCCCTCCAGGGTGAGATATCGGTTATCTGCCAGGGTGAGACATCGGTGGTCCTCCAGGGTAAGACATCGGTTGTCTGCCAGGGTGAGGCATCGATGGTCCTCCAGGGTGAGACATCGGGGTTCTGCCAGGATGAGGAATCAGTCGTCCGTCAGGAAGAGGAACCAGTCATCGCTGGGATGAGAGGCACATCAGTCATCGCCGGGATGAGAAGGACATCAGTCATCGCCGGAATGAGAGGCACATCAGTCGTCGGTGGATAGTCATCGCGCGAGCAGTCATCGGTGGAAGGTTATCGCGCGATGTTGTGTTTCACACAGATAAGGTGGGACCTAGGCTCCCAGCATGACACGTCTTGCATGCGCGACACGTAGACATTAGGAGTGTTTCAGAATAGAAGCATCAGAGAGTTGGTATGCGCAGAGACCCACGTGGTCATACTGTTTAAGGAAGTGTGCACGCAAGCTTCCCTGCAGAGTGAGCGGGGGGCAGCGGCATTTCTACGCAAGTTGGCTTAGATTCAAAACTCACTCCTGAGAGGCAGTAAACGTTGCTGTGGTTCGAGAGTGATTGAGTAAGTTAACTTTGGTTCCCTGTTTCTTCCGTCTCCTTCTCCATACGTTCAGACGTCCTAGCGCACTAGTTGGCTATCGGCGACTACCATAGAGCACCTGGGAGGTTCTCTACAAGTTCTCCAAACCGGACGCTAAAAGAGAGTAAGTCGTTTCGCTCTGTTCTTCGAGTCGATCCTGCACTTGAGAGGGTTGCCTCTGCGTAGGCGTTGCATGCAGCTCTCTTGGCTTCAGGAATCGTCTCTGTTAACGTAGAAATGAGTGGTATAGCTAGTTTTGTGACTAAGGCTCCAAGGCATCCTTGAATCTCGTTGGGTTGGAGCTCTTAGAGACGTTTACGCTAGTCCAGGTAAGGGAAGCTAGCTTTATTTTCAATAACAACCGTAGGCTAGAAGATTCTGAAGTTGGGGCGACGTGGTCGCCGATTTTCAAACTTTCTTGCACGATGCTCTGTTTTATGTGTGGGGCGACGTGATCGCTGGGTTTAATGATGATTTCGAACTCCCCTGTTTTAGTGTCGTTTGAAACTGTTTGAGATTGAATTGTGAAATGCGTGTGATATTCGAAAATCTGAACTTTGGCGTGATTGTTTCTGTGATTGTGATTGTTTAAGAAAAGATTCAAAATATTATATGATGGAATTATGCTTTTACGTGTGGTATGATGTACTGGATGAATGTGAAAGAGTGATCAAAGCATAGTATTTTCAGGAAAGAAAATAGCGTGTGGAGATTTTATGAGGGTGTATTGATCTGTGAGTATCCTGTGAATGAGGTGATCCTGACTCTGCTGATATGATGGAATCTGATCCTGCCGCTTGACTCGAACGTGGAGGATTGCCTCGTCACTCCTTCGTCTAGTCCTCTGGTCTGCAGGAACGCTCCAAGAACCACCACCAGAACTCCAAACGCTGCCTGCAAAACACACAGACGGCGCCTCTGGCGGCCGTTGTAGCTCCGACGCTCAAGTTAGGCAACAGGAACACCAAATCTATCACTGAATCTCTCTGTGAGACCCGTGTGTGCTCTCAGATCCACTTTCTCTCTCTATAACTGTTTTCTGTTATCACTGTGCCACGTGTAAGAACGCTCTCACAGTGACTCAGAAACTCAGTGTAGTGAGCGTGTGTCAACTTGTAAAAAATGGAAGGACCTCCTTTTCACCTTACATGATGTGGAGTGCTTTATACCTGAGCCGCACCTCTTTCCCAGATGGTGACACGTGGAGGCATGTAGTTGGCATCTACCGTACACGCGTCACACCTGGAGGGCTTCTGCGCTTCTCTCTGTGCGGGCCGCATGCTCCCAGGAGAGCACCTGGCGCATCCTGCCTGCATGGCCTCGCCGCACGTCCTCTGAGTGGGCATGATGCGAGGTGCATGCGTAGCGTTCTCGCTGGGAACCCCGATGACCGACCTCCCTCTGCATGCATTTACGACCGATCTCCCTCTTAACGCCCGATCGCACTCTTCATGCAGTCACACCCGGGCGGTGCCTCATAACTCCCCCTGATGACCGTGCGGTGCCCCATGACTATCTACCGACGTCCGTGCGGTGCCTCATGACTATCCACCGAGGTCCGTGCGGTGCTTCCAGGCGCTTATCTATGCTCTGAACTGGGAGTGGTGGCCTCTTGGTATCTGACCACCGATCACCATTCTAGGTGATCTCCTCCCTAATTCACTTGCTCTTTTTACCACGTGCCATCCTGTGCATGGTCCACGTGGTCAACGGCTGCTGACGTCATCAACTACTGATGACCGACCGGATCACAAGCCCCCCAGTCTCGAGCTGTGAACTTGTTCTCAGCGAAGAGAATAAGTGGTCGCGCCCTCAGTCCACGTGGCAAGTGGGGCCACGCCACATGCTGCTCACGTATCTGCTCCTCAGCGTCACGGCTTCCATACTTTATCTCTCGACACATGGACGCAGTAATTGTTGAACCAAGTGGAGTTCAAGGTTTTGAAGAATCCAAATCCTTTGAAGGATGATGAAGCCTCTGCTTGTGTGATGCTGCTGTGCTGCTTTATAGTTTTGTTCTGGGGTAGTTCAAAGTGTAAACCAATATTAGATTTAATCTCAAAGCAAAAAGCATCTCAATCTTTAATGAAACAAAGTGTTTTTCAAACTAAGTTAAAACAACCGATTGTTCTGTCGAGACAACCGATTGTTTATACTTAGATGTTTTGAGAAAGTTTTGAAAACTGTTTTTGATTGGAGAAAACTGTTAAGTGACAAAACAACCGATTGATTCGAGGAAACAATCGATTGTTTGTTTTGGAACCATAACAGAAAAACTGTTTTCTTTGACTGAGCTTTAAATGATTTGAAACTGTATACGCTCCAGTCATTAAATGCTTTGACCAATCTTTTTGAGAGCAATCATGGATAAACAATCTTTCCTTTTATAATCAGAAGATCTGTATTATATAAGCTTTTTTGGTTTTGAAAAAGAGACATATCAAAAGTACTAAGAACTGAAAAAGAGATTGCTGAAAGGCTTGAGAGATTGATTGAAGTATTGGGATAGGTTTTTCACTTGTATTGATTTCAGATCTCATCTGTAACAAGTGTAATTCTGTAAACTGTTGAATCTTTTCTGTATACGTTGCTGAGATTGTCTGTGTGACCTTGAGGTATTCAAGATCAGAGATCTCAGTGTTGACCAAGGAGAGTGTGTGTCTTGAAGGGTTCAAGGTCATTCTCTTGGTTGTTGTGTAAGTAATCTGGGTTTGATTGCTTAGTGGATTTCCTCAGGGTTTCTGAGAAGACTGGATGTAGCTCTGGGTTGGAGTGAACCAGTATAAACATCTGTGTACAATCTCTCTATCCCTAACTCTTTAATTTCAGTTTATTTGTTGTTTGCTGGTATAAACAACCGATTGTTTCGAAGAAACAACCGATTGTTTTCCTGGCATTGCTGTATTGCTTGCTGTTTTGGCAAACTGAATTGCTTAATCATTTGATTTCTGAAAGATATTCATTCTAGCTTGGAAAAGTTTGCGAAAACCTCTTTAAACAATTCACCCCCCCTCTAGTTTAAAGCCATCTTTCCTAACAGTAATGGCCCCCACTGAGTGTCGCTACCGTTTCCTTCACTCAACAGAAGCGTGCGCATCCCTCTGGATCATCTAGAGATTCACCTTCTCTGTTTTCTTCTTCTCAAACGCGCTAGGGTTCACTGCGTTTCTTCTCTTTAACTCTCTGCATGTGACTAACTGTTAACTAGCTTAGGCTTTAGCGCGATCTCACTGCAACCTCTCAAACTTGGCTTCTGACTTGATTGCGGCTAACTGTTACCTTAGCATTGCCTCCAACATAACTTTGTGCTGGATGACTGACTTAACGGGGCCTAAACGCTTCGGCTTCACACAGCAGAACTTGCTTCTACCACCGACCACCGACTAGCATATTAGTGCACCACCGATCAGCCATCGCGCTTCTGGCTTCGCTACACTTCTCTGCCACACCAGCGCTGAGTGCATAGAGGGCCTGAACACCAACTATGACGCCTGTGTTTTGGGGAAGAAAAGTGCTTCTCGGTGACCCCTCTTGTCCCAACCTTGCTGTAAGAAGTCGTGGGTGAGGTCTTGCTTCTCCCACCTCAGCCTCGCTGTAAAAGGTAGAGGGAAGGGACTTGGTTCTCTTGCCTCAACCTTGCTGTAAGAAGCAGAGGAAGAGGACTTTTCTCTCGCTCCAACCTTGCTGTGAAAAGCAGAGGAAGAGGACTTTTCCTCATGCCTCAGCCTCGCTGTACAAAGTCGAGGTGAGGACTTGGTTCTCTCGCCTCAACCTTGCTGTAAGAAGCAGAGGAAGAGGACTTGGTTCTCTCGCCTCAACCTTGCTGTAAGAAGCAGAGAAAGAGGACTTTCTCTCTTGCCTCAGCCTTGCTATACAAAGTCGAGGTGAGGACTTTCACTCGCCTGCACCTCGCTCAAAGGCAAGGAGGACTTCCTCTGTTGCCTGCACTTGCTCAAAGGCAAGGAGGACTTCCTCTGGTGCCTACACTTGCTCAAAGGCAAGGAGGACTTCCTCTTTCTCGCCTGCACTTGCTCAAAGGCAAGGAGGACTTCCTTTGTTGCCTACACTTGCTCAAAGGCAAGGACGACTTCCTCTGTTCTCGCCTGCACTTGCTCAAAGGCAAGGAGGACTTCCTCTGGTGCCTTAACCTTGCTGTAAAAAGCAAAGGAAGAGGACTTTCTCTTGCCTCAACCTTGCTGTATAAAGCAGAGGTGAGGACTTTCTCTCGCCTACACCTCGCTGTACAAAGTCGAGGGAGGACTTTCTCGTGGGTGCACGCTCCCAGGGGGGCGCCAGGCGTGGCTGTCTAAGCGCACACACTGGGCGCGCCCTGCCTGTATTGCCTCATTGCGCGTTCACCGACGTCCCGACCGGCGAGGATCTCTTCTTCTGGAATCATGCGAGGTGCATGCTTAACGCTCTCCCTGGGAACTTGGGTCCCAGCTTAACACGTGTTAGCAAGACCCCGATGACCGTGCACCGACCGAGTACTCACTCTCTACATGCACCGACGGCTGATCGCGGTCTGCATGCACTGATGGCTGATCGCGCTCTACATCCCAGCGCTTATCTAGGGGCTGATCTGCGGGTGGTGGCCACTCGGTAACTCACCACCGATCACCTGGTCTTGCACCTGGGGCAAGGAGAACTTTAAACTGGGAACACTCGCACACTTTATGTACTGAAAATCTTTTATTGGGTGGCATCGTTAAAAAGAGTGCCCCTGATCTGCTCAACTGTTTAATACACTAAGTGTGTGTACAGCGCGATAGCGCATCTACTTTACAACTTAACGAAAGTAGGAAAGAAGCGTGTAGCGTCCTGGGTTCTGGGAATAGTCGTTCCGTCCAGAGTCACCAGCCGGCAAGCTCCATTCTCCAACGTCTCAACCACTCTGGATGGGGTCTCCTTTAACCGGCGATGACCGCCCTGACGATGCACACACGTGGGGCGATCATGCCTTCCGCTTCAGCTCTGGGAGCCCCCCTAGTGTAGCCTCTTCCATCACCTCACCTCCCCAAACACAGGGAGTTCATGCTGCTGGTCGCCTGCCTGGGACCCCGAAGCGCGATCACCTTGTGCCTTCTGCAGGTAATCGGTCAGGAACCCTGTCTTCACCAACTCAGCAAGCTGACGCCCCAACGCCAGGCAGGTATGGAGTGTATGTCCATAAGCTTGATGGAATTCACACCACTCATCCTTCCTCCCTCCAAGTACCCTGTCGGTTTTCTCTGGCACATGGAGTCTTGCTGCCACAGCAGGGATGGCGATCAGCTCCGCCAAACTTATCATGAAATCATACCTGGGGGGTGCGTTGCTTGCACGCCCCCTGGTCTGGTCCTTCCGGGGTGCATAAGGGCGAGACCTTCCCTGCTCCTTCCTCCCTTCCTTGATCTCATGCACCCGCGCCTGTTGCTGCTGATTCCCCTGACCTCCATGTGGCTTCGACGGTGCAGCACTTCCTCTCTTCTCAGAGACCTCTGTCTTTGCTACTATGTGTGCCACCGCGCATCGCCGTATCTCGGTGAAGGTGGCAGGGTGGCTTGTAAGGACCTGTAAAATTGAATTGGAATAAAAACGGTTATATTTTAAAAGAATTCTATGTATGTTTTATTTAAAATAAAAAGGGAGGAAAAGTTAAGTTTAGATGGCTATGAGATCGCCGGTCGCCTGCTACACATGAGCGCCAGGTGGACGTCGCCAGGGCGCGAGGCATGCAGGCATCGCGCGGGCGCGAGAGGCATGCGAGCATCGCACGGGCGCGAGGCATGCGGGCATTGCCAGGGCGCGAGGCATGTGGACATGGCCAAGGCGCGAGAGGCATGCGGGCTTTGCCAGGGCGCGAGGCATGTGGACGTGGCCAAGGCGCGAGAGGCATGCGGGCATCACCAGGACGCGATGCATGTGGACGTGGCCAGGGCGCGAGAATTATGAGGGCGTCGCCAGGGAAGACATCGGTCGTCTCCCAGAGGAAGACATCGGTCGTCTCCCAGAGGAAGACATCGGTCGTCTCCCAGAGGAAGACATCGGTCGTCTTCCAGGGCGAAGGAGACATCGGTCGTTCGCCAGGATGAGTCAGCAGTGGAAAATTATCGCGCGACGTCGAGTTTCACACAGAGTAAAGTGGGACCCAGACTCCCAGCATGAAACGTCCTGCACACGCGCCACGTAGACAAAAAGGGTGGTTTAGAGTGGTGACATCAGAATGTTGGCATGTGCAGGAGACACTCGCGGTCGTACTGTTCAGAGCAGTGGTTGGCATGCACAAGCGACAACAGCGGTAGTACTATTCAGAGCAGTGGTTGGCATGCACCAGAGACAACAGTGGTCGTACTGTTCAGGGCAGTGGTTCTCAGGCTTTCCTGCAGAAGGGGTGGCAGCAGCAGCATGCGTGGACAGGTAAGTTGGGATTCAAAAGCCACTGCGGGAAGGCAAAGAACGTTACAGACTCAAGAGTGTTAGAGTGAGTGCAAACTTCCTCCCTCCCTTCTTCCCTTCCTTGCGTTGAGACTCAGGCAACCTCCAGCATCAGTGCGACAAGCGACGTTGCCCTTAGAGCACCTAAGAGGTTCTCTGCAAGTTCTACAGACCAGGCGCTGAAAACAGAGCTAAGGCATCCTTCAGGCTCGGTGGGTTTTGAGCTCGCGGTATTTTTACACAAGTCCAGGTAAGGGAAGCTAGCCTTCATTTTCAATACAAGCCATAGATTAGCTGTTTCTGAAGTGAGGGCGACGTGGTCGCCGGTTTCTTTTTCATCTTCGTGAATACTCTGTTCTATGTATTTGGGCGACGTGGTCGCCGGTTTTATATACAGACTTCGAAATACCTTGTTTTTGAACCAGATCGCCGGTTTTGGCGTTGTTTGCGAACTCCCTGTTTTTGGTGTTGCTTTGAAACGGTTTGAGATTTAAATGAGATATTCGAAAATAAGAACCTTGGAGTGAGTTTTGCTGTGATTGAAATCATTCCTTTAAGTGTTATGTGATGTGTTGAATGTGGTGAATGTGGGATCGAGGCATACTATTTTCAGGAAAGAAAATACCGTGTAAGATCGTGTAGGATGTGGATTGATCGGTGATGTCTATAATGGGATTATCCTGACTCTCCTGAGATAATGGATTCATATAGATGAGGTTATTCAGGCGTTGAGAGTCGAAGGAGGTTCATATGTATGGGTGAGTCGTGTGAAACAGAACGAGCTCGGCCTGTCATATGGATTAACCTTGTCATACTGTGAGAATGGTGAACTTGAGATCGAGAATGTGTTGATGCGCATAGCTGTGGAAACATTACAACAGCTTTGTATGACAGGTGCAGAATCTCTGAGTCTAGTCAATGCACGAGTCTTCCGGAAGTAGTGTCAAGTGTCTTGTGTGCTGAGTCAGTGGTAGTCTGACGTGAGAAATGAAAAACATTGAATTGATAGACACTTGGTGCATTATGTGAATAGAACGACTCTTGAAAATATTGTGAAACATGTGATTTCTTGATGGCTGTGTGATATGAATGAGAAAGTCATGGACTCTTGCGAATGTTTAAAAAGGCTGATCTACGTAGGTTGTCCAGTTTAAAATTTAAAGTTTAAAAATATCTAGCTTACCCTTTGTATTGTTCTCTGGCTGTTTTCTCTTAAAACTGTGATGATCGTGTATTTTACACGGGAGCAGATGATTTTCCAGGAAGTAGAGCTCCTTAGTGAGTGGTTGCCGGAAGGAGATCGCCTGATTTCTGTTCTGGTAGCAGATCGGCTGTTTTGGGTCCTCTGATAGGAGATCGGCCTCGTCCGATAGGAGATCGGTCTCTTCCGATAGGAGATCGCCTGCTTTGTTTTTTTTTACTGTATTTTGTTTATGTTTCTGGAAAATTTGACTGAATTTGTATTAAACTCCCTGTGAGGAGAAACTACATTTCATATATATAATATTTTGTTCACTTCAATCTATTTGTTACCTTTATTTTCATTATATACTTTTGTATAGTAATTTGGCGGGATGTTACATGGCTCCTGATGAGCGATTCATTGAAAAGACCAGGGAGGACACCTCTCTTGAATGCATGCACCAGCATGTCCTCATCCTTGACGGGCAATCTCACCACCTGCGCCCCAAAGCGATTGAGGTAGTCCTTCAACGGCTCCCCCTGATACTGGCGCACGTCAAATAGGTCGTAGGACACCACTGGCGCAGGTCGGTTGATGATGTACTGCTCCGTGAACAACTTTGCAAACTGATGGAATGAAGTGACGTGTGGTATCAAGAGCAAGGGCTTGTAGGTTACTCAAGTTGTGCAGAAATGTCTGAATTCAAGATGCCTTTTGCTGAGGGAGCATCCATCAATAGGCCTCCTATGTTCGGTGGAGTCAACTATGCTTTCTGGAAAATCAGGATGAAGATTTTCATGGAGTCCATTGATATGGGCATCTGGGATGCTGTGGTGAGCGGACCTTTCATACCTATGCAGACTGTGAAAGATGAAACTGTGAAGAAACCATGGTCCGAATGGAGTGAAGCTGAAAGGAAGAAGGCTCAATATGATTCTCTGGCCAAGAACATCATCACCTCTGCACTGAATATGGATGAGTTCTTTAGGGTGTCTCAATGTCAATCAGCTAAGGAAATGTGGGAGATACTGGAGGTAACTCATGAAGGCACAGAAGATGTTAAACGGGCTAGGAAGCACTCATTGATCCAGGAATATGAGTTGTTCAGAATGCAATCTGGTGAGAGCATTGCAGATGTACAGAAACGATTTACACATATTGTAAATCATCTCACGGGTCTTGGCAAGGTTTTTGATAAGGAAGAGCTCAACATAAAGGTATTGAAATGCCTTGATAGGAGTTGGTAGCCAAAGGTAACAGCAATTTCAGAATCAAGGGATCTTTCCAAGATGTCCACTGCAGCACTCTTTGGAAAGCTGATGGAACATGAATTGGAGCTGAAAAGATTGAAAGACCAAGAAACTGTGGAGAAGAAAGTCAAAGGAATTGCCTTAAAGACCACCATGGAGCATGACACAAGTGAAGAAGAAGAAGAGAATCCTGAACAAGATGAAACCTTAAGCTTGCTCACTAGAAAATTCAGCAAATTCCTTAAAAGGAAGACTAGAGACAGAACACAGCAAAGAAAAAGGTATTCAAAACAGAATGATTCTAATTCTTCTACTTACACCTGTTTTGGATGTGGCAAACCAGGTCATATAAAAGCTGATTGTCCAAACAATCCACATAAAGAAAAATCAGCAAGCAAGAAGAATGAAAAAGGCAAGGGAAAAAGGGCTTACATATCTTGGGAGGATAATGATGTATCTTCAACAAGTGAATCCTCAAATGAGAGTGAAGAAGCAAATCTGTGCTTCATGGCAAATGATGAAGGTTCAACTTCAGACTCAGTAAGTAATTACTCAACTGATTCTGAAAATTATGATCAGCTTTTAATTGCGTTTAAGGAAACTCATGATGAAGCCAATAGACTTGCTGTCATGTGTAATAAGCTGACCAGAATTAATAAAGTTCTTGAACCTAAGGTAAAGGCTCTTGAGGAAGAACTAAACAAAGCTAAAACTGAGTTAATTAGTCTTGAATTAACCTGCCTGCATGCATCCATCAAAACATGTGAAAATTGTAAGAAATTGGAAAAACAGGTTGAATATCTTCTAAAGACTTTATCAAATTTCACAAAAGGAAGAGAAAATCTTGAAACATTGCTGGGTTCACAAAATGCTGTCTTTAATAAAAATGGTTTAGGATATAATCCTGGAATAAAGCAAAATGTTAAAAAGCTGTCCAGTTTTTTTGTTCCTGCCAAAACAAGTTTTTCTTCTTTTAACAGATTAAATACAGTATATACTGCATCCTGTTTCTACTGCATGAAATCTGGTCATACATCAAGAACATGTAGGGCTAGAAAATATCTTGTTCCTAAAGGCTTAGCCAAATGGCTTCCTAAGGAAAGGTATTAATCATGCTGGACCCTATACTAAGAGGGGTACCATATATGTAATCTGTTTTGCAGAAAAACAGCAGGAAAAATAAGTGGTACCTTGATAGCGGCTGCTCAAAACATATGACAGGTGATTTGGTCCAGTTCATAAGTTTGAAACTCAAAGCTGAAGGTTATGTCACATATGGGGACAACAATAGAGGAAAAATTCTTGGAAGAGGAGATGTTGGCACTAAAGACTCAACTATAATTGAGAATGTCCTATATGTTGAAGGCTTAAATCATAATCTTCTCAGTATTAGTCAGCTTTGTGATAAGGGATACTTGGTTAATTTTGAAGCCAACACATGTACAATTTCAAATCAGAACTCTGGTAAGGTGCTGTTTACAGGGAAAAGGGTAAACAACATCTATCTCCTAGACATTGTTAATAACAATTCTAAAAATGAATGCTTGTTGTCAAAAAGTGATGAGTCTTGGCTATGGCACAGGAGGTTGGCTCATATCCATACAGATCACTTGAATAAATTGTTGTCTAAGGACCTTGTTTCTGGTCTACCAAAAATATGTTTTAAAAATAACAGGTTGTGTGATGCATGTGTAAAAGGAAAACAGATTAGAACCTCTTTTAAATCTAAAGATATAGTTTCTACAAATAAAATTCTAGATGTATTGCATATGGATTTATTTGGACCATCTAGGACTGCTAGCCTTGCTGGAAATTATTATGCTTTGGTGATTGTTGATGACTTTTCTAGATATACTTGGACTCTATTCATTGCTTCTAAAAATGATACATACAAAGCTTTCAAGAAATTGGCAAAGGTTTTGAACAATGAAAATGAGAACTGCATAAAACAGATTCGTAGTGATCATGGGGGAGAATTTCAAAATGCAAAATTTGATAAGTTTTGTGAAAAGCATGGCATAACACATAGCTATTCTGCTCCTAGGACACCTCAACAAAACGGTGTGGTTGAAAGAAAGAATAGATCTTTGGAAGAATTAGCAAGAACTATGTTAAATGAATCAAATTTACCAAAGTATTTCTGGGCTGATGCTGTTTATACTGCTTGCTATGTGCTTAACAGAACATTGATAAGACCTATTCTTAAGAAAACTCCTTATGAACTGTACAAAGAAAGAAAACCTAGCATTAGCCATCTTAGAGTATTTGGGTGCAAATGTTTTATTCTAAATAATGGTAAAGATAATCTTGGGAAATTTGACCCTAAATCTGATGAAGGTATACA
Source organism: Phaseolus lunatus (assembly GCA_013389735.1). NCBI lineage: Eukaryota > Viridiplantae > Streptophyta > Magnoliopsida > Fabales > Fabaceae > Phaseolus > Phaseolus lunatus. The sequence continues at coordinate 16,831,181 of CM023867.1, forward strand.
CCTTGGTTATGCTATAAATGGACATGCTTATAGAGTCTATAACAAAAGATTGCTTGCTGTAGAAGAGTCTATGCATGTGGTGTTTGATGAAACAGATTGTTCTATACCGAAATCTGTTTTGGATGAATCTGGTGTGGATGATTTAAGAATAATTCTGCAGAAAAATCAATCCACTGAATTTGATACAACTAATCCAAATGCTGTCAAAGAGTCTATTGTGAATGCAGGGTTGCCTAAGGAATGGAAGACTCCCAAGGATCTTACTCTTGACAATGTAATTGGAAAACTAGAGAAAGGAGTCTCAACCAGAAATTCTCTCAACAATTTCTGCAGAACAGTAGCTTTTGTGTCACAGATTGAGCCTAAAAGCCTGGAAGAAGCACTGCAAGACAGCAATTGGATAACAGCAATGCAGGAAGAACTGAACCAGTTTGAATACAATGAAGTGTGGACCTTAGTTCCAAGAAAGCATGAGATGAATATCATAGGAACCAAGTGGGTGTACAGGAACAAGCTGGATGAACATGGAGCTATCACTAGAAAGAAAGCAAGGCTGGTTGCTAAAGGATACAACCAAGAAGAAGGTATTGATTTTGGTGAAACCTATGCACCAGTAGCACGCCTTGAAGCTGTCAGATTACTTCTAGCATTTTCCAGCATCAAAGGCTTCAAATTGTTTCAAATGGATGTTAAAAGTGCATTCCTAAATGGGTACATAAATGAGGAGGTGTTTGTTTCCCAGCCCCCAGGCTTTGAAGATTACAAAAATCCAGAACATGTGTACAAGCTTAAGAAGGCCTTGTATGGACTAAAACAAGCACCAAGGCAATGGTATGAAAGGTTAAGTGAATTTTTGCTTTCTCAAGGCTATAACCGTGGTAATTCTGACAAGACTCTATTCATTAAGAAGAAAAGGGAAGATATTATCCTGGTACAAGTGTATGTAGATGATATAATCTTTGGGTCAACCAATGAGGAAATGTGTGAAGCTTTTGTCAATACAATGATGAGAGAGTTTGAGATGTCAATGTTGGGAGAAATGAACTTCTTCCTTGGCCTGCAAGTGAAACAGCTCAAGGATGGAATCTTCATTAGTCAAGAAAAATACTGCAAAGAGCTGCTAAAAAAATTTGATATGGATCAATGTAAGGCAATTAGCACTCCTATTTCAACAAGCTGTCAACTAGACCAAGACTGTGCAGGAAAACCTGTTGACCAATCCAAGTTCAGAAGCTTAATTGGATCCCTGCTGTACTTAACTGCCAGCAGACCTGATATTATGTTTGCTGTATGCCTATGTGCCAGATATCAATCTGATCCAAGGGAATCTCACTACAATGCAGTCAAGAGAATTTTGAAATACTTGCAAGGGACAAAATCTGTTGGACTATGGTATCCTAACCATGTTTCCTTATACTTAAACTGTTTTTCAGATTCTGATTTTGCAGGGTGCAAGGTTGACAGAAAGAGCACTAGTGGAACATGTCACATGCTAGGATCAAGCCTGATTTCTTGGCATTGCAAGAAACAAGCTTGTGTTGCCCTCTCTACAGCAGAAGCAGAATACATTGCTGCTGGAAGCTGCTGTGCTCAAACATTATGGCTAAGGCAACAGCTAAGTGACTATGGAATACTGTTAAACAAGATACCTATTAATTGTGATAATACCAGTGCCATAAATCTGTCTAAAAATCCTGTGTTACATTCAAGAACAAAGCACATAGAGATTAGACATCATTTCTTAAGAGAAAATATAGCTAATGGTATTTGTGATATTAAATTCATTAGTACTGAGTTTCAATTGGCTGATCTGTTTACAAAACCTCTGGCTAAAGATAGGTTTTATTTCTTGTTAAACGAATTGGGTATTATCAGCTTAAACTGTTCACTGCAGTGATATTTTAAATCTATAACATGTTATTTCTCTGGTTAATCTGTTTATTTCTGTGCCTAAAATATACATAACTAGGAAAATTATACATGCACCTTAACTGCTTTATTGCTTTGACCAGCAGGTTTATGGCTGTTCTGTCTAGATATTCAAACTGGTTTGACTAACTGTATGGAAAGCTATTTCTCACTAAAAGCTAAAACACTTTTTCAAAATGATTTTGCCTCTTTCCAAAAACTGAAACTGCTGCAGGAATAAAATCTGTACTGACTCTGTGTTTTTGATTTGTTTCTTCTTCACACTCCAACTCTGCTAAGCATTAATATAATCTGTTTGATTCTATAAATAATGGTATTCAAAACCTGTAGTTCACACATTCAACTTCTGCTTGCAATCTCTCAGTTTTCTTTTGATAAAGAGGAACAGGTTTCAGAAATGGCATCATTGGTATACAAAAGGAAGAAATCCCGTGAGCAGAAGAATAACACTCAAGGTATTTTAGAGAAATGGTTCGATGGTGATGCTGAAGCCATGACCACTTACTTACATGAGATAAGTAGAAAACAGGTAAATGTGCCAAAGATCCTCGAGTTTTCATGGATGAAGAGTGAAAAGCTGACTGAACCTAAAGTACTTCTCAAGCATCAGAGATTGAAGCCATTTCTTGAAATGACTGGCAACATCTATCCAGATCTAGTGAAGGTATTCTATACCAATCTGACCCTTGATGGGAAAAATTTAATTTCCCACGTAAAAGGTGTCCAAATAAAAATAACAAGTGAAGTTTGGAGCAACATCGCTGGAATCAAGTATTCAGGCCTCAAGGTGGGAAAGGGGAACACAACCATGATTCAAGAATTCAATAAAATTCAGTTCTACACAAGCTGCATGAGAGATAAGAATCAACACATAAACAGGTTTCATGCAGGTAATCTGAACCTAACTCCTAGGTTTCTAGCCTATGTTATTGCATGGCAACTGACACCTAGGGGAAGTAATCATGCTACATTACATGAGGAAGACCTCATTTTACTCTACTGTCTCATGCATCGCATAAAAATAAATTGGGTTTGTGTAATGACAGAGCATATGCTCAAATCCAAGAGGCTATCTGATTACAGATTTCCCTATGCAATTTTCATTTCAAAATTAATCGATTGTTTTGAGATTGACACTACTAATGAGAGAAACGAGCCAATCAAAGCAATTAGTGAAATCGACAACTCTACGCTCATGAAGATGGGATTCCTCAAGGAAGGTGAAGAGTGGGTTTTTAAAAGGACAACAGGTCCTAGAATGGAACATGGTACGTCCAACCACAACAACAATGATGATGAAGAACCTGTTGTTCCTATGGAAGATGACAATGTTCATGCTGATCATCAACCGAATCATGATGACTTGGATGCTACAGAAAACAATGCACTGGTTGCATATCATTCTCCCGAATTCAGAGGTGAACCTTTGTCTAGTTTTGAAAGGCAAGTACTGCATCGACTTGACAATCTTTCAGAAGACCAGAAAGCCTACTTCGAGATGACTCAAGCCAGGTTCCAGCATCTAGATTATCAACTCGAGGGAGTACAGGAACAACTGGCCGAGCTTTACTACAGGGAATAGTTTTCTTTCTTCCCAATATTGTCTTCTTATATCTGTTGAACATTATCCTTTTATTTCTATTTCATCTCTATTCTGGAATGTATTCCCCTCTTAAGGACTTTATGAACTATCATGTATGGCTATTATATGCTTCTGTTTTTATTTGATCCCATGCTGTTTGATGAATCCAAAGGGGGAGAAAAATAGCTGATCTTATAAGCTGCAGTGGTATAGGGAGGTATATATATTCTCTACTCTTCTCTTATTCAATATTCACTTTAAATCTATGTATTGTGGAATCAAGCTTTGTACAGGTATTGATCTTTCTTCAAAGCAATCGAGCTATGGGGATTTGTCTCCATCAAACAGGGGGAGATTGTTGAAGCTGAAGGAAGCTTCTTCCCAACCTTGGCTTAAAGTGTGTTTGATGAAGAAAATTGCTTCGGTACTTTATAGTTTTGTAAAAGGATTTAAGTGAATTTTGGTTTAGGCTTAGGAGGTGAGGAAGTGATGAGGCACCGATCTGTCATCGGTCATTGGGGGAAGTAATGAGGAACCAATCGGTCGTCGGTCATTGGGGAAGTATGAGGAACCAATCGGTCGTCGGTCATTGAAGGAAGTAATGAGGAACCAATCGGTCGTCGGTCATTGGAGGAAGTAATGAGGTACGATCGGTCATCGGTCTTTGGGAAAGTAATGTGATCAGTCATTGGTCTTTGAGAAAGTAATGTGGTACGATCGGTCATCGGTCATTTGGAAAGTAATGTGGCACCGGTCGGTCATCGGTCATTCTGTTCTAGTTGCCTAAAGCAAGCTTAAACCAAACACAAGGGGTGTTCAAAGTTTTCAAAAATGCTGTTTAAAGTTTTCTCAAAAAGTCTGAATACTGGACAAAAATAAATCTGTTTCCTGGATAATAAATAGATTTATTTTGGTTCTGTTATTCTTAACTGTTTTTCAAACTGTTTTTTGAAAAGTGGTTAGAAACTGGTTTCTTTAAATATAGAAGACTTCTCTCACACAAAATATACAGTGCAATCACGTTTCAATCAGTTTCTGAGTGAGAAGAAGAATTCAAAGGCTTTTGTGAAAGGTTTTCAAAAGGAATTTCAAGTGTGCTTGTTCTAGGAAAACCTTGTGCTTTGTGAAGGTGCTGGTGCAGTTTTTGCAGCAGATTGAACTACTGGTTTGAGTTCTTGCATCTTCTTTTCAGGTGTATTTTTTTCCTTTCTCATTTGTTGTAAAGGTGGAAGTGTTAGTCACTTCTTGATAGGGTTTCTTGGAGTGCAAGGTGTGCTGAAATAGGTGTTTTTCAGCCTTGTATGTGAGTGTTCTTGTAGGTTTCAAGAACTGCTGTATATGCTGTAAGTGTTGTATGTGTTTAGTGAATTCCACCTTGGTGTAAGGTGAACTGGATGTAGCTCTTGATGAGCGAACCAGTATAAAAACTTGTGTGCAATCTTCTCTCCTTTCTTGCATTTATTTCTGGAATTTGAATTGATAACTGTCCAAAATAAATCTGTTCATTTGAAATTGAATCTGTTAATTCTGGGTTTAATAAGAACTGTTCTTCTCTTGGTTGAAACCTTCTTGCAAATATCTGAACAAGTGTGTTCTGCTGTTCCTTCTAATTGTGTAAAATCTTGTTTGATTAAGTTCTGATTGTACGAAGGTGATTTGGAAAAATAAATCTGTTTTATTTGAAATCAATCTGTTCTTTTAATCTCTGTTATACAGAAGTCAGTTCCTGTTGCAAAAATTTTAAAAGATCAATTCACCCCTCCCCTCTTGATCTTCAGACCCTGCTTAACTCTAACAACGTGGCCCTCTGGCAGGCTCACGAACCACTCTATAGCCACTCCACTCAGTGTACTCATGAACATCTTGCAGTACACAGCATCTGAATCTCCAGTCAGCATCATCTGAGTGTGGAAGGCTGTGAGGTGTGCTTCTGGATCTTCCACCCACGTGAACGACGCTTTCAGTCCCACCAGATTGGGAGGCACCACCGTGTTCATGATCTCGGGGGAGAAAGGCATAGGGAATACTCTAGGAGGCGATTGCGGCGTCGACGTCCTCTCTTCAACTGCGCGCCCCTTCTGCGCCTGCAATTCCCAACGCAGCTCTTCATTCATACGGCTCAACTCTTCGTTTCTTCTCTGCGATGCAGTCAGCTCTGCACGCATTTTCTCTTGCTCAGCTCTCGATTCCGCGACGCTATCTTGCAGCACGCGCATCATCTCCACTGCCTGCGCCATGGTAACAGCTCCTTCTTCAGCAGATGGCGCATGTGAGGTTTGCTTGGTTCTTCTTCTCATCTTCTCAACACTTCGACGTAACTTCACTTTGACGAAATGATTAAGAAGCTCGAAGAAACTTCAAGAAACCTCAAGAAACTTCAAGAACTGCGACATGGATGGGAACAAAATTCACACGGGCCCCACGGTGGGCGCCAAATGATCCTGCCGCTTGACTCGAATGTGGAGGATTGCCTCGTCACTCCTTCGTCTAGCCCTCTGGTCTGCAGGAACGCTCCAAGAACCACCACCGGAACTCCAAACGCTGCCGGCAAAACACACAAACGGCGCCTCTGGCGGCTGTTGTAGCTCCGACGCTCAAGTCAGGCAACAGGAACACCAAATCTATCACTGAATCTCTCTGTGAGACTCGTGTGTGCTCTCAGATCCACTTTCTCTCTCTATAATTGTTTTCTGTTATCACTGTGCCACGTGTAAGAACGCTCTCACAGTGACTCAGAAACTCAGTGTAGTGAGCGTGTGTCAACTTGTAAAAAATGGAAGGACCTCCTTTTCACCTTACATGATGTGGAGTGCTTTATACCTGAGCCGCACCTTTTTCCCAGATGGTGACACGTGGAGGCATGTAGCTGGCATCTACCGTACACGCGTCACACCTGGAGGGCTTCTACGCTTCTCTCTGTGTAGGCCGCATGCTCCCAGGAGAGCGCCTGGCGCATCCTGCCTGCATGGCCTCGCCGCACGTCCTCTGAGTGGGCATGATGCGAGGTGCATGCGTAGCGTTCTCGCTGGGAACACCGATGACCGACCTCCCTCTGCATGCATTTATGACCGATCTCCCTCTTAACGCCCGATCGCACTCTTCATGCAGTCACACCCGGGCGGTGCCTCATAACTCCCCCTGATGACCGTGCGGTGCCCCATGACTATCTACCGACGTCTGTGCGGTGCCTCATGACTATCCACCGATGTCCGTGCAGTGCTTCCAGGCGCTTATCTATGCTTTGAACTGGGAGTGGTGGCCTCTTGGTATCTGACTACCGATCACCATTCTAGGTGATCTCCTCCCTGATTCACTTGCTCTTTTTACCACGTGCCACCCTGTGCATGGTCCACGTGGTCAACGGCTGCTGACGTCATCAACTACTGATGACCGACCGGATCAGAATCACATAGATGAAGTCATCAGTTGGTGAGAGTCGAAGGAGGTCCATATGTATAGGTAAGTCGTTTGAAAGATAACTGACTTGACCTGTTATATGGATTAACCCTGTCATACTGAGAGAGAGTGAGGATATTGAGATTGAGATCGAGATTGTGTTGATGCGCATAGCTGTGGGAACTTTACAGCAATTTCGTATGACAGGTGCAGGCCTCTGGATGCTAAGTTCAACGCACGAGTCTTCCGGAAGTAGAGTCATGTGTCTATATGTTATGAGTCAGTGGAAAGTCTGACGTGTGAACCATGAGTATTGAATGTATTGAATAGGCACTTGACGAGTTTGTGGAATATGGGGATATTGATGGCTGAAATTGTTATAGATTATGAATGGTGTGAAGATTTATGCTTTCTTTTGATATAAAGTTTCATATTTAAAGTTTTTAAAATATCTAGCTTACCCTTTTGTTTTGTATCGTGGTTGTTTTTCTTAAACCTGTGATGATTGTGTATATTTGCACGGGAGCAGATGAGATTGCAGGTAGTAGAACTCCTCAGTGAGCAGTTCTGGAGGAGGAGATCGCCGGTTTTTGAATGCTGTTGTTTTGTCTTAGTTTGAAAACTCCTGTATGGAGATGTATTAAAACTTCCTCGAAAAGGGATATTATTTTGAGGCACATTTGTATTAATGGATGAATTTTTATTATGTATATATCTATGTTAAATTTTTGATATTATTGTGTCACCTTTATTTTCATTATATAAAAATGAACTATATGTTGAGGGGTGTTACACATCACATTCCTCGAGGGTTCAGAAGGGTACTCTTAGAACACCAATGGGCATAAAATGGACAAATGATAAAATCATATATCTCACTTTAGTGTGGAAACGTAAGAATTAGCTTATCGTATTCAAAATGATTTACTTTATTTTAGACTGATATTGATTTTTTTTTTATAAAAAAGAATACGAAATAAAGTTAAATTGTTACGAAAGGGTCATTGGGGTGATAAATGAATATGTCTTCATTTACTTATTTAAATATTCATACAAAAAGTTGTCAACCCCTCTCGTCCCCCCACCATTGCGTATTCTTACTTATTCGGTATAGAATAAATCTGTTTCTTTTATTTCTACAAATACGATTGTTCCATTTTCTAAGAGAATCTACTGAAAGGCTATAATAATTTTTTTACAATGCAATAAAGTTACACAATGTCTATTTTTATTTTTTTTGAAGGGGTATTTTTTCATGGATTTACCTTGGTATCGTGTTTATCCTGTTGTATTAAATTATTCAGGCCGTTTGCTTTCTATTCATATAATGCACACAGCTCTAGTTATTGTTTGGGCCAGTTCGATGGCTATATATGAATTAGCAGTTTTTGATCCCTCTGAACCTGTTCTTGATTCAATGTGGAGACAGGGTATGTTCATTATTCCTTTCATGACTTGTTTAGGAATAACTAATTCGTGGGGCGGTTGGAATATCACAGGAGGGGCAATAACGAATTCGGGCATTTGGAGTTACAACGGTGTGGCCGGAGCACATATTGTGTTTTCAGGCTTGTGCTTTTTAGCGGCTATTTGGCATTGGGTTTATTGGGATCTAGAAATCTTTTGTGATGAACATACTGGAAAACCTTCTTTGGATTTGCCAAAAATTTTTGGAATTCATGTATTTCTTGCAGGAGTAGCTTGTTTTGGTTTTGGCGCATTTCATGTAACAGGATTATAAGGTCCTAGAATATGGGTCTCTAATCCTTATGGACTAACTGGAAGGATACAATCCATAAATCCTGCATGGGGTGTGGAAGGTTTTGATCCCTTTGTTCGGGGGGGAATAGCATCTCATCATATTGCAGCAGGAAAAGTGGATTTAATTCTTTTTCCTTAAGTTTTGTTGCGGTTTCCATTAAGCTCAAGTGATTAAGGCTTTGACCTTTTTCATTTGAGAGTTTCCAACCTCAAGGAAGACCTTTTGTCAAGTGGACGAATTTCTTTGAGTACTTTGAGTGTTCTCTTCTTAAATTTCACCGAAAGTGACGCAAACTTGAGAGTGTTGAACAAGATGCTTTGATGTCTCCAAATCCAAGAGGAAAGCTTGAAGACCTTGCTGCTGGGTGTGTGTGTTGTCTAGTTATTTGAAACTTGTTAATTCACTCCTTAAGATGATCCAAGTTCATTTGAATCTTTAATCTTTTGAAAAGATGGATTTTCTAAAAAGCTGTTTCAACAGGTTGAAATTTTGAAACAACAAGTTGTTTTACCTTAGTAGTTTTTAAAAAGATTTTGAAAAGCTTAACTTTGCTGTCAAGTCAATTCAACCGATTTTTTTGACAAAACAGTTTTTAATATGTTTTAAATGATCCTAACTACCTTTTCTCCTTTATTAAATGTTTTTTACCACTTGGTTGGTCTATATTAAGATGGTTTTACACTCCTAACTTGAAGTAAGAAAAAGAGTTTATCAAAACAGTTTTTCCAAGATTTGAAAGAGCTTTGGATCATTCTTAAGTGTGTGGAATAGGATTGAGTTGTATTCCTGAACTTTAATCTTTGTAATACCCAGGTGTATTCTATTTCCTTCTTCCTTGATTAATGTATTTCTGTATTTGTGTTGCCAAGGAGTGTTGTGTGTTCTTGAGGTGTTCAAGATCAACACTCTTAGTGTGGTTTGCCAAAGGTAGTGTGTTCCTTGAGGGGTTCAAGGTCACTACTTTGGTGTGTGGTGTTTGTAATTTGATTTTGATTGCATAGTGGTATACCCAGTGGTTTCTGGGGACTGGATGTAGCCCCTGGTGTAAAAGTGAACCAGTATAAATTGCTTGTGTGCTTTTCTCTTACTCTAAACTCTTTTAAATTCTATTTTTAAGTTGTTTTAAATATTGTTGGTATAAACAACTGATTGAATCGAAGAAACAACCAGTTGTTTTTTTGTGTTTCATCTTAAAACAGTTTTGGTTCTTAGCTATCTTGATTCCTTTCTCTGTAATTCAGCATTGAATTTCATTATACCTTCAAAGTTTGTGAAAACCTTTCTTAAACAATTCATCCCCCCCCCCTCTTGTTTAAGGCCATATATTCTAACATAGGTGTCATTTAGCATAAAAGGAGGGGGGGGGGTGCACTATCAATTTGGTCATGTTTTGATCATGCATATTTTCATATAACTCCAAATACCAACAAGAAGTTCGGGCTTCAATTTAATTGATCACTTGAAATCTTTTGTTTGGAACTTAAATCTACTCTTACTAAAACAAGTTTCCAATTACTTCTACACTTTCAAAATTAAAAGCCAACCAAGTAGAATCAAAGTATGGATCCTTAGAAACACTAATGAACATATGACTCAAAGCAAAAGGCAAGAACACAAAAAGACACAAAATAACAATCCCGAAAGCAAAACAACGCTATGGAAATTAAAATGGCCTAATGAATTGCAAGACAAATATAAAGGGCTGAAATTAAATTACAAAAGACAAGAAATTTAAAGGTGCAAGAAAGTAAAGTGCCAAATGAACTCAAAGCAACATAAAGCTCAAAGAACCTAAGCTCTGATACCACATGATGTGAGTTGAAATTTAGATGTTTTCATTTAAGGTGACACTTTACTTTAGGATTGAGATTTTATGAGTTAATGGTGATGACCTTAGGAAAATTCCCACTGGACACTAACTTAACCAAGTGGTTAAGTAGGTGTGAAGGTGCATTTCACAAAGGCAAAAGATAAAATACATTATATGGTGAGAATGGATGCAATTTGTGGAAAAGAAGAAAGGAAACTAGGAAACATCAATGGTGATTAAGGCCAACCAAATGATGAAACCCTCTCAAATAAGAGTACCAAAACCGAGAGCAAACCCAAAGGAATAAGAGCAAGGAAATTAACATAAATGGAACAGAATCATGAAGGAAAATGTAAGAAGAAACTTATGGAGGTGGTGGTGGATGATCACGCCACTTGGTGTGTGAAAACCACCAAGATAAGTGTTAGGCCACCACTTGAGAGCTTCATTCTCATCAAGATAAGACCAAGGAAGAGGAGATAACACTCACTCAAGCTCACATAATGCAGAGTAACTTTACTTCAATTTCAACTTGAAAAATACACTAGGTGGGCCTCCTATTTATAGGTGAATGAGCCTTGAAAAACAAGCAAGAGGGGTAGGATGGGAAGAGGAAATATGGTGCGGCTAGGGTAGTTGACCTTGGTCAATGTCGCACTATAGGCCTAGCTTCTAGAAGCTAGGTCAAAACATGACCAAATTGATAGCGCATCCCCCTTTTATGCTAAATGACACCTATTCTACTAAAATTAAAAATAGTGAAATCAATTGATGCTCAGCACCCAAGGCTTGTGCCTTGCTCCTCATGATCCTCTAGGGCAATCTAGGTGCTGAGGCAGTAGTTGGAGAATCCTGACCGGGCCTATTGTCTTTAGTCATGCTCCTAGTCTTCCTCCTCAGAGGTTGGGCTTGGTCTGTAGGCGCACTCTCTCCTAGGTTCTCATCATCCCCTGTGACCTCCTATATTTTGGTTTGTTCACCTTCAACTTCCAAGTCCCTATCCAGATGATGTTTAGCCTTCTTTCAAGCACATCAGCATCTACCACCTCCTGAAATCTTACAAAGCCAAATCTCTGTCTTTTAATATTCAATCTACTTGAAATGAAAATATCTTTAATCCGTCCCCACTGTTGGAAAATCTTCAACATATCCTTTTCATTATGATCATGAGGAAAGTTGGAGAAGAAGAAACTAGCCTCCATCGAGTATGCTGACTCAGTGCATGATAGAGATATTTGAAAAGAAACAAGCATGGAAAAAAACTAAAACCTTAATTAATAACAAGAAAGGCACAATCTTAAGTCGTACAATGCATCTTCTAATGCTTTGTTGGAAGTCTGACTAATAAGGTTAGAGTTCCTGCCGGTTGACCTAGTCGCCAGTTGAGTTTAGGTTGAACACGCCTTTCCGGATCTGCCTCCTTCGTAGTATTGATTCACGTCTCTACTTGTGCTTTGAATATGGCTCCGTTGAGACAGAGGGTGCCCTACCTGTTAATTGCACTCCGATGATCAAGTCAGTACAGGGCTTATAAGAAACAAGAAGTATCTAGTTTCAGTCTTAGAAACAGCATACCTTTCACTTGGGATCTCAAGTCCCTTTTATAGACTACCTCTTGTAACAACTTCCTCTCACGAGAATGTTATCTCAAGTGAGAGCATATTCAATGGGACAAGATTCCGTTACAATGTGCACAATCTTAGCGCCACAACTGCACAGAATCTTATCTCCTTGGAGTGCATAAAATCTTAATAGAATAACCACCAGGGTACCAACTCATGTACCAGCATCAGTGGTCCAATCTATTTCACGTAGGCATACTCAACATGCCCTTATGTATCATGCATGCAACCTTACTTATCAAGCCCTAGCACTCTCGGGCTTATGTCTATAGAGAACATTTTACTTGTACTAGACCCGAATGCACTAAATGCACCCACAAGCCCATTAACACTCTTCACTGACAGACCAGGCCTTGTACGCGAAGGATTACATTAAGTATATTAATGAGAGTTAACACACACATACCTGAGGCCTAATCACGGGGCCTACCAACTCGACCCAACATCCGAGCTAACTTGTTTAATGCAGACGCTGATGTCTGACCACCGAGCACTGAGCTCTACGCGCTCTAGTCCAATACACAAGCCTCCAAGGCTCGAGCTGAACTTGTGTTAGAGAAAAGGCTAACTACTCGCCAATGGTGACCTACGTGTCCTGTGAGTAGCATGACACGCACAGTATCTTGAGGTGATGTCTCACCACACTCCATCGCAAACGTATACGTGGTCATCATCAACAGCTAGAAAGCATTACTGCTTGCGCTTCCCCAATACGTTAACACTTCAAAAACTCAAACCCTTCTTACTGTTTCATTACTCTTTCACAAAGCCTTCGCACCTCTCTTCAAACACTCTGCTCCTTCTCCTTCAACCTAAGCAAACTTCCTCGCCTCGACTCATCAATCGAATCAAGGTACTTCCTTTGACTCATGAATGCTCAATAATATCGTTTTAATGCTTTTATTCTGCTTATATCAAATGCGCTGGGACTGCTTAGATTTCGTGCGATTGTGATTGTTGTCTCTGTTTTTGCTTCGTTCTCTTTTTCGAATCGCATGTGCTTTCCTTATCTGAATATTTTCCTATGTTTGCTTTTCTTATTTTAGATTCTCTGTATGATGGATTGCAAAAATCTATACCCCTGGGCTCCTAGTAACCTGCTAGAAGAAACCTCTAAATACACCACCCGTGAAAAAATAGTGTTGTATAGGAAGAGCGAACACCCCAAAAAATGCATTTTTGGTAGAAAGGGTGATAAGTATGTTAGGGTAGTGCCCTGTAGGGAAGGCGACCCTATTTTTTGTGATGAGTCGTCAAACCCAGATGGTCCTTTCTGCTTCTTCTATTCCACAGTTTTTAAAAAGGTTCTCCTTCGTTTACCCTTGTACCACTTTAAAAGAGTCTTTCTTACCGAGATTAATGTCACCCCTGCTCAGCTACATCCAAATAGTTTTGCATTTGGTCGGGGTTTCTCCATCCTCTGCAACCACTTTGGCCATCTACCATCTATGGAAGTCTTCCTCTATTTCTTCGAAGCCAAACATCTAGGTCGCAAACTGGGGGTGAGCTTCAACGGGGTTGCTAGGAGAGCTTTGTTGTCCCTCTTCTACCAATCTTACAAAGGCTTCAAAGGCAAATTCTTCAAAATCCGCTGTAACAAGAGGGACCCAACTCTTTTAGATGGGTTCCCTTTGTACTGGACTGAGGAACCCAGATTCCAAGGGCCCAAATGCTTAGAAGGCATGCCTTAACAAGAACAAGAGGTGTGCCTCTTCCTCTCCAACCTCAAGGTGGTTTTTGACACCGCCACCTTGATAAAGAAAGAGTTTTCCGTAGTGGGACTCAAAGCGTACATTGGTGTCCTCCTTTCTCTTACTTTTGCTAACAATATCTTGCATGTGTGTTCACTGAATTCTCTTTGTTTCTCATGCAGAAAGCACGTTGGGTACAATTGATAGAAAGACCTTAGCAGCCAGGGCTAAAAAGATGAAAGCGGCTGCCCAACCTCCCCCCGCTGAGGACCTAAAGTTAAAGGCCATTGCTGAGGTAGCTTCCTCCGAAGACGAAGAGACCTACTCTGGGCCTGTCTTCAAGAGGAGGTGTAAGGTTGTCTCTAAGCCCTCTGAGCACTTTACCTCGGATTGTCGATCTCCTTCCCCTCACATTCTTCCACCCAGCCCCTTTCCTCCTCGCAATATAGTGGTGCAGGAGAGCGGGGAAGAAAACATGCCAGAGGGAGGACTGTGGGATCCTACCTTGGATGCCCCTTTCTTCCTTGAGAAAACCCTACTTCCCACCAAGGCCAAAGAAAAGCTGGAAAGCTTGGGGGAAGACCCACTAATGGGACAGACAGCGAGGCAACTGGGGCAGGCCTTGGCTGCAAATTGCCTTGTCTTCTCCAGACTGAGGAGGTGGAAGGATTCGGCTAAGGAAGAAGTCCTCAAAGCTACTGAGCTCGCACAGCGAGTTGGTGGACTTATGTTAGAAGTTGAGGAGCTTCAGAGCACACATCGAGAGACCAAGACTGAGAATTCCAAGGAGGCCTTGGATTTGTCTGCCAAAAATGCCGAGCTCCATACTGAGGTGGAGAAGCTGAAGGAAGAGTTGGCCAAGAAGGACGATGAGCTGGTGCAGAAGGATGAGCTCATGGAAAAGACCAAGGAAGCCCTAACGAATGATACTACCAACTCCTATATGGCGGGCTCTGATGACGCTATCACCGAGGCAACCTGTATCTACCCTGAATCAGATTTCTAACAACTTGGCTTGGGCAAAATTGTGGTAGACGGACGGCTAGTGGACGAGGAGGAGTAGTGTCCTTAGGTTTCCTTGTAATTATCCACCTTTTGTAACCTTCAAAACAATTTCTAAACTTTGTGTATATATGAATGCTTTCATTTATACAGCACACCTTTCTTAGCCATACTTCACTAGTATATTGACAATGCATGCTTTTAATAAACATGACTACCATGACTTAACCAACGAAGGACCATGCGTTTGATCACCTCTTGCTTAAGTAACGCGGCTATCTCGACATAATCAACTAATCATAAATCCCGCCACACTTAACATAACAGGGTAATTCACAATGCACTTCATCAACTGATGCAACTAAAACATATTAACAAAGTAATATACCAATTAAGCATGGTGAACCATGGTGCTCTTCGTAGAGCTATCTACGGGACAACCTGTACCTCTTGGCCGCAGGGGTTATCCCCTTCACTTTCAACTTGGTTGTGCAAGACTTATGCACTTTTCTTCACACGTCCCTCCTCGAGGCTAGGGATGGCTTGCGTAGCTGACTTGGGTGTTGATTCTAACCTCTAGTTCACTCTTAACACCTTCATGGTGCTTTGTTACCGGGTTGATCTCAATTTCAATTGAGTACCTGAGCTTGGTTGGTTTCTCCCATGCTAAGGTGGGCTACTCTGTATACCCTTAGCTGCATGCTCTTAATTACTGTTAATTGGCTCAGTACCTCCCAGACTCAAAGTCTTACTGAGAAGAGAGCGTACTGCCTTATAGCACATGCTCAGGGCGCCTAAACTCAGAATCTTACCAAGATAGGTCGACTTCCCCAGTTTAAGCCAAACAATCTTAGTTATGGCCAACTACAATCTGGGCACCCGAGCTGAGAATCTTACTAAGCTCGCCCCTTGGAATCTTACTAAGGGGAGGTCATTTTTCTTAGCTTAAGCCAAATGATGGCAAGCTACGATTCTAGGTACCCGAGCTCAGAGTCTTACTGAGCAAAGGTCATCCCACTTGAATCGCTATGAATCTTAGGGCGCCTGACCTTAAAATCTTACCAAGGCAAGTCAACTTCCCCGACTTCAGCCAAACAATCTTTGTTATGGCTAGCTACGATTTTGGGCACTCGAGCTCAGAGTCTTACTGAGCAAAGGTCATCCCACCTGAATCACTATGAATCTCAGGGCTCCCAGTCTTGGAATCTTACCAAGGGGAGGTCAATCTCAAAGTCGTTCAGGGTGCCTAGACTCAGAATCTTACTGAGAAAAGGATTTCCCATCTGAACCACATAATTGTAGAGTCACCTAGGCCTCGAAATCTTACAAAAGGAATAGGTGACCTTGTCATTAGTATACACAGTGCGCTTACTCAGATAACACACCGATCAAGTCGCCTTCCTGGGTGTTAATAGAGTATAACGGCAAACATCTTTCATGAATAATTTTTCATTAGGCGGCCTCATTAAAAAACCCTGGTAAGGGAAAAAAAGTGTTCCCTTAATTATTCAAATTGTTCATAAATAACACAATACATTAACTAAAATAAAATTTGAGATAGGCCCCATTCCACGTGAGGGGTATAGCTCCTCCCTCCAGAGTCTCGAGCCTATAAGCTCCGTTTTAGAGTGCCTCTACCACGTGGAATGGGCTAGTCTACTTGGGAGACAACTTATTCTCCAATTAATAGGGGTGAGCCTTTTGCATTACCAGGTTGGCGACCTGAAATTGTTGAGGTCTCAGCTTGGACATTTGCTTCTGCTCCACCCTCCTCTTCAAAGCTTTAGCTTTGATGTGCGCTTGCTCTCGCACCTCGTCGAGTAGGTCTAAGTTCACCTTCCTTCCTTCGTTAGACTTCTCTACCACGAAAATCTGAAATCGTGGCGAACTCTCCTGGATTTCTATAGGAATCATAGCATCTAATCCATACACCAAACTAAAAGGTGTTTCTTTAATGGTGGATTGCGGAGTGGTGTGGTAGGACCACAAGATTCGAGGAACCTCATCTGTTCAGGTCCCCTTAGCTTTCTCTAACCTCATTTTAAAGCCTCTGAGCTAGACTCTATTGGCATACTCGACCTACCCATTTGTCTGAGGATGCTCTACCGAGGCAATCACCTATTTGATGTCGAGCTCTGTGCATAGCTTGCCTAGTTGCTGACTTGCAAACTGGGTGCCATTGTCAGACACCAAACATTTTAGGATCCCAAAACAAAAAACAATGTTTTGCCACACAAAGTGTTGAACCTCGTGGGCAATTATTTGCGCAACCGGAAGAGCTTCTATCCACTTGGTAAAGTACTCAATGGCCGCCACCAGGTACTTCATCTGACGAATTGCTAGTGGGAATGGGCCCAAGATATCTATTCCCCTTGTGTGGAAAGGCCAGGGGCTGTGAATTGATCACAACTCCTCTAGTGGTGCATGATGCCAATCGGCATGCTTTTGGCATTATTTGCATCACTGTGCATGCTTCAGGCAGTCTTCCCTCATGGTCGGCCAATAATACCCTACTCGAACAACTTTCAGTGAAAGAGCTCGTTCCCCGACATGGCTCCCACAAATACCTTCATGGAGCTCTGCCATGATACGCGTGCATTGATCTCCGCTTACGCTGGTTAAGATAGGATGAGTGTAGCCATACCTGAACAACTTTCCATCTATTAGAGTATATATGCCTGCATTCTTCTTGATGACCTTGGCCTCCGTAGGCTCCGCTGGGAGCATGCTATTAGCAAGGTAACGCCGATATGGTGTCATCCAGGTTTCACTCACGTCGACTAGACAAACATCTAGCAATTCCTTTCCTGATGAACCATAGACACTCACCTTGGGCACCTTTAGCATTTCTTGAGTCAACGATCAGTGCCCTCTTCCTCTGACCTCCAAACCACCCACACGTTGAACCTCTCCCACACAACCTGCGGTGGTCCTAGGTGCCTTTAGAGTCTCCTGAATAACTGACCTTTGGCGACCTCCCTTGCTTGAGCTGGCGTGTTTGGCTAGCAGGTCTGCTCGAGCATTCTGTTCCCTTGGGACATGCACTAATTCGAACATGGGAAAAGTCTCCTTTAAGAGCATGACATGTAACATCCCGCCAAATTACTTTGAAAATAAATATAAAACGAAAATAAAGGTGACAAATAGATTGAAGTGAGCAAAATCTTTATATAAAATAAATAAGTTTCTCCTCACAGGGAGTTTAATACAAACGATCACTACTCCACTAAAAACGTAAACCAAATACAATACAAAAGACAGATAGGCGATCTCCTGGCAAAAAGGGCGATCTCCTATAAGAAGGGCGATCTCCTTTCATAAAGGCGATCTCCTATTATAAAGCAGCAAGAGGGGCGATCACCCAACAGAAAAGAAAACAGGCGATCTCCTTCCAGCGACAATTTTCTAAAGAGCTCTACTTCCTGCAACATCATCTGCTCCCGTGTAAATTATACACGATCATTACAGGTTTAAGAAAAGGCCACAACACAAACGAAAACACAGGGTAAGCTAGACATTTAAAAAGAGTTTAAATAAGGATACTTAAAATAAAATCAAGGTAAACAATTTCAAGATATTCACGTAAAGTTATCAAGTTTCTCATACTCTTCACCTGATCACCCAGAAATCACACATTTCACAATATTCTCAAGAGTCATTCTATTTCACAAAACTGCATCAAGTGTCTATCAATTCAATGTTTCTCATTTCTCACGTCAGACTTCCACTGACTCATCACACAAGACACTTGACACTACTTCCGGAAGACTCATGCATTGACTAGACTCATAGATTCGCACCTGTCATACTGCCCACTGTGAAATCACACACATTCACAGGGTCGCCGTGAAATCACACACATTCACAGGGTCGCCGTGAAATCACACACATTCACAAGCGTATAATGAATCTCAATATCATCACCATCCAAGCATGACAGGGTTAATCCACACAACAGGCCGAGCTCGTTCCCTTTTGAACAACTCACCCATACGTATGAACCTCCTTCGACTCTCAACGCCTGAATAACTTCATCTATATGAATTCATTATCTCAGGAGAGTCAGGATATCATGACGAATCACCGGTCAATGCACATCCTACACGATCTTACACGGTATTTTCTTTCCTGAAAATACTATGCCTCGATCCCACATTCACCACATTCAACACATCACATAACACTTAAAGGAATGATTCAAGTCACAGCAACGATCGTTTCAAAGATTCAGATGTTCGAAGATCACATTTAAGCTTCAACAGTTCAAAGTAACACCAAAAACAGAGAGTTCGCAAACAACGCCAAAACCGGCGATCTAGTTCAAAAACAGGGTATTTAGAGTCTGCATTTAAAACCGGCGACCACGTCGCCCAAACACATAACACAGAGCATTTTACAAAGATGAAAACAAAAACCAGCGACCACGTCGCCCTCACTTCAGAAATAGCTAAACTATAGCTTGTATTGAAAATGAAGTCTAGCTTCCCTTACCTGGACTTGCGCAAACACCTAGAGTTCCGAAACCCAACAAAGCTTGAAGAACGCCTTGGCTCTGTTTTTGCGTCTGGTTGAAGGACTTGCAGAGGACTGCCCAGGTGCTCTAATGGTGGCTGTCGCTCGTCGTACTCTCGTGTGAAGGTGCTAGAATCGCAGCGCGAAGGAGGCAACTGGAGGAGAAGGGAGGTAACTCACTCTTTCTCTCTTTGAAGGCTGCAACGTTTCTCTTTCTCAGCAGTGGGTTTTCTGCATCTTAAACCAACTTATCCACCAAAAGCAGCTGCCACCACCCACTCTGCAGAGAAGTCTGAGAACCACTGCTCTGAACAGTACTGCCACTGTTGTCGCTTGTGCATGCCAGCCACTGCTCTGAACAGTACGACCGCGAGTGTCTCCCGCGCATGCCAACATTCTGATGTCACTATTCTGAACCACCCTTTTTGTCTACGTGGCGTGCGTGCACTACGCTTCATGCTGGGAGTCTGGGTCTTACCTTCTCTGTGTGCAACTCGACATCGCGCGATAACCTTCCACTGCTGACTCATCCTGGCGAACGACCGATGTCTCCTTCGCCCTGGAAGACGACCGATGTCTTCCTCTGGGAGACGACCGATGTCTTCCCTGGCGACGCCCTCATAACTCTCGCGCCTTGGCCACGTCCACATGCCTCGCGCCTTGGCCACGTCCACATGCCTCGCGCCCTGGCAATGACCGCATGCCTCTCGCCCGCGCGATGCCCGCATGCCTCGCGCCCGTGCGATGCCCGCATGCCTCGCGCTCGCGCGATGCCCGCATGCCTCGCGCGCCCGCGCGATGCCCGCATGCCTCGCGCCCTGGCGACGTCCACCTGGCGCTCAAGTGTAGCAGGCGACCGGCGATCTCATAGCCTTCTAAACTTAACTTTTCCTCCCTTTTTATTTTAAATAAAAACATACTTAGAATTCATTTGAAATATAACTCTTTTATTCCAATTTAATTTTTCAGGTCCTTACATGACATACTTTAGATATGAGGCCATCTGAGGATCTTTGCCCTGGTATTCGCCCGTGACTTGCCCAGTCACCAATAGTGAGTCACTTTTTACTAGTAGACTTCGAGTGCCCATTTCTTTCGCTAGCAACATTCCAGCTACTAACGCTTCGTACTCAGCCTGATTATGGTTGGCCTTGAAAGTGAATCTGAGGGCCTACTTGATCAGTAATCCATTTGGTCCTTCCAGGATAATACCAGCTCCACAACCTTGCTGGTTGGAGGACCCATCCATAGAGAGGACCCACTGGAAATCTCCGTTATCTAGCTGTGTGGCTACCACAAAATCAGCATAAACCTGGCCCTTAATGGGTCCTCTAGGCTCATACTACATATCAAACTCGAATAGCTCGACTGCCCATCGCACCATCCGACCTGCCATGTCAGGTTTCTGTAGGACCTTACGAATTGGAAGGTCAGTCATGACAATCACTGTGAAGCTCTAAAATTAGTGGTGGAGTCTCTGTGCTACAAATACAACTGCTAAGGCTGCCTTATCAATGGCCTGATAGCGCACCTTGGGCCCCTACAATACCTTACAAAAAAAGTACATGGGGCTCTGAACGTGATCCTGCTCTTGCACTATGACCAAGCTAATCGCTCGATCTATAACTGTGAAGTAGAGGCGGAAGGGAGTATCTGGTAGCAGCATGCGAGGATAGGCGGGCTGGCCAAGTACTCCTTCAACTTGAGGAACACCTCTTCACACTCTTTAGTCCATATGAAACGATTGTTCCTTTTTAAACACTAAAAATAAGGATATCCCCGGTCTCCACCAGCTGATAAGAACTGGGATAGGGCAGCCATTCGCCCAGTTAACTATTGCACCTCTTTTACAGTGGCAAGGCTTCTCATCGCTATGATCGCCGCACACTTTTCAGGGTTTGCTTCCATCCCCTGTTCAGTGAGGAGAAACCCCAAGAATTTTCCTGCTTTTACCCCAAACACGGACTTTTCTAGGTTCAGCTTCAGATTATATTTAGCTATCATGGTAAATAGCTCCTCCAAATTAGCCACATGCTGATCTCTCTCTCTCTCGGTGACGACCATGTCATCCACATATGCTTGCACATTTCTCCCAATCATGGGGGTGAGAATCCTATCCATCAATTTCTGATAGGTTACACCTACGTTATTTAGCCCAAAAGGCATTACCTTGTAGCAATAACTGGAGAGTTCAGTCATGAACGCATTCTTGTTCTCATATCGAGAGTGCATGCGGATCTGGTTGTACCCTGGGAACGCATCTAGAAAGCTGAGAAGTCGGCAGCCTGATGCACTATCTACCAAGGCATCGATGCTAGGTAACAGATATGAATCCTTAGGACAAGCCTTGTTCAAAATCGTGAAATCAACACACATTCTCCACTTCCCGTTGGCCTTCTTGAACAACACCATATTTGCTAACCACTCAGGGTAATGGATTTCCCTTATGTGGTCAGCGTTTAGTAGCTTCTGAGTTTCTTGCTTGATGACCAAATGTCTTTTTTCATTGAACTTCCTTTTTCTTCGTTACAGGTCTGACATTCGTGTCCTTCATGAGTCGATGACACAGAAAATCAGGGTCAATGTCAAGCATGTCTGACGCAGACCATGCAAAAGCATTTAGGTGTCTTGCTATCCCCTCAGCAATCTAATCTTGCATCTCTTGGCCTAATGGCATGCCAAGCTTAAACTTCTTTCCTCCTGTTCTTGCCGGTTGACTCGCCTATCGGTTGACTCCACGACACTCACACACCTTCTTCCTCACGTTGTATTGTGCTTGGTTCTTTCGAAGCAATCTGCACCTACAAAAGAGAAAGGGGCGCCCTAGAGGTCGTTCGCACTCCGACGCTCAAGTCAAGATTGGGCAAGCAACACCAAGTGTTTGAGTAACTGTGTTTAGGGTTTCTAATTGCGTACCTTTGTGAAGTATTTTACTGCCCCTTATATAGTCTAGGGTTTACTGCGCCGCTAGCCCTAATTAGGGTTCACTGCGCTGCTAGCCATATTCAGGGTTTACTGGAATGCCCTTGCGCCGCTATCACCCAGTCTTAGGGTAATCTAGCGCATAAGGTTTCCTTATCTGGAGTGCAAACTCTAACAGGGTGATCACCTGGGTGCCTCCTCGTGCACCTAATCTCTGGGGCCACCTGTTCTGGGAGTGCCTTCACTGTTCACGTGCCATGCAGGTAACTTCACTGGGAAACCCTAGTTCTGATGAGTACTCGACCCCTCAGGACTCTGCACCTAACTGTCTTTCCCTGCCACACGCATAAGCTCTTTGTGATTCAGGCCTCTCCTTACCTCTGGGTATTTCCTTCTCATTGGCCCACTCTGGGAACCAATCTTAGCTATTCTGGTTATGTTGTTCAAATCACCCATGACCGATGTCACCTCGTCACACTCTGTTGCCGAGGACTCCTCAACCTGCAGAGTGATGAAGACACATCAGCCTATTCTGGTGATCATCACGCTGATGACTAATCACCCTTTTCTGTGGGGACACGCTGATGACTAATCACCCTACTAGACCTTACCACTTGTGGGGTCCATCCCACGTGCCTTTGGCCCACACTGTGGGACCCAGCTGACGTGGCTCACCCTTACTAGCTGTTCTTGGTGTCCGAGGACTGGTCGGTACACAAGCCCTCCAGTCTCAAGCTGTTAACTTGTTTTAGCGAAGAGACTAAGTAATCGGCCCGGCGACCTACGTGGCACTGCACGTAAGGACATGAACAGTACGCTGAGGGGACGTTTCACCAACCCCCCTTTTATTTGTAGACACGTGGCCACATCAACGGTCTGGGGTTCCTAACGTTTGCACTCCCTAGGGCTACGTTAAACCTTTTCAAAATCCTGCGCCACTTCACTGTTTCATCACTTTGCATTCTCAACTTCTGCAAACTCTATCTTTTTATGCACGCTTCCACTCCCTCGCTACTTCCTCATTCCTTTTCGTTTCTGCTCAACTAAAGGTATGATTTTTACGTCTCTTCTCCCTTCTTAGTGTGATTTTAGCCTTCCTTGCATGCTGTAACTATCCTGGGCCTGCCTTTGATTTTTGCATTTAGGGTTTTTGTTCTTCCTTTCTGTGTTTCGTTCTTCTTTTGAGTCTTCGTCCACCATTGTTTTCGTCATCACTTCTTCTAAACCCTTTTCTCTTCCTGCCTCTCACTTGTTTTAGATTCGAGATGGCCAGAACTAAAACCGCCTCTAACCCTCCTCCAACTGTAGCGATTGACTACAAGGCCCTCTACCCCTGGGCCTCTGAGGATCTCCTTGCTGAGACCTCGAACCTCATGTCCTGTGAAGATATGAGAAAACACAAGGATGACGAAAATGAAATCAAGGGGCGCGTCTTTGGCAGGGAAAATGACGCGTATATCTCGGTGCGGCCCTGCACAAAAGGCGAACCCGTGTGCGTTGATGACAGTTGCAACGACGGGGAGCCCTTCTTCTTCTTCTACGCCACCGTCTTCAAACGAGTCAAAGTTCGCCTTCCCTTCACCGGGTTCGAGAGGGTTTTGCTCACGGAACTGAACGTGGCACCTGCCCAGCTGCACCCCAACAGCTGGGCCTTCATCAGGGCCTTCTCCGTTCTCTGCAACAACCTAGGGTTCACTCCCTCGGTAGATGTATTTCTATACTTCTTCGAGGCGAAGAGCCCTGGGAAAAGGCTTTGGGTAAGCCTTAACGGAGTGGCTGGGAGGGTTCTGCTCACCCTCTTCTCTTAATCATATAAGGGCTTCAAGGGGAAGTTCTTCCGAGTCTGCTGCAGCTCCTATGACTCCACCATGCTCGATGGTTTCCCACTATATTGGGTGGAGAAGTTGAAGTTCAAGAAGCCCCGCGGACTCGAAGAGCTGACGCCTTGACCGAGAAGTGTGCCAAACACTCTCCAGCTGGGGCGTGGTGTTCGACACCATCCAGCTGATTAGGCACGAATATGATGCCGAGATTCTCAGCGTTTACCTTGGTACATTGTCTTTTCTCGTTTCTACTTGCTTTTGTGTTTTACGCTTCACCCTTCTCATCCTTCCTTGTTGCACATTGCAGGTATGGTGTTAGACGCTGAGAAGAAGAAAAGGCTGGCTGATGTGCTGAGTCGTCGTATTGCGGGTGGCTCAGGCCCTGCTCTCCCTTCATCGCCTGCTGTGGCTGCCCCAGAACCAACTACTGAGAAGTCAAAAAGGGCAGCCCCAGTAGAGATCTCTGAGGACAAGGACACCTGCTCTGGCCTCGTCTTCAAGAGGAAGAGGGTGGAGGTTGCTGCAGAGGTCTTCTCCGCAACAAAGGGGCAACCTCCCTCCTTTAGGGAGCACCCTCCCAGTGCTTGATCTCCCCCTGAGCCAATCTTAGCGCTCGAGGGTGGAGGGGAGAGTGCCCCTTAAACCAGCCAAATGCCTCCTGCTCCCGAGCTGCCTCCCCTTCTCCAGCGGGCTCTTGCGTAGATGCCTGGCCAAGCTGCCATGGAGGCCATGGACGGGAACTCCCTGGGGGACCTCATCAGCCATGGCCTTGGGGAGTTCCTTGCTGCTTCCAATTTCCTCCTGGTCAAGAACAGCGCAGAGGCACAGCTGCTAGAGAAGGCTGCCAAATTGGAGAAAGAGTTGGAGCAGAAAGATCTCCAACTCCACCAAGCGGCCAAGCACGAGACTGCCCTGAGCCAAGAGTTAGGCAACCTCCGCCAGTCTGAGAAGGAGACTAAGAAGCTCCTCTTCTCCAAGGGGCAGGAGGCCCTCCAGCTTGAGGCCAAGATACTCCCCCTCCGCAATAGAATTATTGAACTGGAAGAGCAGTTGGAGGGGGCTCAAACCAAAATGACGAAGCTGGAGGAGAGGGCTACCAACCGAGAGGTTCAGCTGGGCAAGGTTGAGGAGGAACTTGTCCAACAAACTGAATTTCTGAAGAAGACTGAGGCGGAGCTCACTGAAGATGTCGCCGACGCCTATGGGGAGGGGTTTAGCGATGCCCTTGCTCAGTTTGTCTGCGTGCATCCTGAGATGGACCTCTCGCCATTCTCTGTAACTTCGCAGGTGGTCAACAGGCAAATAGTGCCCAAATAGGTCTTCTAAGCAATTGTATCTCATAGCTGAACTTCTTGTAACTAACCTCCATTATAATGTAATTAATTCATTTACTTTCCTTCATATTTGTTTGCCTTTGTATTCTACTTTGCTGTTGTTTAACTGTTTGATATGCTTGGTCGAACTCTCTACTCAGCATAGATTCAGACCACAAATAGCGCGCTTGACTCAGAATTAACTATAGGTAGCACGCTTGATTTTGTTGATCTGCTGTTAGCAAAACCTCATAAAAAAATTCTTTCTCAAAACATGCCTCACCACCTCGACGGAGTTGATCTGTATGCATTTAGCAATCAAGCTTTATATGGCCACTCATCGCCCTTAGGCGAAGGTGGACCTTCCTGGCGAAGGTGGACCTTCCTGACAAACTTCTACTCGAATAGAGGACTTCCTCATCGACGAGGAGGTGCTCTGTGCAAACTCACTTTCTAACCGTCGAGACTCTAACCTCACCCGAAAGGCTCAATCTGACCCCTGATCGCCATGGGCGAGAGAGGATTTCACGGGTGACTTCGCTAGTGAACCTTTCTTTCAAATTGGGAGTTCTCACTCGAAGAGGAGGTGTTCCTTACGAACCTACCTTCGCACTTACAAGACCTCTAACCACAAATGACAGGTTCGAACTAACCTCACATCGCTTATAGGCGAGGGAGGATTTAACTGGGTGAACCCTTCTGCTCACATTGGGAGTTCTCACTCGAAGGGGAGGTGTTCTCATGAACCTACCTTCCCGCTTACGAGACTTCTAACCCCAAGTGACAGGTTCTAACTGACCTCACATCGCTCGCAGGCGAGGGAGGATTTAACTAGGTGAACCCTTCTGCTCACATTGGGAGTTCTCACTCGAAGGGGAGGTGTTCTCACGAACCTACCTTCCCGCTTACGAGACTTCTAAGCCCATGTGACAGGTTCTAACTGACCTCACATCGCTCGCAGGCAAGGGAGGATTTACCTATATTGTAAAAACACACTCAGATATATATTCTAACTGAAAATTTTATTGGGTGACCTCATTAAAAACCCTTAAAAAGGGAAAAAAGAGTGTCCCCTAAACTGTGTGTAATATTACATGGCTTTAACTAAAATAGAACTTCAGGTGAGTCGCATTCCATGTACGAAGAATCGGACCACCTTCTAAAGTCTCCAGCCTATACGTTCCATTCCCCAAGGACTCTGTCACTCTAAAGGGACCAGTCCACTTAAGGGATAGCTTGTTCTCTATCTGGTAAGGAGATGCCTTTTGCATAACTAGGTCAGCCACCTGGAACTGCCGAGCTCTCAATTTGGAATTGTGCTTGAGCTCGACTCTCCTCTTCAACGCCTCGGCCTTGATTCCTGCCTCTTCCCTTACTTCATCCAAGAGATCAAGATTCACCTTCCTTTCTTCGTTGGACTCCTCCGCCACAAAGTTCTGGAATCGTGGTGAGCTCTCCTGGATCTCCACAGGGATCATGGCATCTGAACCATACACCAGGCTGAAAGGGGTCTCCTTGGTGGTAGACTGGGGTGTAGTATGGTAAGCCCATACAATTCTGGGAACCTCCTCAGCCCACCTTCCTTTCGCTTTCTCTAGCCTTCTCTTCAGTCCCCTGAGTAGAACTCGATTGGCCGACTCGACCTGTCCATTGGTTTGTGGGTGCTCGACCGATGCAAACACCTGCTTGATCCCCAATTTGTGCATAGCTTTCCCAACTGTTGACTTGCGAATTAGGTGTCATTATTAGACACCAAACGCTTGGGTACTCCAAAGCGGCACACTATATTCTTCCACACAAAGTGCTGGATCTTCTGGGCTGTGATCTAGGCTACTGGCTTAGCCTCGATCCACTTCGTGAAATATTCAAAGGCGACCACGAGGTACTTCATTTGCCGCACCGCCAAAGGAAAAGGCCCCAGGATGTCAATTCCCCAGGTATGGAATGCCCAAGGGCTGTATATCGACCTGAGCTCTTCTGATGGCGCCTTATACCAATTAGCATGCAATTGGCACTGCTTGCACTGCTGCGCGTACTTAGTGCAATCCTCCCTCATAGTCAGCCACTAGTACCCTGCTCGAACGGCCTTAGATGCCAAAGTACGACCTCCGATGTGACTCCCACATATGCCTTCATGGAGCTCTGCCATTATTCTCACACACTGCTCACCATGTACGCACACCAGGATGGGGTGAGTAAACCCATGCCTGTACAACTCACCATCAATGAGTGTGTACTTGGCCGAGTTCTTCTTTATCTTCCTTGCTTCCATTGGCTCTATTGGGAGCATTCCATCGGCTATGTAGCGCTTATAGGTCGTCATCCATGTCTCTCCACTCTGTAACAGGCAGACTTGCGATGGCCCCTCCTCCATTGGCATGCCGGCATTGACCCGTGGCTTCTTCAGGGTTTCTTGGGTCAACGACCAGTGACTCCTCGCCTCACTGCGTGATGGGCTGATCTGATGGACTCCCACCAAATTGTCAGCTGTATAAGTACGAGATGCCCGCAGGGTCTCCTGGATGACCGTCCTCTGCCTGTCCCCCTTGCCTGAACTGGCGAGTTTGGCCAACAAGTCAGCTTTGGCATTCTGCTCCCTGGGTACATGCACTAGCTCGAAGGTTTCAAAAGAACTCTTCAACTGTTGAACATACTCCAAGTAGGAGGCCATCTGGGGATCTTTGGCCTGGTACTCTCCCGCCACTTGACCTGTGACCAACAGCGAGTCACTCTTCGCCATAAGACTCTGCGCTCCCATCTCCTTAGCCAACAGCATTCCAGCAATTAAGGCTTCATATTCTGCTTGGTTATTGCTGGCTTTGAAGGCGAACCACAGGGCCTGCTCGATCAACAATCCCTTGGGCCCTTCAAGGATCACCCCCGCTCCACTACCTTGCTGATTTGAGGACCCGTCTACTGACAACACCCACTTTAAGCTAGGTTCTTCCTGTTGGGACTCAGTTGAGGACATCTCGGCCACAAAATCACCGTAGACCTGTCCTTTGATCGGACCTCTAGGTTCATACTGAATGTCAAATTTTGACAACTCGACTGCCCATCGCACCATTCTTCCCGCCACGTCTGGCTTCTGCAAGACCTTACGTATTGGCAGATCTGTCATCACCACCACTGTGAAACTCTGAAAGTAGTGTCGAGGTCTCCGGGCTGAGAACACAACTGCCAAGGCTGCCTTTTCTATGGCCTGGTATCTCGCCTCTGGCCCTTGTAGCACTTTGCTAACAAAGTAGATGGGCTTTTGGCTTTGCTCCTGTTCCTGAACCAAGACGGAGCTAACCGCCTTTTCTGTGACTGCGAAGTACAATCGTAGCGGGGTGCCGAGTTGGGGCTTGCACAATACTGGCGGGCTAGCCAGGTACTCCTTGAGCTTGGGAACGCCTGTTCACACTCCGAAGTCCAGGAAAATCTGCTATTCCTCCTCAAACATTGGAAATAGGGGTGGCCCTTGTCGCCTCGCGCTGACACAAACCTGGAGAGGGCAGCCATCCGACCAGTTAATTGCTACACTTCCTTGATTGATGTCGGGCTCCTCATGGCTATGATCGCTACGCACTTGTCTGGGTTGGCCTCGATCCCTCACTCTGTAAGTAAAAAGCCAAGGAACTTGCTTGCCTCCACCCTAAAGACGCATTTCTCTAGGTTCAGTTTCAGCCTATACTTTGCCATTGTATTAAATAGCTCCTCCAAATCAGTAACGTGCTGATCTCGCGCCTGGGAGGTCACCACCATGTCATCTACATAGGCCTGTACGTTGCGCCCCAGCATAGGGGCAAGGACTTTGTCCATCAGTCTCTGGTATGTAGCGCCTGCGTTCTTCAAGCCAAATGGCATGACTGTGTAGCAGTAGCAGGACAGCTGATGGCCTTCACATGTTGAGCTCTCCTTGGATGTTGAAGATGGTGCAGAAGTAATGGCTGAAATGGGCAAGACCCTCCTAGGAGTGATGGTGATCTTGAAGGTGCATGAAGTGTATGAGAGTAGGGAGGTTCGGCCAACCCTTGGTGAGGTGAGAAAAATGAAGATCAATTCCTAGAAGCTAGGAGAGAGCAAAGCTGGGCACAAATTTGGCAGCATAACTTTACTCATATTAATCTTGAAAATACAAGGTGTAGGCTACCCTTTTTTATAAGCTAAAGGGTGACCACCAAGCTTAACCTAATTCTAATGAAATGTGCCACAAATGTAATGTAATTTTGGTCACACACTTACTCATGGCCGGCCCTAGGTGCTAGAAAGTTCCAACGTGAGCACCAAGCTAGGGTACATCAAAAAGTGAGCAAGGTTTGCTTTCTACACTACACTAATCTACTAAGCTACCCCTAATGGGCCTCCAAGTAACATGTACAAGGTCTTCTCCCTCCCATCCGTGGCTTGACTTGTTTGGGCGTGAATGTGCTTGGCCATGGATCTTATGAGAGGTCCTAGACGGTCTAGGCTCCCTCCTAGACGCTCCTCATGTAGCTCCCCCTTGTCTTGTGCTAGACGCTCTCCATGTGGTTCTAGACGGTCTAGTCTTGGCCCTTGGCTTTCATGGTGGGGTGAGCTTGGCCTCTCTCCATCATCCCCTCCCCCTTGGAAAGGATTTGTCCTCAAATCCTAGTCTTCATTGGTACCTACAAATGAAGATAGGTCAATTACATTAAATGTGTCATGCACTCCATATTCAAGAGGTAGGTCCAACTTGTATGAATTGTTGTTGACTCTCTTGAGGACTTGAAAGGGTTCATCTCCTCAGGGACTTAGTTTGGACTTCCTTTGAGTGGGAAATCTATCTTTTCGAAGATGAAGCCAAACTAACTCTCCTTCCTCAAAAATCATTTCTCTCTTCCCCTTATTGTGGTATTTGGCATACTTCTCATTTTATTGTTGTATTTGAAGTTTAACCTTTTCATGAATTTTCTTAACAAAATCGGCCTTGATTGCTCCTTCCTTATGCACAAAATCTTGTGGGTTAGGAAGGGGTAACAAGTCCATAGGTGTGAGAGGATTAAATCCATATACTACTTCAAAAGGAGAAGCATTAGTAGTCTTGTGGACTACTCTATTATAAGCAAACTCAATGTGGGGAAGGTACTCATCCCAAGACTTGTGGTTTCCCTTCATGATAGCCCTAAGCATAGTTCCTAGAGATCTATTGACTACTTCGATTTGACCATCCGTTGGAGGATGACAAGAAGTGGAAAATTGTAGTCTTGTTCCAAGTTTACTCCAAAGAGTTTTCCAAAGGTGGCTTATAAACTTGGGATCTCTATCGGACACTATACTTCTAGGTATTCCATGGAGTCTCACCACTTCTCTAAAGAAGAGCCTAGAAATATTTTGAGCATCATCTACCTTGTGGCATGGAATAAAATGGGACATTTTGCTAAAACGGTCCACTACCACAAAGATAGAGTCATGGCCTCTTGCAGTCCTAGGGAGTCCTAAAATGAAATCCATGCTAATGTCTTCCCAAGGAGCATTTGCAATCGGCAAGGGAGTGTAGAGTCCATGAGGCATTGCTCTAGATTTTGCTTTCAAACATGCTATGCATCTAGAACAATGTCAATGTCTTTGGACATCTTTCCTCATGTGTGGCCAACAAAATTTTACTTTCAAAATGTCTAGAGTCTTATCAACTCCAAAATGGCCCATGAGTCCCCCCTCATGTGATTCTTTGACAAGGAGTTTCCTATGTGTGCCTTGGGGAATGCAAAGTTTTCCTTCTTTAAAAAGATATCCCTCGGACACATAGTAACCTCCTTGCGCTCTATGTTGACATTGGGCATAGATGGATGAAAATTCTTGATCATCTTGATAAAGCTCTCTTATGTGATCAAATCCAAGAATTTGAGCACCGAGAAGAGTGTGTGCCGTCTTGAAAGAGCATCGGCCACTATATTGGTGCTTCCTTTCTTGTACTTGATTACATAAGGAAATTGTTCAAGAAATTCCATCCATTTAGCATGTCTCTTGTTGAGCTTGTGTTGGCCCTTTAGATATTTTAAAGACTCGTGATCACTATGGATTACAAATTCTTTGGTCACAAGGTAGTGTTCCCAAGTCTTTAGGGCTCTCACAAGAGCATAAAGCTCTTTGTCATAGGTGGGGTAGTTGAGGGTGGCACCATGGAGTTTTTCACTAAAATATGCAATGGGGTGACCACCTTGCAATAATACCACACCTATGCCTACTCCATATGCATCACATTCTATCTCAAAAGTTTTGGAAAAATTTGGGAGAGCTAGAATTGGTTCATTGGTGAGTTGAGCTTTTAGCCTTTTGAAGGCTTGCTCATGCTTATCATTCCAACAAAATGCAACATTTTTTTTCACAAGTTCATTCAAAGGAGAAGCTAGACTTGAAAAATTAGGCACAAACCTTCTATAAAAGCTAGCTAACCCATGGAAACTTCTTACATCACTTACATTTTGTGGAGTGGGCCACTCTTGGATGGCTTTGATTTTCTCGGGGTCAACATGCACCCCCTTTTGGTTGACTATGAAACCTAAGAAAACTATACTATCTACACAAAAGGTACACTTATCCCTATTGTCAAACAAACTATTTTTCCTAAGCACTAGAAAGACCTCCCTAAGGTGACTTAGATTGTCTTCTAGGGTTTTACTATATACTAATATATCATCAAAGGGCTTCACTAACCACTCATATAGTCCAAATTTGGTTTTAAAAGCGGTTTTCCACTCATCTCCCTCTTTGATTCTTATTTGGTGATAACCACTTTTAAGGTCAATTTTGGAAAACATGGTGGACCCATCACTGGTGCAGAAACGTAGAACAAATGCGGCTATTTTCATTTTATAAATGCGGCTATACAACCGCATTTGATCAACACGCAGAGATTTACAAATGCGGTTAAACAACCGCATCTATAAATACTATTTACAGATGCGGCTTTTTGTTGGAGCCGCATCTGTAAATGCCCCAGAGGTGTGCACAGGTTTGGAATTGGAATGATTTACAGATGCAGTTATTTACTATAACCGCATCTGTAAATGCTCCAGGTTTGGAGTGGCAATGATTTACAGATGCGTTTGTAGATCAAGGCAATGATTTACAGATGCGGTTGTAGTAAACAACCGCATCTGTAAATCATTGCCTTGATTTACAGATGCGGTTAAGGTAAACAACCACATCTGTAAATCAGGTTTTTTTTTTAGAGCACTTGGTTAGTTGTTTACCTGATACAAATTATCTTGTGCAGTTTCATTATACTCAGCCAGCCAGACAGATAAACAGATTCAGATAAACTAAAAGTCAATTTATAGTAATTGATCAAAATGTATACATAAAATAGTAATAATATATCTCTATCTATCTTCTTACACTATTGATCAAATCGTAGAGTTATAAAAGTTTAGGAAATATGTGGACCAAGATTGTCACACATATGTCATGGCTTTCGAACTCATGGGTTCCTCATCCGTGAAGAACTGCATTTCAAAATTGGTTGATAAATCTCTAATTTATGCTAGAAAACGTTATGCAAAATTTAGAAATTTCTAATAAGTGTAAATATAAGAACTAAAACCTCAAAATATCCTAAAAAAGACCTAAATAATACTAAAAAATAAAAAAGTGATAGTAAATGGTGGATTTTTGAAATTTTGGTGAGGCCAATCCCCCTTCGTTACCTCATTTCGAGCAACTTTCATTTTTTATGCGTCTCCATCCGACTTCTCCATCAAAAGTTATGGTCGTTTGAAGTTTTCCTACAAATTTTTCACATTAAATCCTAAACATACACACACTAAACACATAAACACACTACAATCAAGTTTTAAACATACATACCAAATCCAAATATCAATATTTATTATAAAATTAATTAAAAAATTTAAAACCGTAAACCCTAAAAAAACTAACCTTCTATAGTTATGGGTGCAACCAAGTCCCCAAGGTGTTGCCGCACGGTGTTGCCGGCCAAAAGACTTGGTGGAGGTTTACGGTGGTGGAGATGGAGCGAGGCGCAGAAGAGATGGCTCAACTAAGATGCGGTGGTGAAGGGAAAGGGTAAGTGTGGAGAGAGCACTAATGGGCAAAGGGTGGAGAAGGAGAGGACAAGAAGAAGAAATGGAGCACGGTGGCATCTTAGGGGTCTTAGCGTTTTTCATTTACAGATGCGGTCATACACATAACCGCATCTGTAAATGAAAAGCTTTCATTTACAAATGCGGTTTTAACCAATAACCGCATTTGTAAAACAAACTAATTTCAAAAATGCCACCGCGTTTTTAACAAATGCGTTTTAACGCGAAGCCGCACTTGGAAAGGAGTCTTCCTTTCATCATTTTGCACTAGTGCATGCAATTCATCAAGCATGTCATCAAGCCTTGGGATTGGATGCCTATACTTGATGGTGATGTTGTTGATTGCTCTACAATCACAACACATGCGCCATTTTCCATCTTTTTTGGGCACCAGCAAGACAGGTACAGCACCAGGGCTTAGGCTCTTTTGAACCCAACCCTTCTCCAACAAGTCTTGAACTTGTGACTCTATCTCCTTGGTCTCCTCGGGGTTGGTTCTATAGGCGGGCCTATTTGGTAGGCTTGCCCCCGGAATCAAGTCAATTTGGTGTTCTATACCTCTAATGGGAGGAAGTCCATTGGGTACCTCATTAGAGAATACATCATCAAATTCACTTAAAAGTTTTTCTACTTTAGGAGGTAGACTCATAAGTTCACTACTTGTGGCAGTGCATGCAAGTGTTCCGTTACAAAAGACAAGGCTCGGTTGTTCAACAAGAAGCAAATTTTCCAAGATGTTTTCAAAAGGCTTCTCTTGTTGAGCAACCTTGGGGGAAGGAACACTCTTCTCCCACTCCTTCCTATCCCTAAGGAATTTTTCCTTTTCAAGCTCTCTTTTCTTTTTCTTTTCCTCATCCCTCTTTTCTTTCATTTGTATTTGGTCTTTCACCACTTGGGAATGTGGTAAAGGACTAAGTACAAACTTTTTATGCTTATGGGTGAAGGAAATCTCATTAGTAAAACCATCATGCAAGGTTTTTTTATGAAATTGCCATGGTCTTCCTAAGAGTATATGGCAAGCTTCCATAGGCACTACATCACATAAAATGTAAGGACCTAGAAAATTTTATTGGAATGAAAGTGATATATTTTAAGTGAATTCTAAGTATGTTTTTATTTAAAATAAAAAGGAAGGAAAGTGTAGCTTAGAGGTCTACAAGATCGTCGTTGTTGAAGACAGAGGCGACCTCCGACTTCTCTGGTACATGATCGCTAATCGCCTATGGTGCACATGATCGCCAATCGCCTATGGTGTACATGATCGCCGAAAGTGCACTTAGTATGTGGTCAAGATGCTGGATCAACCATAGTGGGTTCCAAAAAACCACGCGTATCAAGGTGTGGGTTAAGCCTTAGATACGCTGTGCATGCGAAGCTCCATGCTTGAGCATAAGAAATCGTCCTTGGTGTTGCATGCATGGGCGCACGAGGAGTACTGCTGATCTATTCTTGGAAATGTGAAGCTACCGACATCACCAAGTCAGGTGGAGGTGATACCTTGGACGTAACATAGTGGGATGAAGAACCTTCAGCAAGGCGTGGCGATGTGTCATCAGTCATCGCCAGGGCGAGAGACATGCGGTCATCGCCAGGGATAGACATCAGTCGTCTTCCAGAGAGAGACATCGGTCGTCTTCCAGGGAGAGACATCGGTTGTCCGCCAGGATGAGTCATCGGTGGAAGGTTATCGCGCGATGTCATGTTTCACACAGATAAGGCGGGACCCAGGCTCCCAGCATGAGATGTCCTGCACGCACGACACGTAGACAGAAAAGGGTGTTTCAAAATAGTTGGCATTAGAGAGTTGGTATGCGCAAAAACACACGTGGCGATACTGTTCAAGGAAGTGTGCACGCAAGCTTTCCTGCAGAGTGGGTAGTGGCAGTGGCAATTATGGACAAGTTGGTTTAGATTCAAAAACTCACTTCTAAGAGGCAAAGAACGTTGTTGTGGTTCAAGAGTGACAGAGTGAGTTTACCTTCATCCTTCTCTTTTCTCTCCTTCGCGCTGCGATTCAGGCATCCTCAAGCACCAGTACGACGAGCGACGACTGCCCTTGGACTCCTGGGAAGTTCTCTGCAAGTTCTCCAAACCGGAAGCTAAAACAGAGTTAAGGCATCTTTAAGCTTCGGTGGGTTTTGGAGCTCTTGGTGCTTTTGCGCAAGTTTAGGTAAGGGAAGCTAGCATTTTCGTTTATAAAAACTTTAGGCGAGTAGGTTCTGAAGTGAGGGCGACGTGGTCGCCAGTTTCATATTCTTTTTCACGATGCTCTGTTTTATGTGTGGGGCGAAGTGATCGCCGGTTTTAAATGTTGATTTCGAACTCCCCTGTTTTAGTTTCGTTTGAAACTGTTTGAGATTGAATTGTGAAATGCGTGGGATATTCGAAAATCTGAACTTTGGCATGATTGTTTCTGTGATTGTGATTGTTTACGAAAAGATTCAAAATATTATATGATGCAGTTGTGCTTTTACGTGTGGTATGATGTACTGGATGAATGTGAAATTGTGATCAAGACATAGTATTTTCAGGAAAGGAAATACCGTGTTGAGATTGGTTATGAGGTGTATTGATCAATGAATATCCTGTGAATGAGGCGATCTTGACTCTGCTGATATGATGGAATCACATACATGAAGTCATTCAGTTGGTGAGAGTCAAAGGAGGTCCATATGTATGGGTAAGTCGTTTGAAAGATAACTGACTTGACCTGTTATATGGATTAACCCTGTCATACTGAGAGAGTGAGGATATTGAGATTGAGATTGAGCTCGGGATTATGTTTATGCGCATGGCTGTGGAAACTTTACAGCAATTTCGTATGACAGGTGCAGGCCTCTGGATGCTAAGTTCAACGCACGAGTCTTCCGGAAGTAGAGTCATGTGTCTATATGTTATGAGTCAGTGGAAAGTCTGACGTGAGAAATGAGAAACTTTGAAATTGATAGACACTTGATGGAATTATGTGAATTGAACGACTCTTGAGGAAATTGTGAAGTATGTGATTACTTGATGGTCATGTGAAGGGAATGAGAAAGTTGATGGTTTTTACGTGGGTGTC
Source organism: Phaseolus lunatus (assembly GCA_013389735.1). Classification (NCBI taxonomy): domain Eukaryota; kingdom Viridiplantae; phylum Streptophyta; class Magnoliopsida; order Fabales; family Fabaceae; genus Phaseolus; species Phaseolus lunatus. The sequence goes on from CM023867.1 coordinate 16,867,654, forward strand.
TTAATTTTGTTTTATCTTGATTTTAAAGTTTCATATCTAAATTCTCTTTAAAAATATATAGCTTACCCCTTTGTTTTGTATCGTGGTTGTTTTTCTTAAACCTGTGATGATCGTGTATATTTACATGGGAGCAGATGATGTTGCAGGAAGTAGAGCTCCTCAGTGAGTGGTCGTCGGAAGGAGATCGCCTGTTTTCTGTTTCTGTTAGGAGATCGCCTATTTTCTGTTTCTGTTAGGAGATCGCCTGTTTTCTGTTTCTGTTAGGAGATCGCCTGTTTTTTTTTTATTATTTTGCTGTATTTTGTTTAAGTTTGGAAACTGACTGGATATGTATTAAACTCCCTGTGAGGAGAAATTTCATTAAATATATATATATATATATATATATATATATATGTTCACTTCGATATTATTGTTTTACCTTTATTTCACTATATAAATATGAAAAGGATTTGGTGGGATGTTACATAAAACCTTGTCTTTGTAGTTCCCTATGGAAAACTTGATTTCCACTTGCTTATCTACACTTAGTTCCCCATTCTCATTTATCCATTGCAACTTGTATGGCTTAGTTTTTAAAAGCTTTCTTTTAGGTTCTTTCTTTAGAAAAAAACTTTGTTTGTGTTGAAGAAGTTTTCATTGGAAGGAGATTTGTGAAGTGCATTGGGATAAGTTCTGGCTAGGAAATACTTGGTACTTAAGAGTGTCCATTGTGACCCACCTCTCTTTCCTGGGAATTTACCTTGTGTGCTAAACTCACTTTCCTTCTTGTGAAAAAATCTTTTAAATACAAAGCTTAATATGTCTATGTATACTTCTCATCATAGTAGAAGTGATTCAAGTTCTTCATCAAAACAATTGAAAAATATTTCTCAAGAACTTAAGTCACTTCAATTATGGAGGCAACAAGATATCCATCTTGCCATTCTTGAGAAGGAACTTAGAATTTTAAGGCAAAAAGAGGAGAGAAAAGTTAAAGAAAAACAAAGTATAAATCATCCAAAAGACCTGGAAAAAGAAAGGAAGAAAGGGTATTGTAGTGGCCAGACCTCGGTCGTCGAGAACAGATAGTAAAGGGTGAACTATGTTAGCCGGGTCCCACAACATGGGCCAAAGCCACGTGGAGTGGACCCCGCAGGCAGCTTGGATTATAGGGTGATCAGTCCTCGGCAAACGCTAAGCTTTGACATAAGAGATTTATCCTTAGAGTTGCATGTAATGGCACGTGAGGGGTTTAAGGGCCCGTGGGAGATTAGTTTAAATCATAAGGATAGACCCCGCAACGTGAGGGTTAACAATATGCTGTGATATTCGCTCATAAAGATAATTGCTTAAAGATAGAAGGTTACCGCCATACACGCCGGAGGATTAAGAGATAAAAGATATTGTTCCTAGTAATATTTCATTGATATGCAGGTGGCGGCAGTAGCACTCCAAATATACAAAGATACGTTGTTAAAGATTACGCACGTATAACAGCATTATCTCACTCACTAAATATTTTCCTGCTAAAGATAAAGTTCCATGCAGGGAAAGTTGGTTACAAGAGATAACCTAATGACTCCCTATAAAAGGGGCTTAAGGCTCCAGGGAAAGGGGGCAGTTTTTGAGACTAACACTCTTTTACTATACACTTGGTGTTTTTTGCCCTAGTTTTGACTTGAGCGTCGGAGTGCAAACGGCCGTGAGGGCGCCTATCTTTCTTTCTTTGCAGGCAAGCTATTCTACAGCGAAGGAGGAAGAAGAAGGTGCTGACGATCATAGAGTTTGACCGACAGCGAGTCAACCGACAAGAACAGGTATAAATATGAAAAATTGGGGCAAAAACGAAATAGTCATAGAGATGAGGAGCATAGTCAAAGAAGAAAGATTTATAATCCTCAAAGAAAGGAAGGGATGTGTTTTGAGCCTAGAAGTTTATATTATTCTGCCGAGCCTGAAGTATACATTCCTTACTTTGATGGAAATAAAAATGTTGAAGCATACTTAGAATGGGAGATAAAGGTTGATCAAATCTTTGAAAAGCACCAATTGGATGAATTTAGCAGATTTTCCATGGCTACCCTAAGTTTTCAAAGGGAAACTGATGTTAGAATTGGCAGAAAATCAGAAGTACTGAATTGGGATGAATTGAAGATCTGTATGAGAAGAAAATTTTTTTCCTCTTCATATGTGAAAAAGAAGAAGCTTAGAGAAGAAATGAAAGAGCTTGTAGAAAAAGGAAGAAACTTTATATATGGAGAAAAAGAATATGCTAGAAGAGAAAAAAAGTTTAAAGAAAAATTTCAAGGACTTGTCAGAAAGAAAGAAGAGAAGGAGAAAAGGGAAAGAGATGAAAACGAAAGGAAAGATAGAGAAGAGAAAGACAAGAGAGAAAAAATGATGATAGAAAAGGAAAGTACAAAAAACTCTTTTTTTGGAGCTGAATTAGATATCGATAACATTTTATCTTCTCTAGAAAACCCTTGTGAGGATGTGCTTGAAGAAAAATCTATGTTTGGAGCTAAACCAGATATAGATATAAATGTTTCCTCCACAAAAAATACAGAAGAATGTTTGATTGAAAAGGCAGAAGAGGAAATCAACAAAGAAGAAGAGTCTTTTATGACACCCGCTGAAAACATAGCTGAGAAAGAATCCTTAAAGGGGGATTGCAATACTTTGAACTCTTCTTTTCAATTATATAATGCTCATTCTTCTTTACAAAAGTCTCAAAAACCAAACTTTGTGATGTTGTTGCCTAGCTTGGGCAATAAACAACACAAAGTGAATAAAAATATTTTTGAAAGGCGTCTTATGTTTTTCTTTAAAAAGAATTTTAAAGATAAAAGGCTTTATTTTTGTTTAGTTTTGATCCGGTCGATCATCGGTAGTCGATGACATCAGCAGCAGTTGACCACGTGGACCATCCAAAGGGTAACACGTGGTAGAGGATAGTAGGTGAATCAGGGAGGCGATCACTTAGAATGGTAATCGCCTATCGCCTGTGATGATGAGTAATCGCCTATCGCCTTGAAGATGAGTAATCGCCTATCGCCTTGAAGATGAGTAATCGCTCATCGCCGGTATGGATCAGTAATCGCCTAGATTGCACATGATCACCGTGCGTTAAGGTTAGGAGATCAGGTGGTCAGCAAGTCGCCGAAAGAGCACATCGCCGGGTGTTTGAGAAGACTTGGCAAGCACTTGTTGTATGGTCTAAGTACAGAGGGTAAGTGGCATATCTGCCACCATGTGTAGTGTGAGCCGCGATGGCCAGTGTTAACCAGCTCGCCATGTTAAGGTTGCGCCCAGAGTAGCCTGTGTACTAAGCTACTCCCTGTGTGGATAACTTAGTCGCAGGGGCACAGTGGAAGTAACGTTTCAGCTGCAGATACTCCAGATGGTGACACGTGTATGACCAGATGTTATCCACGTGTCAGGAGGAATAACCGTCAGGAGAGAGAAAGACTTAGGTATATATACGAAACTCTTAACGAAATTAAGGGGAGTTTTTACAGATTCTTACAGCTTACACATTTGAGAGTTTCAGTTACACACGAGTCTCACAGAGAGATTCAGATATAGTTTTGGTGTTCTTGTTGCCTGACTTGAGCGTCGGAGCTACAACGGCCGCCAGAGGCGCCGTCTGTGTGTTTTGCAGGCAGCGTTTGGAGTTCCGGCGGTGGTTCTTGGAGCGTTCTTGTAGAACAGAAGGCTAGACGAAGGAGTGACGAGGCAATCCTCCATGTTCGAGTCAAGCGGCTGGATCATTTGGCGCCCACCGTGGGGCCCGTGTGAATTTTGTTTCCATCGACGTTGCAGTTCTTGAAGTTTCTTGAGGTTTCTTGAAGTTTCTTGGAGCTTCTTGATCGTTTCGTCGAAGTGAAGTTACGTCGAAGTGTTGAAAAGATGAGAAGAAGAACCAGGCAAACCTCACCTGCGCCATCTACTGAAGAAGGAGCTGTTACCATGGCACAGGCAGTGGAGATGATGCGCGCACTGCAAGATAGCGTCGCGGAATCGAGAGCTGAGCAAGAGAAAATGCGTGCAGAGCTGACTGCATCGCAGAGAAGAAACGAAGAGTTGAGCTGTATGAATGAAGAGCTGCGTAGGGAATTGCAGGCGCAGAAGGAGCGCGCAGTTGAAGAGAGGACGTCGACGCCGCAATCGCCTCCTAGAGTATTCCCTATGCCTTTCTCCCCCGAGATCATGAACAGGGTGGTGCCTCCCAATCTGGTGGGACTGAAAGCGTCGTTCATGGGGGTGGAAGATCCAGAAGCACACCTGACAGCCTTCTACACTCAGATGATGCTGACTGGAGGTTCAGATGCTGTGTACTGCAAGATGTTCATGAGTACACTGAGCGGAGTGGCTATGGAGTGGTTCGTGAGCCTGCCAGAGGGCCACGTCATTTCCTTCATCAGTTTGCGAAGCTGTTCAGGGAGCAGTACATCATTAACCGACCTGCGCCAGTGGTGTCCTACGACCTGTTTGACGTGCGCCAGTATCAGAGGGAGCCGTTGAAGGACTACCTCAATCGCTTTGGGGCGCAGGTGGTGAGATTGCCCGTCAAGGATGAGGACATGCTGGTGCATGCGTTCAAGAGAGGTGTCCTCCCTGGTCCTTTCAGTGAATCGCTCATCAGGAGCCACCCTGCCACCTTCACCGAGATACGGCGACGCGCGGTGGCACACATAGTAGCAGAGACAGAGGTCTCTGAGAAGAGAGGAAGTGTTGCACCGTCGAAGCCACGTGGAGGTCAGGGGAATTGAGCAGCAACAGGCGTGGGTGCATGAGATCAAGGAAGGGAGGAAGGAGTAGGGAAGGTCTCGCCCTTATGCACCTAGGAAGGACCAGACCAGGGGGCGTGCAAGCAACGCACCCCCCAGGTATGATTTCATGATAAGTTTGGCGGAGCTGATCGCCATCCCTGCTGTGGCAGCAAGACTCCATGTGCCAGAGAAAACCGACAGGGTACTTGGAGGGAGGAAGGATGAGTGGTGTGAATTCCATCAAGCTTGTAGACATACACTCCGTACCTGCCTAGCGTTGGGGCGTCAGCTTGCTGAGTTGGTGAAGACAGGGTTCCTCACCGATTACCTGCAGAAGGCACAAGGTGATCGCACTTCGGGGTCCCAGGCAGGCGACCAGCAGCATGAACTCCTGTGTTTGGGGAGGTGAGGTGATGGAAGAGGCTACACTGGGGGGGCTCCTAGAGCTGGAGCGGAAGGCTTGATCGCCCCACATGTGTGCATCGCCAGGGCGGTCATCGCCGGGTAAAGGAGACCCATCCAGAGTGGTTGAGACGTTGGAGAATGGAGCTTGTCGGCTGGAGACTCTGGATGGAGTAGCTATTCCCAGGATGTAGAACGCTACACGCTTGTTTCTTACTTTGGTTAAGCTGTAAAGTAGATGCGCTATTCCGCTGTACACACACTTAGTGTATTAAACAGTTGAGCAGATCAGGGGGCACTCTTTTTAACGATGCCACCCAATAAAAGATTTTCAGTACACAAAGTGTGCGAGTGTTCCCAGTTTAAAGTTCTCCTTGCCCCAGGTGCAAGTCCAGGTGATCGGTGGTCAGTTACCGAGTGGCCACCACCCGCAGATCAGCCCCTAGATAAGCGCTTGGATGTAGAGTGCGATCAGCCATCAGTGCATGCAGACCGCGATCAGCCGTCGGTGCATGTAGGGAGTGAGCACTCGGTCGGTGCATGGTCATCGGGGTCTTGCTAACACGTGTTTAGCTGGGACCCAAGTTCCCAGCGAGAGCGTTAAGCATGCACCTCGCATGATTCCAGAAGAAGAGCTCCTCGCCGGTCGGGACGTGCAGAGAACGCGCAATGAGGCAATGCAGGCAGGGCGCGCCTGGTGTGTGCGCTTAGACAGCCACGCCTGGCGCCCCCCTGGGAGCGTGCACCCACGAGAAAGTCCTCCCTCTGCTTTATACAGCAAGGTTGGGGCAAGAGCGAAAGTCCTCTTCCTCTGCTTTATACAGCAAGGTTGAGGCAAGAGAAAGTCCTCTTCCTTTGCTTTTTACAACAAGGTTGAGGCAACAGAGAAAGTCCTCACCTCTGCTTTATACAGCAAGGTTGAGGCAAGAGAAAGTCCTCTTCCTTTGCTTTTTACAGCAAGGTTGAGGCAACAGAGAAAGTCCTCTTCCTCTGCTTTATACAGCAAGGTTGGGGCAAGAGAAGAAAGTCCTCCCTCGACTTTGTATAGCGAGGTGCAGGCGAGAGAAAGTCCTCTTCCTCTGCTTTATACAGCAAGGTTGAGGCAAGAGAAAGTCCTCTTCCTTTGCTTTTTACAGCAAGGTTGAGGCAACACAGAAAGTCCTTTTCCTATGCTTTATACAGCAAGGTTGGGGCAAGAGAGGAAGTCCTCCTTGCCTTTGAGCAAGTGTAGGCAACAGAGGAAGTCCTCCTTGCCTTTGAGCAAGTGTAGGCAACAGAGGAAGTCCTCCTTGCCTTTGAGCAAGTGTAGGCAACAGAGGAAGTCCTCCTTGCCTTTGGGCAAGTGCAGGCAACAGAGGAAGTCCTCCTTGCCTTTGAGCAAGTGCAGGCACCAGAGGAAGTCCTCCTTGCCTTTGAGCAAGTGTAGGCAACAGAGGAAGTCCTCCTTGCCTTTGAGCAAGTGCAGGCGAGAAAGAGGAAGTCCTCCTTGCCTTTGAGCAAGTGTAGGCAACAGAGGAAGACCTCCTTGCCTTTGAGCGAGTACAGGCGAGAAAGAATAAAGTCCTCCCTCGACTTTGTACAGCAAGGTGCAGGCGAGTGAAAGTCCTCACCTCGACTTTGTACAGTGAGGCTGAGGCAAGAGAGAAAGTCCTTCTCCTCTGCTTTTCACAGCAAGGTTGAGGCGAGAGAAAAGTCCTCTTCCTCTGCTTCTTACGCAAGGTTGAGGCAAGAGAACCAAGTCCTCTTCCTCTGCTTCTTATAGCAAGGTTGAGGCAAGAGAACCAAGTCCCTTCCTTTTGCTTTTTACAGCGAGGCTGAGGTGAGAGAAGCAAGACCTCACCCACGAGTTCTTACAGCGAGGTTGAGACAAGAGGGGTCACCGAGAAGCACTTCTCTTCCCCAAAACACAGGCGTCATAGTCGGTGTTCAGGCCCTCTATGCACTCAGCGCTGGTGTGGCAGAGAAGTGTAGCGAAGCCAGAAGCGCGATGACTGATCGGTTGTGCACTAACATGCTAGTCGGTGGTCGGTGGTAGAAGCAAGTTCTGCTGCGTGAAGCCGAAGCGTTTAGGCCCCGTTAAGTCAGTCATCCAGCACGAAGTTATGTTGAAGGCAATGCTAAGGTAACAGTTAGCCGCGATCAAGTCAGAAGCCAAGTTTGAGGGGTTGCAGTGAGATCGCGCTAAAGCCTAAGCTAGTTAACATTTAGTCAAATGCAGAGAGTTAAAGAAAAGAAACACAGTGAACCCTAGCGCGGTTGAGAAGAAGAAAACAGAAAAGGTTAATCTCTAGATGATCCAGAGGGATGCGCATGCTTCTGTTGAATGAAGGAAACAGTAGCGACACTCAGTGGGGGCTATTAATGTGTCCATGTGTCGAGAGATAAAGTATGGAAGCCGTGACGCTGAGGAACAGATAGTAAAAGGTGAACCACGTCAGCTGGATCCCACAGCATGGACCAGAGCCACGTGGAGTGGACCTCCCAGGCAGCTTAGATTAGCGAGTGATCGGTCATCGGTGTGCCTCCTTGGGGAGGGGTGATCAATCATCAGTAGAAGAGGTAAAAAGGTTACCTTTGGATGATCAGAGAAGCGTCACAAAGGTTGGAGATTGAAGAAGTTGAAGGGTCTCATAGAGAAATGCTTTGAATGTTTAAAGGCGAAGAAGAAGGAATGAAACAGTATTAGTACCAGAGTGTGTGCTCCTCTAGACCGCCAGAAGACGATTTCTTAGTCTCTTCGCTGAGAACAAGTTCACAGCTTGAGACTGGGGGGCTTGTGATCCGGTCGGTCATCGGTAGTCAATGACATCAGCAGCAGTTGACCACGTGGACCATCCACAGGTTAACACGTGGTAGAGGATAGCAGGTGAATCAGGGAGGCGATCACTCAGAATGGTAATCGCCTATCGCCTGTGATGATGAGTAATCGCCTATCGCCTTGAAGATGAGTAATCGCCTATCGCCTTGAAGATGAGTAATCGCTCATCGCCGGTATGGATCAGTAATCGCCTAGATTGCACATGATCGCCGTGCGTTAAGGTTAGGAGATCAGGTGGTCAGCAAGTCGCCAAAAGAGCACATCGCCGGGTGTTTGAGAAGACTTGGCAAGCACTTGTTGTATGGTCTAAGTACAGAGGATAAGTGGCATATCTGCCATCATGTGTAGTGTGAGCCGCGATGCCCAGTGTTAACCAGCTCCCCATGTTAAGGTTGCGCCCAGAGTAGCCTGTGTACTAAGCTACTCCCTGTGTGGATAACTTAGTCGCAGGGGCACAGTGGAAGTAACGTTTCAGCTGCAGATACTCCAGATGGTGACACGTGTATGACCAGATGTTATCCACGTGTCAGGAGGAATAACCGTCAGGAGAGAGAAAGACTCAGGTATATATATGAAACTCTTAACGAAATTAAGGGGAGTTTTTACAGATTCTTACAGTTTACACATTTGAGAGTTTCAGTTACACATGAGTCTCACAGAGAGATTCAGATATAGTTTTGGCGTTCCTGTTGCCTGACTTGAGCGTCGGAGCTACAACGGCCGCCAGAGGCGCCGTCTGTGTGTTTTGCAGGCAGCGTTTGGAGTTCCGACGGTGGTTCTTGGAGCGTTCCTGCATAACAGAAGGCTAGACAAAGGAGTGACGAGGCAATCCTCCACGTTCGAGTCAAGCGGCTGGATCAAGTTTTCTTTTGTTTTAATTTTCTTTTAAAAAAGAAAATGATCTCATGTTTGTTTGATGCTTATTGTAGATTGACATTTGACCCAGGAGGAAAACATCAAATAAACAGAGGCTGCTGTCATTGAGCATCATTCAGATCTGAGGACAGATCCTTTTCAAGAGGGAGGGGATGATAGAAACCGTCCAGCCTCAAAACTTTCGGCCAAGAAGATAGACGAGGCTCAAGCTTTAATGAAGAGTTTGTAGAGTCTTTTTCTTCTTCTTAGCCTTGTAAAAATTGTAGAGTAGTTAGGAAGTTTTGAGCCTTGTATTTTGGACCAAAGTAGAGAAGGATGTAAATAGAAATGAAAGTAAAGTGTAAAATAGTAAAAGAGGGGTGCAAATAGAAATGTAGGCAAGGAAGGCATGAGGCTCCACATGTCTTCTCCTTAATGGAGAGGATTTGCACCAATATGGTAGTGACACTTGTCACACTCTCATTTGAGAGTTTTTTAGAGACTTTCTCCTATAAATAGGAGTCTCTTATACATGTATTTTTTTAACTTGGAATTAGTAATGAAATGTTGCCTAATTTTGGCCATTCTACTTATTCTTAAGTTCTCCCTAGGTTAGTCTCCTTCAAGACTTAGCCTAGACTCTTTCCTAGTGAGTTGGCCTCACCTCTCACTCTCACAAATTCCTAACTCCACTTCAATCCATGGAAACTCCTCTTGAGTTTCTGTAATGCTTCCGCTCCTCAGATCTCCTTCATCATCCATCCAAAGAAGAAATTACAAAGATAACTATTAGAAGAATAGTGTTTTTCCATCAGTAGTGCCTGCTCAATCAACAGCCCCTTTAGCCCTTCCAAGATCACCCCAACTCCGCTACCTTGTTGATTAGAGGACCCATCTACCGAGAGCACCCATCTGAAGTCAGGCTTGTCTTGCTGGGTTTTTGCCGAGGACATCTCGGCTACGAAATCAGCATAGACTTGGCCTTTGATTAGGCCTCTGGGTTCATACTATATGTCAAACTCTGAAACTCTACTGCCCATCGCACCATCCTTCCTGCTATGTCTGGCTTCTGCAAGACCTTACGAATGGGCAGGTGTGTCATCACCACCACTGTAAAGCTCTGGAAGTAATGGCGAAGCCTATGTGCAAAGAACACCACGACCAGTGCCGCCTTCTCTATGGCTTGGTATCTCACCTCAAGCCCTTGCAATACTTTGCTAACGAAATAGATGGACTTTTGGCTTTGATCTTGCTCCTGCACCAGAACCGAGCTCATTGCCTTCTCAGTGACTGCGAAATACAAACATAGCGGGGTGCCAAGCTGCGGTTTGCACAACACTGGTGGGCTGTCCAGGTATTCTTTCAGCTTGAGGAATGCTTCCTCACACTCCTTGGTCCACAAGAACCTGCTGTTCCTCCTCAAACACTGAAAATAAGGGTGACCTTTATCTCCTCCAGCTGACACGAACCTGCAGAGAGTAGCCATCCGACCTGTCAACTGCTGCACCTCCTTTACCGACGTCGGGCTCCTCATAGCAAGGATTGCCGCGCATTTGTCTGGATTGGCCTCTATCCCACGTTTAGTGAGCAAGAAGCCAAGAAATTTGCCTACTTCCACCCCAAAGACGCACTTCTCTGGATTCAACTTCAGCCTATACTTAGCTATTGTAGTAAATAGCTCCTCCAAATCAGTGACGTGCTGATCCTTCACCTGTGATGTCACCACCATATCATACACGGAGGCTTGCACATTGCATCCTATCATGGGCGCAAGAACCTTGTCCATCAATCTTTGGTAGGTGCCACCTGCGTTTTTCAGTCCAAATGGCATGACTGTGTAGCACTAGCAGGACAGCTCAGTCATGAATGTTATCTTGCACTCATCCATTGGGTGCATCTTGATCTGGTTATATCCAGTAAAAGCGTCCAGGAAACTGAGCAACTTGCAACCTGAGGCGCTATCTACCAACGCATCAATACTCGGCAAAGGATAAGAGTCCTTTGGACATGCCTTGTTGAGGTCAGTGAAGTCTACACATATCCTCCATTTTCCATTGGCCTTCTTTACCAATACCACATTCGCTAGCCATTCGGAATATTGAATTTTCCGTATGTGACCAGCCTTGAGCAACTTCTGCGTCTCCTCCTTAATCACCTGTCTCCTCTCTTCATTGAATTTCCTTCTCCTCTGACGAACAGGTCTGACTTGGGGATTTAGCGTCAGGTGATGACACAAAAAATCAGGGTCGATGCCTGGCACATCTGAGGCAGACCAAGCGAAAGCATCCAAGTTCCGCTCTATGACTCCCGCCACTTGGTCTTGTGTATCTTGGCACGGGGATTTGCCAAGCTTGAACATCCTGCCTCCTATCACCCTCTCTACTACATCTCCCGCTGGTTCGAGTCATCTCTCTCGGGCGACCTCTGCTCGTGTAACCCCAACTCCTCCTCCAGGAAGGTCAGCATTAGCGCACACTCCACTTGGGGGTTGGATGGTCACTGTGCACACTCCTCTCCATGTTTTGAGGCTGTTTTCATAACACTTATTTGCCTCTTTCTGATCTGACTTGATGGTGATCACCGCTCCTTCCATCGAGGGAAACTTCATCTTCAGATGCCTCGTCGATGCCACCGCACCCAGTTTGTTCAGGGTTGGTCTACCCAGCAAGTTGTTGTAAGCTGATGGGGCATTCACAACGAGATACTTGATGTTCTCTGTGCGGGAGGTCACTCCATTAGTGAAAGTGCGCCTCAGTTCTATATACCCCCGCACTTCGACCTGGTCTCCTGCGAACCCATACAAACATACAACATAAGGTCTTAACTGGTCTGGAGACAATTGCAGCTTGTTGAAGGTCGACCAGAACATCACATCGGCTGAACTTCCTTGATCAAGAAGGACCCAATGCACCCTCATTCCCACGGTAACCACCGATATCACCACTGGATCATTGTCATGAGGAACAATGTCCAGGCGATCTGCCTTCGTAAACGTGAGGTCAACATCTGGGAAGTGATCGTCCTCACGTGCTTCTACTGCCATCACTGACCGTGCATATTTCTTGCATTGCGATGAAGTGCACCCTCCTTCTGAGAATTCACCTGAGATGGTGTGGATCTCGCCATGTATGGGCACCTCGTGCCCTTGGTCAGCCCTTGGAGCCACTACCACCTCTCCCCCTTGTGACTCCAGCAGGTAATCGTTCAAAAAACCGCTCTTGACAAACTCATCCAACTGATGACCTAGGGCCAGATAGTTGCGAATGGGATGGCCAAACGTCTAATGGAACTCACACCATGCGTTCTTGTTGGGCCCCAGTCTCTTGTCTGTCTTTGGGGGCATCTTTATTCTTTCCGCCACATTAGAAATGGCGATCAACTCCTTCAGCTTTACCGGGAAGTTGTGTCTGGGGGGGCACATCCCCCTTCACGCGTGCCCTGGTTTGGGGCTTCCTGGCTTCATAGGGCTTCTGCTTTCCCTGTGCTCTCTTCTCCATCGTCGCCTCGTGCACCCGCATGGATTGTGGACGACTGGGCACCCACGATCGTTAAGGGGCCACACTTTCGTGTTTCTCATTGAGTTCCCCCTCGGCCGCGATGTGAGCAACGACGTGGTGCCTGATATCACCAAAGGTTTTGGGGCGACTTCTGATAAGTGATTCACTGAAGGGTCCCAGTAGTATTCCCTTCCTGAAGGCATGCACCACCATATCCTCATCCTTGGTGTGCAGCCTTACCACCATCGCTCCGAACCGGTTGAGATAATCTCTCAGGGATTCCCCTTGATATTGCCTCACATCAAAGAGGTCATATGACACTAGCGGGGGAGCCCGATTGACGATGTACTGCTCCTTGAACAGTGTGGAAAACTGCGCGAAGGATGTTATGTGTCCCTCAGGCAGGCTGATGAACCACTCTAGCACTGTTGATCTCGTCGCAGACTCAAGCGTGGAGAGATTGTCTCGTCAATCCTTCGTTTGACTTCCTATCTGCTGCGCGCTTTGCAAGGAGGCTCCAGGAACCTTCAGTTTACCTTCGAATGGTGCCTGCAAAACACACAGACGGCGCCTCTGGCGGCCGTTGTAGCTCCGACGCTCAAGTCAGGCAACGAGAACACCAAAGGGTCTCTCTCAGATTTCTCTGTGTGAGACTGTGTGTGTGTACCCTCAGTCCTCTTTGATTCGAAGACTGAGTGCTCTTTCGATTTGTGTTGTGTCTCTGAGGTTAAGATTGCATACCTGGTTTTGGTGTTCTTCTTCCTCATATAAACCCTGCGTAGCCCCTACAGGCTACCTCTAGGTTCATTTAATTACCCTGCAGTGCCGTTTCCACTCCCCAGGGTGCTTTGCGTGCCAGCTTTCTTCACTTGAGTGCCAGGTCTGACAGGGGAGGCCGCGTGGGTTCCTCTCAACCCCTCGACTTCTGTGCCTACCTGCCTTACCTATTCCCTGGGAACATCTTCACCACCCACGTGGCAGACATGCAGCCCTACTGGGAGATGATGGGTTCTCGTCCAGCAGGATTCTGCACTTAACTGCGTCTTCTCATCTTCATGCGTGGTTGCCTCGCGGCTAAGGCCATTCACTGTCTCTGGGCGCTTTACTGATCATCGATTGCGTTGTTCACATCGCGCGGCCGACGTCACCTCAACATACACCGATGACCGATGTGCTTCTTCACATCCTCGGGCTCTGCTTATGGAACCAGGCGAGGTCTTTGAGCGACGTTCTTGCTAGGAGCTTGGGTCCCAGTTTAACACGTGTTGACAAGGAACCCACGACGACTGATCATTCTCCATGCACCGATGACTGATCATAACGCATGTACCGATGACAGATCACTCTGAACGCACCGATGACTGATCGGTGCTTCGTCCCTTCTCGCGCTCTTTTCCAGGCGCTCAAGTAGGGACTGATCTGCTGGTGGCGGTCACTTGGTAACTGACCACTGATCGCCGTTCTTTGAACGATCTCCACCCTGGTTTATCTGCCTTCACGTGTCACGCGTCACTCCGTGAATGACCCACATGGTCATCTGCTCCTGACGTCATTGCCTACCGATGACCGACCGGATCAGCTGTCCTAGTCAATGTGGTCATGAAAAGCTTGCAATGTACAGCATTTGAACCCCCTGATAGCATCATCTGCGTGTGAAACGCTGTGAGGTGCGCCTCTGGATCCTCCACTCCTGTGAACACAATCTTAGGGCCCACGAAGGTGGCTGGGACCACCATGTCCATGATCGCTTGCAAGAAGGGCATTGGGAACGCCCTAGGTGGTGTTGGCAGGGCCCGATCATCCACCACGCGATCCCCTATTTACTATAAATTACGCAGATTCACGCGTAATTCCTCATTCGCCCTGTGCAACTCTTCATTCCTGGCCTGTGATGTGGCCAAGTCCATCTGCATACGCACCTAATCTGCCCTTGATTCCGCCACCGTCTCCTAGAGGGCATGCATCATTTCCATGAGTTGTTGCATGGTGACGCTCTCACCCCCATTTGGTGGGACAGATCCTTGTTTGGTGTTCCTCATCTCGCTGGATTCTCCTCTTTCGCTTGTGTATGGGACCTTGTTTTACTTCGGCCCCACGGTGGGCGCCAAATGTTCTTACCGGTTGACTCTCCTATTGGTTGACTCTATGCCAAACTTGCGCCTTCTTCCCTCTTCTTAGGTAATGTTTCACCGTATCGAAACAATCTGCACCTGCAAAGACAGAAAGGGGCGCCCTAGAGGCCGTTTGCACTCCGACACTCTAGTCAATACTTGGGACAAGCACCCCAAGTGTATAGTATATTAGTTTAGGTCTAAAAACTACGTACCTCTGCGAAGTGTTTTACTACCCTTTATATAGTCTAGGGTTTCCTCTGCGTCGCTACCCATATTTAGGGTTTACAGGAATACCCTCGCGCCGCTATCACCCAGACTTAGGGTAATGTAGCGCGTCAGGCTTCCCTTAACTGGAGTGCAATTCCAACAGGATGGCCACCTGGGTACCCCCTCGTGCACCTAATCTCTGGGGCCACCTGTCTTGGGAGTGCCTTCACTGTTCACGTGCCATGCATGTGGTCTCACTTGGAAACCCTAATCCTGATGGGCACTCAACCCTTTAAGACTCTGCACCTAACTGTGCTTTCCTTGCCACATGTAAGGACCTAGAAAATTTTATTGGAATGAAAGTGATAGATTTTAAGTGAAGTGTTGAAGCTGACCGATGTGGGAAGCTGTTGCAGCCGATCTGGCGGTCTCCCAATACTGCATTGCAGCTTGATGATTCTGAGCCATTGCCGCACTCTGCTGCTGGATAGCACTCGCCATCATCTCAATGGACCTGGCGATCTGGCCCATTTCTGCAGAAGGTTGGGGAGGGGTAGGCGGTCTAGGAGCCATTTTCTGCGAAAGATTAGGAAACTATTTTTCTCTAATCATACTCCTATAAAATGAACTTGATAACGAATAAATTCATTTAGAAGACCACACTAGGTCTTACAAAGGTCAGCATCTCAAATCCGTCTAGAATTTGAGTTTATCAGCCGATCATGATACCTACCCAAGCATATCACCAAAACAGCTAATGGTATGAACCATCAATCCCAAACAACCAATTTCAATCAATTTCAAAAACACTCAATAACATACAACAAATCACACCAGAATTCAATATATGCTAAACATCAAACTTTCAGAATTAAGATTGAGAATCATCTTGATCCAGTTATGAGTGTGCACCCTCACTACTTTATCAAGATCCTTTCATTCTAAATACTAAAATTTTCAGTTAGAGCATATATTCACTACAGCACACACAAAATTTCAATAAGAAAACCTTCAAAACCTTTCACTATAGCTTTTATTTAAAACCTCAATAAAATTTGTGAGCAGGAGAAACACAATGGATCCACTGCCCGCAGGTCATCCTAAGGACGAACTGCTCTGATACCATTAATTGTAACGCCCCTCAAAGTCTTTTCATATTTATATAATAAAATAAGCGTAGACATTAATTTATAAAATCAACATATGTATATATATTGAAAATACATCATCCCATACATTGTATCTCAAAAAGAAATGTCCCTCTTATAGGGGTTTTAATACATTCCATCAACTGTTTCGAAATAAAACCAAAATACAGCATAAAAAGAAAACAAGCGATCTCTTCCTCCAACTGCTCACTGAGGAGCTCGACTACCTGCAACATCATCTGTTCCCGTGTAAAATACACGATCATCACAGTTTTAAGAAAAACAGCCACAGAACAAAACACAGGGTAAGCTAGCTATTCTAAAACTTGAAGTACGAAACTTTAAAATCAATATAAAACAGATTTAAAACACCCACGTAAAATCCATCAATTTTCCCATTCATTTCACACACTTCACAATTTCATCAAGTGTTATTTGTTTCACATAAACCATCAAGTGTCTATCAAATTTCAATAATTCTCTTTCTCACGTCAGACTTCCACTGACTCACCACACATAGATACATACCACACCACTGTAAAGTCCACACAGGACAGCTAGTGAAGTCCACACAGGACAGCTTGTGAAGTCCACACAGGACAGCTTGTGAAGTCCACACAAGACAGCTAGTGAAGTCCACACAGGACAGCTCGTGAAGTCCACACAGGACAGCTAGTGAAGTCCACACAGGACAGCTCGTGAAGTCCACACAGGACAGCTAGTGAAGTCCACACAGGACAGCTCGTGAAGTCCACACAGGACAGCTAGTGAAGTCCACACAGGACAGCTCGTGAAGTCCACACAGGACAGCTAGTGAAGTCCACACAGGACAGCTAGATATCATCAATTCACCCAATGCACCATACAACACTTAAATGAACGATTCCAACCACAACAACAATCGTACCAAGGTTCAGATTTTCCAATATCACATGCATTTCACATATCAATCTCAAACAAGTTCAAAGCGACACTAAAACAGGGGATTTCGAAAACAACATTAAAACCGGCGATTGTAACATCCCGCCAAAATACCATACAAATGTATATAATGAAAATAAAGGTAACAAATAGATTGAAGTGAACAAAATATTATATATATGAAATGTAGTTTCTCCTCACAGGGAGTTTAATACAAATTCGGTCAATTTTTTTCCAGAAACATAAACAAAATACAGTAAAAAAAACGAAGCAGGCGATCTCCTATCGGAAGAGACCGATCTCCTATCGGACGAGGCCGATCGCCCATCGGGGGACCCAAAAACAGCCGATCTGCTTCCGGCGACCACTCACTAAGGAGCTCTACTTCCTGGAAGATCATCTGCTCCCGTGTAAGTTATACACGATCATCACAGTTTTAAGAGAACAGCCACAGAACCAAAACACGCAGGGTAAGCTAGACATTTTAAAGAGAGTTTAAATAAGGATAATTAAAATAAAATCAAGGTAAACAATTTCAAGATATTCACGTAAGTTATCAAGTTTCTCATACTCTTCACCTGATCACCCAGAAATCACACATTTCACAATATTCTCAAGAGTCATTCTATTTCACAAAACTGCATCAAGTGTCTATCAATTCAAGTTCCTCATTTCACATGTCAGACTTCCACTGACTCATCACACAAGACACTTGACACTACTTCCGGAAGACTCATGCATTGATTAGACTCAGAGATCTGCACCTGTCATACCATACCACTGTGAAATCCACACAGGGTCGCTGTGAATCCACACAGCATGCGCATATATAATCTCAATGTCAATAGTTCTCTCGGTATGACAGGGTTAATCCATAGAACAGGCGGAGCTCGTTCTTTTTCACACGAGACGCCCATTCATATGAACCTCCTTCGACTCTCACCAACTGAGTAACTTCCTCTATGTGATTCCATTATCTCAGCAGAGTCAGGATATCCCCTGAGGAATCACCGATCAATGCACATCCTACACGATCTTACACGGTATTTCCTTTCCTGAAAATACTATGCCTCGATCCACATTCACAACATTCAACACATCATGCCACACTTAAATGAATGATTCCAATCACAGCAAAACTCACTCCAAGGTTCATGTTTTCGAATATCACATTTACATCTCAAACAGTTTCAAAACAACACCAAAAATAGGGGAGTTCGTAAAACAGCGCCAAAACCGGCGATCTGGTTCAAAAACAAGGTATTTCGAAGTCTGTATATAAAACCGGCGACCACGTCGCCCAAACACATAAGAACAGAGCATTTTACAAAGATGAAACGAAAACCGGCGACCACGTCGCCCTCACTTCAGAAATAGCTAAACTATGGCTTGTATTGAAAATGAAGTCTAGCTTCCCTTACCTGGACTTGCGTAAAAAAAATACCGCGAGCTCAAAACCCACCGAGCCTGAAGGATGCCGTAGCTCTGTTTTCAGCACCTGGTCTGTAGAACTTGCAGAGAACCTCTTAGGTGCTCTAAGGACAACGTCGCTTGTCGTACTGATGCTGGAGGTTGCCTGAGTCTCAACGCAAGGAAGGGAAGAAGGGAGGGAGGAAGTTTTGCACTCACTCTAACACTCTTGAGTCTGTAACGTTCTTTGCCTTCCCGCAGTGGCTTTTGAATCCCAACTTACCTGTCCACGCATGCTACTGCTGCCACCCCTTCTGCAGGAAAGTCTGAGAACCACTGCCCTGAACAGTACGACCACTGTTGTCTCTGGTGCATGCCAACCACTGCTCTGAACAGTACTACCACTGTTGTCGCTTGTGCATGCCAACCACTGCTCTGAACAGTACGACCGCGAGTGTCTCCTGCGCATGCCAACATTCTGATGTCACCACTCTAAACCACCCTTTTTGTCTACGTGGCGTGTGTGCAGGACGTTTCATGCTGGGAGTCTGGGTCCCACTTTACTCTGTGTGAAACTCGACGTCGCGTGATAACTTTCCACTGCTGACTCATCCTGGCGAACGACCGATGTCTCCTTCTCCCTGGAAGACGACCGATGTCTTCCTCTGGGAGACGACCGATGTCTTCCCTGGCAAAGCCCGCATGCCTCTCGCGCCTTGGCCACGTCCACATGCATCGCGCCCTGGCAAAGCCCGCATGCCTCTCGCGCCTTGGCCATGTCCACATGCATCGCGCCCTGGCAAAGCCCGCATGCCTCTCGCGCCTTGGCCACGTCCACATGCCTCGCGCCCTGGCAATGCCCGCCTGCCTCGCGCCCGCGCGATGCCCGCATGCCTCTCGCGCCCGCGCGATGACTGCATGCCCCTCGCGCCCGCGCGATGCCTGCATGCCCCTCGCGCCCGCGCGATGCCTGCATGCCCCTCGCGCCCGCGCGATGCCTGCATGCCTCTCGCCCTGGCGACGTCCACCTGGCGCTCATGTGTAGCAGGCGACCGGCGATCTCATAGCCTTCTAAACTTAACTTTTCCTCCCTTTTTATTTTAAATAAAACATACATAGAATTCTTTTAAAATATAACCCCTTTTTATTCCAATTCAATTTTACAGGTCCTTACAGCGATCACGTCGCCCCACACATAAAAACAAGGCATCGTGAAAAAGAATATGAAACCGGCGACCACGTCGCCCTCACTTCAGAACCTACTCGCCTAAAGTTTTTATAAATCAAAATGCTAGCTTCCCTTACCTGGACTAGCGTAAACTTCACTAAGAGCTCCAACCCAACGCGATTCAAGGATGCCTTAACTCTGTTTTAGCGTCCGACTTGGAGAACTTGCAGAGAACCTCCCAGGTGCTCTATGGTAGTCACCGATAGCCAACTGATGCGCTAGGACGTCTGAACGTATGGAGAAGGAGAAGAAGAAACAGGGAGCTAAAACCAACTCACTCAATTTCTCTCTACTCAAGCAGCGTTCGAACCCTGCCTATCCAAACTGAAGTTTGAACTTAAGCCACCCTTCCCAAGCATGCTGCTGCCACCACCCACTCTGCAGGGAAGCTTGCGTATACATTTCCTCTAACAGTATGACCACGTGGGTCTCTGCGCACCAACTTTGGGTCACTTTCCATACCAACTCTCTGATGCTAACTATTCTGAAACACCCTTTTTGTCTACGTGTCGCGCATGCAAGATGTCTTATGCTGGGAGCCTAGGTCCCACCTTATCTGTGCGAAACATGACATCGCGCGATAACCTTCCACTGATGACTGCTCGCGCGATGACTATCCACCGACGACTGATGTGCCTCTCATTCCGATGATGACTGATGTCCTTCTCATCCCGGCGATGACTGATGTGCCTCTCATCCCGGCGATGACTGATGTCCTTCTCATCCCGGTGATGACTGGTTCCTCTTCCTGACGGACGACTGATTCCTCATCCTGGCAGACAACCGATGTCTCACCCTGGAGGACCATCGATGTCTCACCCTGGCAGACCACCGATGTCTCACCCTGGAGGACCACGGATGTCTCACCCTGGCAGACAACCGATGTCTCATCCTGGCAGACCACATATGTCTCAACCTGGCAGACCACCCATGTGTCTCCCATCCTAGTTGATGACCGATGTTCCTCTCATCCTGTTGGCGATCTCTTATCGCCCTTGTGTGTGACGAGAACACATCGCCTTACTCTGGTCACTGATGTCACATCGTCACACCTTGCTGAAGGTTCATCCTCCCATTATGTTACGTCCAAGGTATCACCTCCAGATGGCTTGGTGACATCGGTAGCTTCACATTTCCAAGAATAGATCAGCACTACTCCTCGTGCGCCCATGCATGCAACACTAAGGACGATTTCTTATGCTCAAGCATAGAGCTTCGCATGCCAGCGTATCTAAGGCTTAACCCACACCTTGATACGCGTGGTTTTTGGAACCCACTATGGTTAATCCAGCATCTTGACCACATACTAAGTGCACTCCCGTCGATCACGTACACCATAGGCGATTGGCGATCATGTGTCCTCTAGGTGACAGGCAATTATGTGCCAGAGAAGTCGGAGATCACCTTCATCTTCAACAACGGCGATCTCGTAGACTTCTAAGCTACACTTTTCTTCCTTTACTCTTCTTGATCCACATGTCTTCCTCGAGCACACCCACGTGATTACCTCACGATAAAGTCATCGCACCTGACTACTTGGTTAATACAATGGTCAGCCGACCGACCTCTACCAGCTGACCCCAGACCTTGGCGACGTCCGAGGTCCGACTACTACGAAACTTTTATTACTAGCTCTTTGTATTTTAAATAATAACATCTTTTGAAATTATTTAAATATAACACTTTCATTCCAATTAAAGTTTCTAGGTCCTTACACTCTCAGCATGAGCGTCTTGCATGCACGACACGTAGTCAGGGAGAGTGCTTCAGAACAGTGGCTCCAGAGAGTTGGTATGGAAAGTGACCCAGAGTTGGTGTACGCAGAGACCCACATGGCATTACTGTTAGAGGAAATGTGCACGCAAGCTTCCCTGCAGAGTGGGTGGTGGCAGCAACATTCCTGGGAAGGGTGGCTTAAGTTCAAACTTCAGTCTGGATAGGCAAGGTTGGAACGCTGCTTGAGTAGAGAGAAATTGAGTGAGTTGGCTTTAGCTCCCTGTTTCTTCCCTCTCCTTCTCCATACGTTCAGACGTCCTAGCGCACCAGTTGGCTATCAGCGACTACCATAGAGCACCTGGGAGGTTCTCTGCAAGTTCTCCAAATCGGACGCAAAAACAGAGTAAGTCGTTTCGCTCTGTTCTTCGAGTTGATCCTGCACTTGAGATGTAAGGACCTATAAATTAATTGGAATAGAAGTGATAGATTTTAAATAATTTCTGAGTATGTTATTATTTAAAATAAAAAAAGGACATAAAAATAGAAAATATCATAGTGGTCAGACCTGGAACGTCGCCCAAGGTCTGGGGTCAGCTGGTAGAGGGCGGTCGGTTGACCATTGTGCTGACCAAGTAGTTAGGTGCGATGACTTTATCGTAAGGTAATCACGAGGGCGTGCTTGAAGGGAGGGGGCACGTGAAGCAGGAAGGGTAAGAGAAATGAAGGTGTAGCTTAGAAGTCGACGAGATCGCCGTTTGTTGAAGAAGGCGGCGGCCTCCGACTTCACCCGTATGAAATCAGAAATCGCCTATTTTGCGCATGATCGCCGTGTGCGAAGATTTCACATAATCGCCAATCGCCTATGGTGCACATGATCGTCGAAAAGAGCACATCGCCGAGTATTCGAGAAGACTTGGTAAGCACTTAGTATGTGGTCTAAATACAGAAGATAGGTGATATAGAAGATAGGTGGCATATCTGCCACCATGAGTAGTGTGACCCGTGATACCCCAGACTTAGAGGAATGGGAGGATGAACCTTCAGCAAGGGGACGTTGTGACATCAGTGACCAGAGTAAAGCGATGTGTTCTCGTCACACACAAGGGTGATAAGAGATCGTCAACAGGATGAGAGGAGCATCGGTCATCAACCAGGATGGGAGACACATCGGTGGTCTGCCAGGGTGAGACATCGGTGGTCTGCCAGGGTGGCACATCGGAGGTCTGCCAGGGTGAGACATCGGTGGTCTGCCAGGGTGAGACATCGGTGGTCTGCCAGGGTGAGACATCGGTTGTCTGCCAGGGTGGCACATCGGTGGTCTGCCAGGAGGAGACATCGGTTGTCTGCCAAGATGAGGAATCAGTCGTCCATCAGGAAGAGGAACCAGTCATCGCCGGGATGAGAAGGACATCAGTCATCGCCGGGATGAGAGGCACATCAGTCATCGCAGGGATGAGAGGCACATCAGTCATCGCCGGGATGAGAGGCACATCAGTCATCGCCGGAATGAGAGGCACATCAGTCGTCGGTGGATGGTCATCGAGAGATGTCGTGTTTCACACAGATAAGGTGGGACCCAGGCTCCCAGCATGAACGTTCTGCATGCGCGACACGTAGACATTAGGAGTGTTTCAGAATAGTAGCATCAGAGAGTTGGTATGCGCAGAGACCCACGTGGTCATACTATTCAAGGAAGTGTGCACGCAAGCTTTCCTGCAGAGTGGGTGGTGGCAGCGGCATTTCTGGGCAAGTTGGTTTAGATTCAAAACTCACTCCTGAGAGGCAGTGGACGTTGCTGTGGTTCGAGAGTGACTGAGTGAGTTAGATTTGGTTCCCTGTTTCTTTCCTCCCCTTCTCCCTGCGTTCAGACGTCCTAGCGTACCAGTTGAAGACCAGCGACCGCCATAGAGCACCTTGGAAGGTTACTTTGCAAGTTCTCCCGTCAGGACGCTAGAGCAGAGTTAGGACATCTTTAAGCTTCGGTGGGTTTTGGAGCTCTTAGTGATTTTTGCGCAAGTTCAGGTAAGGGAAGCTAGCATTTTTGTTTATAAAACTTTAGGCGAGTAGGTTCTGAAGTGAGGGCGACGTGGTCGCCGGTTTCATATTCTTTTTCACGATGCTCTGTTTTATGTGTGGGGTGTAACATCCCGCCAAAATACTATACAAATGTATATAATGAAAATAAAGGTAACAAATAGATTCTATGAACAAAATAATATATATATGAAATGAAGTTACTCCTCTTAGGGAGTTTAATACATAACCAAATCAAATGTTTGCAAGATTTTACGAAATTAAAAGAAATGCAGTAAGACAGGCGGTCTCAAAAGAAAACGGCGATCTCCAACTTTAAAACGGCGATCTCTAACAGAAGACCTCAAAACGGCGATCTTCTATCAGGACACGAAAACCGGCGATCACCCGATGGAGGCATAAACCGGCGATCACCCGGTAGAGACGGAGATAGGCGATCTCCTTCCGGCGACCACTCACTGAGGAGCTCTACTCCCTGGAAGATCATCTGCTCCCGTGTAAAAGACACGATCATCACAGTTTTTAATAGAAAACAGCCACAGAGCAATACAAAATAAAGGGTAAGCTAGATATCTTTAAATAGAGTTTAAATCATGAACATGACAATCAAAGTAAACCAAGTTCCAAATATCCATGTAAAACGTAGAGCTACTCATAGCATTCAGCTGATCGCCCAAAATCACATTTCACAACATTCACCCATAGTCATTCCATTTCACAATACAGCATCAAGTGTCTATCAATATTCAAGTTTCTCATTTCCCTTGTCAGACTTTCCACTGACTCACAACACAAGACACTTGACACTACTTCCGGATTGACTCGTGCGTTGAACTTAGTATCCAGAGACATGCACTTGTCATACCATACCACTGTGAATCCACACAGCATGCGCATATACAATCTCAATGTTACCATTCTCCTGGTATGACAAGGTTAATCCATACAACAGCTCGAGCTCGTTCCCATTTGAACAACTCGCCCATACGTATGAACCTCCTTCGACTCTCACCAACTGAATAACTTCATCTACGTGATTCCATTATCTCAGCAGAGTCAGGATCGTCTCATTAACAGGTTACTCACTGATCAATGCACTTCCTAACCAATCTCAACACGGTATTTCCTTTCCTGAAAATACTATGCCTCGATCCCACATCCAAACACATCATACCATTCAAGTAAATGATTCAAATCACATCGACAAACATTTCAAAGCTTCAGATCTTCGAATATCTCATGTAAATCTCAAGTAGTTTCAAAACAACATCAAAAACAGAGATTTCGCAAAACAGCGCCAAAACCGGCGATCTAGTTCAAAAACATGGTATTTCAAAGGCTATGTTTAAAACCGGCGACCACGTCGCCCAAGCACACAAACAGAGCATTTTACGCAGGTGAAAACAGAAGTGGCGACCACGTCGCCCTCACTTCAGAGATAGCTACACTGTGGCTTGTATGGAAAAAGAGGGCTAGCTTCCCTTACCTGGATTTTGCGCAAATACCAGGGGCTCCGAAATCCAACGAAGCTTGCAGAACCTTGGCTCTGTTCTTGAGTCTGGTTTTGAAGAGCTTGCAGAGAACCACCCAAGTGCTCCAATGGTGGCTGTCGCTCGTCGTATTCCCGCGTGAAGGTGTACTAGAATCGCAGTGCGAAGGAGAGAATGGAGGAGAAGGGGGATAAACGCACCCTTTAGCTCTGGAACCACAGCAACGTTTCTTTTCTTCTCCCTCAGAAATGGGTTTTTGCATCTTAAGCTGACTTCTCCACAAAAACCGCTGCCACCACCCACTCTGCAGGGAGTTTGCGTGTACGCTTCGCTGAACAGTACGACCACTGTTGCCTCTGGTGCATGCCAACCACTGCTCTGAAAAGTACTGCCACTGTTGTCGCTTGTGCATGCCAGCCACTGCTCTGAACAGTACGACCGCGAGTGTCTCCCGCGCATGCCAACATTCTGATGTCACTATTCTGAACCACCCTTTTTGTCTACGTGGCGCGCGTGCAGAACGTCTCATGCTGGATGTCTGGGTCCCACGTTCTCTGTGTATAACTTAACGTAGCGCGATGACCTTTTCACCGATGACCACAGGCGCGAAGACTATCCACCGATGACCTCTCGCGCGAAGGCTAACAACCGATGACCTCTCGCGCGAAGGCTAACAACCGATGACCTCTCGCGCGAAGGCTAACAACCGATGACCTCTCGCGCGAAGGCTAACAACCGATGACCTCTCGCGCGAAGGCTAACAACCGATGACCTCTCGCGCGAAGGCTAACAACCGATGACCTCTCGCGCGAAGGTTAACAACCGATGACCTCTCCCCCTGATGATGCCCGCATGCCCCTCGCGCCCAGGCGATCCTGCATGCCTTGCGCCCTGGCGATGCTCGATGACACATCGCCACGCCTTCCTTGAGGTCCTTCATTCCACTATGTTACGTCTAAGGTATCTTCTCCACATGACTCGGTGACGTCGGTGGCTTCATATTTCCAAGAGTAGATCAGCACTTCTCTTCGTTCTTCCATGCATGCTACACTAAGGGTGATCTCTTTCGCTCAAGCATAGAGTTCGCATGCACAGCGCATCTAAGGTTTAACCCACACCTTGATACGCGTGGCTGTTGAAACCCACTCTGGTTGATCCAGGATGGTGACCACCTACTACGTGCATTTTCGGTGATCATGTACAACCTACTCGACAGGCGATCATGTCCCAGGTCAAGGGCGACGTCCGATGTCTGCCACTACGAAACTTCATTTACTAACTTTGTATTTTAGATAATGACACCTTCCGAAATTATTTAAATATACCACTTTTATTCCAATTTAATTTTCCAGGTCCTTACATGGGGCGACGTGATCGCCGGTTTTAATGTTGATTTCGAACTCCCCTGTTTTAGTGTCGTTTGAAACTGTTTGAGATTGAATTGTGATATGCGTGTGATATTCGAAAATCTGAACTTTGGCGTGATTGTTTCTGTGATTGTGATTGTTTAAGAAAAGATTCAAAATATTATATGATGCAGTTGTGCTTTTACGTGTGATATGATGTACTGGATGAATGTGAAATTGTGATCAAGACATAGTATTTTCAGGAAAGGAAATACCATGTTGAGATTGGTTATGAGGTGTATTGATCAGTGAGTATCCTGTGAATGAGGCGATCCTGACTCTGCTGATATGATGGAATCACATAGATGAAGTCATTCAGTTGGTGAGAGTCGAAGGAGGTCCATATGTATGGGTAAGTCGTTTGAAAGATAACTGACTTGACCTGTTATATGGATTAACCCTGTCATACTGAGAGAGTGAGGATATTGAGATTGAGATTGAGCTCGGGATTATGTTTATGTGCATGGTTGTGGAAACTTTACAGCAATTTCGTATGACAGGTGCAGGCCTCTGGATGCTAAGTTCAACGCACGAGTCTTCCGGAAGTAGAGTCATGTGTCTATATGTTATGAGTCAGTGGAAAGTCTGACGTGTGAACCATGAGTATTGAATGTATTGAATAGACACTTGACGAGTTTGTGGAGTATGGGGATATTGATGGCTGAAATTGTTATAGATTATGAATGGTGTGAAGATTTATGCTTTCTTTTGATATAAAGTTTCATATTTAAAGTTTTAAAAATATCTAGCTTACCCTTTTGTTTTGTATCGTGGTTGTTTTCTTAAACCTGTGATGATTGTGTATATTTGCACGGGAGTAGATGAGGTTGCAGGTAGTAGAGCTCCTCAGTGAGCATTTTTTGGAGGAGGAGATCGCCGGTTTTGAATGCTGTTGTTTTGTTTTATTTTGAAAACTCCTGTATGGAGATGTATTAAAACTTCCTCGAAAAGGGATATTATTTTGAGGCACATTTGTATTAATGGATGAATTATATTATGTATGTATCTATGTTAAATTTTTGATATTATTGTTTCACCTTTATTTTATTATATAAAAATGAACAACATTTTGAGGGGCGTTACATTAATGGTATCAGAGCAGTTCGTCCTTAGGATGACCCGAGGAGAGTGGGTTCATTGTGTTTCTTCTGCTATTGGAGTCTTAATCAAGGCTATAGTGAAAGGTTTTCAAATGTTTTCTGATTGAAATCTTGTTTGTGCTTTAGTAGATATAGGCTCTAAATGAAAAATTTTAGTATTAAGAGTGAAAGGATCTTGATAAAGTAGTGAGGGTGCACACTCATAACTGAATCGAGATGTTCTCAATCTTAATTCTAAAAGTTTGATGTTGAGCATATATCCACTTCTGGTGTGTTTTATCCCAATTATTAAGTGTGGTGATATTTGATTGATAGTCTTGTACCCATGACTGTTCGGTGTTATGCTTTCTATTTTGAGCATTATAATTCTGTTGATAAACTCAAATTCTAGATGGATTTGAGATGCTGACCTTTATAAGACCTAGTGTGGTCTTCTAAATGAATTGATTCATTATCAAGTTCATTTTATAGGAGTATGATTAGAGAAAAATAGTTTCCTAATCTTACGCAGAAAATGGCTCCTAGACCTCCTACCCCTCCCCAACCTTCTTCGGAAATGAGCCAGATTGCCAAGGCTATTGAGATGATGGCAACTGCCATCCAACAGCAGAATGCAGCAATGGCTCAGAATCATCAAGCTGCAATGCACCATTGGGAAACTGCTCGGTCGGCTGAAACAGCTTCCCACGTCGGTCAGCCTCAGGAATAGATGGGACTGACCGAGTTCATGAGGCACAACCCACCCAAGTTCAGTGGAAATGCTACCCCTGATCAAGTGGATCAGTGGGTCAGGGAGTTGGAGAAAATCTTTAGGGCGACCTCCTGCCCTGAAGAGAAGAAATTGGTGTTCGCCACCTATTTGCTATCTGGAGAAGCCGAGTTCTGGTGGATGGGAGCTCAGCAGATGATGGAAGCCAGAGCTGAAGTGTTAGACTGGGAGACCTTCAGGGTGAGATTTCTGGAAAAATACTTCCCAGATAGTGCAAAGTTTGCGAAGGAAGCAGAATTCCTCAGATTGGAGCAGGGGGAGATGTCAGTGAATGCTTATGCTGCTCGATTTGAGTACCTCGCCCGATTCTACACCCAAGCGACCTCTGAGGCTTGGAGGTGTAGGAAGTTCGAAGAGGGACTGAAGCATGGGCTGAAGAGGACCATAGCCCCTATGTGCATCAGGGAATTTCACGCCTTAGTAGAGAAGGCGAAGATGGTGGAGACCCTGGAAAAGGGTGATTCTCGGGTGATCAGGTCACACCCAGGGGGTTCTTCCAGTGGGAAGGCCAAGGTGCAGCACCCACAAAGCAAGCCCTATGCGAGACCTCCACCACATCGGGCAGGAGCAGCGTCATCCCAGTTTCAGCAGCAACAACCCTGGAAACTTAAATGTTTCCATTGTGGTGGACCCCACACAGCCAATGTGTGCCCCAAGAGAGATTCAGAGAGAAGATATTTTACCTGCCAGAAGACGGGACACGTTGCTAGAGATTGTCCTACCCAGAATAGGACGACTCAATCCGGTGGTCCCCAACAGATGAGGAATGAAGGCAGCAAACCTCAGGCAGCAGGGAGAGTGTTTGCCATGACAGGAGCAGAGGCGTCTCAGTCAGGTAACCTAGTGTAAGGTGTTTGTTTTATAGCTGGTAGAGGTGTAAAAGCCTTGTTTGATTCTGGAGCGACACACTCTTTTGTGTCAAATCGGTGTGCAATCGAACTGGACCTTCTAGTGAAGGAGATGCCGTTTGAACGGTTGGTCTCTACACCTGCATCAGGACAGGTTCTGACCTCCCCAATTTGCTCTGAATGTCCAGTGATAGTAGAGGGACGCAGGTTCAAAGTGAATTTGATCTATCTACCTCTTCAGGATCTGGATGTTATCCTAGGAATGGATTGGCTATCTGCCAATCACGTTCTCACAGATTGCAGTAGCCAGAAGGTGGTGTTCCCCGATCTCCAAGAGTCAGGTGTGATATCTGCTCAGCATGTGAGGTCGGAGTTGAAAGAAGGGGCGACGTGTTTTGTGGTCCTAGCTAAAGGGGGGAGTGAAGAGTGAAAAGGACGTAAGCAGGATACATGTGGTGAAAGATTTCATGGATGTAATTCTAGAAGAAATACCTGGACTACCTCCTAAGAGGGAAGGTTTCACGCAGAATGGGGTTGTTTTGTGATCGGGATTTGAAAGATGAGTGTGGGAATGGTAGGTTGAAGTTAAAGGCTCCTGAACTTGGCAAATGAGGATGCAGCTCTGTCTGTGAATGTAGAAGGGAAGGAGGTAATGGCTACGGATAAGAATAAGGATAAGCCATGTTATGATGGTGTTGATTCACTTCCGTTGAGTTCTTCTGGTGATGTTAGTGAATTGCAAAAAGTTGGATGTGGAAGCAAAACTTTCTGTGCCTTGTATTTCTGATGGGATGGGATTTGCAACCAATCCATTAGGTGGCAGTTGTGGTGATCAGCATCTCATTTCTGATCCTAGAAACAATGCTGCATCGTCAGCTGTAGCAACAAGTCCTCACCCTGAACACAGTGAGGGACTTATGATCTGTGTATTGAATATTGAGCACCCTGAGATCCCATGCAATGCTAATATGGATGTATCCAGTGGAATTCCTAAGTGAGCAACTCTAAAATCTCAACCAGTTGCTAAAGAGGTGGGTTTTTCATAATCTGCTATTAGTAATCAAAGAAAAGATGAACCAGAGGGGCGCCTGAAGGAAAGAAGCCATTCTCTTTCAGTCTTTTGCTGCTACAAGATCGGTTTGACAAGAAACGGTGCTAGAATAGAGGTACTTTGGTAAGATAGTGGCGTTAGAGAATGCTGGTTTAGATGAAAAATCTGGAGTGTGTCTCCAACGCTGTTGAAGGTCCAGTACGATGAGTTGCTTGATAAAGAGGGACCACAGAAACTAGAGGAATGGGTCTCTTCATCTAGAGGGACAGCTACTGATTAATTGGGTATGCGATGTTCGGGCTGTTTAACAGTCAAGCCATGCTCTCCTAAACGCCATTCAGGTCGCCCACTTGAGTTTGAATCAGCAGTGGATGCCTGGTGGTATGATGAGTGGTGGGAAGGTGTTGTAACTGCAGCTAATGTCAGTGGTAGATGGATCTTGGTCGGATTGCTCTACCTTAGAAAGTGAATCATCATCCATCCCCAAAGTTGAAGTTGCTAAGAAGGTGAGCAAGAATCGTTTGGTTGGGAAACCCCTGTGGATCTGGAAAATATGAAGGGAACTTTGAGGGAGCCACTCTATGTCGCTCATGAGGACAAGGATAATAACTCTTGTAGAGGCAGTGATGATGTTGACAATGAGGAGAAGACCTTTGGAGTTGTAGTTGGAAATCATGCATTTATGAAAGTGACACCGACCAAGGGTGTAGGACGAGCTATCAGATCAAAGGAGCTGTCTCCTAAGTTAGTCGGGCCATATCAGATCTTAAGGAGGATCGGTCCAGTGGCTTATGAAATCGCCCTACCTCCCCAATTAGCAAATCTGCATAATGTCTTTCATGTGTCACAGCTAAGGAAGTATCTTGCAGACCCTAGTCACGTGTTGGAAGTAGACGATGTGCAGATCAGGGATGACTTGTTGTTTGGAGCGAAACCAGTCAGGATTGACGATCAGCAGAGTAAGTAGCTCAGAGGCAAGACCATCAACATGGTGAAGGTGGTGTGGGATGACAGATCGGGTGATACAACTTGGGATTTAGAAGAAACCATGAGAGAAGCCTATCCCTACCTCTTTTCCTTGTAATTCAATTTTCGAGGACGAAAATTTTTCTTGTTGGGGAGAATGTAAGGACCTAGAAACTTTAATTGGAATGAAAGTGTTATATTTAAATAATTTCAGAAGATGTTATTATTTAAAATACAAAGAGCTGGTAAATGAAGTTGCGTTGTAGTCGGACCTCGGACGTCGCCCAAGGTCTGGGGTCAGCTGGTAGAGGTCGGTCGGCTGACCATTGTATTAACCAAGTAGTCAGGTGCGATGACTTTATCGTGAGGTAATCACGTGGGTGTGCTCGAGGACGACATGTGGATCAAGAAGAGTAAAGGAAGAAAAGTGTAGCTAAGAAGTCTTCTACGAGATCGCCATTATTGAAGACGGAGGCGATCTCCGACTTCTCTGGCACATAATCGCCTGTCGCCTAGAGGAGACATGACCGCCAATCGCCTATGGTGTACGTGATCGACGGGAGTGCACGTAGTATGTGGTCAAGATGCTGGATCAACCATAGTGGGTTCCAAAAACCACGCGTATCAAGGTGTGGGTTAAGTCCCAGATACGCTGTGCATGCGAAGCTCTATGCTTGAGCATAAGAAATCGTCCTTAGTGTTGCATGCATGGGCGCAGGAGGAGTATTACTGATCTATTCTTGGAAATGTGAAGCTACCGACGTCACCAAGCCATGTGGAGGTGATACCTTGGACGTAACATAGTGGGATGAAGAACCTTCAGCAAGGCGTGGCGATGTGTCATCAGTCATCGCCGAGGCGAGAGATATGCGGGCATCGCCAGGGCGAGAGACATGCGGGATCGCCAAGGCGAGAGACACGCGGTCATCGCCCGGGGATAGACATCGGTCGTCTTCCAGAGAGAGACATCGGTCGTCTTCCAGAGAGAGACATCGGTCGTCTTCCAGAGAGAGACATCGGTCGTCTTCCAGAGAGAGACATCGGTCGTCCTCCAGGATGAGTCATCGGTGGAAGGTTATCGCGCGATGTCATGTTTCACATGTAAGGACCTGAAAAATTAAATTGGAATAAAAGAGTTATATTTTAAATGAATTCTAAGTATGTTTTTATTTAGAATAGAAAGGGAGGAAAAAGTTAAGTTTAGAAGGCTACGAGGTCGCCGGTCGCCTGCTACACATGAGCGCCAGGTGGACATCGCGCGGGCGTGAGAGGCATGCCGGCATCGCGCGGGCGCGAGAGGCATGCAGGCATCGCGCGGGCGTGAGAGGCATGCAGGCATCGCGCGGGCGCGAGAGGCATGCAGGCATCGCGCGGGCGCGAGAGGCATGCAGGCATCGCGCGGGCGCGAGGGGCATGCGGGCATCGCGCGGGCGCGAGAGGCATGCAGGCATCGCGCGGGCGCGAGAGGCATGCAGGCATCGCGCGGGCGCAAGGGGCATGCAGGCATCGCGCGGGCGCGAGGCACGCGGGCATTGCCAGGGCGCGATGCATGTGGACGTGGCCAAGGCGCGAGAGTTATGAGGGCGTCGCCAGGGAAGACATCGGTTGTCTCCCAGAGGAAGACATCGGTCGTTCGCCAGGAAGATGTCATCGGTGGTTATCTTCGCGCGAGGTCATCGGTAGTTGTCTTCGCGCGAGGTCATCGGTGGATCGTCTTCGCGCGAGAGGTCATCAGTGGTTTCTCTTCGAGCTGGTAGTCATCGGTGAAAGGTCATCGCGCGACGTTGAGTTACACCCAGAGAACGTGGGCCCCAGACTCCCAGCAAGAGATGTTCTGCACGCGCGCCACGTAGACAAAAGAGTGGTTCAGAATAGTGACCTCAGAGCGTAGCCTGCGCAGAGGCACGCTTAGTAGTACTGTTCAGGGAAGCGTGCACGCAAACTTCCCTGCAGAGTAGGTGGTGGCAGCTGCTTTTGGAGGGATAAGTTGGTTTAAGTTACAAAAAATCCACGGCTGAGAGAAAAGAAAACATTGTTGTATTCGACGAGAGAAAGAGTGAGTTCCCTCCCTTCTCCTCCAGTTACCCCCTCCGCGTTGCGATTTCAGCATCTCCACACAAGAGTACGACGAGAAGCAACACCATTGGAGCACCTGGGAAAGTTCTCTGCAACTCCTTCAAAACCAGACTCAAGAATAGAGCCAAGGCATTCTTCAAGCTCTGTTGGATTTCGAAGCTCCTGGTGGTTGCGCAAGTCCAGGTAAGGGAAGCTAGACCTTTTTTCCATACAAGCCATAGTGTAGCTATCTCTGAAGTGAGGGCGACGTGGTCGCCATTTTTGTTTTCATCTGCGTAAAATGCTCTGTTTGTGTGCTTGGGCGACGTGGTCGCCGGTTTTATATACAGTCTTCGAAACACCCTGTTTTTGAACTAGATCGCCGGTTTTGGCGTTGTTTGTGAACTCTCTGTTTTTGGGTGTTGTTTTGAAACTACTTGAGATTTAAATGACATATTCGAAGATCTGAACCTTGAAATGATTCGTTGCTGTGACTTGAATCAATTACTCGAGTGGTATGATGTTTTTGAATGCTGTGAATGTGGGATCGAGGCATAGTATTTTCAGGAAAGAAAATACCGTGTAAGATCTTGTAGTAGGTGCATTGATCGGTGGTTCCTAAGGGGATATCCTGACTCTACTGAGGTAATGGAATCACGTAGAGGAAGTTACTCAGTTGTTGAGAGTCGAAGGAGGTCTATATGATGGGCGTCTCGTGTGAAAAAGAACGAGCTCCGCCTGTCCTATGGATTAACCCTGTCATACCAGGAGAACTATTGACATTGAGATGATATATGCGCATGCTGTGTGGATTCACAGCGACCCTGTGTGGATTTCACAGTGGTGTGGTATGACAGGTGCAGATCTCTGAGTCTAATCAACGCACGAGTCAATCCGGAAGTAGTGTCAAGTGTCTTGTGTGGTGAGTCAGTGGAAAGTCTGACGTGAGAAATGAGAAACATTGATAGTTTATAGACACTTGATGCAGTATTGTGAAATAGAATGACTATGGGTGAATGTTGTGAAATGTGTGATTTTGGGCGATCAGGTGAATGATATGAGCAACTCTACGTTTTACATGGATATTTTGAAACTTGTTTTACTTTGATTGTCATGTTCATGATTTAAACTTCCTTTAAATTATATAGCTTACCCTGCGTGTTTTGGTTCTGTGGCTGTTCTCTTAAAACTGTGATGATCGTGTATAACTTACACGGGAGCAGATGATCTTCCAGGAAGTAGAGCTCCTTAGGGAGTGGTCGCCGGAAGCAGATCGGCTGTTTTGGGTCCTCCGACGGGAGATCGGCCTCGTTCGATAGGAGATCGGTCTCTTCCGATAGGAGATCGCCTGCTTCGTTTTTTTTTACTGTATTTTGTTTATGTTTCTGGAAAAATTTGACCGAATTTGTATTAAACTCCCTGTGAGGAGAAACTACATTTCATATATATAATATTTTGTTCATAGAATCTATTTGTTACCTTTATTTTCATTATATACATTTGTATAGTATTTTGGCGGGATGTTACATTAATGGTATCAGAGCAGTTCGCCTTAGGATGACCTGAGGGCTGTGGATCCATTGTGTTTCTTCTGCTCATAAAACTTATTTGAGTTTTAAATAACCACTATAGTGGGAGGTTTTCAAAACGTTTTTGGTATTGAAAGTTTGTGTATGCCTTAGTGAATGTATGCTCTAATTGAAAATCTTAGCATTAAGAATGAGGAGATCCTGATAAAGTAATGAGGGTGCACACTCATAACTGGATAGGGAAAATTCTTAATCTTAATTCCAAAGGTTTGATGTTTAGCCTACGTTGAATTCTGGTGTGATTTCTGAGTGTCCTTGAATTTGACTGAGGTGGTAGTTTAGATTGATGTTTGCACACCAGTAACTGTTCTGGTGTTTTGTTTGGGATTATAAGTGTTATAACTTTGTTGATGAACTCAAATTCTTAATGACTTTGAGATGCTGACCTTTGTAAGGTCTAGATGGTACCTCCTGAATGAATTGATTTCAGATCGATCTCATTCTTGTAGTTGTAGGGAATATAGAAACCAATAGATTCAGAATCCAGAACGAAGAAGATGGCACGTAGACCTTCTACCCCACCCCAACCTTCCTCAGAGATGAGCCAGATCGCCAGGGCCATCGAGATGATGGCGACTGCCATTCAGCAGCAGAATGCGGCGATGGCTCAGAACCATCAAGCCACAATGCAACACTGGGAAACTGCCCGATCTGCTGAGACAAACTCCCACGTCGGTCAGCCCCAAGAACAGATGGGACTGGCCGAGTTCATGAGGCACAACCCACCTAAGTTTAGTGGGAATGCTACCCCTGACCAGGCAAATCAGTGGGTCAGGGAGTTGGAGAAAATCTTTAGGGCGACCTCCTGCCCTGAAGAGAAGAAGCTGCTGTTCGCCACTTATCTGCTATCAGGAGAAGCTGAGTTCTGGTGGATGGGAGCTCAGCAGATGATGGAGGCACGAGAGGATGTATTGGATTGGGAGAGCTTCAGGGTGAAGTTCTTGGAGAAATACTTCCCTGACAGTGCCAAGTTTGCAAGGGAAGCTGAGTTCTTAAAGTTGGAGCAGGGGGACATGTCAGTAAACGCCTATGCTGCTCGTTTTGAGTACCTCGCCCGGTTTTATACCCAGGCGACCTCCGAGGCCTGGAGATGTAGAAAATTCGAAGAAGGACTGAAGCATGGGCTGAAGAGGACCCTAGCCCCGATGTGCATCAGGGAATTCCACGCCTTAGTGGAGAAGGCGAAGATGGTGGAGACCCTGGAAAAGGGTGATTCTCGGGTGATGAGGTCACACCAGGGAGGTTCCTCCAGTGGGAGGGCTAAGGCACAGCACCCACAAAGCAAACCCTATGCGAGACCTCCACCACATCGGGCAGGAGCAGCACCTCCCCAGTTTCAACAGCAGCAACCTTGGAAACCCAAGTGTCTTCACTGTGGTGGACCACACGCCTCCAATGCTTGTTTCAAGAAGATTTCAGAGAGGAGATGTTTTGTCTGCCAAAAGATAGGGCACGTTGCTAGAGAGTGCCCTAGCAGGAATGGGGCGACCCAACCCAGTGGCTCCCAACAGTTGAGGAACGAGGGCAACAGACCTCAGGCAACAGGGAGGGTGTTCGCCATGTCTGGAGCAGAGGCAGCTCAGTCAGGTAACCTAATCCAAGGTGTTTGTTTTATTGCTGGTAGAGGTGTAAGGGCTTTGTTTGATTCTGGAGCGACACACTCCTTTGTGTCAAGCCTGTGTGTAGCTGAGTTGGGCCTCCAAGTGAAGGAGTTACCTTTCGAACTGTTGGTCTCTACACCTGCGTCAGGACAGGTGTCGACCTCTACGGTGTGCCCCGAATGTCCAGTAATTGTGGAGGGACGCAGATTCAAGGTGAACTTGATCTGCCTACCTCTTCAGGACCTGGATGTTATCCTGGGAATGGATTGGTTAGCTGCCAATCACGTTCTCATAGACTGTGGTAGGCAGAAAGTAGCGTTTCCAGACCCCCAAGAATCGGATGTGTTATCAGTTCAACGAGGGCGATCAGAGCTGGAAGGAGGGGCGAGGTGCTTCGTGGTGCTCGCCCGGTTGGAAGTGGAGAATAAAGGGGACGTAAACAGGATACAAGTGGTGAAAGATTTCACAGATGTATTCCCAGAAGAGGTGCCTGGGTTACCCCCTAAGAGAGAAGTGGAATTCTCTATTGACTTGGTACCTGGAGCTGGACCAATATCAATGGCACCTTACAGGATGGCACCAGCCGAGTTAGTGGAGTTAAAGAAGCAAGTGGAAGAGTTGCTGGAGAAGCAATTCATCAGACCCAGCGTATCTCCATGGGGAGCTCCAGTGCTCCTAGTCAAGAAGAAGGATGGAGGGTCTCGGTTGTGTATAGACTACAGGCAATTGAACAAATTGACCATCAAGAACAAGTACCCCCTACCTCGGATTGATGATTTGATGGACCAAATTCATGGGGCCTCGGTGTTCTCCAAGATTGACCTGAGATCGGGGTATCACCAAATCTTGGTAAAAACTGAAGATGTTCAGAAGACAACTTTTAGGTCTCGATATGGGCACTACGAGTATGTAGTGATGCCATTTGGAGTCACCAATGCTCCAGCTCTATTCATGGACTACATGAATAGGATCTTTCGCCCTTTCTTGGATAAGTTTGTAGTGGTCTTCATAGATGACATCCTCATTTATTCAAGGACCGAGGAAGAGCATGAGGAACACCTGAGGACAGTATTGGAAATACTGAGAGAGAAGCAGCTCTATGCCAAGTTCTCCAAGTGTGAGTTCTGGCTGAGGGAAGTCAACTTCTTAGGACACGTGATATCTGCCCAAGGGATCTCGGTAGATCCAGCCAAGGTAGAGGCAGTGCTGCAATGGGAACGTCCTAAGACCGTGACTGAGATAAGGAGCTTTGTGGGGTTGGCGGGCTACTATCGGAGGTTTATTGAGGATTTTTCCAAGATAGTGGCTCCTTTAACACAGCTAACCCGCAAGGACCAACCTTTTGCTTGGACCGACCGATGTGAGCAGAGCTTCATGGAACTAAAGGAGAGGTTGACCAGTGCTCCAGTGCTGGTGATCCCCGAGGTAGGAAGACCTTTTGATGTCTTCTGTGACGCTTCACATCAAGGCTTGGGATGTGTTTTAATGCAAGAGAAGAGAGTGGTTGCATATGCTTCGAGACAACTCAAGGTTCATGAGAGAAACTACCCTACGCATGACTTGGAGTTGGCGGCAGTGGTTTTTGCCTTGAAGATCTGGAGGCACTATCTATATGGAGCTCGATTCCAGGTGTTCAGTGACCACAAGAGCTTGAAGTACCTGTTCGATCAGAAGGAACTAAACATGAGACAAAGAAGGTGGATGGAATTCCTAAAGGATTACGACTTTCAACTCATGTATCACCCAGGGAAGGCCAATGTAGTGGCAGATGCCTTGAGTAGGAAGTCTATACAAGTCGCCACCATGATGATGGAAGAGCAGAAACTGATCGAGCAGTTCAGAGACTTAAACCTTGGAGTAGAATTTCACGTGAATCACATTAGTTGTAGCAAGCTGACTATAACTAATGACTTCCTGGGAATGTTGAAGGATAAGCAATTGGAGGACCCTAGCCTGAAGCGCACTGTAGAGTCACTAGGGACAGATCAGGCGAGAGGCTTTGAGATGGGCGATGATGGGATCTTGAGGTTTGATGGCAGAATTTGCATACCTGCAAATGATGAGTTGAAGAAGATGATCCTAGAGGAAGGTCATAAGAGTCGCCTTAACCTTCATCCAGGTATGAACAAGATGTACCATGACTTGAAGGAGTCATTTTGGTGGTCGGGCATGAAGAGGGACATCGCCCAGTATGTGACAACCTGCTTAACGTGTCAGAAGGCGAAGGTAGAGCATCAAAGACCTGGCGGGCTGTTGCAGCAACTGGATATCCCTGAGTGGAAGTGGGACAGCATCGCCATGGATTTTGTCACTCATTTACCCAGATCGGCAAAAGGTCATGATGCAATCTGGGTCATCATTGATAGGCTGACGAAGAGTGCCCACTTTCTTCCAGTGAATATGAAGATGCCTATGGTCAAGCTGGCACAGCTATACATCCAAGAAATAGTAAGGCTGCATGGAGTGCCTTCCAGCATCGTTTCAGATAGAGATCCCAGGTTTACTTCACGGTTTTGGCAGACCTTACAAGAATGCTTGGGAACTAAGTTGAGGATGAGCTCTGCATATCATCCCCAAACAGATGGTCAGTCAGAGAGAACGATCCAATCTCTGGAAGATCTGCTGAGGGCGTGCGTCTTGGATCAATTGGGAAGTTGGGAGGAGGTGTTGCCACTAGTGGAGTTTACCTATAACAATAGCTACCACGCCAGTATTGGGATGGCCCCATATGAAGCCCTGTATGGGAGGAAATGCAGAACCCCCTTATGTTGGTACCAAGAGGGCGAGGCAGTCTTGGTTGGGCCAGAGTTGATTCAACAGACGACCGAGAAGGTAAAGCAGATACAAAGCAGAATGAAAGCTTCTCAGAGTAGGCAGAAGTCCTATGCAGATCAGAGGAGAAAGCCTTTGGAGTTTGCTGCTGGAGATCACGTGTTCATGAAAGTGACACCAACCAAGGGTGTAGGGCGGGCGATCAGGTCAAAGAAGTTGTCCCCTAAGTTCGTGGGACCATATCAGATCTTAAGAAGGATTGGCCCAGTGGCGTATGAGATCGCCCTACCTCCCCATCTGGCGAATCTGCACAATGTCTTTCACGTGTCACAGCTGAGGAAGTACATGGCAGACCCCAGTCATGTGCTGGATGTAGACGACGTGCAGATCAGAGATGACTTGTCCTTTGAAGCAAAACCAGTCAGGATTGGCGATCGGCAAAGTAAACAGCTCAGAGGCAAGACCATCGACATGGTGAAAGTGGTGTGGGATGAGAGATCGGGGGATTCAACTTGGGAGTTAGAAGAACCCATGAGGGAGGCTTATCCATACCTCTTTTCCTTGTAATCCAATTTTCGAGGACGAAAATTTTTCTTGTTGGGGAGAATGTAAGGACCTGAAAAATTAAATTGGAATAAAAGAGTTATATTTTAAATGAATTCTAAGTATGTTTTTATTTAGAATAGAAAGGGAGGAAAAAGTTAAGTTTAGAAGGCTACGAGGTCGCCGGTCGCCTGCTACACATGAGCGCCAGGTGGACATCGCGCGGGCGTGAGAGGCATGCAGGCATCGCGCGGGCGCGAGAGGCATGCAGGCATCGCGCGGGCGTGAGAGGCATGCAGGCATCGCGCGGGCGCGAGAGGCATGCAGGCATCGCGCGGGCGCGAGAGGCATGCAGGCATCGCGCGGGCGCGAGGGGCATGCGGGCATCGCGCGGGCGCGAGGCACGCGGGCATTGCCAGGGCGCGATGCATGTGGACGTGGCCAAGGCGCGAGAGTTATGAGGGCGTCGCCAGGGAAGACATCGGTTGTCTCCCAGAGGAAGACATCGGTCGTTCGCCAGGAAGATGTCATCGGTGGTTATCTTCGCGCGAGGTCATCGGTAGTTGTCTTCGCGCGAGGTCATCGGTGGATCGTCTTCGCGCGAGAGGTCATCAGTGGTTTCTCTTCGAGCTGGTAGTCATCGGCGAAAGGTCATCGCGCGACGTTGAGTTACACCCAGAGAACGTGGGCCCCAGACTCCCAGCAAGAGATGTTCTGCACGCGCGCCACGTAGACAAAAGAGTGGTTCAGAATAGTGACCTCAGAGCGTAGCCTGCGCAGAGGCACGCTTAGTAGTACTGTTCAGGGAAGCGTGCACGCAAACTTCCCTGCAGAGTAGGTGGTGGCAGCTGCTTTTGGAGGGATAAGTTGGTTTAAGTTACAAAAAATCCACGGCTGAGAGAAAAGAAAACATTGTTGTATTCGACGAGAGAAAGAGTGAGTTCCCTCCCTTCTCCTCCAGTTACCCCCTCCGCGTTGCGATTTCAGCATCTCCACACAAGAGTACGACGAGAAGCAACACCATTGGAGCACCTGGGAAAGTTCTCTGCAACTCCTTCAAAACCAGACTCAAGAATAGAGCCAAGGCATTCTTCAAGCTCTGTTGGATTTCGAAGCTCCTGGTGGTTGCGCAAGTCCAGGTAAGGGAAGCTAGACCTTTTTTCCATACAAGCCATAGTGTAGCTATCTCTGAAGTGAGGGCGACGTGGTCGCCATTTTTGTTTTCATCTGCGTAAAATGCTCTGTTTGTGTGCTTGGGCGACGTGGTCGCCGGTTTTATATACAGTCTTCGAAACACCCTGTTTTTGAACTAGATCGCCGGTTTTGGCGTTGTTTGTGAACTCTCTGTTTTTGGGTGTTGTTTTGAAACTACTTGAGATTTAAATGACATATTCGAAGATCTGAACCTTGAAATGATTCGTTGCTGTGACTTGAATCAATTACTCGAGTGGTATGATGTTTTTGAATGCTGTGAATGTGGGATCGAGGCATAGTATTTTCAGGAAAGAAAATACCGTGTAAGATCTTGTAGTAGGTGCATTGATCGGTGGTTCCTAAGGGGATATCCTGACTCTGCTGAGGTAATGGAATCACGTAGAGGAAGTTACTCAGTTGTTGAGAGTCGAAGGAGGTCTATATGATGGGCGTCTCGTGTGAAAAAGAACGAGCTCCGCCTGTCCTATGGATTAACCCTGTCATACCAGGAGAACTATTGACATTGAGATGATATATGCGCATGCTGTGTGGATTCACAGCGACCCTGTGTGGATTTCACAGTGGTGTGGTATGACAGGTGCAGATCTCTGAGTCTAATCAACGCACGAGTCAATCCGGAAGTAGTGTCAAGTGTCTTGTGTGGTGAGTCAGTGGAAAGTCTGACGTGAGAAATGAGAAACATTGATAGTTTATAGACACTTGATGCAGTATTGTGAAATAGAATGACTATGGGTGAATGTTGTGAAATGTGTGATTTTGGGCGATCAGGTGAATGATATGAGCAACTCTACGTTTTACATGGATATTTTGAAACTTGTTTTACTTTGATTGTCATGTTCATGATTTAAACTTCCTTTAAATTATATAGCTTACCCTGCGTGTTTTGGTTCTGTGGCTGTTCTCTTAAAACTGTGATGATCGTGTATAACTTACACGGGAGCAGATGATCTTCCAGGAAGTAGAGCTCCTTAGGGAGTGGTCGCCGGAAGCAGATCGGCTGTTTTGGGTCCTCCGACGGGAGATCGGCCTCGTTCGATAGGAGATCGGTCTCTTCCGATAGGAGATCGCCTGCTTCGTTTTTTTTACTGTATTTTGTTTATGTTTCTGGAAAAATTTGACCGAATTTGTATTAAACTCCCTGTGAGGAGAAACTACATTTCATATATATAATATTTTGTTCATAGAATCTATTTGTTACCTTTATTTTCATTATATACATTTGTATAGTATTTTGGCGGACAGATAAGGTGGGACCCAGGCTCCCAGCATGAGACGTGCTGCACGCGCGACATGTAGACAAAAAGGGTGTTTTAGAATAGTTAGCATCAGAGAGTTGGTATGCGCAGAAACCCATGTGGTCATACTGTTCAAGGAAGTGTGCACGCAAGCTTTCCTGCAGAGTGGGCAGGGGGCAGCGGCATTTCTGGGCAAGTTGGCTTAGTTTTAAAAACTCACTTCTGAGAGGAGAGAACGTTGCTGTGGTTCAAGAGTGACAGAGTGGGTTCACCTTCATCCTTCTCTTTTCTCTCCTTCGCGCTGCGATTCAGGCACCCTCAAGCACCAGTACGACGAGCGACGACTACCCTTGGACACCTGGGAGGTTCTCTGCAAGTTCTCCAGACCGGACGCTAAAACAGAGCTAAGGCACCTTTAAGCTCGGTGGGTTTTGGAGCTCTTGGTGTTTTGCGCAAGTCCAAGTAAGGGAAGCTAGCATTTTCGTTTATAATGTTAGGCGAGTAGGTTCTGAAGTGAGGGCGACGTGGTCGCCGGTTTTCATATTGCTTTTCACGATACTTTGTTTTTATGTGTGGGGTGACGTAATCGCCGATTTTAATGTTGTCTTCGAAATCCCCTGTTTTAGTGTCGCTTTGAACTTGTTTGAGATTGATATGTGAAATGCATGCGTTATTGGAAAAATTTGAACCTTGATACGATTGTTGCTGTGGTTGGAATCGTTCATTTAAGTGTTGTATGGTGCATTGGGTGAATTGATGATCTTTAGCTGTCCTGTGTGGACTTCACTTGCTGTCCTGTGTGGACTTTACTTGCTATCATGTGTGGACTTTACTTGCTGTCCTGTGTGGACTTTACTTGCTGTCCTGTGTGGACTTTACTTGCTGTCCTGTGTGGACTTCATTAGCTGTCCTGTGTGGACTTTACTTGCTGTCCTGTGTGGACTTTACTTGTTGTCCTGTGTGGACTTCATTAGCTGTCCTGTGTGGACTTTACTAGCTGTCCTGTGTGGACTTTACTAGCTGTCCTGTGTGGACTTTACAGTGGTGTGGTATGTGTCTATGTGTGTTGAGTCAGTGGAAGTCTGACGTGAGAAATGAGAAACTTTGAAATTAATAGACACTTGATGGTTTATGTGAAACAAATAACACTTGATGAAATTGTGAAGTGTGTGAAATGAATGGGAAAATTGATGGATTTTACGTGAGTGTGTTAAAATTGTTTTATCTTGATTTTAAAGTTTCATATCCAAATTCTCTTTAAAATATCTAGCTTACCCTGTGTTTTTGTTTTGTGGATGTTTTCTTAAACCTGTGATGATCGTGTATAATTTACACGGGATCAGATGATGTTGCAGGAAGTAGAGCTCCTCAGTGAGTGGTCGCCGGAAGGAGATCGCCTGTTTCTGTTTCTGTTAGGCGATCACCCTTTTTATGTTATCTGATAGGAGATCGCCTTTTTCTGTTAGGAGATCGCCTGTTTTTTTTCTATTTTGCTGTATTTTGTTTAAGTTTTGGAAAACTGACTGGTTATGTATTAAACTCCCTGTGAGGAGAAATTTCGTTACATATATATATTTATGTTCACTTCGATATTATGGTTTTACCTTTATTTCATTATATAAATATGAAAAGCATTTTGGCGGGATGTTACAAGATCGTCAACATGATGAGAGGAGCATCGGTCATCAACCAGGATGGGAGACACATCGGTGGTCTGCCAGGGTGAGACATCGGTGGTCTGCCAGGGTGGCACATCGGTGGTCTGCCAGGGTGAGACATCGGTGGTCTGCCAGGGTGAGACATCGGTGGTCTGCCAGGGTGAGACATCGGTTGTCTGCCAGGGTGGCACATCGGTGGTCTGCCAAGAGGAGACATCGGTTGTCTGCCAGGATGAGGAATCAGTCGTCCGTCAGGAAGAGGAACCAGTCATCGCCGGGATGAGAAGGACATCAGTCATCGCCGGGATGAGAGGCACATCAGTCATCGCCGGGATGAGAGGCACATCAGTCATCGCCGGGATGAGAGGCACATCAGTCATCACCGGGATGAGAGGCACATCAGTCATCACCGGAATGAGAG
Organism: Phaseolus lunatus; assembly: GCA_013389735.1. Classification (NCBI taxonomy): domain Eukaryota; kingdom Viridiplantae; phylum Streptophyta; class Magnoliopsida; order Fabales; family Fabaceae; genus Phaseolus; species Phaseolus lunatus. Next base: position 16,911,477 of record CM023867.1, read on the forward strand.
GCACATCAGTCGTCGGTGGATGGTCATCGAGCGATGTCATGTTTCACACAGATAAGGTGGGACCCAGGCTCCCAGCATGAACGTTCTGCATGTGCGACATGTAGACATTAGGAGTGTTTTAGAATAGTAGCATCAGAGAGTTGGTATGCGCAGAGACCCACGTGGTCATACTGTTCAAGGAAGTGTGCACGCAAGCTTTCCTGCAGAGTGGGTGGTGGCAGCGGCATTTCTAGGCAAGTTGGTTTAGATTCAAAACTCACTCCTGAGAGGCAGTGGACGTTGCTGTGGTTCGAGAGTGACTGAGTGAGTTAGCTTTGGTTCCCTGTTTCTTTCCTCCCCTTCTCCCTGCGTTCAGACGTCCTAGCGTATCAGTTGAAGACCGGCGACTGCCATAGAGCACCTGGGAAGGTTACTCTGCAAGTTCTCCCGTTAGGACGCTAGAACAGAGTTAGGACATCTTTAAGCTTCGGTGGGTTTTGGAGCTCTTAGTGATTTTTGCGCAAGTTCAGGTAAGGGAAGCTAGCATTTTCGTTTATAAAACTTTAGGCGAGTAGGTTCTGAAGTGAGGGCGACGTGGTCGCCGGTTTCATATTCTTTTTCACGATGCTCTGTTTTATGTGTGGGGCGACGTGATCGCCGGTTTTAATGTTGATTTCGAACTCCCCTGTTTTAGTGTCGTTTGAAACTGTTTGAGATTGAATTGTGATATGCGTGTGATATTCGAAAATCTGAACTTTGGCGTGATTGTTTCTGTGATTGTGATTGTTTAAGAAAAGATTCAAAATATTATATGATGCAGTTGTGCTTTTACGTATGATATGATGTACTGGATGAATGTGAAATTGTGATCAAGACATAGTATTTTCAGGAAAGGAAATACCGAGTTGAGATTGGTTATGAGGTGTATTGATCAGTGAGTATTCTGTGAATGAGGCGATCCTGACTCTACTGATATGATGGAATCACATAGATGAAGTCATTCAGTTGGTGAGAGTCGAAGGAGGTCCATATGTATGGGTAAGTCGTTTGAAAGATAACTGACTTGACCTATTATATGGATTAACCCTGTCATACTGAGAGAGTGAGGATATTGAGATTGAGATTGAGCTCTGGATGCTAAGTTCAACGCACGAGTCTTCCGGAAGTAGAGTCATGTGTCTATATGTTATGAGTCAGTGGAAAGTCTGACGTGTGAACCATGAGTATTGAATGTATTGAATAGACACTTGACGAGTTTGTGGAGTATGGGGATATTGATGGCTGAAATTGTTATAGATTATGAATGGTGTGAAGATTTATGCTTTCTTTTGATATAAAGTTTCATATTTAAAGTTTTAAAAATATCTAGCTTACCCTTTTGTTTTGTATCGTGGTTGTTTTCTTAAACCTGATGATCCTGCCGCTTGACTCGAACGTGGAGGATTGCCTCATCACTCCTTCGTCTAGCCTTCTGTTCTGCAGGAACGTTCCAAGAAAGTTCACCAGAACTCCAAACGCTACCTGCAAAACACACAGACGGCGCCTCTGGCGGCCGTTGTAGCTCCGACGCTAGAGTCAGGCAACAGGAACACCAAAACTATATCTGAATCTCTCTGTGAGACTCGTGTGTGCTCTCAGATCCACTTTCTCTCTCTATAACCGTTTTCTGTTATCACTGTGCAACGTGTAAGAACGCTCTCATAGTAACTCAGAAACTCAGTGTAGTGAGCGTGTGTAAACTTGTAATCTGGAAAGAATCTGTCAAAAAACCCCTTAATTTCGTTAAGAGTTTCGTATATATACCTGAGTGTTTCTCTCTCCTGACGGTTATTCCTCTTGACACGTGGATAACATCTGGTCATACACGTGTCACCATCTGGAGTACCTGCAGCTGAAACGATACTTCCACTGTGCTCCTGCGACTAAGTTATCCACACAGGGAGTAGCTTAGTACACAGGCTACTCTGGGCGCAACCAAGTCTTCTCAAACACCCGGCGATGTGCTCTTTCGGCGACTTGCTGACCATCTGATCTCCTAACCTTCACACACGGTGATCATGTGTAATCTAGGCGAGTACTGATCCATACCGGCGATAGGCGATTACTCATCCTCAAGGCGATAGGTGATTACCATTCTGAGTGATCGCCTCCCTGATTCACCTGCTATCCTCTACCACGTGTTACCCTGTGAATGGTCCACGTGGTCAACTGCTGCTGATGTCATCGACCACCGATGACCGACCGGATCACAAGCCCCCCAGTCTCGAGCTGTGAACTTGTTCTCAGCGAAGAGACTAAGAAATCGTCTTCTGGTGGTCTACAGGAGCGCGCACTCTAGTACTAACACTATTTCATTCCTTCTTCTTCGCCTTCAAACATTCAAAGCATTTCTCTGTGCGGGCCGCATGCTCCCAGGAGAGCGCCAGGCGCATCCCGCCTGCATGGCCTTGCCGCTCGTCCTCTGAGTGGGCATCATGCGAGGTGCACGCGCAACGTTCTCGCTGGGAACCCTGATGACCGATCTCCCTCTTAACGCCCGATCGCGCTCTTCATGCAGTCACACCCGATCGGTGCCTCATAACTTACACCAATGACCGGGCGGTGCCTCATAACTTCCCCTGATGACCGGGCGGTGCCTCATGACTATCCACCAACGTCCGTGCGGTGCTTCATGACTATCCACCGACGTCTGTGCGGTGCTTCCAGGCACTTATCTATGCTCTGAACCGGGAGTGGTGGCCACTTGGTATCTGACTACCGATCACCGTTCTAGGTGATCTCCTCCCTGATTCACTTGCTCTTTCTACCACGTGCCACCCTGTGCATGGTCCACGTGGTTAATGGCTGCTGACGTCATCAACTACTGATGACCGACCGGATCACAAGCCCCCCAGTCTTGAGCTGTGAACTTGTTCTCAGCAAAGAGACTAAGTGGTCGCGCCCTCGGTCCACATGGCAAGTGGGGCCACGCCACGCGCTGCTCACGTATCTACTCCTCGGCGTCACGGCTTCCATACTTTATCTCTCGACACATGGACGCATTACTGGCCCCCACTGAGTGTCGCTACCGTTTCCTTCATTCAACATAAGCGTGCGCATCCCTCTGGATCATCTAGAGATTCACCTTCTCCGTTTTCTTCTTCTCAAACGCGCTAGGGTTCGCTGCGTTTCTCCTCTTTAACTTTCTGCATGTGACTAACTGTTAACTAGCTTAGGCTTTAGCGCGATCTCACTGCAACCCCTCAAACTTGGCTTCTAACTTGATCGTGGCTAACTGTTACCTTAGCATCGCCTTCAACATAACTTCGTGCTGGATGACTGACTTAACGGGCCTAAACGCTTCGGCTTCATGCAGCAGAACTTGCTTCTACCACCGACCACCGACTAGCGTGTTAGTGCACCACCGATCAGTCATCGCGCTTCTGGCTTCGCTACACTTCTCTGCCACACCAGCGCTGAGTGCATAGAGGGCCTGAACACCAACTATGACGCTTGTGTTTTGGGGAAGAGAAGTGCCTCTCGGTGACCCCTCTTGCCTCAACCTTGCTGTAAGAAGTCGTGGGTGAGGTCTTGCTTCTCTCACCTCAGCCTCGCTGTACAAAGTCGAGCTGAGGACTTGGTTCTCTCGCCTCGGCCTCGCTATAAAAAGCAAAGGGAAAGGACTAGGTTCTCTTGCCTCAACCTTGCTGTAAGGAGCAGAGGAAGAGGACTTGGTTCTCTTGCCTCAACCTTGCTGTGTAAAGTAGAGGAAGAGGACTTGGTTCTCTTGCCTCAACCTTGGTGTAAGGAGCAGAGGAAGAGGACTTTTTCTCTCGCCTCAACCTTGCTGTGAAAAGCAGAGGAAGAGGACTTGGTTCTCTTGCCTCAACCTTGCTGTAAGGAGCAGAGGAAAAGGACTTTTCTCTCGCCTCAACCTTGCTGTGAAAAGCAGAGGAGAGGGACTTTTCTTCTTGCCTCAAGCTTGCTGTAAAAAGCAGAGGAAGAGGACTTTCTCTCTTGCCTCAGCCTCGCTGTACAAAGTTGAGGTGAGGACTTTCACTCGCCTGCACCTCGCTGTACAAAGTCGAGGGAGGACTTTCTTCTTTCTCGCCTGCACTTGCTCAAAGGCAAGGAGGTCTTCCTCTGTTGCCTACACTTGCTCAAAGGCAAGGAGGACTTCCTCTTTCTCGCCTGCACTTGCTCAAAGGCAAGGAGGACTTCCTCTGTTGCCTGCACTTGCTCAAAGGCAAGGAGGACTTCCTCTGCTGCCTACACTTGCTCAAAGGCAAGGAGGACTTCCTCTGTTGCCTACACTTGCTCAAAGGCAAGGAGGACTTCCTCTTTCTCGCCTACACTTGCTCAAAGGCAAGGAGGACTTCCTCTGTTGCCTGCACTTGCTCAAAGGCAAGGAGGACTTCCTCTGTTGCCTGCACTTGCTCAAAGGCAAGGAGGACTTCCTCTCTCGCCTACACTTGCTCAAAGGCAAGGAGGACTTCCTCTTTCTCGCCTGCACTTGCTCAAAGGCAAGGAGGACTTCCTCTATTGCCTGCACTTGCTCAAAGGCAGGGAGGACTTCCTCTGTTGCCTACACTTGCTCAAAGGCAAGAAGGACTTCCTCTTTCTCGCCTGCACTTGCTCAAAGGCAAGGAGGACTTCCTCTGTTGCCTCAACCTTGCTGTAAAAAGTGGAGGAAGAGGACTTTCGCTCTTGCCCCAACCTTGCTGTATAAAGCAGAGGAAGAGGACTTTCTCTCGCCTGCACCTCGCTGTACAAAGTCGAGGGAGGACTTTCTCTCTTGCCCTAACCTTGCTGTACAAAGCAGAGGAAGAGGACTTTCTCTCGCCTGCACCTCGCTGTACAAAGTCGAGGGAGGACTTTCTCGTGGCTGCACGCTCCCAGGGGGGCGCCAGGCGTGGCTGTCTAAGCGCACACACCAGGCGCGCCCTGCTTGCATTGCCTCATCGCGCGTTCTCCGCACGTCCCGACCGGCGAAGAGCTCTTCTCTGGAATCATGCGAGGTGCATGCTTAACGATCTCGCTGGGAACTTGGGTCCCAGCTTAACACGTCTTAGCAAGACCCCGATGACCATGAACCGACCAAGCGCTCACTCTCTACATCCACCGACGGCTGCTCGTAGTCTGCATGCACTGATAGCTGATCGCGCTCTACATCCAGGCGCTTATCTAAGGGCTGATCTGTGGGTGGTGGCCACTCGGTAACTGACCACCGATCACCTGTACCTGCACCTGGGGCAAGGAGAACTTTAAACTGGGAACACTCGCACACTTTATGTACTGAAAATCTTTCATTGGGTGGCATCGTTAAAAAGAGTGCCCCCTGATCTGCTCAACAGTTTAATATACTAAGTGTGTGTACAGCGTGATAGCGCATCTACTTTACAACTTAACCAAAGTAGGAAAGAAGCGTGTAGCGTCCTAGATTCTGGGAATAGTCGTTCCGTCCAGAGTCACCAGTCGACAAGCTCCATTCTCCAACGTCTCAACTACTCTGGATGGGGTCACCTTTAACCGGCGATGACCGCCCTGGCGATGCACACACGTGGGGCGATCATGCCTTCCGCTTCAGCTCTGGGAGACCCCCCAGTGTAGCCTCTTCCATCACCTCACCTCCCCAAACACAGGGAGTTCATGCTGTTGGTCGCTTGCCTGGGACCCCGAAGTGCGATCACCTTGTGCCTTCTACAGGTAATCGGTCAGGAACCCTGTCTTCACCAACTCAGTAAGCTGACGCCCCAACGCCAGGCAGGTACGGAGTGTATGTCCATAAGCTTGATGGAATTCACACCACTCATCCTTCCTCCCTCCAAGTACCCTGTCGGTTTTCTCTGGCACATGGAGTCTTGCTGCCACAGCAGGGATGGCGATCAGCTCCTCCAAACTTATCATGAAATCATACCTGGGGGGTGCGTTGCTTGCACGCCCCCTGATCTGGTCCTTCCTGGGTGCATAAGGGCGAGACCTTCCCTGCTCCTTCCTCCCTTCATTGGTCTCATGCACCCACGCCTGTTGCTGCTGATTCCCCTGACCTCCACGTGGCTTCGACGGTGCAGCACTTCCTCTCTTCTCAGAGACCTCTGTCTCTGCTATTATGTGTGCCACCGCACGTCGCCGTATCTCGGTGAAGGTGGCAGGGTGGCTCCTGATGAGCGATTCACTGAAAGGACCAGGGAGGACACCTCTCTTGAACGCATCCACCAGCATGTCCTCGTCCTTGACGGGCAATCTCACCACCTGCGCCCCAAAGCGATTGAGGTAGTCCTTCAACGGCTCCCCCTGATACTGGCGCACGTCAAATAGGTCATAGGACACCACTGGCGCAGGTCGGTTAATGATGTACTGCTCCGTGAAAAGCTTCGCAAACTGATGGAAGGAAGTGACGTGGCCTCTGGCAGGCTTACGAACCACTCCATAGCCACTCCGCTCAGTGTACTCATGAACATCTTGCAGTACACAGCATCTGAACCTCCAGTCAGCATCATCTGAGTGTGGAAGGCTGTCAGGTGTGCTTCTGGATCTTCCACCCCTGTGAACGACGCTTTCAGTCCCACCAGATTGGGAGGCACCACCGTGTTCATGATCTCGGGGGAGAAAGGCGTAGGGAATACTCTAGGAGGCGATTGCGGCGTCGACGTCCTCTCTTCAACTGCGCGCTCCTTCTGCGCCTGCAATTCCCTACGCAGCTCTTCATTCATACGGCTCAACTCTTCATTTCTTCTCTGCGATGCAATCAGCTCTGTACGCATTTTCTCTTGCTCAGCTCTCGATTCTGCGACGCTATCTTGCAGCGCGCGCATCATCTCCACTGCCTGCGCCATGGTAACAGCTCCTTCTTCAGCAGATGGCGCAGGTGAGGTTTGCCTGGTTCTTCTTCTCATCTTCTCAACACTTCGACGTAACTTCACTTCAACGAAATGATCAAGAAGCTCCAAGAAACTTCAAGAAACCTCAAGAAACTTCAAGAACTGCAACGTGGATGGGAACAAAATTCACACGGGCCCCACGGTGGGCGCCAATGATCCTGCCGCTTGACTCGAATGTGGAGGATTGCCTCGTCACTCCTTCGTCTAGCCTTCTGTTCTGTAGGAACGCTCCAAGAAACTTCACCGGAACTCCAAACGCTGCCTGCAAAACACACAGACAACGCCTCTGGCGGCCGTTGTAGCTCCGACGCTCAAGTCAGGCAACAGGAACACCAAAACTATATCTGAATCTCTCTGTGAGACTCGTGTGTGCTCTCAGATCCACTTTCTCTCTCTATAACCGTTTTCTGTTATCACTGTGCAACATGTAAGAATGCTCTCACAGTAACTCAGAAACTCAGTGTAGTGAGCGTGTGTAAACTTGTAATCTGGAAAGAATCTGTCAAAAAACCCCTTAATTTCGTTAAGAGTTTCGTATATATACCTGAGTCTTTCTCTCTCCTGACGGTTATTCCTCTTGACACGTGGATAACATCTGGTCATACACGTGTCACCATCTGGAGTACCTGCAGCTGAAACGTTACTTCCATTGTGCTCCTGCGACTAAGTTATCCACACAGGGAGTAGCTTAGTACACAGGCTACTCTGGGCGCAACCAAGTCTTCTCAAACACCCGGCGATGTGCTCTTTCGGCGACTTGCTGACCATCTGATCTCCTAACCTTCACACATGGCGATCATGTGTAATCTAGGCGAGTACTGATCCATACCGACGATAGGCGATTACTCATCCTCAAAGCGATAGGCGATTACCATTCTGAGTGATCGCCTCCCTGATTCACCTGCTATCCTCTACCACGTGTTACCCTGTGAATGGTCCACGTGGTCAACTGCTGCTGATGTCATCGACCACTGATGACCGACCGGATCACCTGTGATGATTGTGTATATTTGCACGGGAGCAGATGAGGTTGCAGGTACTAGAGCTCCTCAGTGAGCATTTTCTGGAGGAGGAGCTCGCCGGTTTTGAATGCTGTTGTTTTGTTTTATTTTGAAAACTCCTGTATGGAGATGTATTAAAACTTCCTCGAAAAGGGATATTATTTTGAGGCACATTTGTATTAATGGATGAATTATATTATGTATGTATCTATGTTAAATTTTTGATATTATTGTTTCACCTTTATTTTATTATATAAAAATGAACAACATTTTGAGGGGCGTTACATGAGAGGGTTGCCTCTGCATAGGAGTTGCATGCAGCTCTCTTGGCTTCAGGAATCATCTCTGTTAACGTAGAAATGAGTGGTATAGCTAGTTTTGTGACTAAGGCTCCATGGTGCAGGTTAAGGCATCCTTGAATCTCGTTGGGTTGGAGCTCTTAGTGAAGTTTACGCTAATCTAGGTAAGGGAAGCTAGCTTTATTTCAAGAAAACCTTAAGCTAGAAGATTTTGATGTTGGGGCGACGTGGTCGCCGGTTTCAAATGTTATTGCATAATCCCCTATTTTTGGACGTGATCGCCGGTTTTAATGTTGATTTCGAACTCCCCTGTTTTAGTGTCGTTGAAACTGTTTGAGATTGAAATGTGAAATGCATGTGATATTCGAAAATCTGAACCTTGGAATGATTGTTGCTGTGATTGGAATCGTTCATTTAAGTGTTATATGATGTGTTGAATGTTGTGAATGTGGGATCAAGGCATAGTATTTTCAGGAAAGAAAATACCGTGTAAGATTGTGTAGAATGTGCATTGATCGGTGATTTCTATAATGAGATATCCTGACTCTCCTGATATAATGGAATCATATAGATTAAGTTATTCAGGCGTTGAGAGTCGATGGAGGTTCATATGTATGGTTAAGTGGTTTGAAAGATAACTACTTGACCTGTTGTATGGATTAACCCTGTCATACTAGGAGAGTGATGAGATTGAGATTGAGATTATGTTTATGCGCATAGCTGTGGGAACTTTACAGCAATGTAGTATGACAGGTGCAGATCTCTGAGTCTAATCAATGCACGAGTCTTCCGGAAGTAGTGTCAAGTGTCTATGTGTGATGAGTCAGTGGAAGTTTGACGTGAGAAATGAGAAATATTGAAATTTGATAGACACTTGAGGAGATTGTAAAATGTGTGATTTCTTGAGGGATTTTATGTGGGTGTTTTAAATCTATTTTTTTTTGTTTAAAATATCTAGCTTACCCTGTGTCTTTGTTCTGTGGCTGTTTTCTTAAACCTGTGATGATCGTGTATAATTTACACGGGAGCAGATGATGTTGCAGGAAGTAGAGCTCCTCAGTGAGTGGCCGCCAGAAAGAGATCGCCTGTTTTTCTTTTTATGCTGTACTTAGGATTTATTTTGAAACACTTGATGGAGATGTATTAAAGCCCCTATAAGAGGGATGTTTCTCTTTGAAGATACAATGTATGGGATGATGTATTTTCATTATATATACATATGTTAATTTTATAAATTAATGTTTTACGCTTATTCTAGTATATCAATATGAAAAGGAATTGAGGGGCGTTACACTTAATGGTATCAGAGCAGTTCGTCCTTAGGATGACCTGCGGGCAATGGATCCATTGTGTTTCTCCTGCTCACAAATTTTATCGGGGTTTTCAATAAAAGCTATAGTGAAAGGTTTTGGAGGTTTTCTTATTGAAATTTTGTGTGTGCTGTAGTGAATATATGCTCTAACTGAAAATTTTAGTATTTAGAATGAAAGGATCTTGATAAAGTAGTGAGGGTGCACACTCATAACTGGATCAAGATGATTCTCAATCTTAATTCTGAAAGTTTGATGTTTAGCATATATTGAATTCTGGTGTGATTTGTTGCATTTTATTGAGTGTTTTTGTAATTGATTGAAATTGGTTGTTTGGGATTGATGGTTCATACCATTAGCTATTTTGGTGATATGCTTGGGTAGGTATCATGATCGGCTGATAAACTCAAATTCTAGATGGAATTGAGATGCTGACCTTTGTAAGACCTAGTGTGGTCTTCTAAATGAATTGATTTGTTATCAAGTTCATTTTATAGGAGTATGATTAGAGAATAATAGTTTCCTAATCTTACGCAGAAAATGGCTCCTAGACCTCCTACCCCTCCTCAACCTTCTGCAAAAATGGGCCAGATTGTAACATCCCTCCAAATTCTTTGGAATTATTTATATAATAAAATGAAGGTAAACAAATATATTGAAGTGAACATAATTATATATATGTAATGAAGTTTCTCCTCACAGGGAGTTTAATACAAAATCGGTCAATTTCCAAAACTTAAACAAAATACAGCCAAAAAGACGAACAGGCGATCTCCTATCAAAAAAAAGGGCGATCTCCCATCAGAGAAGGGCGATCTCCTATCAGACAACAGAAAAAAGGTTATCGCCTAACAGAAACAGAAATCCTTCCGGCGACCACTCACTCAGGAGCTCTACTACCTGCAACCTCGTCTGCTCCCGTGCAAAATACACGATCATCACAGGTTTAAGAAAGCAATCACAATACCAGATGAAAGGGTAAGCTAGCTGTTTTAAACACTTTAAATATGAAACTTTAAATCAATAGAAAACATAAATCTTCACACCATTCATAATCCATATCAATTTCAACCATCAACATTTCCATATTCCACAAACTCGTCAAGTGTCTATTCGCTACTTTCAATATTCATGGTTCACACGTCAGACTTTCCACTGACTCATAAGATATAGACACATGACTCCACTTCCGGAAGACTCGTGCGTTGACTCAGGCTCAGAGATCTGCACCTGTCATACCACACCACTGTGAAATCCACACAGGGTCGCTGTGAAATCCACACAGCCATGCGCATACATAGTCTCAATATCATCACTCTCCCGGTATGACAGGGTTAATCCATATAACAGGCCGAGCTCGTTCTTTTTCACACGACTCACCCATTCATATGAACCTCCTTCGACTCTCCACAACTGAATAACTTCATCTATGTGATTCCATTATATCAGCAGAGTCAGGATATCTCCTTCTAGACAAGCCACTAGTCAATACACATTACACACGATCTTACACGGTATTTTCTTTCCTGAAAATACTATGCCTTGATCCCACATTCACAACAATCAATACATCATACAACACTGAATGAACGATTCAGTCACAGCAACATTCATTCCACGGTTCAGATTTTCAAATATCACATGTATTTCACATTTAAATCTCAAACAGTTTTCAAACAGCACTAAAACAGGGGAGTTCGAAAAACAACGCAAAAACCGGCGATCACGTCGCCCAAACACATAAGAACAGAACATCATGAAAAAGAATATGAAACCGGCAACCACGTCGCCCTCACTTCAGAAACAGCAAATCTACAGCTTTTATTGAAAATAAAGCTAGCTTCCCTTACCTGGACTAGCGTAAACTTCTCTAAGAGCTCCAACCCAACGAGATTCAAGGGTGCCTTAACTCTGTTTTAGCGTTCGGTTTGGAGAACTTGCAGAGAACCTCCCAGGTGCTCTATGGTAGTCGCCGATAGCCAACTGGTGCGCTAGGACGTCTGAACGTATGGAGAAGGAGAGGGAAGAAACAGGGAACCCAAGTTAACTCACTCAATCACTCTCGAACCACAACAACGTTTTCTGCCTCTCAGGAGTGAGTTTTGAATCTAAGCCAACTTGCCCAGAAATGCCGCTGCCACTACCCACTCTGCAGAAAAGCTTGCGTGCACACTTCCTTGTGCAGTATGACCACGTGGGTCTCTGCGCATACCAAATCTCTGATGCTACTATTCTGAAACACTCCTAATGTCTACGTGTCGCGCATGCAGAACGTTCATGCTGGGAGCCTGGGTCCCACCTTATCTGTGTGAAACACGACATCGTGCGATAACCTTCCACCGATGACTGCTCCTGGCGGATGACCGATGTCTCTCCCTGGAAGACGACCGATGTCTCTCTCTGGGAGACGACCGATGTCTATCCCTGGCGACGCCCGCATGTCTCTCGCGCCCTGGCGATGCCCGCATGTCTCTCGCGCCCTGGCGATGCCCGCATGCCTCTCGCGCCCTAGCGATGCCCGCATGCCTCTCGCGCCCCGGCGATGCCCGCATGTCTCTCGCGCCCTGGCGATGGGCGATTATGCACTTAGCAGGCGATGTCATAGTCTTCTAAGCTACACTTTCTTTCCTTTTTATTTTAAATAAAAACATACTTAGAATTCATTTAAAATATATTCCTTTCATTCCAATTTAATTTTACAGGTCCTTACACAGATCGTCAGGGCCATTGAGATGATGGCGAGTGCTATCCAGCAGCAGAATGCGGCAATGGCTCATAATCATCAAGCTGCAATGCAGCATTGGAAGACCGCCAGATCGGCTGCAACAGCTTCCCACATTGGTCAGCCTCAGGAGCAGATGGGACTGACCGAGTTCCTCAAGCACTACCCACCTAAGTTCAGTGGGAATGCTACTCCTGACCAAGCAAATCAATGGGTCAGGGGGTTAGAGAAAATCTTCAAGGCGACCTCCTGCCCTGAAGATAAGAAGTTGGTGTTTGCCACATACCTGCTATCTGGAGAAGCCGAGTTCTGGTGGATGGGAACTCAACAAATGATGGAAGCCCGAGAAGAAGTATCAGACTGGGAGAGCTTCAGGGTTAAGTTTCTAGAGAAATACTTCCCAGATAGTGCAAGGTTTGCCAAGGAAGCTGAATTCCTCAGGTTGGAGTAGGGGGAGATGTCAGTGAATGCTTATGCTGCTTGGTTTGAGTACCTCGCCCGGTTCTATACCCAAGCTACCTCTGAGGCTTGGAGGTGTAGGAAATTTGAAGAAGGACTGAAAGATGGGCTGAAGAGGACCATAGCCCCTATGTGCATCAGGGAATTTCACGCCTTGGTGGAGAAGGCGAAGATGGTGGAGACTCTGGAGAAGGGTGAGTCTCGGGTGATCAGGTCACACCCAGGGGGTTCTTCCAGTGGGAAGGCCAAGGTGCAGCAGCAGCAGAATAAGCCTTATGCGAGACCTCCACAGCATAGGGCAGGAGCAGCGTCACCCCAGTTTCAGCAGCAGCAACCATGGAAACTCAAATGTTTCCATTGTGGTGGACCACACACGCCCAATGTGTGCCCCAAGAAGGCTTCGGAGAGAAGGTGTTTTGCATGCCAAAAGACGGGACACGTTGCTAGAGATTGTCCTACCCAGAATAGGATGACTCAACCCAGTGGTTCCCAACAGTTGAGGAACGAAGGCAGCAGACCTCAGGCAACAGGGAGAGTGTTTGCCATGACAGGAGCTGAGGTGTCCCAGTCAGGTAACTTGGTGCAAGATGCTTGTTTTATAGCTGGTAGAAGTGTAAAAGTCTTGTATGATTCTGGAACGACACACTCCTTTTTGTCAAGTCGGAGTGTGGTCGAGCTGGGCCTTCTAGTGAAGGAGCTACCTTTTGAACTGTTGGTCTCTACACCTGCATCAGGACAGGTTATGACCTCCACAGTTTGCCCAGAATGTCCAGTGATAGTAGAGGGACGCAGGTTCAAAGTAAATTTGATCTGTCTACCTCTGCAGGATCTGGATGTTATCCTAGGAATGGATTGGCTATCTGCCAATCACATTCTCATAGACTGCGGTAGGCAGAAAATGGTGTTTCCCGATCTCCAAGAGCCAGATGTGCTATCTGCTCAGCAGGTACGGTCAGAGTTGAAAGAAGGGGCGACGTGCTTTGTGATCCTAGCTCGAGGGGGACTGAAGAATGAAGAGGATATGGACAGTATACATGTGGTGAAGGATTTCACGGATGTGTTTCCAGAAGAAATACCTGGACTACCGCCTAAGAGAGAAGTGGAATTCTCTATTGATTTGGTACCTGGAGCTGGACCAGTGTCAATGGCGCCATACAGAATGGCTCCAGCCGAGTTGGTAGAACTAAAGAAGCAAGTGGAAGAATTGTTGGAGAAACAATTCATCAGGCCTAGTGTATCTCCATGGGGGGCTCCAGTGCTTCTAGTTAAGAAAAAGGATGGAGGGTCTCAGTTGTGTGTGGATTACAGGAAGTTGAATAAGCTAACCATCAAGAACAAGTACCCTCTGCCTAGAATTGACGATTTGATGGATCAACTGCATGGAGCCTCAATGTTCTCAAAGATTGATCTAAGAACGGGATACCACCAAATTTTGGTAAAGGCTGAGGATGTTCAGAAGACGGCATTTAGGTCTCGCTATGGACACTATGAGTACGTGGTGATGCCGTTTGGAGTGACAAATGCTCCAGCTCTGTTCATGGACTACATGAATAGAATTTTTCGTCCTTTCTTGGATAAGTTTGTTGTAGTCTTTATAGACGACATACTTATTTATTCAAGGACCAAGGAAGAACATGAGGAACATATGAGGACAGTGTTGGAGATTCTGAGGGAGAAGCAACTCTATGCCAAGTTCTCTAAGTGTGAGTTCTGGCTGAAGGAAGTCAACTTCTTAGGACACGTGATATCTGCTCGGGGGATCTCAGTGGATCCAGCCAAGGTAGAGGCAGTGCTGCAGTGGGAACGTCCTAAGACAGTCACTGAGATAAGGAGCTTTGTGGGTTTAGCTGGCTACTATCGGAGGTTTATTAAGGATTTTTCCAAGGTAGTGGCTCCTTTGACTCAGTTGACACGCAAAGATCAACCTTTTGCTTGGACCGACCGATGTGAGAAGAGTTTCATGGAACTAAAGGAAAGGTTGACTAGTGCTCCAGTGCTGGTGATCCCAGATGTGGGGAAACCTTTTGATGTCTACTGTGATGCTTCACATCAGGGCTTGGGATGCGTTTTGATGCAAGATAAAAGAGTAGTTTCATATGCTTCAAGGCAACTCAAAGTTCATGAGAGAAACTATCCTACTCATGACTTGGAGTTGGCGGCTGTGGTGTTTGCCTTGAAGGTTTGGAGGCATTATCTGTATGGAGCTCGGTTTCATGTGTTTAGTGATCATAAGAGCCTGAAATATCTGTTCGATCAGAAGGAATTAAATATGAGACAAAGGAGATGGATGGAGTTTCTAAAAGACTATGATTTCCAACTCATGTATCATCCAGGGAAGGCCAATGTAGTGGCAGATGCTTTGAGTAGGAAATCAATGCAAGTATCATACATGATGATTGAAGAACAGAAACTGATCGAGCAATTCAGAGACTTAAACTTAGGAGTAGAATTCCATGTTAACCACATTAGTTGTAGTAAGCTGGCTATAACTAATGACTTCCTTGGAGTGATAAAGGAGAAGCAGTTGGAGGACCCTAGTCTGAAGCGTACTGTGGAGTCACTAGGGACCGATCAGGCTAAAGACTTTGTGATGGGAGATGATGGGATCTTGAGATTTAATGGTAGAATTTTCATACCTGCAAATGAAGAGTTGAAGAAGATGATCCTAGAGGAAGGTCACAGGAGTCGCCTTAGCCTACATCCAGGCATGAACAAGATGTACCATGACTTGAAGGAGTCATTTTGGTGGTCGGGCATGAAGAGAGACATCGCCCAGTATGTTACTACCTGCTTGACGTGTCAGAAGGCAAAGGTAGAGCATCAAAGACCTGGCGGTTTGTTACAGCAACTGGATATTCCTGAGTGGAAATGGGATAGCATTGCTATGGATTTTGTTACCCATTTACCCAGATCGGTAAGAGGTCATGATACAATCTGGGTCATAGTAGATCAGCTGACAAAGAGTGCCCACTTCCTTCTAGTTAATTTGAGAATATCCATGGCCAAGTTGGCTCAGTTATACATCAGAGAAATTGTGAGGCTGCATGGAGTGCCTTTCAGCATTGTTTCGGATAGAGATCCCAGGTTCACCTCACGGTTTTGGCAGACTTTACAAGACTCTTTGGGAACTAAGTTGAGGATGAGCTCTGCATATCATCCTCAAACAAATGGACAGTCTGAGAGAACAATTCAGTCCTTGGAAGATCTGTAAGGACCTAGAAAAATTTAATTGGAATAAAAGTGTTATATTTAAATAATTTCTGAAGATGTTATTATTTAAAATAAAAAGAGCTTGTAATAGAAGTTTCATGGTGGTCAGACCTCGGACGTCGCCCAAGGTCTGAGGTCAGCTGGTAGAGGTCGGTCGGGGGACCATAGGGGGTTCCAAAAATCACACGTATTAAGGTGTGATTTGCACCTTAGATATGCTATGTATGCGAAACTCTATGCTGGGGCATAAGAGATTGTCCTTAGTGTTGCATGCATTGGCGCGCGAGGAGTTGGTACCGACCTGTCCTCGGGAAGGAGAAGCTACCGACGTCACCGAGTCATGTGGGAGTGATACCACAGACTTAGAGGAATGGGAGGACGAGCCCTCAGCTGGGTGTGACGATGTGACATCGGTGACCAGAGTGAGGCGATGTGTCCTCGTCACACACAAGGGCGATAAGAGATCGCCAACAGGATGAGAGGAACATCGGTCATCAACCAGGATGGGAGACACATCGGTCGTCTTCCTGAATGAGACATCGGTTGTCTGCCAGATGGAGAGACATCGGACATCGGTCGTCTTCCAGGGTGAGGAATCAGTCGTTCGTCAGGAAGGGGCATCAGTCATCGCCGGTATGAGAGGCATCAGTCATCGCCGGTATGAGAGGCATCAGTCATCGCCGGTATGAGAGGCATCAGTCATCGCCGGTATGAGAGGCATGGTCATCGCGCGAGCAGTCATCGGTGGATGGTTATCGTGCGATGTCGTGTTTCACACAGATAAGGTGGGACCCAGACTCCCAGCATGAGAACGTCCTGCATGCACGACACGTAGACAGAAAGGGTGTTTCAGAATAGTTAGCATCAGAGAGTTGGTATGGTAAGTGACCTAGAGTTGGTATGCGCAGAGACCCACGTGGTCATACTGTTCAAGGAAGTGTGCACGCAAGCTTCCTGCAGAGTGGGCGGTGGCAGCGGCATTTCTGGGCAAGTTGGTTTAGATTCAAAACTCACTCCTGAGAGGCAGTGGACGTTGCTGTGGTTTGAGAGTGATTGAGTGAGTTAGCTTTGGTTCCCTGTTTCCTTCCTCTCCTTCTCCCTGCGTTCAGACGTCCTAGCGTACCAGTTGAAGATCGGCGACTGCCCCTGGATTCCTGACGTTGTGCCCTGCAAGTTTTCTGATCAAAGCCTTAAAACAGAGCTCGGGTATCCTTAAGTCTCGGTGGGTTTGGAGCTCTTAGTGAGATTTTACGCAAGTCCAGGTAAGGGAAGCTAGCATTCGTTCAATAAAAACCTTAGGCTAGAAGATTCTGAAGTTGGGGCGACGTGGTCGCCGGTTTCAAACTTTCTTGCACGATGCTCTGTTTTTCTGTGTGGGGCGACGTGATTGCCAGTTTTAATGCAAATTTCGAAATCCCCTGTTTTAGTGTCGTTTTGAAATTGTTTGAGATTGAAAGGTGAAATGCATATGATATTCGAAAATTTGAACTTTGGTATGATTGATTCTCTGATTGGGATTGTTTAAGAAAAGATTCAAAATATTATATGATGGAATTGTGCTTTTACGTGTGGTATGATGTACTGGATGAATGTGAAATTGTGATCAAGACATAGTATTTTCAGGAAAGGAAATACCGTGTTGAGATTGGTATTAGAGTGTATTGATCAGTGAGTATCCTGTGAATGAGACGATCCTGACTCTGCTGATATAATGGAATCACATAGATGAAGTTATTCAGTTGTTGAGAGTCGAAGGAGGTTCATATGTATGGGTAAGTTGTTTGAAAGATAACTAACTTGACCTGTTATATGAATTAACCCTATCATACCGGGAGAGTGATGATATTGAGATTATGTATGCGCATGGCTGTGTGGATGTCACAGCGACCCTGTGTGGATTTCACAGTGGTGTGGTATGACAGGTGCAGGTCTCTGGATGCTAAGTTCAATGCACGAGTCTTCCGGAAGTAGTGTCAAGTGTCTATGTGTGATGAGTCAGTGGAAGTCTGACGTGAGAAAGATGATTATTGAAAATTGTTGATAGACACTTGATGGATTATGTGAAATGAATGACACTTGAGGGAATTGTGAAATGTGTGAATATTTGATGGTTTACGTTAATATCAAGTTTCATGTTTTAAAGTTTTAAAAATATCTAGCTTAGCCTGTGTTTTGTTTTGTGTTTGCTTTCTTAAAACTGTGATGATCGTGTAATTACACGGGAGCAGATGATGTTGAAGGCAGTAGAGCTCCTCAGTGAGTGGTTGGACAAGGAGATCGCCTGTTCTTATATTGTATCTTGTTTTATTTTGAAACACTGGGTGGTTATGTATTAAAAATTCCCTAGAGAAGGGATATTATTTTGAAGAAAATACAATGTATGAGATGGATGTATTGTATTATATAAACATATGTTAATTTTGATATTATTGTTTCATGTTTATTTTATGATATAAATATGAATAAGATTTTAGGGGCGTTACAAGATCTGCTGAGGACATGTGTTTTGGACCAATTGGGAAGCTGGGATGAGATGTTGCCACTGGTGGAGTTTACCTATAATAACAGTTATCATGCCAGCATTGGGATGGCACTGTATGAAGCTTTGTATGGAAGGAAATGTAAAACTCCATTGTGTTGGTACCAGGAGGGCGAAGCTGTCTTGGTCGGGCCAGAGTTGATTCAGCAGACGACCGAGAAGGTGAAACAGATAAAAGACAGAATGAAAGCTTCTCAGAGTCAGCAGAAATCTTATGCAGATCAGAGGAGAAAACCCTTGGAGTTTGCAGTAGGAGATCATGTGTTCATGAGAGTGACACCGACCAAGGGTGTAGGACGAGCTATCAGATCAAAGAAGCTATCTCCTAAGTTCGTCGGGCCATATCAGATCTTGAGGAGGATCGGTCCAGTGGCTTACGAGATTGCTCTACCTTCTCAGTTAGCGAATCTGCATAATGTCTTTCATGTATCACAGCTGAGGAAGTACATGGCAGACCCTAGTCACGTGCTGGAAGTGGACGATGTGCAGATCAAGGACGACTTGTCTTTTGAAGCGAAACCAGTTAGGATTGACGATCGCCAGAGTAAGCATCTTAGAGGCAAGACCATCAACATGGTGAAGGTGGTGTGGGATGACCGATCAGGGGATTCAACTTGGGAGTTAGAAGAAACCATGAGAGAAGCCTATCCATACCTCTTTTCCTTGTAATTCAATTTTCGAGGACGAAAATTTTTCTTGTTGGGGAGAATGTAAGGACCTAGAAAATTTTATTGGAATGAAAGTGATATATTTTAAGTGAATTCTAAGTACGTTTTTATTTAAAATATAAAGGAAGGAAAGTGTAGCTTAGAAGTCTACGAGATCGCCGTTGTTGAAGACGGAGGCGATCTGCGACTTCTCTGGTACATAATCGCCTGTCGCCTAGAGTACACATGATCGCCAATCGCCTATGGTGTACATGATCGCCGAAAGTGCACTTAGTATGTGGTCAAGATGCTGGATCAACCATAGTGGGTTCCAAAAACCACGCGTATCAAGGTGTGGGTTGAGCCTTAGATACGCTGTGCATGCGAAGCTCTATGCTTGAGCATAAGAAATCGTCCTTAGTGTTGCATGCATGGGAGCACGAGGAGTAGTGCTGATCTATTCTTGGAAATGTGAAGCTACTGACGTCACCAAGCCATGTGGAGGTGATACCTTGGACGTAACATAGTGGGATGAAGAACCTTCAGCAAGGCATGGCGATGTGTCATCAGTCATCGCCGGATGAGAGGCACATCAGTCATCGCCGGGATGAGAGGCACTTCAGTCATCGCCGGTATGAGAGGCATCGGTGGATGGTGGATGGTCATCGCGCGACCAGGCATCGGCGGATGGTGGATGGTCATCGCGCGACCAGGCATCGGTGGATCTTGTTTGACACAAATAAGGTAGGACCCAGGCTCCCAGCATGAGCGTCTTGCATGCACGACACGTAGTCAGGGAGAGTGCTTCAGAACAGTGGCTCCAGAGAGTTGGTATGGAAAGTGACCCAGAGTTGGTGTACGCAGAGACCCACGTGGCATTACTGTTAGAGGAAATGTGCACGCAAGCTTCCCTGCAGAGTGGGTGGTGGCAACGGCATTCCTGGGAAGGGTGGCTTAAGTTCAAACTTCAGTCTGGATAGGCAAGGTTGGAACGCTGCTTGAGTAGAGAGAAATTGAGTGAGTTGGCTTTAGCTCCCTGTTTCTTCCCTCTCCTTCTCCATACGTTCAGACGTCCTAGCGCACCAGTTGGCTATCAGCGACTACCATAGAGCACCTGGGAGGTTCTCTGCAAGTTCTCCAAACCGGACGCAAAAACAGAGTAAGTCGTTTCGCTCTGTTCTTCGAGTCGATCTTGCACTTGAGAGGGTTGCCTCTGCATAGGAGTTGCATGCAGCTCTCTTGGCTTCAGGAATCGTCTCTGTTAGCGTAGAAATGAGTGGTATAGCTAGTTTTGTGACTAAGGCTCCATGGTGCAGGTTAAGGCATCCTTGAATCTCGTTGGGTTGGAGCTCTTAGTGAAGTTTACGCTAGTCCAGGTAAGGGAAGCTAGCTTTATTTCAAGAAAACCTTAAGCTAGAAGATTTTGATGTTGGAGCGACGTGGTCGCCGGTTTCAAATGTTATTGCATAATCCCCTGTTTTTGGACGTGATCGCCGGTTTTAATGTTGATTTCGAACTCCCCTGTTTTAGTGTCGTTGAAACTGTTTGAGATTGAAATGTGAAATGCATGTGATATTCGAAAATCTGAACCTTGGAATGATTGTTGCTGTGATTGGAATCGTTCATTTAAGTGTTATATGATGTGTTGAATGTTGTGAATGTGGGATCAAGGCATAGTATTTTCAGGAAAGAAAATACCGTGTAAGATTGTGTAGAATGTGCATTGATCGATGATTTCTATAATGAGATATCCTGACTCTCTTGATATAATGGAATCATATAGATGAAGTTATTCAGGCGTTGAGAGTCGATGGAGGTTCATATGTATGGGTAAGTGGTTTGAAAGATAACTACTTGACCTGTTGTATGGATTAACCCTGTCATACTAGGAGAGTGATGAGATTGAGATTGAGATTATGTTTATGCGCATAGCTGTGGGAACTTTACAGCAATATAGTATGACAGGTGCAGATCTCTGAGTCTAATCAATGCACGAGTCTTCCGGAAGTAGTGTCAAGTGTCTATGTGTGACGAGTCAGTGGAAGTCTGACGTGAGAAATGAGAAATATTGAAATTTGATAGACACTTGAGGAGATTGTAAAATGTGTGATTTCTTGAGGGATTTTATGTGGGTGTTTTAAATCTGTTTTTTTTTTTTGTTTAAAATATCTAGCTTACCCTGTGTCTTTGTTCTGTGGCTGTTTTCTTAAACCTGTGATGATCGTGTATAATTTACACGGGAGCAGATGATGTTGCAGGAAGTAGAGCTCCTCAGTGAGTGGCCGCCAGAAAGAGATCGCCTGTTTTTCTTTTTATGCTGTACTTAGGATTTATTTTGAAACACTTGATGGAGATGTATTAAAGCCCCTATAAGTGGGATGTTTCTCTTTGAAGATACAATGTATGGGATAATGTATTTTCATTATATATACATATGTTAATTTTATAAATTAATGTTTTACGCTTATTCTAGTATATCAATATGAAAAGGAATTGAGGGGCGTTACACCACACGCATGGGTGCTTCGTGACTAAAGCCTCTCCCTACCTCTGGGCATTTTGCTGATAACTGGTCTTCTCTAGGGACCCACGTTAGATGTTCTAATTCTGTTGTTCAAAACACCCAAGACTGATGTCACCTCGTCACACTTTGTTGCTGAGCACTCGTCATCCTGTTGAGTGACGAGGACACATCAGTCCACTCTGGTGGTCTACATGCTGATGACTAATCATCCCACTAGTCTATACTACCTGTGGGGCCCAGACCACATGGCTCACCATTACTAGCTGTTCTCGGTGTCCTCATATCTCCTTCATCATCCATCTAAAGAAGAATTTACAAAGATTACTATTAGAAGAAGAGCGTTTTTCCATCAGGATGGGACCTGGTTTTATCAGGCCCCACGGTGGGCACCAAATGTTCTTGCTGATTGACCTAGTCGCCAGTTGACTTAGGTTGAACATGACTCTATTTTTATCTTTGGATATGCATCCTTTGTAGTATTGATTCACATCTCTACTTGTGCTTTAAATATGGCTCCATTGAGATAGAGGGTGCCCTACCTGTTAATTGCACTCCGACGATCAAGTCTGTACAGGGCTTATAAGAAACAAGAAGTATCTAGTTTCAATCTTAGAAACAGCGTACCTTTCACCTGGGATCTCAAGTACCCTTTATAGACTACCTCTTGTAACAACTTTCTCTCACGAGAATCTTATCTCGAGTGAGAGCATATTCAATGGGAGAAGATTCCATTACAATGTGTACAATCTTAGCGCCACAAATGCACCAAACCTTATCTCCTTGGAGTGCATAAAATCTTAATAGAATAACCACCAGGGTACCAACTCCTGTATCAGCATCAGGGGTCCAATCTGTTTTGCGTAGGCATACTCAACATGCCCTTACGTATCATGCATGCAACCTTACTTATCAAGCCCTAATGCTTTCGAACTTAGGTTTATAGAGAACATTTTACTTGTACTAGATCTGGATGCGCTAAACACACCCACAGGCCCATTAACACTCTTCGCTGATCGACCAGGCCTTGTACACGAAGAATTACATTAAGTATATGAATGAGAGTTAACACGCACATACCTGGAGCCTAATCATGTGGCCCACCAACTTGACCCAACAATCGAGCTAACCTGTTTAACGTAAACGCTGATGGCCGACCACCGAAAACTGAGCTCTATATGCTCTAGTCCAATACACTGGTCCAATACAGTTAGAGTTTGACAAAACAGGAATATAACGATGAAACTCTTTAAAGACTAAAAATTGCACACGTTGTATGTAATTCTATTATTTGCTAACTGCCAAGCAATACAGCTTTTCCTAAAATGAATGATGATAAATCCTGCTACTCTTTTCCTACCTTTATCAAAACATGTGGGACTCTCTCCCTTGTCCCCATCTTTTGAGTTCATTGGAGTTATTATGGTTGTTGTATGGGATGTGATGTATCTAATCTCTTGATGTTTTGATAAACTATTTACTCATCATATTGAATTTAAAAAATAATTTCAGATTACGTAACATGCAAAAGTTCGTGTGTGTTGATGACTAATTTTTACTCTTTAAAACTAAAACTAGATTAGATAAATAATCAATTTAGTATAATAAATAATGAATATTAACATTTTTTTAATTTTTTCGTCAAAATAAATAAATAAATAGATTTGAAGTATTTAAGAAATATTCTAACCTTTAAAACTCTGGGATTAACTAAATTGTGGGATTAACTAAGTATAGTAGGTAGGTAGTTTTTGGTAGTTTTCAAAAAGATATTACAATCTTGATATACTAAATTTAATTATGTTATAATAAAAAAAATCATTAAATATAAATCAGTTTTAAAAAAAGTTATTATATTAATTAAATTATATACTATTTTAAAGACTAAAAAATATTGATATTTAAAGTTGTTTTTATCTTTAATAAAATTTATAAACTAGTTTATAAGTTTATATTTAATTAACTATCAAAATTTTAGCTACCTTGATTAATAATAAAATCTACTTTATATATTAATATTTTTTTTAATCTATAAAATAATATCTAATTTAGTGAATATAATATCTAATTATTTTTATCTTTCAAATTGATTCTTATTTAATAATTTTTTTTAATTAAACTCTATTAATGAAAAATAATTTAAAATTTTTCTTTTTCTTTTATTAAACATGTATGACAACTACCAAATACATATTTAATTACTTAAATCATTAATGAAATTTAAACAAAATTAATAAAATTAAAAATTTGTACTAAAGATATAATATTTTATTATGTAAAATATATATATATATATATATATATATATATATATATGTATGTATTAGAAATTAAAGCCTCCAACAATCATCTAAACAAATGAATCATAATTATAGTTGTGGGAATTAATGAGAAGGCAAGGAAAATAAATCTTGGAGAGAGATGATACACTCCTCAATTTGTATCACAAAAATTGGAAGGCTTAGTATGGTTGAGTTTATGAAGTGAGTGGCATTTATAGAATTGGCAAGAGTCATTGAATTGTGATGTGTAACGAATATGTTTCCTATACACAATGCTAATACACTCAAATTAAAGGACAATAATGGAGACATCAAACACGACTTTTAAGGTCACAGTTATTGGCCCCAATGCATCTCTCCCTAAGGTTAAACATTCATTTTTAACTTAGGAAACTTCTCAAAATCTTCTATAGCTGTTAACATCATCCACTCATGCTTACTGGACACTGAATAGTCACACTTATGGAGCCTTGCAAAGCAAAATCATAATCATTTATAAATTATGATATATAATATTGATATAATTTTACTACATATTATATTATTTAATATCTTTAAATTTGATTATATTCTTTTATAATTCATAATTAATATAAAAAATGAAAGAAATTAAATTCAATAACTTACATAGGTCTCGCTAGCATGACCATCTACCTATTTTTTTCCTTCTTGGTACAAATAACTCACCGAGTTTCATAGGTCCACCATATTTACATTCCAAACAAAAATTTATGCATTTAAAAATATTATATTTTGAATTACACAATTTAACAACATACAAATAAATTTACACAATTTAACAACATACAAATAAATTTACACAAGTAACGAGTAATACTTAGTAGGTTAGATGTAATTTCCTTGTGGAATTTCTAAAAAGTTGAGTTCACTACTCCAACTTAAAATAAACAATGATTGACTTTCTTCTGAGATGATTTTCTTTAAACTTTTAGGTATACCACTAGTTTTAGAATATCAATTAATGCTTATTAATCAATCCAACTAAGATTAGTCTGCTATACCCTAGCTTTGTTCAATATAGAACAAAGGCGCTTTCTAACTTTTGCCTTGTAGAAATTTTGAATTTCTAATTCATCACGAGGTTTCCACTTAACTCTAGTATGAAAAATCAAGCCAAAAGAGATAAACACATTGCACTCCGTTCCTATGAATTTTTATTTTGAAGGGGTTGAAGAGAAAATTGAAAATGTTAATGAGAGATTAGAGTTTATTATATAAGGCAGAAAGAAATGCTTAATCTCAATGTGGGTAAAGCAGTCAATATGACATACAAGACTCCAACCTCATCTGAAATGAAAGCATGTGACGTGTACTAAAGGGATAATGATAAAGACTCCTTAAGTTGATTTGGTGTTGAATCAGGATGAGAAAATAGGTGTTATTCCCATTGTTGGAATGGGAGGAATTGGAAAAACCACCTTAACTCAACTGATATACAATGATCAAAGAGTGCAGAAGGAGTTTGATCTCAAAGCTTGGATTTATGTCTTTGAAGAATTTGACATTTTTAAGATTACAAAAACCCTTTTGGAAACTATAATGAAGAAGTTTTTGTTTCTGACGTGTGGAACGAAAATTATGAGAATTGGGGATAAGTTCAGAACTTCATTTAAGCATGAATGGAGGGGCACATGGAAGTAAGATTATTGTAACTACTCCTAGTGGTTATGTTGCCTCCATCATGTAGACTGTTTCACTCTATAATCTCAGTGAGTTCCAATGAAGATTCCTAGAATTCATTATAAAAAAACTTGTATATGGTAGCGATTATAATATGACGGTTATTAAAAACTGTCACAATTAGCTGTATAATACGAAAGCTTCATAACCGCCATAATCTTCTTTAGAAATGTGACATGTAGAACTGTCATAATTATCTTTCAAAATAAATGCTCTCCCGCATTTCGTTCCCTCCGTGGCCTCTCTTTTCCAATGTTTTTTTTTAATATTTCCCTCTTCAAAAATATTGAACCTTAACTCTTTTTTTCGTATTCCCCCCTCAGATTCCCCCACTGATCAAGCTTTCTCTCTTTCGTATTCCCCTCACTGAACCTTCTCAACGCAATGCAACCCCTCTCACTAAACCTTCCCCTCTTTCGTATTCCTCTCTCTTAGTGAACCCTAACCGTTCTCGTTCTCGTTTTATTCCCCTTCTCTTATCACCACAATCCTTCTCTTCTCACCAAAAATTGTTCACATTCTCACCGCAAATTTTTCCCCTTTTCCCTCAGATAGAATCCTCTTTCGAGCCCTTCCACCTCTCTCACATAACCCTAACTCTTCTCACATTATCGCAAACCCTCCCAGAAGACGCTTTCGTTGGTTTCTGCCATTACCGCCAGCTTGAACATCGCCCTCCTCAGGTTATTTTGTACCAGTCCAGTTGGGGGCACCACCTTTGCAGGTAATCCAACCCTCACATAGCGGCAAACTGTAAGGATCTAGATAATTATTTGGAATAGAAGAAGTATAGTTTTAATGAATTCTGAATATGTTATTACTTAAAACGAAAAGAGCTTGTAATGGAAATTTCATGGTGGTCAGACCTCGGATGTCGCCCAAGGTCTGAGGGCGGCGTGGTAGAGGTCGGTCGGTGGACCATAGTGGGTTCCAGAAATCACATGTAGGGAGGTGTGATTTGAACCTTAGGAGCGCCATGCATGCAGAATAACTGCGGGACTTTACGCTTGGACATAAGGGATTTACCTTAGTGTTGCATGCTTAGGCACGTAAGGATTGAGTACTGAGCTACCTTCGGGCAGGAGAAGCTACCGACGTCACCGAGCCATGTGGGGGTGATAACACAGGTGTGGAGTAGTGGTAGGACGAGCCCCCAACAGGGTGTGACGATGTGGCATCAGTCGACAGAAGCAAGGCGATGTGTCCTCGCCACATCAAGGACGATGAGAGATCGCCAGGGCGAGAGACACGCGGTGATGGAAGAGGCCTAAGCTCAGGCCCAACAACTAGGTCCATGGCAAAGAGGATTCAAGAAGAGTGGGACTCTGCTACTGATGGCAGAGAAACTTTTCTCTACATATTCAAAGACCCTTTAAAGGACTACAAGGAGTAAAGCCCAAGCCATGGGAGCTGAGCATAAATTAATTTTAGTTTATTTATAATTTCAGTAGAGTAGGGTTCATTTAGCACAATCGGGGGTGTGTTTAACAATTTAGCTTGTACCTAGGCCTTTTAGGGTAGGAATGTAGCCCTACCTTCTAGAAGCATGCTAAGGGGCTGCATTGACCTTTAGTCAACACCCTAGCAGCCCCCTCTTTTATGTATTCCCCATCCTACCCTTGTTCCTTACTCTCCAAGGCACCATCTCCTATAAATAGGGTGCTTTGGCTCATGTTTTTTTAAGATCAATTTATATGAGTAAATGCTGCCAAAATTATGCTAGCTTCTACTCTTTGTCTAGTCTCTCTAGGTTAGACACTTTGATCTTCATCTTCACCTTCCTCCAAGTGATTTGGCCTAACCTATCACTCTCCATACCTTTCATGCACCTACAAGGAACCCATAGCTCTATATGAGTCATCCTTGACCCATATCATCCATAGCTTCCACCACCTTTTTACCTCATATTTTAAGAAGAACAAATGGTCATGAAGAACAACCCATCACGCGGGAATCGCCAGGGCGAGAGACACGCGGGCATCGCCAGGGCGAGAGATAGACGGTCATCGTCGGGATGAGGGATGCATCAGTTGACTTCCAGGGAGAGACATCGGTCGTCTTCCAGGGAGAGATATCGTTCGTCCGCCAGGATGAGACATCAGTGGATGGTCATCACGCGAGGTCGTGTTCCACACAGATGAGGTGGGGCCCAGGCTCCCAGCATGAGCGTTTTGCATGCACGACACGTAGTCAGTGAGAGTGCTTCAGAACAGTGGCTCCAGAGAGTTGGTATGGAAAGTGACCCAGAGTTGGTGTGCGCAGAGACCCACGTGGCCATACTGTTAGAGGAAACCCACACGCAAGGTTGCTCAGAGAGTGGGTAATGGCAGTGAAGGCTAAAGAGTCGTTCGACCTTAAGAGCTGAGGGAATCAGCTCATTGAGTTCCCCTTTCTCCTTTCTCCTCCACTCGAAGACGCAGCTATCCTCACGTACTAGTGCTACAATCGGCGACTGCCATTGTCCTTCTGGGAAGTCTCTGCAAGTTCTCCCGTCAGGACGGTAGAACAGAGTTAGGACATCTTTAAGCTTCGGTGGGTTTTGGAGCTCTTAGTGATTTTGCGCAAGTTCAGGTAAGGGAAGCTAGCATTTTCGTTTATAAAAACTTTAGGCGAGTAGGTTCTGAAGTGAGGGCGACATGGTCGCCGGTTTCATATTATATTTCACGATGCTCTGTTTTTATGTGTGGGGCGACGTGATCGCCGGTTTTAATGCAAATTTAGAAATCCCCTGTTTTAGTGTCGTTTTGAAATTGTTTGAGATTGAAAGGTGAAATGCATATGATATTCGAAAATCTGAACTTTGGTATGATTGTTTCTGTGATTGGGATTGTTTAAGAAAAGATTCAAAATATTATATGATGGAATTGTGCTTTTACGTGTGGTATGATGTACTGGATGAATGTGAAAGAGTGATCAAAGCATAGTATTTTCAGGAAAGAAAATACCTTGTGGAGATTTTATGAGGGTGTATTGATCTGTGAGTATCCTGTGAATGAGGCGATCCTGACTCTGCTGATATGATGGAATCACATAGATGAAGTCATTCAGTTGGTGAGAGTTGAAGGAGGTCCATATGTATGGGTAAGTCATTTGAAAGATAACTGACTTGACCTGTTATATGGATTAACCCTGTCATACTGAGAGAGTGATGATATTGAGATTGAGATCGAGATTATGTTTATGCGCATAGCTATGGGAACTTTACAACAATGTAGTATGACAGGTGCAGGTCTCTGGATGCTAAGTTCAACGCACGAGTCTTCCGGAAGTAGAGTCATGTGTCTATGTGTTACGAGTCAGTGGAAAGTCTGACATGTGAACCATGAGTATTGAATGTATTGAATAGGCACTTGACGAGTTTGTGGAATATGGGGATATTGATGGTTGGAATTGATATAGATTATGAATGGTGTGAAGATTTATGCTTTCTATTGATATAAAGTTTCATATTTAAAGTTTTTAAAAATATCTAGCTTACCCTTTGTTTTGTATCGTGGTTGTTTTTCTTAAACCTGTGATGATCGTGTATATTTGCACGGGAGCAAATGAGGTTGCAGGTGGTAGAGCTCCTCAGTGAGCATTTCTGGAGGAGGAGATCGTCGGTTTTTGAATGCTGTTGTTTTGTTTTATTTTGAAAACTCCTGTATGGAGATGTATTAAAACTTCCTCGAAAATGGATATTATTCTGAGGCACATTTGTATTAATGGATGAATTATATTATGTACATACCTATGTTAAATTTTTGATATTATTGTTTCACCTTTATTTTATTATATAAAAATGAACAATATTTTGAGGGGCGTTACATTAATGGTATCAGAGCAGTTTGTCCTTGGGATGACCTGAGGAGAGTGGGTTCATTGTGTTTCTTCTGCTATTGGAGTCTTAATCAAAGCTATAGTGAAAGGTTTTCAAATGTTTTCTGATTGAAATCTTGTTTGTGCTTTAGTAGATATAGGCTCTAAATGAAAAATTTTAGTATTAAGAGTGAAAGGATCTTGATAAAGTAGTGAGGGTGCACACTCATAATTGGATCGAGATGATTCTCAACCTTAATTCTAAAGGTTTGATGTTTAGTATGTATTGAATTCTGGTGTGATTTATTTCATTTTATTGAGTGTTTTCGTAATTGATTGAAAGTGGTTGTTTGGATTGATGGTTTTATACCAGTAGTTCTGGTGTTATGCTTGATGTTATAAATATCATGATCTTGCTGATAAACTCAAAATTCTAGATGATTTTGAGATGCTGACCTTTGTAAGACCTAGATGTGGTCGTCTAAATGAATTGATTCCTTATCAAGTTCATTTTATAGGAATATGATTAGAGAATAATAGATTCCTAATCTTACACAGAAAATGGCTCCTAGACCGCCTACCCCTCCCCAACCTTCTGTGGAAATGAGCCAAATCGCCAGGGCCATTGAGATGATGGCAAGTGCTATCCAGCAGCAGAATGCGGCGATGGCTCAGAATCATCAAGCTGCAATGCAGCATTGGGAGACTGCTAGGTCGGCTGCAACAGCTCCCCACGTCGATCAGCCTCAGGAGCAGATGGGACAGACCGAGTTCCTCAGGCACAACCCACCTAAGTTCAGTGGGAATGCTACTCCTGACCAAGCAGATCAGTGGATCAGGGGGTTAGAGAAAATCTTCAAGGCGACCTCCTGCCCTGAGGATAAGAAGTTGGTGTTCGCTACGTATCTGCTATTTGGAGAAGCAGAGTTCTGGTGGATGGGAGCTCAGCAGATGATGGAAGCCAGAGCTGAAGTGTTAGACTGGGAAAGTTTCCAAGTGAGGTTTCTGGAGAAATATTTCCCAGATAGTGCAAGGTGTTTGTTTTATAGCTGGTAGAGGTGTAAAAGCCTTGTTTGATTCTGGAGCGACACACTCCTTTGTGTCAAGCCTGTGTGTAGCCGAGTTGGGCCTTCTAGTGAAGGAGTTACCGTTTGAACTGTTGGTCTCTACACCTGCGTCAGGACAGGTGTCGACCTCTACAGTTTGCTCTGAATGTCCAGTGATAGTAGAGGGACGCAGGTTCAAAGTAAACTTGATCTGCCTACCTCTTCAGGACCTAGATGTTATCCTGGGAATGGATTGGCTATCTGCCAATCACGTTCTCATAGACTGCGGTAGTCAGAAAATAGCGTTTCCAGACCTCCAAGAGTCAGATGTGATATCTGCTCAACATGGGTGGTCAGAGTTGGAAAAAGGGGCAAGGTGCTTCGTGATCCTAGCTCGATTGGAAGTGAAGAATGAAGAGAACGTAAGCAGGATACATGTGGTGAAGGATTTCATGGATGTATTTCCAGAAGAAATACCTGGATTACCTCCTAAGAGAGAAGTGGAATTCTCTATTGATTTGGTACCTGGAGTTGGACCAGTGTCAATGGCACCTTACAGGATGGCTCCAGCCGAGTTGGTAGAATTAAAGAAGCAAGTGGAAGAGTTGTTGGAGAAACAATTCATCAGACCCAGTGTATCCCCATGGGGGGCTCCAGTGCTTCTAGTTAAGAAATAGGATGGAGGGTCTCGGCTGTGTATAGATTACAGGCAATTGAACAAGTTGACCATCAAGAACAAGTATCCTCTACCTAGAATTGATGATTTGATGGATCAATTACATGGGGCCTCGGTGTTCTCAAAGATTGATCTGAGATCGGGGTACCACCAAATTTTGGTAAAAGCTGAAGATGTTCAAAAGACAGCATTTAGGTCTCGTTATGGGCACTATGAGTATGTGGTGATGCCGTTTGGAGTAACAAATGCTCCAGCTCTGTTCATGGATTTCATGAATAGAATTTTTCGTCCTTTCTTGGATAAGTTTGTGGTAGTCTTCATAGATGACATACTCATTTATTCAAGGACCGAGGAAGAACATGAAGAACATCTGAAGGCAGTATTGGAGATTCTGAGGGAGAAGCAATTATATGCCAAGTTCTCTAAGTGTGAGTTCTGGTTGAAGGAAGTCAACTTCTTAGGACATGTAATATCTGCCCAGGGGATCTCGGTGGATCCAGCCAAAGTGGAGGCAGTGCTTCAGTGGGAACGTCCTAAGACAGTTACTGAGATAAGGAGTTTTGTTGGTTTAGCAGGCTACTATCGGAGGTTCATTGAAGATTTTTCCAAGGTAGTAGCTCCTTTGACTCAGTTAACTCGCAAAGATCAACCTTTTGCTTGGACTGAAAAGTGTGAGCAGAGTTTCATGGGGCTGAAGAAGAGGTTGACTAGCGCTCCAGTGTTAGTGATCCCAGATGTGGGAAATCCTTTTGATGTTTACTGTGATGCTTCACATCAAGGTTTGGGATGTGTGTTGATGCAAGAGAAAAGAGTGGTTGCATATGCTTCAAGGCAACTCAAAGTTCACGAGAGGAACTATCCTACCCACGACTTAGAGTTGGCGGCTGTGGTGTTTGCCTTGAAGATTTGGAGGCATTATTTGTATGGAGCTCGGTTTCAGGTGTTTAGTGACCATAAAAGCCTGAAATATCTGTTTGATCAGAAGGAGTTAAATATGAGACAAAGAAGATGGATGGAGTTCCTAAAAGATTATGACTTCCAACTGATATATCATCCAGGGAAGGCCAATGTAGTGGCAGATGCTTTGAGTAGGAAATCAATACAAGTATCAACCATGATGATTAAAGAGCAGAAATTGATTGAGCAGTTTAGAGATTTAAACTTTGGAGTTGAATTTCATGTTAATCATATTAGTTGTAGTAAGTTAACGATAACTAATGATTTCATTGGAATGATAAAGGATAAGCAATTAGAGGATCCTAGCCTGAAGCATATTGTAGAATTACTAGGCACCGATCAGGCTAAAGGCTTTGCGATGGGCGATGATGGAATCTTGAGATTTAATGGCAGAATTTGCATACCTGCAAATGAAGAGTTGAAGAAGATGATCCTAGAAGAAGGCCACAAGAGTTACCTTAGTCTGCACCCAGGTATGAATAAGATGTACCAGGATTTAAAAGAGTCATTTTGGTGGTCGGGCATGAAGAAGGAGATAGCTCAGTATGTTGCTACCTGCTTGACATGTCAGAAGGCGAAGGTAGAACATCAAAGGCCTGGCGGTTTGTTGCAGCAATTGGATATCCCTGAATGGAAATGGGACAGCATCGCCATGAATTTTGTTACCCATTTACCCAGATCGGTAAGGGGTCATGATGCAATCTGGGCCATCATTGATCGGCTGACGAAGAGTGCTCACTTTCTTCTAGTGAATATGAGGATGCCTATGGCCAAGTTGGCATAGCTGTACATCAGAGAAATTGTGAGGTTGCATGGAGTGCCTTCCAGCATTGTTTCGGATAGAGATCCCAGGTTCACTTCACGTTTTTGGCAGACCTTACAAGATTGCTTGGGAACTAAGTTGAGAATGAGCTCGGCATATCATCCTCAAACAGATGGACAGTCAGAGAGAACGATCCAGTCCTTGGAAGATCTGCTGAGGACGTGTGTCTCGGATCAATTGGGAAGTTGGGATGAGGTGTTGCCGCTGGTGGAGTTTACTTATAATAACAGTTACCACGCCAGTATTGGGATGGCACCATATGAAGCCCTGTATGGGAGGAAATGCAGAACTCCCTTATGTTGGTACCAGGAGGGCGAAGCAGTCTTGGTTGGGCCAGAGTTGATTCAGCAGACAACCGAGAAGGTGAAACAGATACAAGGCAGAATGAAAGCTTCTCAAAGCCGGCAGAAATCCTATGCAGATCAGAGGAGAAGACCTTTGGAGTTTGCTGCTGGGGATCATGTGTTTATGAGAGTGACACCAACCAAGGGTGTAGGACGAGCTATCAGATCAAAGAAGCTGTCTCCTAAGTTTGTTAGACCATATCAGATCTTAAGGAAGATAGGTCCTGTAGCTTATGAGATCGCTCTACCTCCCCAATTAGCAAATCTGCATAATGTCTTTCACGTGTCACAGCTAAGGAAGTATCTTGCAGACCCTAGTCACGTGTTGGAAGTGGACGATGTGCAGATCAGGGATGACTTGTCGTTTGAAGTGAAACCAGTCAGGATTGACGATCAGCAGAGTAAGCAACTCAGAGGCAAGACCATCAACATGGTAAAGGTGGCGTGGGATGACAGATCGGGTGATTCAACTTGGGAATTAGAAGAAACCATGAGAGAAGCCTATCCCTGCCTCTTTTCCTTGTAAATCACTTTTCGGGGACGAAAATTTTTCTTGTTGGGGAGATTGTAAGGATCTAGATAATTATTTGGAATAGAAGAAGTATAATTTTAGTGAATTCTGAATATGTTATTACTTAAAATGAAAAGAGCTTGTAATGGAAATTTCATGGTGGTCAGACCTCGGATGTCGCCCAAGGTCTGAGGGCGGCGTGGTAGAGGTCGGTCGGTGGACCATAGTGGGTTCCAGAAATCACATGTAGGGAGGTGTGATTTGAACCTTAGGAGCGTCATGCATGCAGAATAACTGCGGGACTTTACGCTTGGACATAAGGGATTTACCTTAGTGTTGCATGCTTAGGCACGTAAGGATTGAGTACTGAGCTGCCCTCGGGCAGGAGAAGCTACCGATGTCACCGAGCCATGTGGGGGTGATAACACAGGTGTGGAGTAGTGGTAGGACGAGCCCCCAACAGGGTGTGACGATGTGGCATCAGTCGACAGAAGCAAGGCGATGTGTCCTCGCCACATCAAGGACGATGAGAGATCGCCAGGGCGAGAGACACGCGAGGATCGCCAGGGCGAGAGACACGCGGGCATCGCCAGAGCGAGAGACAGACGGTCATCGCCGGGATGAGGGATGCATCAGTCGACTTCCAGGGAGAGACATCGGTCGTCTTCCAGGGAGAGACATCGGTCGTCTTCCAGGGAGAGACATCGTTCGTCCGCCAGGATGAGACATCGGTGGAAGGTCATCGCGCGACGTCGTGTTCCACACAGATGAGGTGGGGCCCAGGCTCCCAGCATGAGCGTTTTGCATGCGCGACACGTAGTCAGTGAGAGTGCTTCTGAACAGTGGCTCCAGAGAGTTGGTATGGAAAGTGACCCAGAGTTGGTGTACGCAGAGACCCACGTGGCCATACTGTTAGAGGAAACCCACACGCAAGGTTGCTCAGAGAGTGGGTAATGGCAGTGAAGGCTAAAGAGCCGTTCGACCTTAAGAGCTGAGGGAATCAGCTCATTTAGTTCCCCTTTCTCCTTTCTCCTCCACTCGAAGACGCAGCTATCCTCACGTACCAGTGCTACGAACGACGACTGCCATTGTCCTTCTGGGAAGTCTCTGCAAGTTCTCCCGTCAGGACGGTAGAACAGAGTTAGGACATCTTTAAGCTTCGGTGGCTTTTGGAGCTCTTAGTGATTTTGCGCAAGTTCAGGTAAGGGAAGCTAGCATTTTCGTTTATAAAAACTTTAGGCAAGTAGGTTCTGAAGTGAGGGCGACATGGTCGCCGGTTTCATATTCTATTTCACGATGCTCTGTTTTTATGTGTGGGGCGACGTGATCGCCGGTTTTAATGCAAATTTAGAAATCCCCTGTTTTAGTGTCGTTTTGAAATTGTTTGAGATTAAAAGGTGAAATGCATATGATATTCGAAAATCTGAACTTTGGTATGATTGTTTCTGTGATTGGGATATTTTAAGAAAAGATTCAAAATATTATATGATGGAATTGTGCTTTTACGTGTGGTATGATGTACTGGATGAATGTGAAAGAGTGATCAAAGCATAGTATTTTCAGGAAAGAAAATACTGTGTGGAGATTTTATGAGGGTGTATTGATCTGTGAGTATCCTGTGAATGAGGCAATCCTGACTCTGCTGATATGATGGAATCACATAGATGAAGTCATTCAGTTGGTGAGAGTCGAAGGAGGTCCATATGTATGGGTAAGTCGTTTGAAAGATAACTGACTTGACCTGTTATATGGATTAACCCTGTCATACTGAGAGAGTGATGATATTGAGATTGAGATCAAGATTATGTTTATGCGCATAGCTGTGGGAACTTTACAGCAATGTAGTATGACAGGTGCAGGTCTCTGGATGCTAAGTTCAACGCACGAGTCTTCCAGAAGTAGAGTCATGTGTCTATGTGTTACGAGTCAGTGGAAAGTCTGACATGTGAACCATGAGTATTGAATGTATTGAATAGGCACTTGACGAGTTTGTGGAATATGGGGATATTGATGGTTGGAATTGATATAGATTATGAATGGTGTGAAGATTTATGCTTTCTATTGATATAAAGTTTCATATTTAAAGTTTTTAAAAATATCTAGCTTACCCTTTGTTTTGTATCGTGGTTGTTTTTCTTAAACCTGTGATGATCGTGTATATTTGCACGGGAGCAGATGAGGTTGCAGGTGGTAGAGCTCCTCAGTGAGCATTTCTGGAGGAGGAGATCGTCGGTTTTTGAATGCTGTTGTTTTGTTTTATTTTGAAAACTCCTGTATGGAGATGTATTAAAACTTCCTCGAAAAGGGATATTATTCTGAGGCACATTTGTATTAATGGATGAATTATATTATGTACATACCTATGTTAATTTTTTGATATTATTGTTTCACCTTTATTTTATTATATAAAAATGAACAATATTTTGAGGGGCGTTACACAAACTACCTCGAGTGCCTCCACCATTCCAAAGAGGTATTTTCCCTAATCCTTCACTCTTTTTCATTCCACATTCGTTTATCGCATCCACGCACTTTCTTTTATCCAAACCCTAATTCCTACTTACTTCTCTTCCTCTCTTTTACAAATCCTATTCATTTTCGTTACACTCAGATGGCCTTCACATGTTGAGCTCTCCTTGGACGTTGAAGATGGTGCGGAAGCAATGGTTGAAATGAGCAAGATCCTCCTAGGAGTGATGGTGATCTTGAAGGTGCATGATGTGTATGGGAGTAGGGAGGTTCGGCCAACCCTTGGAAGGTGAAGGAAATGAAGATCAATTCCTAGAAACTAGGAGAAAGCAAAGCTTGGCACAAATTTGGCAGTATAACTTTACTCATATTAATCTTGCTAATACATGAGGTAGGCCTCCTTATTTATAGATTTAGGAGCCTTGGTGAGCAAGCTTAAAAGGTAGGGATGGAAATACAAAAAGTGGGGGCTGCCTAGGGTATTGACTTTAGTCAAACCACACCATCATCCTAATATTCTAGAATATAGGTCAAAAATGCAACATTTGATAGTACACCCCTCCTTCTTTTGCTAAAGGCACCTATTTGCTTGCACACCCCTCCTTCTATTGCTAAGGGCACCTTTTTGATAGCACACCCCTAAGTGAGCAAGCTTTGCTTTCTCCACTACACTAATCTACTAAGCTACCCCTAATGGGCCTCCAAGTAGCATGTACAAGGTCTTCTCCCTCCCATCCGTGGCTTGACTTGTTTGGGCATGAATGTGCTTGGCCATGGACCTTGTGAGAGGTCCTAGACGGTCTAGGCTCCCTCCTAGATGCTCCTCATGTAGCTCCCCCTTGTCTTGTGCTAGACGCTCTCCATGTGGTTCTAGACGGTCTAGTCTTGGCCCTTAGCTTTCATGGTGGGGTGAGCTTGGCCTCTCTCCATCATCCCCTCCCCCTTGGAAAGGATTTGTCCTCAAATCCAAGTCTTCATTGGTACCTACAAATGGAGATAGGTCAATTACATTAAATGTGTCATGCACTCCATATTCAAGAGGTAGGTCCAACTTGTATGCATTGTTGTTGACTTTCTTGAGAACTTGAAAGGGTCCATCTCCTCGGGGACTTAGTTTGGACTTCCTTTGAGTGGGAAATCTATCTTTTCGAAGATGAAGCCAAACTAAGTCTCCTTCCTCAAAAATCATTTCTCTCTTCCCCTTATTGTGGTATTTGGCATACTTCTCATTTTGTTTTTGTATTTGAAGTTTAACCTTCTCATGAATTTTCTTACCAAAATCGGCCTTGATTGCTCCTTCCTTATGCACAAAATCTTGTGGGTTAGGAAGGGGTAACAAGTCCATAGGTGTGAGAGGATTAAATCCATATACTACTTCAAAAGGAGAAGCATTAGTAGTCTTGTGGACTACTCTATTATAAGCAACTCAATGTGGGGAAGGTGCTCATCCCAAGACTTGTGGTTTCCCTTCATGATAGCCCTAAGCATAGTTCCTAGAGATCTATTGACTACTTCGGTTTGACCATCCGTTTGAGGATGTCAAGAAGTGGAAAATTGTAGTCTTGTTCCAAGTTTACTCCAAAGAGTTTTCCAAAAGTGGCTTATAAACTTGGGATCTCTATCGGACACTATACTTCTAGGTATTCCATGAGTCTCACCACTTCTCTAAAGAAGAGCCTAGAAATATTTTGAGCATCATCTACCTTATGGCATAGAATAAAATGGGACATTTTGCTAAAACGGTCCACTACCAAAAAGATAGAGTCATGGCCTCTTGCAGTCCTAGGGAGTCCTAAAATGAAATCCATGCTAATGTCTTCCCAAGGAGCATTTGCAATCGGCAAGGGAGTGTAGAGTCCATGAGGCATTGCTCTAGATTTTGCTTTCAAACATGCTATGCATCTAGAACATGTCTTTGGACATCTTTCCTCATGTGTGGCCAACAAAATTTTACTTTCAAAATGTCTAGAGTCTTATCAACTCCAAAATGGCCCATGAGTCCCCCCTCATGTGATTCTTTGACAAGGAGTTTCCTATGTGTGCCTTGGGGAATGCAAAGTTTTCCTTCTTTAAAAAGATACCCCTCAGACACATAGTAACCTCCTTGCGCTCTATGTTGACATTGGGCATAGATGGATGAGAATTCTTGATCATCTTGATAAAGCTCTCTTATGTGATCAAATCCAAGAATTTGAGCACCCAATTTTGAAAAGAGTGTGTGCCGTCTTGAAAGAGCATCGGCCACTATATTGGTGCTTCCTTTCTTGTACTTGATTACATAAGGAAATTGTTCAAGAAATTCCATCCATTTAGCATGTCTCTTGTTGAGCTTGTGTTGGCTCTTTAGATATTTTAAAGACTCGTGATCACTATGGATTACAAATTCTTTGGTCACAAGGTAGTGTTCCCAAGTCTTTAGGGCTCTCACAAGAGCATAAAGCTCTTTGTCATAGGTGGGGTAATTCAGGGTGGCCCCATGGAGTTTTTCACTAAAATATGCAATGGGGTGAGCACCTTGTAATAATACAGCAGCTATGCCTACTCCGGTGCATCACATTCTATCTCAAAAGTTTTGGAAAAATTTGGGAGAGCTAGAATTGGTGCATTGGTGAGTTGAGCTTTTAGCCTTTGGAAGGCTTGCTCATGCTTATCATTCCAAAAAAATGCAACATTTTTTTTCACAAGTTCATTCAAAGGAGAAGCTAGACTAGAAAAATTAGGCACAAACCTTCTATAAAAGCTAGCTAACCCATGGAAACTTCTTACATCACTTACATTTTGTGGAGTGGGCCACTCTTGGATGGCTTTGATTTTCTCGGGGTCAACATGCACCCCCTTTTGGTTGACTATGAAACCTAAGAAAACTATACTATCTACACAAAAGGTACACTTATCCCTATTGGCAAACAAACTATTTTTCCTAAGCACTAGAAGGACCTCCCTAAGGTGACTTAGATGGTCTTCTAGGGTTTTACTATACACTAATATATCATCAAAATACACTACTACGTATTTACCTATACAATCCCTTAAGGTGTGATTCATGAGCCTCATGAATGTGCTAGGGGCATTAGTGAGCCCAAAGGGCATCACTAACCACTCATATAGTCCAAATTGGGTTTTAAAAGCGGTTTTCCACTCATCACCCTCTTTGATTCTTATTTGGTGATAACCACTTTTAAGGTTAATTTTGGAAAACATGGTGGACCCATGCAATTCATCAAGCATGTCATCAAGCCTTGGGATTGGATGCCTATACTTGATGGTGATATTGTTGATTGCTCTACAATCACAACACATGCGCCATTTTCCATCTTTTTTGGGCACCAACAAGACAGGTACAGCACAAGGGCTTAGGCTCTTTTGAACCCAACCCCTCTCCAACAAGTCTTGAACTTGTGACTCTATCTCCTTGGTCTCCTCGGGGTTAGTTCTATAGGCGGGCCTATTTGGTAGGCTTGCCCCCGGAATCAAGTCAATTTGGTGTTCTATACCTCTAATGGGAGGGAGTCCATTGGGTCCTTCATTAGAAAATACATCATCAAATTCACTTAAAAGTTTTTCTACTTTAGGAGGTAGACTCATAAGTTCACTACTTGTGGCAGTGCATGCAAGTGTTCCTTTACAAAAAGACAAGGCTTGGTTGTTCAACAAGAAGCAAATTTTCCAAGATGTTTTCAAAAGGCTTCTCTTGTTGAGCAACCTTGGGGGAAGGAACACTCTTCTCCCACTCCTTCCTATCCCTAAGGACTTTTTCTTTTTCAAGCTCTCTTTTCTTTTTCTTTTCCTCATCCCTCTTTTCTTTCATTTGTATTTGATCTTTCACCACTTGGGAATGTGGTAAAGGACTAAGTACAAACTTTTTATGCTTATGGGTGAAGGAAATCTCATTAGTAAGACCATCATGCAAGGTTTTTTTATCAAATTGCCACGGTCTTCCTAAGAGTATATGGCAAGCTTCCATAGGCACTACATTACATAAAACCTTGTCTTCATAGTTCCCTATGGAAAACTTGATTTCCACTTGCTTATCTACACTTAGTTCCCCATTCTCATTTATCCACTGCAACTTGTATGGCTTAAGATGAGGAACTACTTGTAGATTGAGTTTTTCAACCATTCTAGAGCTACAACAATTGCAGCTTTATCCACTATCCACAATGAGAGAACATATATTTTCTAAAACTTTACATCTTGTGTTAAAGATGTTCTCTCTTTGTGTCTCCATAGATGCACTAGGATGATTGTTGAGGGTTCTCCTAATCATTAGCAATTCTCCCTCTAATGGATCTACCCTCTCATCCGCTCCCCCTTCCTCTCTTTCACTTGGCTCATCCTCGCCACTAGTGTACCCATCTACACCTTTCAAAAACAAAGTCCTTTGGTTTGGGCATTGTGCTTGCACATGCCCTCTTCCATGGC
Organism: Phaseolus lunatus; assembly: GCA_013389735.1. Taxonomy (NCBI): domain Eukaryota; kingdom Viridiplantae; phylum Streptophyta; class Magnoliopsida; order Fabales; family Fabaceae; genus Phaseolus; species Phaseolus lunatus. Next base: position 16,952,053 of record CM023867.1, read on the forward strand.
ACTTAAAGCACTTAACGTCCCTAGCTCGGATGGGTGGGGTGGAGGCATCTTTGGCTAAGGGTTTGGTAGTTTCCCTAGGTTTTTCTTTTGATGTACTACCCTGCCTTCTATATTCTCTCTTGGGATAGAAGTTAGAGTAGGATCCAACCTTTAGACTTGAAGTTTTACGCAAATTTTGTTGCTCAACTTTAATGCAAAGTTGGACCAAGTCATTCAAGTCTTGGTATGGAAGGAGTTCTACTCTATCCCTTATCTCAAGTGAGAGGCCACTAAGGAACCTAGCTATGGTGATATGCTCCTCTTCTCTAATGGAGGCTCTCATCATGTAAAGCTCCATTTTTTGTCTATACTCCTCAACACTCATATTGTTTTTCCTGAGTCTTTGGAGCTTGTCTATCAACTCCCTATGGTAGTATGAGGGTATGTGGCGACGTCTTAGGGCTCCCCTAAGGTCGTTCCAATATTCAATTGGAGGTTCCCTATGAAGACGTCTTTCTCTTTCGAGAGAGGTCCACCAATACATGGCGTTCCCTTGGAAGCTAAGGGTGGCTAGAGGTACCTTGCATTCTTCACTCACCCTATGGCAAGCAAAGAGTTGCTCTACTTTCATCTCCCAATCTAGGTAGGTTTCTACACTCTCTTTACCATGGAAATGAGGTAGGTCTACTCTAACCTCCCTTGGGCCCTCTTGCTCCCTTTGCCTATTTCTTCTAAGGGGTCGATGGTAGTAGTCATACATTCTAAGGCTTCCCTCCCCTAGAGACTCTTGGACTTGCGAATGAAATGCATGAGTTTGAGATTTTTTTGATTTTTGTAACTTTTCTTCTTAGGCTTTAGCCAACTCATTAATTTTAGACTCATTCTCCAATTGTCTAAAAGAAATCATTTGTACGGCTTGTGAAACTTCTTCCAAAAGAGTTTTCATAGATTTTAATTCATTTTCAATAGGCTTTGGAGAATGAGAAGAAGAAGACATGACTAAAGCTTTGTGTGTAGAAGTATTTTACCTTGAGAAAAATTAGGGAAGTCAAAGAAGGTAGTCTTCCAGGTAAGGGAGGTGAGTCACAATGGACTACTTAAATACCAAGCCTTGCCTTAGCCAAAGACTATCCCTCAATGTCTTCACACAAAGTTTTCTCTTAGTAAACCACTTAAAACACAATCAAGTTGAAGAAATCCTTTTTGATGCAAGAAAACAATGCAACTAGCTAATTAACCAAGCAAAGAATTAACAAACTTAAACAAGGTAAAACAAATTAGCAAACGTAATTAATTAAGCAAGGAAAATAATTAAAAACAATTAACACATGCTAAATGTAGCGCCCCTCAAATCTTATTCATATTTATATCATAAAATAAACATGAAACAATAATATCAAAATTAACATATGTTTATATAATAAAATACATATATAATAAAATACATCCATCTCATACATTGTATTTTCTTCAAAATAATATCCCTTCTCTAAGGAATTTTTAATACATAACCACCCAGTGTTTCAAAATAAAACAAGATACAGCATAAGAACAGGCGATCTCCTTGTCCAACCACTCACTGAGGAGCTCTACTGCCTGCAACATCATCTGCTCCCGTGTAATTACACGATCATCATAGTTTTAAGAAAGCAAACACAAAACAAAACACAGGGTAAGCTAGATATTTTTAAAACTTTAAAACATGAAGCTTGATATTAACGTAAACCATCAAATATTCACACATTTCGCAATTCCCTCAAGTGTCATTCATTTCACATAATCCATCCAGTGTCTATCAACAATTTCAATATTTCTCTTTCTCACGTCAGACTTCCACTGACTCATCACACATAGACACTTGACACTACTTCCGGAAGACTTATGCATTGACTAGACTCAGAGATTTGCACCTGTCATACTACACCACTGTGAAATCCACACAGGGTCGCTGTGAAATCCACACAGCTATGCGCATAAACAATAATCTCAAACTCAATATCATCACTCTCCTAGTATGACAGGGTTAATCCATACGACAGGTCAAGTTAGTTATCTTTCAAACAACTTACCCATACATATGAACCTCCTTCGACTCTCAACACCTGAATAACTTCATCTATATGATTCCATTATATCAGGAGAGTCAGGATATCTCCTTCTAGAAGAATCACCGGTCAATGCACATTCTACACGATCTTACACGGTATTTTCTTTCCTGAAAATACTATGCCTGGATCACATTTTCACATCATTCCATATTCATACAACACCCAAACTGAACCAGTCAATCATACATATTTTTAAAACCGTTTCTAAACAATCCAAATCATACTAAAGTTCAAGATTTCAAAAATCATAGGTATTTCACAGCATCTACCATATTTAAAGTATCACATTTTCAAGCTCAAATAAATTTCCAATCCACACACCAAAAAAAGAGCAGCGTGTAAGAACGTTTAAAACCAGCGACCACATCGTCCCAACATCAAAATCTTCTAGCTTAAGGTTCTATTGAAAATAAATCTAGCTTCCCTTACCTGGACGTGCGTAAAATCTCACTAAGATCTCCAAACCCACCGAGACTTAAGGATACCCGAGCTCTGTTTTAAGGCTTTGATCAAAAAACTTGCAGGGCACAATGTCAGGAATCCAGGGGCAGTCGCCGATCTTCAACTGGTACGCTAGGACGTCTGAACGCAGGGAGAAGGAGAGGAAGGAAACAGGGAACCAAAGATAACTCACTCAATCACTCTCGAACCACAGCAACGTCCACTGCCTCTCAGGAGTGAGTTTTGACTCTAAACCAACTTGCCCAGAAATGCCGCTGCCACCACCCACTCTGCAGGAAGCTTGCGTGCACACTTCCTTGAACAGTATGACCACGTGGGTCTCGGCGCCTACCAACTCTGGGTCACTTTCCATACCAACTCTCTAATGCTAACTATTCTGAAACACCCTTTCTGTCTACGTGTCGTGCATGCAGGACGTTCTCGCGGGGAGCCTGGGTCCCACTTTAACACGCGTAGCAGGGAACCGCGTGATGCCCTTCCACAGATGACTGACCGCGCGATGTCCATCCACCATCTACTGATGTCTGATGTGTCTCTCATACCGGCGATGACCGATGCCTCTTCCTGACGGACGACCGATGTCTCACCCTGGCAGACAACCGATGTCTCACCCTGGCAGACAACCGATGTGTCACCCTGGCAGACAACCGATGTCTCACCCTGGCAGACAACCGATGTGTCTCCCATCCTGGTTGATGACCGATGTTCCTCTCATCCTGTTGGTGATCTCTTATCGCCCTTGTGTGTGACGAGGACACATCGCCTCACTCTGGTCACCGATGTCACATCGTCACACCTAGCTGAGGGCTCGTCCTCCCATTCCTCTAAGTCTGTGGTATCATGGCTCACACTACTCGTGGTGGCAGATATGCCACCTATCTTCTAATTCACTCATCTTCTGTATTTAGACCACATACTAAGTGCTTACCAAGTCTTCTCGAATACTCGGCGATGTGCTCTTTTCGGCGATCATGTACACCATAGGCGATTGCTGATTTCATACGGGGGAAGTCGGAGGCCGCCGCCTTCTTCAACAAACAACGATCTCATCGACTTCTAAGCTACACCTTCCTTTCTCTTACCCTTCTTGATTCACGTGCCTCCTCACCTCAAGCACGTCCACGTGATTACCTCACGATAAAGTTATCGTACCTGACTACTTAGTTAGCAAAATGGTCAACCGCTCGGCCTCTACCAGCTGATCCCAGACCTTGGGCGACGTCCGAGGTCTGACCACTATGAGATTTTCTATTTTTATGTCCTTTTTATTTTAAATAATAACATACTCAGAAATTATTTAAAATATATCACTTTTATTCCAAATAAATTTATAGGTCCTTACATTCTCCCCAACAAGAAAAGTTTTCGTCCTCGAAAATTGAATTACTAAGGAAAGAGGTAGGGATAGGCTCCTCTCATGGTTTCCTCCAATTCCCAAGTTGAATCACCCGATCTGTCATCCCACACCACTTTCACCATGTTGATGGTCTTGCCTCTGAGCTGTTTACTCTGCCGATCGTCAATCCTAACTGGTTTTGCTTCAAAAGACAAGTCATCCTTGATCTGCACATCGTCCACTTCCAGCACGTGACTTGGGTCTGCCATGTACTTCCTCAGTTGTGATACATGAAAGACATTATGCTGGTTTGCTAATTGGGGAGGTAGGGCGATCTCATAAGCCACTGGACCGATCCTCCTTAGGATCTGATATGGCCCAATAAACTTAGGGGACAGCTTCTTTGATCTGATAGCTCGTCCTACACCCTTGGTCGGTGTCACTCTCATAAATACATGATCTCCAACTGCAAACTCCAAAGGTTTTCTCCTCTGATCTGCATAAGATTTTTGCCGACTTTGAGAAGCTTTCATTCTGTCTTTTATCTGTTTCACCCTCTCGGTCGTCTGCTGAATCAATTCTGGTCCAACCAAGACTGCTTCGCCCTCCTGGTACCAACATAAAGGAGTTCTGCAGTTCCTCCCATACAAGGCTTCATATGGTGCCATCCCAATACTGGCATGATAACTGTTATTATAAGTGAACTCTACCAGCGGCAACATCTCATCCCAGCTTCCCAATTGATCCAAGACACACGTCCTCAGCAGATCTTCCAGGGACTGGATCGTTCTCTCCGACTGTCCATCTGTTTGAGGATGATATGCAGAGCTCATCCTCAACTTCGTTCCCAAAAGAATCTTGCAGAGTCTGCCAAAACCGTGAAGTGAACCTGGGATCTCTATCCGAAACAATGCTGGAAGGCACTCCATGCAACCTCACAATTTCCTTGATGTATAACTGAGCCAACTTGGCCATGGATATCCTCAAATTAACTGGAAGAAAGTGAGTACTCTTCGTCAGCCGATCAACTATGACCTAGATTGCATCATGACCCCTTACCGATCTAGGTAAGTGGGTAACGAAATCCATTGCAATGTTGTCCCATTTCCACTCAGGAATATCCAATTGCTATAACAAACCGCCAGGTCTTTGGTGTTCTACCTTTGCCTTCTGACATGTCAAGCAGGTAGTAACATACTGGGCGATGTCTTTCTTCATGCCCGACCACCAAAATGACCCCTTTAAGTCCTGGTACATCTTGTTCATGCCTGGATATAGGCTAAGACGACTCTTGTGACCTTCCTCTAGGATCATCTTCTTCAACTCTCCATTCGCAGGTATGCAAATTCTGCCATTAAATCTCAAGATCCCATCATCTCCCATCACAAAGTCCTTAGCCTGATCGGTGCCTAGCAATTCCACAATACGCTTCAGACTAGGGTCCTCTAATTGCTTATCCTTTATCATTCCAATGAAATCATTAGTTATAGTTAACTTACTACAACTAATATGGTTAACATGAAATTCCACTCCCAAATTTAAATCTCTGAACTGCTCGATCAGCTTCTGCTCTTCAATCATCATGATTGATACTTGCATTGATTTTCTACTCAAAGCATCTGCCACTACATTGGCCTTCCCTGGATGATACATGAGTTGGAAATCATAGTCCTTTATAAACTCCATCCATCTTCTTTGTCTCATATTTAGTTCCTTCTGATCAAACAGATATTTCAGGCTTTTATGATCACTAAACACCTGAAACCGAGCTCCGTACAAATAATGCCTCCAAATTTTCAAGGCAAACACCACAGCTGCTAACTCCAAGTCATGAGTAGGATAGTTTCTCTCATGAATTTTGAGTTGCCTTGAAGCATATGCAACTACTCTTTTCTCTTGCATCAAAACACATCCCAAGCCCTGATGTGAAGCATCACAGTAGACGTCCAAGGGTCTTCCTACATCCGGGATCACCAGTACCGGAGCACTAGTCAATCTTTCCTTTAGTTCCATGAAACTCTGCTCACATCGGTCGGTCCAAGCAAAAGGTTGGTCTTTGCGAGTTAACTGAGTCAAAGGAGCCACTACCTTGGAAAAATCCTCAATGAACCTCCGATAGTAGCCAGCTAGACCCACAAAACTCCTTATCTCTGTGACTGTCTTAGGACGTTCCCACAGGAGCACTGCCTCTACCTTGGCTGGATCCACTGAGATCCCCCGAGCAGATATCACATGTCCTAAGAAGTTAACTTCCTTCAGCCAGAACTCACACTTGGAGAACTTAGCATATAATTGCTTCTCCCTCAGGATCTCCAACACCGTCTTTAGATGTTCCTCATGTTCTTCCTTGGTCCTTGAATAAATGAGTATGTCGTCTATGAAGACTACAACAAACTTATCCAAGAAAGGACGAAAAATTCTATTCATGTAGTCCATGAACAGAGCTGGAGCATTTGTCACTCCAAACGGCATCACCACATACTCATAATGTCCATAACGAGACCTAAACGCCGTCTTCTGAACATCTTCAGCTTTTACCAAAATTTGGTGGTATCCCATTCTCAGATCAATCTTTGAGAACACCGAGGCTCCATGCAGTTGATCCATCAAATCATCAATTCTAGGCAGAGGATACTTGTTCTTGATGGTCAACTTGTTCAACTGGCGGTAATCTACACACAACCGAGACCCTCCATCCTTTTTCTTAACTAGAAGCACTGGAGCCCCCCATGGAGATACACTAGGCCTGATGAACTGTTTCTCCAACAATTCTTCCACTTGCTTCTTTAATTCCGTCAACTCAACTGGAGCCATTCTGTAGGGTGCCATTGACACTGGTCCAGCTCCAGGTACCAAATCAATAGAGAATTCCACTTCTCTCTTAGGAGGTAGTCCAGGTATTTCTTCTGGAAATACATCCATGAAATCCTTCACCACATGTATACTGCCCATATCTTCATTCTTCACTCCCCCTTGAGCGAGGATCACGAAGCACCTCGCCCCTTCTTTCAACTCCGACCACACATGCTGAGCAGACATCACATCTGACACGTCGAGATCTGGAAACACCACTTTCTGCCTACCGCAATCTATGAGAATGTGATTGGCAGATAGCCAATCCATTCCTCGGATAACATCCAGATCCTGAAGAGGTAGACAGATCAAATTTACTTTGAACCTGCGTCCCTCTACTATCACTGGACATTCAGAGCAAACTGTAGAGGTCATAACCTGTCCTGATGTAGGTGTAGAGACCAACAGTTCAAACGGCAGCTCCTTCACTAGAAGGCCCAACTCGTCTACGCACAGACTTGACACAAAAGAGTGTGTCGCTCTAGAATCAAACAAGGCTTTTACACTTCTACCAGCTATAAAACAAACACCTTGCACCAAGTTACCTGACTGAGATGCCTCAGCTCCTGATATCGCAAACACTCTCCCTGCTACCTGAGGTCTGCTGCCTTCGTTCCTCAACTGTTGAGAACCACCAGATTGAGTCATCCTATTCTGGTTAGGACAATCTCTAGCAACGTGTCCCGTCTTTTGGCATGCAAAACATCTTCTCCCTAAAGCCCTCTTGGGGCACACATTGGACGTGTGTAGTCCACCACAATGGAAACATCTAGGCTTCCATGGTTGTTGTTGCTGAAACTGGGGCGGTGCTGCTCCTGCCCTATACTGTGGAGGTCTCGCATAAGGCTTATTCTGCTGCTACTGCCCCTTGGCCTTCCCATTGGAAGAACCTCCTGGGTGTAAACTGATCACCCAAGAATTACCCCTTTCCAAGGTCTCTGTAAGGACCTAGAAACTTTAATAGGAATAAAAGTGTTATATTTAAATAATTTCAGAAAAATGTTATTATTTAAAATACAAAGAGTTGGTAAATGAAGTTTCGTAGTAGCAGACATCGGACGTCGCCCATGATCTGGGGTAAGCTAGTAGAGGTCGGTCGGATGACATGTGTGTTAGAGTTAAGCAGGGTCTGAAGATCAAGAGGGGAGGGGTGAATTGATCTTTTAAAAATTTTTGCAACAGGAACTGACTTCTGTATAACAGAGATTAAAAGAACAGATTGATTTCAAATAAAACAGATTTATTTTTCCAAATCACCTTCGTACAATCAGAACTTAATCAAACAAGATTTTACACAATTAGAAGGAACAGCAGAACACACTTGTTCAGATATTTGCAAGAAGGTTTCAACCAAGAGAAGAACAGTTCTTATTAAACCCAGAATTAACAGATTCAATTTCAAATGAACAGATTTATTTTGGACAGTTATCAATTCAAATTCCAGAAATAAATGCAAGAAAGGAGAGAAGATTGCACACAAGTTTTTATACTGGTTCACTCATCAAGAGCTACATCCAGTTCACCTTACACCAAGGTGGAATTCACTAAACACATACAACACTTACAGCATATACAGCAGTTCTTGAAACCTACAAGAACACTCACATACAAGGCTGAAAAACACCTATTTCAGCACACCTTGCACTCCAAGAAACCCTATCAAGAAGTGACTAACACTTCCACCTTTACAACAAATGAGAAAGGAAAAAAATACACCTGAAAAGAAGATGCAAGAACTCAAACCAGTAGTTCAATCTGCTGCAAAAACTGCACCAGCACCTTCACAAAGCACAAGGTTTTTTAGAACAAGCACACTTGAAATTCCTTTTGAAAACCTTTCACAAAAGCCTTTGAATTCTTCTTCTCACTCAGAAACTGATTGATGATTGCACTGTGTATCTTGTGTGAGAGAAGTCTTCTATATTTAAAGAAACCAGTTTCTAACCACTTTTCAAAAAACAGTTTGAAAAACAGTTAAGAATAACAGAACCAAAATAAATCTATTTATTATCCAGGAAACAGATTTATTTCTGTCCAGTATTCAGACTTTTTGAGAAAACTTTAAACAACATTTTTGAAAACTTTAAACACTCCTTGTGTTTGGTTTAAGCTTGCTTTAGGCAACTAGAACAGAATGACCGATGACTGACTGGTGCCACATTACTTTCCAAATGACCGATGACCGATCGTACCACATTACTTTCTCAAAGACCGATGACCGAACCACATTACTTTCTCAAAGACCGATGACCGATCGTACCTCATTACTTCCTCCAATGACCGACGACCGATTGGTTCCTCATACTTCCCCAATGACCGACGACCGATTGGTTCCTCATACTTCCCCCAATGACCGATGACAGATCGGTGCCTCATCACTTCCTCACCTCCTAAGCCTAAACCAAAATTCACTTAAATCGTTTTACAAAACTATAAAGTACCGAAGCAATTTTCTTCATCAAACACACTTTAAGCCAAGGTTGGGAAGAAGCTTCCTTCAGCTTCAACAATCTCCCCCTGTTTGATGGAGACAAATCCCCATAGCTCGATTGCTTTGAAGAAAGATCAATACCTGTACAAAGCTTGATTCCACAATACACAGATTTAAAGTGAATATTGAATAAGAGAAGAGTAGAGAATATATGTACCTCCCTATACCACTGCAGCTTATAAGATCAGCTATTTTTTCTCCCCCTTTGGATTCATCAAACAGCATGGGATCAAATAAAAACAGAAGCATATAATAGCCATACATGATAGTTCATAAAGCCAGTTGTTCCTGTACTCCCTCGAGTTGATAATCTAGATGTTGGAACCTGGCTTGAGTCATCTCGAAGTAGGCTTTCTGGTCTTCTGAAAGATTGTCAAGTCGATGCAGTACTTGCCTTTCAAAACTAGACAAAGGTTCACCTCTGAATTCGGGAGAATGATATGCAACCAGTGCATTGTTTTCTGTAGCATCCAAGTCATCATGATTCGGTTGATGATCAGCATGAACATTGTCATCTTCCATAGGAACAGCAGGTTCTTCATCATCATTGTTGTTGTGGTTGGACGTACCATGTTCCATTATAGGACCTATTGTCCTTTTAAAAACCCACTCTTCACCTTCCTTGAGGAATCCCATCTTCATGAGCGTAGAGTTGTCGATTTCACTAATTGCTTTGATTGGCTCGTTTCTCTCATTAGTAGTGTCAATCTCAAAACAATCGATTAATTTTGAAATCAAAATTGCATAGGGAAATCTGTAATCAGATAGCCTCTTGGATTTGAGCATATGCTCTGTCATTACACAAACCCAATTTATTTTTATGCGATGCATGAGACAGTAGAGTAAAATGAGGTCTTCCTCATGTAATGTAGCATGATTACTTCCCCTAGGTGTCAGTTGCCATGCAATAACATAGGCTAGAAACCTAGGAGTTAGGTTCAGATTACCTGCATGAAACCTGTTTATGTGTTGATTCTTATCTCTCATGCAGCTTGTGTAGAACTGAATTTTATTGAATTCTTGAATCATGGTTGTGTTCCCCTTTCCCACCTTGAGGCCTGAATACTTGATTCCAGCGATGTTGCTCCAAACTTCACTTGTTATTTTTATTTGGACACCTTTTACGTGGGAAATTAAATTTTTCCCATCAAGGGTCAGATTGGTATAGAATACCTTCACTAGATCTGGATAGATGTTGCCAGTCATTTCAAGAAATGGCTTCAATCTCTGATATTTGAGAAGTGCTTTGGGTTCAGTCAGCTTTTCACTCTTCATCCATGAAAACTCGAGGATCTTTGGCACATTTACCTGTTTTCTACTTATCTCATGTAAGTAAGTGGTCATGGCTTCAGCATCACCATCGAACCATTTCTCTAAAATACCTTGAGTGTTATTCTTCTGCTCACGGGATTTCTTCCTTTTGTATACCAATGATGCCATTTCTGAAACCTGTTCCTCTTTATCAAAAGAAAACTGAGAGATTGCAAGCAGAAGTTGAATGTGTGAACTACAGGTTTTGAATACCATTATTTATAGAATCAAACAGATTGTATTAATGCTTAGCAGAGTTGGAGTGTGAAGAAGAAACAAATCAAAAACACAGAGTCAGTACAGATTTTATTCCTGCAGCAGTTTCAGTTTTTGGAAAGAGGCAAAATCATTTTGAAAAAGTGTTTTAGCTTTTAGTGAGAAATAGCTTTCCATACAGTTAGTCAAACCAGTTTGAATATCCAGACAGAACAGCCATAAACCTGCTGGTCAAAGCAATAAAGCAGTTAAGGTGCATGTATAATTTCTCTTTCCTAGTTATGTATATTTTAGGCACAGAAATAAACAGATTAACCAGAGAAATAACATGTTATAGATTTAAAATATCACTGCAGTGAACAGTTTAAGCTGATAATACCCAATTCGTTTAACAAGAAATAAAACCTATCTTTAGCCAGAGGTTTTGTAAACAGATCAGCCAATTGAAACTCAGTACTAATGAATTTAATATCACAAATACCATTAGCTATATTTTCTCTTAAGAAATGATGTATAATCTCTATGTGCTTTGTTCTTGAATGTAACACAGGATTTTTAGACAGATTTATAGCACTGGTATTATCACAATTAATAGGTATCTTGTTTAACAGTATTCCATAGTCACTTAGCTGTTGCCTTAGCCATAATGTTTGAGCACAGCAGCTTCCAGCAGCAATGTATTCTACTTCTGCTGTAGAGAGGGCAACACAAGCTTGTTTCTTGCAATGCCAAGAAATCAGGCTTGATCCTAGCATGTGACATGTTCCACTAGTGCTCTTTCTGTCAACCTTGCACCCTGCAAAATCAGAATCTGAAAAACAGTTTAAGTATAAGGAAACATGGTTAGGATACCATAGTCCAACAGATTTTGTCCCTTGCAAGTATTTCAGAATTCTATTGACTGCATTGTAGTGAGATTCCCTTGGATCAGATTGATATCTGGCACATAGGCATACAGCAAACATAATATCAGGTCTGCTGGCAGTTAAGTACAGCAGGGATCCAATTAAGCTTCTGAACTTGGATTGGTCAACAGGTTTTCCTGCACAGTCTTGGTCTAGTTGACAGCTTGTTGAAATAGGAGTGCTAATTGCCTTACATTGATCCATATCAAATTTTTTTAGCAGCTCTTTGCAGTATTTTTCTTGACTAATGAAGATTCCATCCTTGAGCTGTTTCACTTGCAGGCCAAGGAAGAAGTTCATTTCTCCCAACATTGACATCTCAAACTCTCTCATCATTGTATTGACAAAAGCTTCACACATTTCCTCATTGGTTGACCCAAAGATTATATCATCTACATACACTTGTACCAGGATAATATCTTCCCTTTTCTTCTTAATGAATAGAGTCTTGTCAGAATTACCACGGTTATAGCCTTGAGAAAGCAAAAATTCACTTAACCTTTCATACCATTGCCTTGGTGCTTGTTTTAGTCCATACAAGGCCTTCTTAAGCTTGTACACATGTTCTGGATTTTTGTAATCTTCAAAGCCTGGGGGCTGGGAAACAAACACCTCCTCATTTATGTACCCATTTAGGAATGCACTTTTAACATCCATTTGAAACAATTTGAAGCCTTTGATGCTGGAAAATGCTAGAAGTAATCTGACAGCTACAAGGCGTGCTACTGGTGCATAGGTTTCACCAAAATCAAGGCGTTCTTTAAGCTTCGTTGGGTTTCGGAGCTCCTGGTGTTTTGCGCAAGTCCAGGTAAGGGAAGCTAGCCTTCATTTTCAATACAAGCCATAGATTAGCTGTTTCTGAAGTGAGGGCGACGTGGTCGCCGGTTTCGTTTTCATCTTCGTGAATGCTCTGTTCTATGTGTTTGGGCGACGTGGTCGCCGGTTTTAAATACAGACTTCGAAATACCTTGTTTTTGAACCAGATCGCCGGTTTTGGCGCTGTTTTACGAACTCCCCTGTTTTTGGTGTTGTTTTGAAACTGTTTGAGATGTAAATGTGATATTTGAAAACATGAACCTTGGAGTGAGTTTTGCAGTGATTGAAATCATTCATTTAAGTGTGGCATGATGTGTTGAATGTTGTGAATGTGAGATCAAGGCATAGTATTTTCAGGAAAGAAAATACCGTGTAAGATCGTGTAGGATGTGCATTGACCGGTGATTCGTTATGATATCCTGACTCTCCTGATATAATGGAATCATATAGATGAAGTTATTCGGGCGTTGAGAGTCGAAGGAGGTTCATACGTTTGGGTGAGTTGTTTAAAAGGGAACGAGCTCGACCTGTTGTGTGGATTAACCCTGTCATGCTTGGATGGTGATGATATTGAGATTCATTATACCCTGTGAATGTGTGTGATTTCACAGTGGGCAGTATGACAGGTGCAAATACACGAGTCTAGTCAAAGCATGAGTCTTCCGGAAGTAGTGTCAAGTGTCTTGTATGCTGAGTCAGTGTAGTCTGATGTGTGAAATGAGGAACTTTGAAATTTGATAGACACTTGATGCATGATGTGAAATAGAACGACTCTTGAAAATATTGTGAAATGTGTGACTTCTTGGCGATCAGGTGAAGGGAATGAGAAACTTTATAGTTTTATGTGGGTATCTTGAATTTGTTTTATTCTGATTTTTATGTTCATATTTAAACTCTCTTTAAAATATATAGCTTACCCTGCGTGTTCTGCTCTATGGCTGTTTTTCTCTTAAAACTGTGATGATCGTGTAATTTTTACATGGGAGCAGATGATCTTCCAGGAAGTAGAGCTCCTTAGTGAGTGGTCGCCGGGGAAGAGATCGCCTGGTTCTATCTCCTGGTGGTGATCGCCGGATTTATGTCCTGATAGCAGATCGCCTGTTTTGGGGTCTTCTGTTAGGAGATCGCCGGTTTATGTATGGAGACCGCCGTTTTTCGTTGTATTTGATTGATTTCGTTAAGTTTTGAAAAACATTTGACTGGTTATGTATTAAACTTCCTGTGAGGAGCAACTTCATTACTTATATATATAATTATGTTCTCTTCAACATTATTTGGTTACCTTTATTTTCATTATAAATATGAATAGTTTTTGGCGGGATGTTACAGTCTCCACCATCTTTGCCTTCTCCACTAAGGCATGAAACTCCCTGATGCACATAGGTGCTATGGTCTTCTTCAGCTCATGCTTTAAACCTTCTTCAAACTTTCTACACCTCCAAGCCTCAGAGGTAGCTTGGGTATAAAATCGGGCGAGGTATTCAAACCGAGCAGCATAAGCGTTCACAGACATCTCTCCCTGCTCCAACCTTAGAAATTCAGCTTCTTTCGCAAACCTTGCACTATCTGGAAAATATTTCTCCAGAAACCTCACTCGGAAGCTTTCCCAGTCTAACACTTCAGCTCTGGCTTCCATGATCTGCTGAGCTCCCATCCACCAGAACTCTACTTCTCCAGATAGCAGATAGGTAGCAAACACCAATTTCCTATCTTCAGGGCAGGAGGTTGCCTTGAAGATTTTCTCTAACCCCCTGATCCACTGATCTGCTTGGTCAGGAGTAGCATTCCCACTGAACTTAGGTGGGTTGTGCCTGAGGAACTCGGTCAGTCCCATCTGCTCCTGAGGCTGACCGACGTGGGGAGCTGTTGCAGCCGATCTAGCAGTCTCCAAATGCTGCATTGCAGCTTGATGATTCTGAGCCATCGCCGCATTCTGCTGCTGAATGGCGCTTGCCATCATCTCAATGGCCCTGGCGATCTGGCTCATTTCTGCAGAAGGTTAGGGAGGGGTAGGCGGTCTAGGAGCCATTTTTCTCTGTAAGATTAGGAAACTATTATTCTCTAATCATATTCCTATAAAATGAACTTGATAAAGAATCAATTCATTTAGAAGACCACATCTAGGTCTTACAAAGGCCAGCATCTCAAAATCATCTAAAATTTTGAGTTTATCAGCAAGATCATGATACTTATAACATTAAGCATAACACCAGAACAGCTACTGGTATAAAACCATCAATCCAAACAACCACTTTCAATCAATTACAAAAACACTCAATAAAATGAAATAAATCACACCAGAATTCAATGTATGCTAAACATCAAACCTTTAGAATTAAGATTGAGAATCATCTCGATCCAGTTATGAGTGTGCACCCTCACTACTTTATCAAGATCCTTTCATTCTTAATACTAAAATTTTCAGTTAGAGCATATATTTACTAAAGCACACACAAAATTTCAGTAAGAAAAACATTTAAAAACCTTTCACTATAGCTTTAATTCAAAAACTCCAATAAATTTTTGTAAGTAGAAGAAACACAATGAACCCACTACCCTCAGGTCATCCTAAGGACGAACTGCTCTGATACCGTTAATGTAACGCCCCTCAAATCTTATTCATATTTATATCATAAAATAAACATGAAACAATAATATCAAAATTAACATATGTTTATATAATAAAATACATCCATCTCATACATTGTATTTTCTTCAAAATAATATCCCTTCTCTAAGGAATTTTTAATACATAACCACCCAGTGTTTCAAAATAAAACAAGATACAACATAAGAACAGGCGATCTCCTTGTCCAACCACTCACTGAGGAGCTCTACTGCCTGCAACATCATCTGCTCCCGTGTAATTACACGATCATCACAGTTTTAAGAAAGCAAACACAAAACAAAACACAGGGTAAGCTAGATATTTTTAAAACTTTAAAACATGAAGCTTGATATTAACGTAAACCATCAAATATTCACACATTTCACAATTCCCTCAAGTGTCATTCATTTCACATAATCCATCAAGTGTGTATCAACAATTTCAATATTTCTCTTTCTCACGTCAGACTTCCACTGACTCATCACACATAGACACTTGACACTACTTCTGGAAGACTTATGCATTGACTAGACTCAGAGATTTGCACCTGTCATACTACACCACTGTGAAATCCACACAGGGTCGCTGTGAAATCCACACAGCTATGCGCATAAACAATAATCTCAAACTCAATATCATCACTCTCCTAGTATGACAGGGTTAATCCATACGACAGGTCAAGTTAGTTATCTTTCAAACAACTTACCCATACATATGAACCTCCTTCGACTCTCAACACCTGAATAACTTCATCTATATGATTCCATTATATCAGGAGAGTCAGGATATCTCCTTCTAGACGAATCACCGGTCAATGCACATTCTACACGATCTTACACGGTATTTTCTTTCCTGAAAATACTATGCCTGGATCACATTTTCACATCATTCCATATTCATACAACACCCAAACTGAACCAGTCAATCATACATATTTTTAAAACCGTTTCTAAACAATCCAAATCATACTAAAGTTCAAGATTCCAAAAATCATAGGTATTTCATAGCATCTACCATATTTAAAGTATCACATTTTCAAGCTCAAATAAATTTCCAATCCACACACCAAAAACAGAGCAGCGTGTAAGAACGTTTAAAACCAGCGACCACATCGTCCCAACATCAAAATCTTCTAGCTTAAGGTTCTATTGAAAATAAATCTAGCTTCCCTTACCTGGACGTGCGTAAAATCTCACTAAGAGCTCCAAACCCACCGAGACTTAAGGATACCCGAGCTCTGTTTTAAGGCTTTGATCAAAAAACTTGCAGGGCACAACGTTAGGAATCCAGGGGCAGTCGCCGATCTTCAACTGGTACGCTAGGACGTCTGAACGCAGGGAGAAGGAGAGGAAGGAAACAGGGAACCAAAGCTAACTCACTCAATCACTCTCGAACCACAACAACGTCCACTGCCTCTCAGGAGTGACTTTTGAATCTAAACCAACTTGCCCAGAAATGCCACTGTCACCACCCACTCTGCAGGAAGCTTGCGTGCACACTTCCTTGAATAGTATGACCACGTGGGTCTCAGCGCATACCAACTCTGGGTCACTTTCCATACCAACTCTCTGATGCTAACTATTCTGAAACACCCTTTCTGTCTACGTGTCGCGCATGCCAGACGTTCTCGCGGGGAGCCTGGGTCCCACTTTAACACGCGTAGCAGGGAACCGCGCGATGCCCTTCCTCGATGACTGACCGCGCGATGTCTATCCACCATCTACTGATGTCTGATGTGTCTCTCATACCAGCGATGACCGATGCCTCTCATACCGGCGATGACTGATTCCTCTTCCTGACGGACGACCGATGTCTCACCCTGGCAGACAACCGATGTGTCACCCTGGCAGACAACCGATGTCTCACCCTGGCAGACAACCGATGTCTCACCCTGGCAGACAACCGATGTCTCACCCTGGCAGACAACCGATGTCTCACCCTGGCAGACAACTGATGTGTCACCCTGGCAGACAACCGATGTCTCACCCTGGCAGACGACCGATGTGTCTCCCATCCTGGTTGATGACCGATGTTCCTCTCATCCTGTTGGCGATGTCTTATCGCCCTTGTGTGTGATGAGGACACATCGCCTCACTCTGGTCACCTATGTCACATTGTCACACCCAGCTGAGGGCTCGTCCTCTCATTCCTCTAAGTCTGTGGTATCATGGCTCACACTACTCATGGTGGCAGATATGCCACCTATCTTCTAATTCACTCATCTTCTGTATTTAGACCACATACTAAGTGCTTACCAAGTCTTCTCGAATACTCGGCGATGTGCTCTTTTCGGCGATCATGTACACCATAGGCGATTGCTGATTTCATACGGGGGAAGTCGGAGGCCGCCGCCTTCTTCAACAAACGGCGATCTCATCGACTTCTAAGCTACACCTTCCTTTCTCTTACCCTTCTTGATTCACGTGCCTCCTCACCTCAAGCACGCCCACGTGATTACCTCACGATAAAGTCATCGCACCTGACTACTTGGTTAGCAAAATGGTCAACCGCTCGACCTCTACCAGCTGATCCCAGACCTTGGGCGACGTCCGAGGTCTGACCACTATGAGATTTTCTATTTTTATGTCCTTTTTATTTTAAATAATAACATACTCAGAAATCATTTAAAATATATCACTTTTATTCCAAATAAATTTATAGGTCCTTACACTAAACCAATTAAAGTCTACACTAGTCGACCCTAGGTGAGGCTTCTTGGACACTTGGAGCCCTTGAAGACACACTCACCGTCTAATCACATAATTAAAGAAGTAATTAACAAGGTTAAGTTGCAAAGAAGATTAAGAAAACCCCCTTTGTGGATCCTTGTTTTGCTATTGGCATTCCCTTGGTTGTCTTTTCTTTGTTGGGCCCTCCAAGTGTTTGTGGTGTTTTTGGGTAATATTTGTTTGCTGCCCTTGCTTTGGCTCCTCTTAGAATTAGGAAATTAATTCTCCAATCCAGCACCTATCACACAAGCTAGAACTCACTCAAGTTAAATTTCTACTCAAATAGGCACCAATTGAGAAACAATTCCAACACCAAATTTAGAGGCCAAAGGATTAAAGCAAGAAACAAATTAATAAGAAAAACAGTACCACCAAATGGAGTTAAAATTGTGACAACTAGAAAGAGTTCCAAAGAAATATAAAACAAGCAAATAAAGGTACTCAAAGAAAGGTAGGCACACGAAGTGAATCCTAAGAATAGCACTAGAATTGATTTAAAACAAAAAAAAAAAAACAAAAATAGCACCACTGAAAAACTGTTGTGGCCAGAAAACGTGATTTTCCCCAATTTATGCTGAGCTGTCCTTTACAGATTTGCCTCTGAAAATTGATATGCAAATATTTCAAGATCTCAACAAGATTTTGGGACAGATTTCACCCAAAACGCATGAGCCATTTGTTATTAATAAATTTTGCAAAAATAGTGTTCAGTTACGCCAGCTGGAGCGCCCTGATTTGGACTCTGTTTTTAAAATATTTATCATTTTTTTCTATTTGTTTTTTTGACCTGATTCTTTTTTTGTCGTTTCAATAACACCTCAATCTTGCATATTCCAGAGAATCAAAACTTTCCTATATGGCAAAATAATTTTCCTAAGCAAAAACAGCCAGCACAGATTGATGCAAAACAAGAGATTTTGTGTAGATTTGAAAAACAACAAGATATACCAAAAGACACAATGGAAAAAGATGTAAATGAATTTGTGTAGAACTAAAACACAAATATGAACTCAACCTAAAATTAAAA
This sequence comes from Phaseolus lunatus, assembly GCA_013389735.1. Classification (NCBI taxonomy): domain Eukaryota; kingdom Viridiplantae; phylum Streptophyta; class Magnoliopsida; order Fabales; family Fabaceae; genus Phaseolus; species Phaseolus lunatus. Next base: position 16,970,894 of record CM023867.1, read on the forward strand.
AGGCACCAAAAGCTCAAAAACCCAGCAGATTCAACACAAACTTTTAGATCAATATCAAGAAACAAATAAGCCAAACAAAGTACTACTTATGATTTTATGACATTTTGGAGAAACATGACTTAGACAACATATATAGATTCAAAAATTAAAGACTCAAAGAGCATAAAATGAACCAAAATAAAAGTTGCAATAAAGACTCAAAACCTAAAAGAAAAATAGCAACACAAAGGTGTATGGAATCCTACCAAAAATTGCACAAAGATTGTTTAAGAACAAATGAACAAGATGCACCAATTGGAAATTTCCAAACAGCACATCAATTCAAATTAAAATTAAAAAAAACAGCAAGACAAGTATGGAAACAAAGATGAACAACAAGGATTAAAGAAGAACTCAAAATTAAAAAAAGACCAAGAACTACTCATCTTTGAAGAACCCCATGCTCATGATACCAAATGATGGCCTTCACATGTTGAGCTCTCCTTGGATGTTGAAGATGGTGCGGAAGAAATGGTTGAAATGAGCAAGATCCTCCTAGGAGTGATGGTGATCTTGAAGGTGCATGATGTGTATGGGAGTAGGGAGGTTCGGCCAACCCTTGGAAGGTGAAGGAAATGAAGATCAATTCCTAGAAACTAGGAGAAAGCAAAGCTTGGCACAAATTTGGCAGTATAACTTTACTCATATTAATCTTGCTAATACATGAGGTAGGCCTCCTTATTTATAGATTTAGGAGCCTTGGTGAGCAAGCTTAAAGGGTAGGGATGGAAATACAAAAGGTGGGGGCTGCCTAGGGTATTGTGTAACATCCCGCCAAAATACTATACAAATGTATATAATGAAAATAAAGGTAACAAATAGATTCTATGAACAAAATATTATATATATGAAATGTAGTTTCTTCTCACAGGGAGTTTAATACAAATTCGGTCAAATTTTTCCAGAAACATAAACAAAATACAGTAAAAAAAAAACGAAGCAGGCGATCTCCTATCGAAAGAGACCGATCTCCTATCGGAAGAGACCGATCTCCTATCGGACGAGGCCGATCGCCCATCGGGGGACCCAAAAACAGCCGATCTCCTTCCGGCGACCACTTCACTAAGGAGCTCTACTTCCTGGAAGATCATCTGCTCCCATGTAAGTTATACACGATCATCACAGTTTTAAGAGAACAGCCACAGAACCAAAACACGCAGGGTAAGCTAGATATTTTAAAGAGAGTTTAAATAAGAACATTAAAATCAGAGTAAGCAATTTTCAAGATATTCACGTAAAGCTATAGATTTTCTCAATGCCCTTCACCTGATCACCCAGAAATCACACATTTCACAATATTCTCAAGAGTCATTCATTTTCACAATACTGCATCAAGTGTCTATAATTTCAAGTTCCTCATTTCACATGTCAGACCACCACTGACTCAGCACACAAGACACTTGACACTACTTCCGGAAGACTCGTGCATTGACTAGACTCAGAGATTCTGCACCTGTCATACAAGTTGTAATGTTTACCAGCTATGCGCATTAACACAGTCTCAATCTCAAGTTCACCATTCTCACAGTATGACAGGGTTAATCCATATGACAGGTCGAGCTCGTTCTGTTTCACACGACTCACCCATGCATATGAACCTCCTTCGACTCTCAACGCCTGAATAACCTCATCTATATGAATCCATTATCTCAGGAGAGTCAGGATAATCCCATTATAGACATCACCGATCAATGCACATCCTAACGATCTTACACGGTATTTTCTTTCCTGAAAATACTATGCCTCGATCCCACATTCACAGCATTCAAGACATCAACCCACACTCAAATAAATGATTCAAATCACAGCAAAACTCAATCCAAGGTTCTTATTTTCGAATATCACATTTACATCTCAAACAGTTTCAAAACAACACAAAAAACAGGGGAGTTCGCAAACAACGCCAAAACCGGCGATCTGGTTCAAAAACAGGGTATTTCGAAGTCTGCATTTAAAACCGGCGACCACGTCGCCCTCACTTCAAAAATAGCTAAACTATGGCTTGTATTGAAAATGAAGTCTAGCTTCCCTTACCTGGACTTGCGCAAACACCAGGAGCTCCGAAACCCAACGAAGCTTGAACCCCGCCTTGTCTCTGTTTTCAGCGCCTGGTCTGTAGAACTTGCAGAGAACCTCTTAGGTGCTCTAAGGGCAACGTCGCGTGTCGCACTGATGCCGGAGGTTGCCTGAGTCTCAACGCAAGGAAGGGAAGAAGGGAGGGAGGAAGTTTGCACTCACTCTAACACTCTTGAGTCTGTAACACTCTTTGCCTTCCCGCAGTGGCTTTTGAATCCCAGCTTACCTGTCCACGTTTGCTGCTGCTGCCACCCCTCCTGCAGGAAAGTCTGAGAACCACTGCCCTGAACAGTACGACCACTGCTGTCGTTTATGCATGCCAACCACTGCTCTGAACAGTACGACCACTGTTGTCGTTTGTGCATGCCAACCACTGCTCTGAACAGTACGACCGCGAGTGTCTCTTGCGCATGCCAACATTCTGATGTCACCACTCTGAATCATCCTTTTTGTCTACGTGGCGCGCGTGCAGGACGTTTCATGCTGAGAGTCTGGGTCCCACTTTATCTGTGTGAGGCTCGCCCTCGCGACAACTTTCCAACGCTGACTCATCCTGGCGAACGACCGATGTCTCCTTCGCCCTAGAAGACGACCGATGTCTTCCTCTGGGAGACGACCGATGTCTTCCCTGGCGACGCCCTCATAACTCTCGCGCCTTGGCCACGTCCACATGCCTCGCGCCCTGGCAATGCCCACATGCCTCGCGCCCGCGCGATGCCTGCATGCCTCTCTCGGGCCCGCGCGTTGCCTGCATGCCTCTCGCGCCCGCGCGATGCCTGCATGCCTCTCGCGCCCGCGCGATGCCTGCATGCCTCTCGCGCCCGCGCGACGTCCACCTGGCGCTCATGTGTAGCAGGCGACCGGCGACCTCATAGCCTTCTATACTTAACTTTTTCCTCCCTTTCTATTCTAAATAAAACATACATAGAGTTCTTTTAAAATATATCTCTTTTTATTCCAATTCAATTTTACAGGTCCTTACATATTGACTTTAGTCAAACCACACCATCATCCTAATATTCTAGAAGATAGGTAAAAAATGCAACATTTGATAGTACACCCCTCATTCTTTTGCTAAAGGCACCTATTTGCTAGCACACCCCTCCTTCTATTGCTAAGGGCACCTTTTTGATAGCACACCCCTAAGTGAGCAAGTTTTGCTTTCTACACTACACTAATCTACTAAGCTACCCCTAATGGGCCTCCAAGTAGCATGTACATGGTCTTCTCCCTCCCATCCATGGCTTGACTCATTTGGGCGTGAATGTGCTTGGCCATGGACCTTGTGAGAGGTCCTAGACGGTCTAGGCTCCCTCCTAGACGCTCCTCATGTAGCTCCCCCTTGTCTTGTGCTAGATGCTCTCCATGTGGTTCTAGACGGTCTAGTCTTGGCCCTTGGCTTTCATGGTGGGGTAAGCTTGGCCTCTCTCCATCACACGCCTTCTCTTCTCATCTCACAAATACTTCTTCACTCTATTTTTTTACCTTGGTATGTTCATCTTTGCATCTCTCTCCTAGTTTTTTCTCTGTTTCTCTTCACCCAAATAAAATTATTTTTTTCTTTATTTCTCACTTTTTTTTTCAATTATCGTTTTTTATTTTTATTCACTATATTCCTACACCAAACAAACTCTTAAGGTTATGATTTTGGGGACTTTTACTGCAACCTCTCTTTTTAAATCAGGCATTCTTGGCTTTATAGTTTGATTCATTGTGACATGTATTCCCTTAAGATTTTAATCTGATGGTGAAAGTACAACGCAACTTGTGTTTCAATTTTAACCCCATTTTAAGTGGGTAATGTTACCTTGTTATAATCTCTTCAAAATTGGAGGAAAAGACTAATCCCCTGTGATGTATTATGTAATAGTTATTTATTTATCTATGAAAGATTTTTGCTATTTTTCTAATCCAATTTCATGGCAATTTCTGAAAGAATAAATTAGATGGGCAGTGGGTAGTGGACTAGGTTTTACTTCCTTAATTGCAGCAAAGAGTCTATTCATAAGATAAACAAAGATGATAAAGGCAAAATTCCAATATTTAAGAGTTAAAGAAGAATTATTAAGCAAGTTAAGACCAAATTCAACAATTAATGTGGTTATGTTTTCTTTTTAAGAATGGTGGGTGATAAGCTTAGCTAATTGATTGAGATAATTTGTAAAAAGTATACACTAACCTTTCTAATTAGTTTGCAGATTTTTAATTTTGATATTAAATTGTAATTCTATCATGGCTTTGAAATGTTGAAAAATACTAAAAGTTTCATATTTATTTTGAAGTAGATAAATCTAATTGAAAATATGCATTTATAAAACTAACATAGTAAAAATATGGATGAAATATGTGATGGTGAGAAATATTTCATATGTAAGACCGTGTGAGCATTCTGTTTTCAAGTAGCTACTGTAAGGACCTAGAAACTTTAATTGGAATGAAAGTGTTATATTTAAATAATTTCAGAAGATGTTATTATTTAAAATACAAAGAGCTGGTAATAGAAGTTTCGTAGTAGTCGGACCTCGGACGTCGCCCAAGGTCTGGGGTCAGCTGGTAGAGGTTGGTTGGCTGACCATTGTATTAACCAAGTAGTCAGGTGCGATGACTTTATCGTGAGGTAATCACGTGGGTGTGCTCGAGGAAGACATGTGGATCAATAAGAGTAAAGGAAGAAAAGTGTAGCTTAGAAGTCTACGAGATCGCCGTTGTTGGAGACGGAGGCGATCTCCAACTTCTCTGGCACATAATCGTCTGTCGCCTAGAGGACACATGATCGCCAATCGCCTATGGTGTACGTGATCGACGGGAGTGCACTTAGTATGTGGTCAAGATGCTGGATTAACCATAGTGGGTTCCAAAAACCACGCGTATCAAGGTGTGGGTTAAGCCTTAGATATGCTGTGCATGCGAAGCTCTATGCTTGAGCATAAGAAATCGTCCTTAGTGTTGCATGCATGGGCGCACGAGGAGTAGTGCTGATCTATTCTTGGAAATGTGAAGCTACCGACGTCACCAAGCCATGTGGAGGTGATACCTTGGATGTAACATAGTGGGATGAAGAACCTTCAGCAAGGCGTGGCGATGTGTCATCAGTCATCGCCAGGGCGAGAGACATGCGGGTATCGCCAGGGCGAGAGACATGCGGGCATCGCTAGGGCGAGAGACATGCGGGCATTGCCAGGGCGAGAGACATGCGGGCATCGCCAGGGCGAGAGACATGCGGGCATCGCCTAGGCGAGAGACACGCGGGGATCGCCAGGGCGAGAGACACACGGTCATCGCCAGGATGAGGGACGCATCGGTCGTCTTCCAGGTAGAGACATCGGTCGTCTTCCAGGGAGAGACATCGGTCGTCTTCCAGGGAGAGACATCGGTCGTTTTCCAGGGAGAGACATCGGTCGTCTTCTAGAGAGACATCAGTCCTCCTCCAGAGAGAGACATCGGTCGTCCGCCAAGATGAGTCATCGGTGGAAGGTTATCGCGCGATGTCATGTTTCACACAGATAAGGTGGGACCCAGGCTCCCAGCATGAGACTTTCTGCATGCGTGACACGTAGACAGAAAGGGTGTTTCAGAATAGTTAGCGTCAGAGAGTTGGTGTGCGCAAAACCCACGTGGTCATACTGTTCAAGGAAGTGTGCACGCAAGCTTTCCTGCAGAGTGGGTAGTGGCAGCGGCAATTGTGGACAAGTTGGTTTAGATTCAAAAACTCACTTCTGAGAGGCAAAGAACGTTGCAGTGGTTCAAGAGTGACAGAGTGAGTTTACCTTCATCCTTCTCTTTTCTCTCCTTCGCGCTGTGATTCAGGCATCCTCAAGCACCAGTACGACGAGCGACGACTGCCCTTGGACTCCTGGGAAGTTCTCTGCGAGTTTTCCGATCAGGACGCTAAAATAGAGTTCGGGTATCCTTAAGTTCGGTGGGTTAGAGCTCGTAGTGAGATTCTACGCAAGTCCAGGTAAGGGAAGCTAGCCTTATTTCCAACGAAAACCTTAAGTTAGATGATTTTGATGATGGGGCGACGTGGTCGCCGGTTTTCAACTGTTATTGCATAATCCCCTGTTTTTGGATGTGATCACCGGTTTTAATGTTGTTTTCGAACTCCCCTGTTTTTGTGTCGCTTTGAACTTGTTGAGATTGAAATGAAAAATGTATATGCTATTCGAAAACCTGAACGGTGGTATGCTTGTTTTTGGTGAGTGGGGTTGTTTAAGAAAAGATTCAAAGTATTCTATGATGGAATTGTTCTTTATGTGTGGTATGATGTATGGAATGTGGTGAATGTGGGATCAAGGCATAGTATTTTCAGGAAAGAAAATACCGTGTAAGATCGTGTAGAGTGTGCATTGACCGGTGATTCGTTTATTATGGGATATCCTGACTCTCCTGATATAATGGAATCATATAGATGAAGTTATTCAGGCATTGAGAGTCGAAGGAGGTTCATATGTATGGGTGAGTTGTTTGAAAGAGAACGAGCTTGACCCGTTGTATGGATTAACCCTGTCATGCTAGGATAGTGATGATATTGAGATTCATTTATACGCTTGTGAATGTGTGTGATTTCACAGCGACCCTGTGAATGTGTGTGATTTCACAGTGGTGCAGTATGACAGGTGCAGATCTCTGAGTCTAGTCAATGCACGTGTCTTCTGGAAGTAGTGTCAAGTGTCTATGTGTGATGAGTCAGTGGAAGTCTGACGTGAGAAATGAGAAACATTGAAATTGATAGACACTTGATGGATTATGTGAATTGAACGACTCTTGAGGAAATTGTGAAATATGTGATTACTTGATGGTCATGTGAAGGGAATGAGAAAGTTGATGGTTTTTACGTGGATGTCTTAAATTTGTTTTATCTTGATTTTAAAGTTTCATATCTAAATTCTCTTTAAAATATCTAGCTTACCCTGCATTTTTGTTTTGTATCGTGGTTGTTTTTCTTAAACCTGTGATGATCGTGTATAATTTACACGGGAGCAGATGATGTTGCAGGGAGTAGAGCTCCTCAGTGAGAGGTCGCCGGAAGGAGATCGCCTGTCTTCTGTTTCTGTTAGGAGATCGCCTGTTTTCTATTTTGCTGTATTTTATTTAAGTTTTGGAAACTGACTGGATATGTATTAAACTTCCTGTGAGGAGAAATTTCATTATATATATATATATATATATATATATATATATGTGTGTGTGTGTGTGTGTTCACTTCAATATTATGGTTTTACCTTTATTTCATTATATAAATATGAAAAGGATTTTGGCGGGATGTTACAGCTGCTAGAAAATTTATCCCGAATATGAGTTTTGCTTTGTTTCATCAACATGCTTTTATTGATCACTGGTCAGTTTTGCAACTAACAAAGCTAACCAATGATACCAAGTTAATATACTATTTTTTTTATAATGAAATGCACAGAGAGAGAAAAAAAAGTAAATATTTAGAATACATAATAGAGAAAATAGAATCTAACTCTTAAATACATTCTAATTTGTATTAGTTGTTGTTGTAGGTATCATGAAGATCTTTGTATGTGTTCTTGCCGGTTGACTCTCTTGTCGGTTGACTCTACGCCAAACTTGCACCTTCTTTCCTCTCCTTAGGTAATGCTTCACCGTATCAAAACAATCTGCACCTGCGAAGACAGAAAGGGGCGCCCTAGAGGCCGTTTGCACTCCGACGCTTAAGTCAATACTTGGGGCAAGCACCCTAAGTGTATAGTATATCAGTTTAGGTCTAAAAACTGCGTACCTCTGCGAAGTGTTTTACTACCCTTTATATAGTTTAGGGTTTCCTCTACGCCGCTACCCATATTTAGGGTTTACAGGAATACCCTCGCGCCGCTATCACCCAGACTTAGGGTAATCTAGCGCGTCAGGCTTCCCTTAACTGGAGTGCAAATTCCAACAGGATGGCCACCTGGGTACCCCCTCGTGCACCTAATCTCTGGGGCCGCCTGTCCTGGGAGTGCCTTCACTGTTCACGTTCCATGCATGTAGTCTCACTTGGAAACCCTAATCCTGATGGGCACTCAACCCTTCAAGACTCTGCACCTAATTGTGCTTTCCCTGCCACACGCATGGGTGCTTCGTGACTAAAGCCTCTCCCTACCTCTGGGCATTTTGCTGATAACTGGTCTTCTCTAGGGACCCACATTAGATGTTCTAATTCTGTTGTTCAAAACACCCAAGACCGATGTCACCTCGTCACACTCTGTTGCCGAGGACTCGTCATCTTGCTGAGTGACGAGGACACATCAGTCCACTCTGGTGGTCGACATGCTGATGACTAATCATCCCACTAGTCCATACTACCAGTGGGGCCCAGCCCATGTGGCTCACGATTACTAGCTGTTCTCGGTGTCCGAGGAATGGTCAGTACACAAGCCCCCCAGTCTTGAGCTGTTAACTTGTTCAGCAAAGAGACTAAGTCATCGGCTCGGGCGATCTTCGTGGCACTGAGCGAAAGGACATGAACAGTGCATTAAAGGGACGTCTCACCAACCCCCCTTAATCTGTGGACACGTTGTTAGATCAACGGTTGGGGCTTCTTAGCGTTTGCGCTACCTTGCCTATGTTAAACCCCTTCAAAACCCCGCGCCTCAGCACTGTTCCATCACTTTTACTCAAATCTTCGCGATCACTATCTTCTCTCGAACGCTTCCACTTCCACTCCAACTCTCGCAACCCCTCGTCTTCACTACCTCAAAGGTATGATTTTTACCCTTCTTCTCACCTTTACTTTATGATTCTGCCACCCCTTATATGTTATAACTACTCTGGGCCTGTTTATGATTTCTGCATTTTAGGGTTTCTGTTCTTCTTTCTTGTTTGCGTTCTTCATCTTTGAGTCTTTGTCCGCCGCTTGAGGCACACCATCATTCTCTTCTAACCCTTTGTTTCTTCCTCCTTGCCTCTCATTTTGTTTTAGATTCGAGATGGCAAGAACTAAAACCACTTCCAACCCTCCTCCCGCCATTGACTACAGGGCCCTCTACTCCTGGGCCCCTGAGGAGCTCCTTGCTAAGACCTCCAAACTCACATCCTGTGAAGACTGGAGGAAACACAAGGATGATGAGCATGAGATTAAAGGGTGCGTCTTTGGCAGGGAGAGTGACGCATATGTCTCGGTTCGACCCTGAACAGAGGGCGAACCCGTATGCACCGATGACCGCTGCAATGACGGGGAGCCCTTCTTCTTCCTTTATGCCACCGTCTTCAAACGAGTCAAAGTCCGTCTACCCTTCACTGGGTTTAAGAGGGCTTTGTTTATTGAACTGAACGTGGTGCCTGCCCAGCTGCACCCCAACAGCTGGTCCTTCATCAGGGCCTTCTCCATCTTGTGCAACAACCTGGGGTTCACTCCCTCAGTGGATGTCTTCCTCTATTTCTTCGAGGCGAAGAGCCCCGGGAAGAGGCTTTGGGTAAGCCTCAATGGGGTGGTGGGGAGAGTTCTGCTAACTCTCTTCCAATAGTCCTATAAGGGCTTCAAAGGGAAGTTCTTTAGGGTCTGCTGCAGCTCCTACGACTCCACCATGCTCGATGGGTTCCCCTTATATTGGGTGGAGAAGCTGAAATTCAAGAAACCCAGAGGACTCGAGGAGCTGACACCCTTTGACTACGACCTGTGCCAACTCCTTGCCAGCTGGGGGGTGATGTTTAACACTACCCAGCTGATCAGGCACGAGTATGATGCTGAAACTCTCAGCATCTACATTGGTATTTTACTTACTTCTTCTAACATCTGCTTGTACTCGCATTCTGTAACTGTGTGTCATCTCATCACTTGTTGTTTGTTGCAGATATGGTGCTGGATGCTGAGAAGAAGAAAAGGTTGGCTGATCTGTTGAGCCGCTGCACAGCAGGTGGCTCATGCCCTGCTGGCCCTTCTTCTCCCGCCGCTGCGGCACCAGGCCCTACCTCTGAAAGCAAGTAGAAGAGGGTAGCCGTGTAAGGACCTGTAAAATTGAATTGGAATGAAAGTGGTATATTTAAATAATTCCAGAAGATGTTATTATTTAAAATACAAAGAGCTGGTAAATGAAGTTTCGTAGTAGTCGGACCTCGGACGTCGCCCAAGATCTCGGGTCAGCTGGTAGAGGTCGGTCGGATGACGTGTGGATCAAGAAGAGTAAAGGAAAAAAAAGTGTAGTTTAGTAGTACATGATCGCCGGTCGTCTGCTACACGTGAGTGCCAGGGCGCGAGGCATGTGGACGTGGCCAGGGCGCGAGAGGCATGCGGGCATCGCCAGGGCGCGAGAGGCATGCGGGCATCGCCAGGGCGCGAGGCATGCGGGCGTTGCCAGGGCGCGAGAGGCATGCGGGCATCGCCAGGGCGCGAGGCATGAGGGCGTCGCCAGGGATAGACATCGGTCGTCTCCTAAGAGAGTCATCGGTCGTCTTCCAGGGCGAGAGATACATCGGTCGTCTTCCAGGGCAAGGGAGACATCGGTCGTCTTCCAGGGCGAGGGAGACATCGGTCGTTCGCCAGGATGAGTCAGCGGTGGAAAGTTATCGCGCGACGTCGAGTTTCACACAGAGTAAAGTGGGACCCAGACTCCCAGCATGAAATGTCCTGCACGCGCGCCACGTAGACAAAAAGGGTGGTTCAGAATAGTGACATCAGAAAGTTGGCATGCGCAAGAGACACTCGCGGTCGTACTGTTCAGAGCAGTGGTTGGCATGCACAAGCGACAACAGCGGTAGTACTGTTCAGAGCAGTGGTTGGCATGCACCAGAGACAACAGTGGTCGTACTGTTCAGGGCAGTGGTTCTCAGGCTTTCCTGCAGAAGGGGTGGCAGCAGCAGCATGCGTGGACAGGTAAGTTGGGATTCAAAAGCCACTGCGGGAAGGCAAAGAACGTTACAGACTCAAAAGTGTTAGAGTGAGTGCAAACTTCCTCCCTCCCTTCTTCCCTTCCTTGCGTTGAGACTCAGGCAACCTCCAGCATCAGTGCGACAAGCGACGTTGCCCTTAGAGCACCTAAGAGGTTCTCTGCAAGTTCTACAGACCAGGCGCTGAAAACAGAGCTAAGGCATCCTTCAGGCTCGGTGGGTTTTGAGCTCGCGGTATTTTACGCAAGTCCAGGTAAGGGAAGCTAGACTTCATTTTCAATACAAGCCATAGTTTAGCTATTTCTGAAGTGAGGGCGACGTGGTCGCCGGTTTTCGTTTTCATCCTTGTAAAATGCTCTGTGCTATGTGTTTGGGCGACGTGGTCGCCGGTTTTAAATGCAGACTTCGAAATACCCTGTTTTTGAACTAGATCGCCGGTTTTGGCGTTATTTGCGAACTCGCTGTTTTTGATGTTGCTTTGAAACGGTTTGAGATTTAAATGAGATATTCGAAAATAAGAACCTTGGAGTGAGTTTTGCTGTGATTGAAATCTTTCCTTTAAGTGTTATGTGATGTGTTGGATGTGGTGAATGTGGGATCGAGGCATAGTATTTTCAGGAAAGAAAATACCGTGTAAGATCGTGTAGGATGTGCATTGATCGGTGATGTCTATAATGAGATTATCCTGACTCTCCTGAGATAATGGATTCATATAGATGAGGTTATTCAGGCGTTGAGAGTCGAAGGAGGTTCATATGTATGGGTGAGTCGTGTGAAACAGAACGAGCTCGGCCTGTCATATGGATTAACCCTGTCATACTGTGAGAATGGTGAACTTGAGATCGAGAATGTGTTGATGCGCATAGCTGTGGAAACATTACAACAGCTTTGTATGACAGGTGCAGAATCTCTGAGTCTAGTCAATGCACGAGTCTTCCGGAAGTAGTGTCAAGTGTCTTGTGTGCTGAGTCAGTGGTAGTCTGACGTGAGAAATGAAAAACATTGAATTGATAGACACTTGGTGCATTATGTGAATAGAACGACTCTTGAAAATATTGTGAAACATGTGATTTCTTGATGGCTGTGTGATATGAATGAGAAAGTCATGGACTCTTGCGAATGTTTAAAAAGGCTGATCTACGTAGGTTGTCCAGTTTAGAATTTAAAGTTTAAAAATATCTAGCTTACCCTTTGTATTGTTCTCTGGCTGTTTTCTCTTAAAACTGTGATGATCGTGTATTTTACACGGGAGCAGATGATTTTCCAGGAAGTAGAGCTCCTTAGTGAGTGGTCGCCGGAAGGAGATCACCTGATTTCTGTTCTGGTAGCAGATCGGCTGTTTTGGGTCCTCTGATAGGGGATCGGCCTCGTCCGATAGGAGATCGGTCTCTTCCGATAGGAGATCGCCTGCTTTGTTTTTTTTTACTGTATTTTGTTTATGTTTCTGGAAAATTTGACCGAATTTGTATTAAACTCCCTGTGAGGAGAAACTACATTTCATATATATAATATTTTGTTCACTTCAATCTATTTGTTACCTTTATTTTCATTATATACATTTGTATAGTAATTTGGAGGGATGTTACAAGCCGCGGTGGTGATCTCTGAAGATGAGGACACTTGCTCGGGCATTGCCTTCAAGAGGAACTGGGTGGAGGTTGCTGCGGCGACCTCTTCTGCCTCAGAGGGGCAACCTCCATCCTTCAGGGAGCACCCCCCCAGCGCCTCTTCTCCTCCTGAGCCCCTCCTAGCACTCGAGGGTGGGGGGGGAGAACGCTCCCCCAACTGATCAAGCACCTCCTGCCCCTGAACATCCTCCTCTTCTCCAGCATACCCTCGTGAACCTGCCTGCCAAAGAGACGATCGAGGCCCTGGACAGGAATTCACTAAGGGACCGCATTAGCCATGGTCTTGGTGAGTTCCTCGCCGCCTCCAATGTCTTGCTGACCCAAGGGGATGCTGAGATGAAGCTAAAAGAATAGGTGGTCCAACTGAAAAGGGAGTTAGAGCAGAAGAAAGAGCTGGAGCTTCAAGTCCAACTGGCTGCTAAGTGCGAGATTGCTCTGAACCAGGAGCTGAGCAGTGTCCGCCAGTCAGAAAAAGAAACCAAGAAGCTCCTCTTCACAAAGGGGCAGGAGGCCCAAACAAAAATGACCAAGATGGAGGAGAGGGCTACAAATCAAGAAGTTCAGCTGGGCAAAGTTGAGGAAGAGCTTGCCCAACAAGCTGAGCTATTCAAAAAGATCGAGGCAGAGCTAAATGAAGATGTCGCCAACGCCTACTGGGAGGGTTTTGGTGATGCCCTTGCTCAGGTTGCCTGCGCACATCCTGAGATAGAGATCTCGCCATTTTCTGTATCTATGCAGGTAGTCGACGGGCAAATAGTGCCTAGATAGGTCTCCTGAGCAACTATACTCTATGGCTGAACTTCTTGTAATCATCCCCTTGTAATTACTTTTCCAATATATAATATTTACTTCGCGCATACAATTGTTGTAACCAACTTACTTACATTGGCGCTTCATGCTTTCTTTGCACACTTGCATCTTTTGGATTAGCTAACCACTTCAACTTCTTGCAATGTAGCACGATTAACACTGACAAGAGGTGATGAGTGTAATTCCTCTTTAGGATAAGAGACCACACTGTGGGCGAGACTTGGTGAATGGACTACATCATCCCACTGGCTATCACCTCACTGACCTCTCATCGCCCATAGGTGTGTGTGGGTCTCACTGGCAAATCCTGCTATTCAACTAGGGTGCTTTCACTAGAGGGAAAAGTGTCCATTACGAACCTTCCCTTTACCTCCTCAAGACTTCTAGCACCGATCTGTACTCGCCTTGCTTCATAATTACCTAACCTTTCCTTGCTCGAGAAAGGAAAGACTTTGCTGGTACGAGTCGTCCTTGGTGTTCTCACTTGAAAGGGGAGGCATTCCCTGTGAACCTTCCTTTCCTGCTTCAGAGACCTCTAATCCAAGCCGACGAGTCTTAACCGATCTCTCATCTCCCATAGGCAAAAGAAGATTTAACTGGCGAACCCTTCTATTCAACTTGGGTGTTCTTACTCAAAGAGAAGGTGTTCTATGCGAACCTGCCTTCCCACTTTCGAGACCTCTAACGCCCAAGTGACAGGCTCTTAACTGACCTCTCATCGCTCATAGGCGAGGGAGAATTTTAACTGGCGAACCTTTCTGTTCAAGTTGGGAGTTCTCACTCGAAGAGGAGGTGTTCTATGCGAACCTACCTTCCCACTTTCGAGACCTCTAACCCCAAATGACAGGTTCTTAACTGACCTCTCATCGCTCATAGGCAAGGGAGGATTTAACTGGTGAACTCTTCTATTCAACTTGGGCGTTCTCACTCGAAAAGGAGGTGTTCTCTACGAACCTACCTTCCCACCTTCGAGACCTCAAACCCCAAGTGACAGGTTCCGAACTGACCTCTCATCGCTCATAGGCGATGGAGGATTTAACGGGTGAACTCTTCTATTCAACTTGCGCATTCTCACTCGAAAAGGAGGTGTTCTCTACGAACCTACCTTCCCACCTTTGAGAACTCTAACCCCAAGTGACAGGTTCTGAACTGCATTGTACAAAAACATTCAAGAATATATCTTAACTAGACATCTTAACTGAAAATTTTATTGGGTGACCTCATTAAAAACCCTTAGAAGGGAAAAAAGAGTGTCCCCTAAACTGTGTACAATGTTACATCTTAATCTTAACTGAAATAAAACTTAAGGTGAGTCGCATTCCATGTACAAGAAATCGGCCCACCCTTTAGAGTCTCAAGCCTGTACGCCCCATTTCCCAGGGCCTCTATCACTCTAAAGGGACCAGTCCACTTAGGGGACAGCTTGTTCTCTATCTGGTAGGGAGATGCCTTCCGCATCACCAAGTCGGCGACCTGGAACTGCCTAGCCCTCAACTTGGAACTGTGCTTGAGCTCAACCCTTCTCTTCAATGCTTCGGCTTTGATTCTTGCCTCTTCCCTTTTTTCATCTAAGAGATCCAAATTCACTTTCCTTTCTTCATTGGACTCCTCAGCCACAAAATTCTGGAAGCGTGGCGAGCTCTCCTAGATCTCCACAGGGATCATAGCATCTGAACCGTACACCAAGATGAAAGGGGTCTCCTTGGTGGTGGACTGAGGAATGGTATGGTAAGCCCACACAATTCTGGGAACCTCCTCAGCCCAAGTCCCCTTGGCCTTCTCCAGCCTTCTCTTCAGTCCTCTGAGTAGGACTCGGTTGGCTGACTAGACCTGCCCATTAGTCTGAGGATGCTCGACTGATGCAAACACCTGTTTGATTCCCAACTCTGTGCATAACTTCCCCAACTATTGGCTCGCAAACTGAGAGTCATTATCAGACACCCAGTGTTTGCGCACGCCAAATCGACACACTGTGTTCTTCCACACAAAATGTTGGATCTTACGGGCTGTGATTTATGCTACTGGCTCGGCCTCTATCCACTTCGTAAAATATTCTATGGCGACCACGAGATACTTGATCTACCGCACAGCCAAGGGAAAAGTGTTAGAAATTATGGCTTTAAACTAGAGGGGGGGTGAATTGTTTAAAGAGGTTTTCGCAATCTTTTTGAAGCTAGAATGAGTTTATCTCAGAAACCAATTGATCAAGCAATTCAGTTAGCCAAAACAGTAAGCAAAACTGCACTGTCAGAAAAACAATCGATTGTTTCTTCGAAACAATCGGTTGTTTATATCAGCAAACAACAAACAAACTGAATTTAAAGAGTAAGGGATAGAGAGATTGTACACAATTGTTTATACTGGTTCACTCCAACCCAGAGCTACATCCAGTCTTCTCAGAACCCCTGAGGAAATCCACTAAGCAATCACACCTTGATCACTTACACAACAACCAAGAGAATGACCTTGAAAACCTCAAGACACACACTCTCCTTGGTCAACACTAAGATTGCTGATCTTGAACACCTCAAGAACACACAGCCAATCTCAGCAACAATACAGAAAAGAAATGTTTCAGCAGTTACACAGATTACACTTGTTACAGATGAAGATCTGAAATCAATACAAGTAGAATCCTATTCCAGCACTTTGATCAATCTCTCTAGCACTTAAGCAATCTCAGCACTTTGAAAACTCTCTTAGTAAAATACTTTGTCAAAAGCATTCTTAACCTTTAAAAGAGATTTTCTGAATTATATAAAAAAGGAAGTTTGTTACCAAATCTTAACAAACCCATAAAAGCTTTCAGAAAGATTGGTCAAGGCAATTTAATGACTGGAGCGTATTCAGTTTCAAATCATTTAAAGCTCAGTCAAAGAAAACAGTTTTTCTGTTATGGTTCCAAAACAAACAATCGGTTGTTTCCTCGAATCAATCGGTTGTTTTGTCACTTAACAGTTTTCTCCATTCAAAAACAGTTTTCAAACTTTCTCAAAACATCTAAGTATAAACAATCGGTTGTTTCGATAGAACAATCGATTGTTTCAACTTAGTTTGAAAAACACTTTTGTTTTATCAAAAACTGAGATGCTAATTGCTTTGAGATTTAATCTAAGGTTGGATTACACTTTAAACTACCCCAGAACAAAACAACAAAGCAGCACAGCAGCAGCAAGCAAGCAAAAGCTTCATCATCCTTCAAAGGATTTGGATTCTTCAAAACCTTGAACACCACTTGGTTCAACAAAAAGGGCCCAGGATATCAATTCCCCATGTGTGGAATGGCCAAGGGCTATATATCGAGCTGAGCTCTTCTGGCGGCACCTTGTGCCAATCAGCATGTAGTTGACACTGCTTGCATTGCTGCACATACTTTGTGCAATCCTCCCTCATGGTTGGCCAGTAGTACCCAGCGCGAATGGCCTTGGATGCTAGAGCACGACCTCCAATGTGGCTCCCACATATTCCTTCATGGAGCTCCGCCATTATCCGTGTACACTGTTCACCATGAACACACACGAGGATAGGGTGGGTAAATCCATGCCTGTACAACTCCCCATCAATGAGTATATACTTGGTTGAGTTATTCTTTATTTTCCTCGCCTCCGTTGGCTCCATTGGCAACATCCCATCAGCCAAGTAGTGCTTGTAAGGCATCATCCACGTCTCCCCCCTCTGCACCAGGCAAACTTGCGACGACACCTCCTCCAACACCGCATACGCATTGACCCTTGGCTTCTTCAAAGTTTCTTGGGTCAACGACCGATGACTCCTCCTCCCACCGTCTGACTACTTGATCTGGTGGACTCCTACCAAATTATCAGCCGTATAGGTGCGAGGTGTCCTCAGGGTCTCCTGGATGACCGTCCTCTGTCTGCCCCCTTGCCCGAGCTCAGGAGTTTTGCTAACAAGTCAGCTCGGGCATTCTGATCTCTGGGCACATGCACCAACTCAAAGGCTGCAAATGAGCTCTTCAACACTTGGACATACTCTAGGTAGGAGGCCATCTGAGGGTCTTTGGCCTGGTACTCTTCCGCCACTTGACCAGTGACTAAGAGGGAGTCACTTTTTGCTAGAAGACTCTGCGCACCCATCTCCTTGCCCAACAACATTCCAGCGATTAGGGCCTCATACTCTGCCTGATTGTTGCTGGCTTTGAAGGCAAACCGTAGATGATGGAAACCGTCCAGCCTCGAAACTGTTGGCCAAGAAGATAGACGAAGATCGAGCTTTAATGAAGAGTTTGTAGAGTCTTTTTGTTCTTCTTAGCCTTGTAAAAATTGTATAGAGTAGTTAGGAAGTTTTGGGCCAAAGTAGGGATGGATGTAAATAGAAAATAAAGTAAAGTGTAAAATAGTAAAAGAGGGGTGCAAATAGAAATGTAGGCAATGAAGGCATGAGGCTCCACATGTCTACTCCTTAATGGAGAGGATTTGCACCAATAAAGTAGTGACACTTGTCACACTCTCATTTGAGATTTTTTGAGAGACTTTCTCTTATAAATAGGAGTCTCTTATACATGTATTTTTTAACTTGGAATTAGTAATGAAATGCTGCCTAATTTTGGCCATTCTACTTGTTCTTAAGTTCTCCCTAGGTTAGTCTCCTTCAAGACTTAGCCTAGACTCTTTCCTAGTGAGTTGGCCTCACCTCTCACAAATTCCAAACTCCACTTCAATCCATGGAAACTCCTCTTGAGTTTCTGTAATGCTTTCGCTCCTCAGATCTCCTTCATCATCCATCTAAAGAAGAAATTACAAAGATAACTATTAGAAGAACAGTGTTTTTCCATCATTTGGTATTCAGAGCTATGGTTGTAAGATCTTTTTCTATTTTTTCATAATTCCGCGTTGTTTTCATATTTTGTTTTTCATGTCTTGAATGTTTCTACAGATTGATTGTGTTTTTTGTCTTTTTGTTCGGTTCAAATTAATTGTTCTTACTTGAACCTTCATGTATGTTCTTTCAGGTGTTCTTATGTTCACATTCATGTGTGCTTTTGAATTTTTTGAGTTTTCTTCAAATTTGTTCGGTGAAATTTTCATATAATTGAGTCATTTTGATTTTTAAATCATTTATGTTTTGTCTAAAGTCATGTTTAGTCCAAATTTGTCATAAACTCCATCAGTTGAACTTTTTGAAATTTTTTTCAAATTTCTTCATAGGTTAAAGCTCTTGAATGCTTTTGATTTTCGTTTTTGAGTTCATAAATTGTTACTAGATTATTAACAATTTTCTTTAAAGTTAGGTTTCCATTATCATCTTCTCCAAAATTCATTTTTGAAAAATTCTCTATGGTGTAAAAAGCGATTTAGTGGTGTGCATATTATTCTGAACCTGTTTGGAGATCTCATTGGATCTTTAGTGCAGACAGTGAATGCAGAGGTACGAATAGCATATCTGGTTTAGGTTTTTCAGAATTTTCTCTATGATTTGCATTGTTGTTCTCCATCTTCTACTTCATTTTTCTTCTTCGGCTTCATCTTGAATCAGTGTGCGAAGATTGATTGAAGAATAGTAACGGTGCCAATCGGAGGTTAGTGATTTCCGATGACCTAAATCGGAATCTCGTGCAGAGGAATTATGAACGGCAGAATCACAAATAGCAGTGGCGTTTTCCAGTGAAATCGGTGAACGGAGAAGACGACCGGAGAAATCTGTTTGAATCACGATCGAGTTGGTTTGGTGAATCGAAAATCAAAGAATTAAAGCTGTGAAGAATGAATTGATTCATGTAAGTTCCTTCTTCCGTTTTCGTCTTCGATTCTGAAAATTTTTTGATTCTCCATTTTGCGTTTACTGTTCTTCATTTTCTGGAGTGGTTTTGGAGAAGTTTAAATGGAGAAACGGTGAGGTATTGAAGAAAATCGAAACTAGAAAATCGAATTCGGGGAATTGTTTGGTGAATTCGGTGAATCAAATTCATCACAGCCTGTACTTTCTCTCAGAGAGTGAATCGTTTGGAGAAATTTTGTTCATTAGTGCAGTCAAGGTGTTTGCTCAATAAGCATGAATTAGAATTGTGTGAACTGAAGGTGTAGCGAAGTCCAGTGGCATTCAGTTTCTGTGAATTGAAGAGGTGTGTTCGATTACATTTACGTGCAATTTTAATTACAATTATTCTGTTATGTGAATCTTCGAAATCAGAGAAGTTGAGTAGTAGAGTGGTTGATTTGAGACGGTGTAATTGAGATTCAGTGTAGTTTGTGTTGAGTAGTTGGAATAGGCATCCATCAAACACTTGGTGTTCTATAGTGAATTGAAGGATTTACAGTAGTGATTCAATTGGACCAACAACTAATTCAACATAAACAAGTCATTGGCAATTGATTTAACATTGTAGTAACTGTTTTGATGTAGATTTGGGTGCAGAAGTTTTATGGTTTGGATATTTTGGTACAAAATCCTGCATATAATTGGTAAATATTGTTGATTAGTTCGCAGCTGCACAATTTTAATCTTTTGATTACTATAATTTGGTGGTATAATTTTGTGCATTGTTTGATGAATTGATCACGATGTTGTGATATAGTATGATGACTTGAATTGTTTGCATCATTTGGTTCATAATTGGTGTTTATGGTACAATGCTTAATTGAGTAAAATTCTGGCGCATAATTGGTTGGTGTATTGATCCAGTCATTTAATTGAATTGCTTCATTGAATGCAAGAAAAGTGAGATAGAGAAAGCAAAGTGCGTAAACTAAATTGGTTCAATTGCTGAAGCAAGAATTTTACTAGTGCAAGTCTTGATGCATATTTGGTAATTATTGGAAATTGTTTGATCCTTTTATCAAACTGAAAATTCTTGGTTGATTGCTTTAGTGCATAAATCAGAGGTGATTTTATCAACTACTCGTTGCAGTGGAGCTTAATAGAGTTTGTTAGAGAATTTCATTGGCTATAGTGAAGCATTTTGGGCCAAAACCATGTTGCACTATTACTTGGGCTGCACAGTTCTAATTGAAGACTTTTAGTGCAGTAATTTTGGAGGGGCGGAGAGCAGGAATAGAAGCTTTTAATTTGGGCCAAACAGATTGGGCCAGAAAAAAAAATGGTTCTTATGCACCATGAAAAAAAATTCTTTAATTTTTCTTTTTGTAATCCAATTCTAGTGCGTATCTTTAGGTATTTTCTTTTGAGTGCTTACTTTCTTGAAAACCTTTAATTTCTTGCTTGTCTTGATTTTATGGACATCTTTGTGTTTGTCATCTCTAATCTCATTTGAGTTTCACTATTCAAATTGAGTTTTTATTGCTTTTATTATTGACCTCTTGAAGTGGAATATACCTTGAATTTGTTCTTTGTGAGAATTGAGCTAACTTCTAGGTAGCATCCTAAGAGAAGGCAAAGAACTTTGCAAGGGGTACTCACCTTTGGAGGACAAACAAGTAGAGGCTTGGAGAGAAACACTTGTGAGAGAAGAGAAGAGAACTTTGAAGATTTTGTGTGATTTCAATTTTTGTAATTTGGCCATTATCTTTACTTTAGGTGTCTTGGAAGCCTTTGGTGATCTTCCATCTCCTACAAGTTTTCTTTAGTTTGCTTATTAGATACACGCTTTAGACGGTGAGTGTGTCTTAAAGGTTCAGAAGTGCCAACAAGCCTTACCATTAGGAGTCGTTTAGTTTAAATTTTTGCAATTTAAATTCTTAGTTTTTAAAAGTTTCTTTAGTTCCTTTCTTTAGAAAACTCTTTATTTGTGTTGAAGAAGTTTTCATTGGAAGGAGATTTGTGAAATGCATTGGGATAAGTTCTGGCTAGGAAAGACTTGGTACTTAAGAGTGTCCATTGTGACCCACCTCTCTTTCCTGGGAATTTACCTTGTGTGCTAAACTCACTTTCCTTGTGAAAAAATCTTTTAAATACAAAGCTTAATATGTCTATGTATACTTCTTATCATAGTAGAAGTGATTCAAGTTCTTCATCAAAACAATTGAAAAATATTTCTCAAGAACTTAAGTCACTTCAATTATGGAGGCAACAAGATATCCATCTTGCCATACTTGAGAAGGAACTTAGAATTTTAAGGCAAAAAGAGGAGAGAAAAGTTCAATAAACACAAAGTATAGAACATCCAAAAGACCTGGAAAAAGAAAGGAAGAAAGGGTATAGATATGAAAAATTGGGGCAAAAAGGAAATAGTCAAAGAGATGAGGAGCATAGTCAAAGAAGAAAGATTTATAATCCTCATTATCAAAAAAAAGAAGGGATGTGTTTTGAGCCTAGAAGTTTATATTATTCTGCCGAGCCTGAAGTATACATTCCTTACTTTGATGGAAATAAAAATGTTGAAGCATACTTAGAATGGGAGATAAAGGTTGATCAAATCTTTGAAAAGCACCAATTGGATGAATTTAGCAGATTTTCCATGGCTACCCTAAGTTTTCAAGAATATGCTAGATCTTGGTGGACACAAAGGGAAACTGATGTTAGAATTGGCAGAAAATCAGAAGTACTGAATTGGGATGAATTTAAGATGTGTATGAGAAGAAAATTTTTTTCGTCTTCATATGTGAAAAAGAAGAAGCTTAGAGAAGAAATGAAAGAGCTTGTAGAAAAAGGAAGAAACTTTATATATGGAGAAAAAGAATATGCTAGAAGAGAAAAAGAATTTAAAGAAAAATTTCAAGCTCTTGTCAGAAAGAAAGAAGAGAAGGAGAAAAGGGAAAGAGATGAAAACGAAAGGAAAGATAGAGAAGAGAAAGAAAAGAGAGAAAAAATGATGATAGAAAAGGAAAGTACAAAAAACTCTTTTTTTGGAGCTGAATTAGATATCGATAACATTTTATCTTCTCTAGAAAACCCTTGTGAGGATGTGCTTGAAGAAAAATCTATGTTTGGAGCTAAACCAGATATAGATATAAATGTTTCCTCCACAGAAAATACAGAAGAATGTTTGATTGAAAAGGCAGAAGAGGAAATCAACAAAGAAGAAGAGTCTTTTATGACACCCGCTGAAAACATAGCTTAGAAAGAATCCTTAAAGGGGGATTGCAATACTTTGAACTCTTCTTTTCAATTATATAATGCTCATTCTTCTTTACAAAAATCTCAAAAACCAAACTTTGTGATGTTGTTGCCTAGCTTGGGCAATAAACAACACAAAGTGAACTAAAATATTTTTGAAAGGGGTCTTATGTTTTTCTTTAAAAAGAATTTTAAAGATAAAAGACTTTATTTTTGTTTAGTTTTCTTTTGTTTTAATTTTCTTTTAAAAAAGAAAATTATCTCATGTTTGTTTAATGTTTATTGTAGATTGACATTTGACCTAGGAGGAAAACATCAAATAAATAGAGGTTGCTGTCATTGAGCATCATTCAGATATGAGGACAGATCCTTTTCAAGAGGGAGGGGATGATGGAAACCGTCCAGCCTCGAAACTTTTGGCCAAGAAGATAGACGAAGATCGAGCTTTAATGAAGAGTTTGTAGAGTCTTTTACTTCTTCTTAGCCTTGTAAAAATTGTATAGAGTAGTTAGGAAGTTTTGGACCTTGTATTTTGGGCCAAAGCAGGGAGAGATGTAAATAGAAAATAAAGTAAAGTGTAAAATAGTAAAAGAGGGGTGCAAATAGAAATGTAGGCAAGGAAGGCATGAGGCTCCACATGTGATGGATATCAAGGAAGAGAGGATTTCACTAATGGAGGAAGAGGTCATCCACCAAAACATTTAAAGTTTTTCTTATTAGTCTTTTTAAAAGAGGAGGCCCAAGCCCAAAAAGGCCAAGCCCAAGAAGCCCAAGTCCAACCCATGAGAAGCAAGGCCAAGCATTAAATAAAAGAGCATCATTTGTATTTCTTTTGTATAAGTTGTAGGAGGTGTGGATATTAAATATAGGAGTGTGAATATGTAAAATAAAGTCACATTGTACATGTGACTTAGGAGAGTAGGTGTAAGTGTAGTTTTTAGAAGGTGTCATAGTAGAAAAAGGTCACACCTCCCATGTGACTTGTTTTGGTAGGAATTTCAAAAAAGTTTCTTTTGAATTTTCCCACCTATTTTTCAGCACCCTCATACTATAAATAAAGGTGTGGGCTCTTGTAAAATAGAGATTGGAATTTTGATATAGAGAAACTCTACTCAATTTGAGAGAGAATTTGTGAGAACTTGTTTCTCCTTCAACCTTGCTTCATCTTGAGTGCTTTTGGTTCCCTTAAGTGGCGGCATAGCTCACTTATCTTGAAGCTTTCACACTTCAAGTGGCGTGGATCATCCAACCAAAGCTCATCTTCCACATAAGTCATTTCTTCTCCATCTTTTCATTCCATTTCATGTCTTAGTTACTTGCTTAGCTATTTTGTTCGGTGCTTTTAGTTTTAATTGCAA
Source organism: Phaseolus lunatus (assembly GCA_013389735.1). Lineage (NCBI taxonomy): Eukaryota > Viridiplantae > Streptophyta > Magnoliopsida > Fabales > Fabaceae > Phaseolus > Phaseolus lunatus. The sequence goes on from CM023867.1 coordinate 16,994,604, forward strand.
TTCTGTTTGGTACATTTTAATTCCTTTGCTGTATTCATTTGTTCTTCCTTCAATTCTTGTGTTTTGTTCGATCAAAACTGTTTTCCAGCACATTCTATTCGGTTCATTGGTTTTCAAACTCATTTTAATCAGTTCAATTGATAGTAAATGGAGCTTCCATGTGAGTTTGATTTTTGGTGCAAGATTTGGTGAGTTCTTGAAACATAGAACCTTGATCCACTTCTACAAAAGTTCCTAACCTTTGCCAACTCAAGTTGATTCCATAAAATATCAAAGAATCATGTTATTGTGGCTAGTGGAATCACATCATGTGGTATCATGAGTCTTAGGTTCATTCTTGTTTAATTGTTGAGTTGTGTGCACTTTACTTCAAGAGCTCTTTTAATTTTCTTGCAATTTAAGTTTCTGTTTTAGGCTTAATTGAGTTTTCTTGTTGTTTTTCTTTTGTTACACCAAGTGTTTGTAAAAAGGTTTATGGCACTCATTATTCATATGAGTATGGTTGCTCTTTTGGAATGGCATTCTCCTTCCTAGAGCTGACCTTAAGCTTCCTTTCACATGGATTCTCCTTCAAGACTTAGCCTAGACTCTTTCCTAGTGAGTTGGCCTCACCTCTCACAAATTCCTAACTCCACTTCAATCCATGAAAACTCCTCTTGAGTTTCTGTAATACTTCCGCTCCTCAGATCTCCTTCATCATCCATCCAAAGAAGAAATTACAAAGATAATATTAGAAGAACAGTGTTTTTCCATCAGTAGTGCCTGCTCAATCAACAGCCCCTTTGATCCTTCCAAGATCACCCCAGCTCCGCTACCTTGTTGATTAGATGACCCATCTACTGAGAGCACCCATCTGAAGTCAGGCTTGTCTTGCTGGGTTTCTGCCGAGGACATCTCGGCTACGAAATTAGCATAGACTTGGCCTTTGATTGGGCCTGGGTTCATACTGTATGTCAAACTCTGACAACTCTACTGCCCATCGCACCATCCTTCCTGCTATGTCTGGCTTCTGCAAGACCTTATGAATGGGCAGGTGTGTCATCACCACCACTGTAAAGCTCTAGAAGTAATGGCGAAGCCTATGTGCAGAGAACACCACGACCAGTGCCGTCTTTTCTATGGCTTGGTATCTCACCTCAGGCCCTTGCAATACTTTGCTAACGAAATAGATGGGCTTTTGGCTTTGATCTTGCTCCTGCACCAGAACCGAGCTCACTGCCTTCTCAGTGACTGTGAAATACAAACGTAGCGGGGTGCCAAGCTGTGGTTTGCACAACACTGGTGGGCTGCCCAGGTATTCTTTCAGCTTGAGGAATGCTTCCTCACACTCCTTGGTCCACAAGAACCTGTTGTTCCTCCTCAAACACTGAAAATAAGGGTGGCCTTTATCTCTTCCAGCTGAAACGAACCTGCAGAGAGCAGCCGTCCGACTTGTCAACTACTGCACCTCCTTTACCGACGTCGAGCTCCTCATAGCAAGGATTGCCGCGCATTTGTCTGGATTGGCCTCTATCCCACATTTAGTGAGCAAGAAGCCAAGAAATTTGCCTACTTCCACCCCAAAGACGCACTTCTCTAGATTCAACTTCAGCCTATACTTAGCTATTGTAGTCAATAGCTCCTCCAAATCAGTGACGTGCTGATCCTTCACCTGTGATGTCACCACCATATCATCCACATAGGCTTGCACATTGCATCCTATCATGGGCGCAAGAACCTTGTCCATCAATCTTTGGTAGGTGGCACCTGCGTTTTTCAGTCCAAATGGCATGACTGTGTAACACTAGCAGGACAGCTCAGTCATGAATGTTATCTTGCATTCATCCATTGGGTGCATCTTGATCTGGTTATATCCAGTGAAAGCGTCCAAGAAACTGAGCAACTTGCAACTTGAGGCGCTATCTACCAACGCATCAATACTCGGCAAAGGATAAGAGTCCTTTGGACATGCCTTGTTAAGGTCAGTGAAGTCTACACATATCCTCCACTTTCCATTGGCCTTCTTTACCAATACCACATTCGCTAGCCATTCGGAATATTGAATTTTCCGTATGTGACCAGCCTTGAGCAACTTCTGCGTCTCCTCATTAATCACCTGTCTCCTCTTTTCATTGAATTTTCTTCTCCTCTGACGGACAGGTCTGACTTGGGGATTCAGCGCCAGGTGATGACACAAAAAATCAGGGTCGATGCCTGGCACATCTGAGGCAGACCAAGCGAAAGCATCCAAGTTCTGCTCTATGACTCCCGCCACTTGGTCTTGTGTATCTTGGCACGGGGATTTGCCAAGCTTGAACATCCTGCCTCCTATCACCCTCTCTACTACATCTCCCGCCGGTTCGAGTCATCTCTCTCGGGCAACCTCTGCTCGTGTAACCCCAACTCCTCCTCGAGGAAGGTCAGCATTAGCGCACACTCCACCTGAGGGTTGGATGGTCACTGTGCACATTCCTTTCCATGTTTTGAGGTTGTTTTCATAACACTTCTGATGGCCTTCACATGTTGAGCTCTCCTTGGATGTTGAAGATGGTGCGGAAGCAATGGTTGAAATGAGAAAGATCATCCTAGGAGTGATGGTCATCTTGAAGGTGCATGATGTGTATGGGAGTAGGGAGGTTCGGCCAACCCTTGGGTGGTGAAGGAAAATGAAGATCAATTCCTAGAAGCTAGGAGAGAGCAAAGCTTGGCACAAATTTGGCAGCATAACTTTACTCATTAATCTTGAAAATACATGAGGTAGGCCTCCTTATTTATAGATTTAGGAGCCTTGGTGAGCAAGCTTAAAGGGTAGGGATGGAAATACAAAAAGTGGGGGCTACCTAGGGTATTGACTTTAGTCAAACCACACCATCATCCTAATATTCTAGAATATAGGTCAAAAATGCAACATTTGATAGTACACCCCTCCTTCTTTTGCTAAAGGCACCTATTTGCTAGCATACCCCTCCTTCTATTGCTAAGGGCACCTTTTTGATAGCACACCCCTAAGTGAGCAAGTTTTGCTTTTTACACTACACTAATCTACTAAGCTACCCCTAATGGGCCTCCAAGTAACATGTACAAGGTCTTCTCCCTCCCATCCGTGGCTTGACTCATTTGGGTGTGAATGTGCTTGGCCATGGACCTTGTGAGAGGTCCTAGACGGTCTAGGCTCCCTCCTGGACGCTCCTCATGTAGCTCCCCCTTGTCTTGTGCTAGACGCTCTCCATGTGGTTCTAGACGTTCTAGTCTTGGCCCTTGGCTTTCATGGTGGGGTGAGCTTGGCCTCCCTCCATCATCCCCTCCCCCTTGGAAAGGATTTGTCCTCAAATCCAAGTCTTCATTGGTACCTACAAATGGAGATAGGTCAATTACATTAAATGTGTCATGCACTCCATATTCAAGAGGTAGGTCCAACTTGTATGCATTGTTGTTGACTCTCTTGAGGACTTGAAAGGGTCTATCTCCTCGGGGACTTAGTTTGGACTTCCTTTGAGTGGGAAATCTATCTTTTCGAAGATGAAGCCAAACTAAGTCTCCTTCCTCAAAAATTATTTCTCTCTTCCCCTTATTGTGGTATTTTGCATACTTCTCATTTTGTTGTTGTATTTGAAGTTTAACCTTCTCATGAATTTTCTTAACAAAATCGGCCTTCATGGCTCCTTCCTTATGCACAAAATCTTGTGGATTAGGAAGGGGTACCATAGGTGTGAGAGGATTAAATCCATATACTACTTCAAAAGGAGAAGCATTAGTAGTCTTGTGGACTACTCTATTATAAGCAAACTCAATGTGGGGAAGGTGCTCATCCCAAGACTTGTGGTTTCCCTTCATGATAGCCCTAAGCATAGTTCCTAGAGATCTATTGACTACTTCGGTTTGACCATCCGTTTGAGGATGACAAGAAGTGGAAAATTGTAGTCTTGTTCTAAGTTTACTCCAAAGAGTTTTCCAAAGGTGGCTTATAAACTTGGGATCTCTATCGGACACTATACTTCTAGGTATTCCATGGAGTCTCACCACTTCTCTAAAGAAGAGCCTAGAAATATTTTGAGCATCATCTACCTTGTGGCATGGAATAAAATGGGACATTTTGCTAAAACGGTCCACTACCACAAAGATAGAGTCATGGCCTCTTGCAGTCCTAGGGAGTCCTAAAATGAAATCCATGCTAATGTCTTCCCAAGGAGCATTTGCAATTGGCAAGGGAGTGTAGAGTCCATGAGGCATTGCTCTAGATTTTGCTTTCAAACATGCTATGCATCTAGAACAATGTCTTTGGACATCTTTCCTCATGTGTGGCCAACAAAATTTTACTTTCAAAATGTCTATAGTCTTATCAACTCCAAAATGGCCCATGAGTCCCCCCTCATGTGATTCTTTGACAAGGAGTTTCCTATGTGTGCCTTGGGGAATGCAAAGTTTTCCTTCTTTAAAAAGATATCCCTCGGACACATAGTAACCTCCTTGTGCTCTATGTTGAAATTGGGCATAGATGGATGAAAATTCTTGATCATCTTGATAAAGCTCTCTTATGTGATTAAATCCAAGAATTTGAGCACCCAATTTTGAAAAGAGTGTGTGCCGTCTTGAAAGAGCATCGGCCACTATATTGGTGCTTCCTTTCTTGTACTTGATTACATAAGGAAATTGTTCAAGAAATTCCATCCATTTAGCATGTCTCTTGTTGAGCTTGTGTTGGCCCTTTAGATATTTTAAAGACTCGTGATCACTATGGATTACAAATTCTTTGATCACAAGGTAGTGTTCCCAAGTCTTTAGGGCTCTCACAAGAGCATAAAGCTCTTTGTCATAGGTGGGGTAATTGAGGGTGGCACCATGGAGTTTTTCACTAAAATATGCAATGGGGTGACCACCTTGTAATAATACCGCACCTATGCCTACTCCCGATGCATCACATTCTATCTCAAAAGTTTTGGAAAAATTTGGGAGAGCTAGAATTGGTGCTTTGGTGAGTTGAGCTTTTAGCCTTTGGAAGGCTTGCTCATGCTTATCATTCCAACAAAATGCAAAAATTTTTTTCACAAGTTCATTCAAAGGAGAAGCTAGACTTGAAAAATTAGGCACAAACCTTCTATAAAAGCTAGCTAACCCATGGAAACTTCTTACATCACTTACATTTTGTGGAGTGGGCCACTCTTGGATGGCTTTGATTTTCTCGGGGTCAACATGCACCCCCTTTTGGTTGACTATGAAACCTAAGAAAACTATACTATCTACACAAAAGGTACACTTATCCCTATTGGCAAACAAACTATTTTTCCTAAGCACTAGAAGGACCTCCCTAAGGTGACTTAGATGGTCTTCTAGGGTTTTACTATATACTAATATATCATCAAAATACACTACTACGTATTTACCTATACAATCCCTTAAGGTGTGATTCATGAGCCTCATGAATGTGCTAGGGGCATTAGTGAGCCCAAAGGGCATCACTAACCACTCATATAGTCCAAATTTGGTTTTAAAAGCGGTTTTCCACTCATCACCCTCTTTGATTCTTATTTGGTGATAACCACTTTTAAGGTCAATTTTGGAAAACATGGTGGACCCATGCAATTCATCAAGCATGTCATCAAGCCTTGGGATTGGATGCCTATACTTGATGGTGATGTTGTTGATTTCTCTACAATCACAACACATGCGCCATTTTCCATCTTTTTTGGGCACCAACAAGACAGGTACAGCACAAGGGCTTAGGCTCTTTTGAACCCAACCCTTCTCCAACAAGTCTTGAACTTGTGACTCTATCTCCTTGGTCTCCTCGGGGTTAGTTCTATAGGCGGGCCTATTTGGTAGGCTTGCCCCTGGAATCAAGTCAATTTGGTGTTCTATACCTCTAATGGGAGGGAGTCCATTGGGTCCCTCATTAGAGAATACATCATCAAATTTACTTAAAAGTTTTTCTACTTTAGGAGGTAGACTCATAGGTTCACTACTTATGGCAGTGCATGCAAGTGTTCCTTTACAAAAGACAAGGCTTGGTTGTTCAACAAGAAGCAAATTTTCCAAGATGTTTTCAAAAGGCTTCTCTTGTTGAGCAACCTTGGGAGAAGGAATACTCTTCTCCCACTCCTTCCTATCCCTAAGGATTTTTTCCTTTTCAAGCTCTCTTTTCTTTTTTCTTTTCCTCATCCCTCTTTTCTTTCATTTGTTTTTGGTCTTTCACCACTTGGGAATGTGGTAAAGGACTAAGTACAAACTTTTTATGCTTATGGGTGAAGGAAATCTCATTAGTAAGACCATCATGCAAGGTTTTTTTAAGAAATTGCCATGGTCTTCCTAAGAGTATATGGCAAGCTTCCATAGGCACTACATCACATAAAACCTTGTCTTTGTAGTTTCCTATGGAAAACTTGATTTCCACTTGCTTATCTACACTTAGTTCCCCATTCTCATTTATCCATTGCAACTTGTATGGCTTAGGATGAGGAACTTCTTGTAGATTGAGCTTTTCAACCATTCTAGAGCTACAACAATTGCAGCTTGATCCACTATCCACAATGAGAGAACATATATTTTCTAAAACTTTACATCTTGTGTGAAAGATGTTCTCTCTTTGTGTCTCCATAGATGCACTAGGATGATTGTTGAGGGTTCTCCTAATCATTAGCAATTCTCCCTCTAATGGATCTACCCTCTCATCCTCTCCCGCTTCCTCTCTTTCACTTGGTTCATCCTCGCCACTAGTGTACTCATCTATACCTTTCAAAAACAAAGTCCTTTGGTTTGGGCATTGTGCTTGCACTTGCCCTCTTCCATAGCACTTAAAGCACTTAACGTCCCTAGCTGGGATGGGTGGGGTGGAGGCATCTTTGGCTAAGGTTTTGGTAGTTTCCCTAGGTTTTTCTTTTGATGTACTACCCTCCCTTCTATATTCTCTCTTGGGATAGGAGTTAAAGTAGGATCCAACCTTTAGACTTGAAGTTTTGTGCAAATTTTGTTGCTCAACTTTAATGCAAAGTTGGACCAAGTCATTCAAGTCTTGGTATGGCAGAAGTTCTACTCCATCCCTTATCCCAAGTGAGAGGCCACTAAGGAATCTAGCTATGGTGATATGCTCTTCTTCTCTAATGGAGGCTCTCATCATGTAGAGCTCCATTTTTTGTCTATACTCCTCAACACTCATATTATTTTGCCGGAGTCTTTGGAGCTTGTCCATCAACTCCCTATGGTAGTATGAGGGTATGTGGCGACGTCTTAGGGCTCCCCTAAGGTCGTTCCAATATTCAATTGGAGGTTCCCTATGAAGACGTCTTTCTCTTTCGAGAGAGGTCCACCAGTACATGGCGTTCCCTTGGAAGCTAAGGGTGGCTAGAGGTACCTTGCGTTCTTCACTCACCCTATGGCAAGCAAAGAGTTGCTCTACTTTCATCTCCCAATCTAGGTAGGTTTCTACACTCTCCTTACCATGGAAATGAGGTAGGTCTACTCTAACCTCCCTTGGACCCTCTTGCTCCCTTTGCCTATTTCTTCTAGGGGGTGGTTGGTAGTAGTCATACATTCTAAGGCTTCCCTCCCCTAGAGACTCTTGGACTTGTGAATGAGATGCATGAGTTTGAGATTTTTTTGATTTTTGTGACTTTTCTTCTTGGGCTTTAGTCAACTCATTAATTTTAGACTCATTCTCCAATTGTCTAAAAGAAATCATTTGCACGGCTTGTGAAACTTCTTCCAAAAGAGTTTTCATAGATTTTAATTCATTTTCAATAGACTTTGGCGAATGAGAAGAAGAAGACATGACTAAAGCTTTGTGTGTAGAAGTATTTTACCTTGAGAAAATTTAGGGAAGTCAAAGAAGGTAGTCTTCCAGGTAAGGGAGGTGAGTCACAATGGACTACTTAAATACCAAGCCTTGCCTTAGCGAAAGACTATCCCTCAATGTCTTCACACAAAGCTTTCTCTTAGTAAACCACTTAAAACACAATCAAGTTGAAGAAATCCTTTTTGATGCAAGAAAACAATGCAAACTAGCTAATTAACCAAGCAAAGAATTAACAAACTTAAACAAGGCAAGACAATTAGCAAACGTAATTAATTAAGCAAGGAAAACAATTAAAAACAATTAACACATGCTAAACCAATTAAAGTCTACACTAGTCAGCCCTAGGTGAGGCTTCTTGGACACTTGGAGCCCTTGAAGACACGCTCACCGTCTAATCATGTAATTAAAGAAGTAATTAACAAGGTTAAGTTGCAAAGAAGATTAAGAAAACCCCCTTTTGTTGATCCTTGTTTTGCTATTGGCACTCCCTTGGTTGTCTTTTTCTTTGTTGGGTCCTCCAAGTGTATGTGGTATTTTTTGGGTAATATTTGTTTGCTACCCTTGCTTTGGCTCCTCTTAGAATTAGGAAATTAATTCTCCAATCCAGCACCTATCACACAAGCTAGACCTCACTCAAGTTAAATTTTTACTCAAATAGGCACCAATTGAGAAACAATTCCAACACCAAATTTAGAGGCCAAAGGATTAAAGCAAGAAACAAATTAATTAGAAAAACAGTATCACCAAATGGAGTTAAAATTGTGAAAACTAGAAAGAGTTCCAAAGAAATATAAAACAAGCAAATAAAGGTACTCAAAGAAAGGTAGGCACACAAAGTGAATCCTAAGAATAGCACTAGAATTGATTTAAAAAAAAAACAAAAACAACACCACTGAAAATCTGTTGTGGCCAGAAAACGTGACTTTCCCCACTTTATACTGAGCTGTCCTTTAAATATTTGCCTCTGAAAATTGATATGCAAATATTTCAAGATCTCAACAAAATTCTGGGACAGATTTCACCCAACCTGAGCCATTCTTTTTTAATAATTTTTTCAAAAACAGTGTTCAGTTACGCCAGCTGGAGGGCCCAGATTTGCACACTGTTTTTAAAATATTTATCATTTTTTTTTCTATTTGTTTTTTTTACCTGATTCTTTTTTTGTCTTTTCAATAACACCTCAATCTTGCATATTCCAGAGAATCAAAATTTTTCTATGTGGCAAAAAAGTTTTCTAAGCAAAAATAGCCACACAGATTGGTGCAAAACAGGGGATTCTGGGTAAAATGGAAAAAAAGCAAGATATACCAAAAGACACAAAGGAAAAAGATGTGAATAAATTTCTGTAGAACTAAAACACAAATATGAACTCAACCTAAAAATTAAAAAGGCACCAAAAGCTCAAAAACCCAGCAGATTCAAATCAAACTTTTAGACCAAAATCAAGAAACAAATAAGCCAAACAAAGTACTACTTATGATTTTATGACATTTTGGAGAAACATGACTTAGACAACATATATAGATTCAAAAATTAAAGACTCAAAGAGCACAAAATGAACCAAAATAAGAATTGCAATAAAGACTCAAAACCTAAAAGAAAAACAGCAACACAAAGGTGTATAGAATCCTACCAAAAATTTCACAAAGATTGCTCAAGAACAATTGAACAAGATGCACCAATTGGAATTTCCAAACAGCACACCAATGCAAATTAAAAATTAAAAAAACAGCAAGACAAGTATGGAAAACAAAGATGAACAACAAGGATTAAAGAACTCAAAATGAAAAAGGACCAAGAACTACTCATCTTTGAAGAACCCCATGCTCATGATACCAAATGATGGCCTTCACATGTTGAGCTCTCCTTGGATGTTGAAGATGGTGCGGAAGCAATGGTTGAAATGAGAAAGATCCTCCTAGGAGTGATGGTGATCTTGAAGGTGCATGATGTGTATGGGACTAGGGAGGTTCAGCCAACCCTTGGGAGGTGAAGGAAAATGAAGATCAATTCCTAGAAGCTAGGAGAGAGCAAAGCTTGGCCAAAATTTGGCAGCATAACTTTACTCATATTAATCTTGAAAATACATGAGGTAGGCCTCCTTATTTATAGATTTAGGAGCCTTGGTGAGCAAGCTTAAAGGGTAGGGATGGAAATACAAAAAGTGGGGGCTGCCTAGGGTATTGACTTTAGTCAAACCACACCATCATCCTAATATTCTAGAAGATAGGTAAAAAATGCAACATTTGATAGTACACCCCTCCTTCTTTTGCTAAAGGCACCTATTTGCTAGCACACCCCTCCTTCTATTGCTAAGGACACCTTTTTGATAGCACACCCCTAAGTGAGCAAGTTTTGCTTTTTACACTACACTAATCTACTAAGTTACCCCTAATGGGCCTCCAAGTAGCATGTACAAGGTCTTCTCCCTCCCATCCGTGGCTTGACTCATTTGGGCGTGAATGTGCTTGGCCATGGACCTTGTGAGAGGTCCTAGACGGTCTAGGCTCCCTCTTAGACGCTCCTCATGTAGCTCCCCCTTGTCTTGTGCTAGACGGTCTCCATGTGGTTCTAGATGGTCTAGTCTTGGCCCTTGGCTTTCATGGTGGGGTGAGCTTGGCCTCCCTCCATCAACTTCTTTGCCTCCTTCTGATCTGACTTGATGGTGATCACCGCTCCTTCCATCGAGGGAAACTTCATCTTCAGATGCCTTGTCGACGCCACCGCACCCAGTTTGTTCAGGGTTGGTCTGCCCAGCAAGATGTTGTAAGCTGATGGGGCATTCACAACGAGATACTTGATGTTCTCTGTGCGGGAGGTCACTCCATTAGTGAAAGTGGGCCTCAGTTCTATATACCCCCGCACTGCGACCTGGTCTCCTGCGAACCTAGTATAAGGTCTAAATTGGTCTAGAGACAATTGCAGCTTGTTGAAGGTCGACCAGAACTTCCTTGATCAACAAGGACCCGATGCACCCTCCTTCCCACGGTAACCACCGATATCACCACTGGATCATTATCGTGGGGAACAATGTCCAGGCGATCTGCCTTTGTAAACATGAGGTCAACATCTGGGAAGTGATCGTCCTCACGTGCTTCTACTGCCATCACTGACCGTGCGTATTTCTTGCGTTGCGATGAGGTGCACCCTCCTCCTGAGAATCCACCTGAGATGGTGTGGATCTTGCCATGTATGGGCACCTCGTGCCCCTGGTCAGCCCTTGGAGCCACTACCACCTCTGCCCCTTGTCACTCCAGCAGGTAATCGTTCAAAAAACCGCTCTTGACCAACTCATCCAACTGATGACCTAGGGCCAGATAGTTGCGAATGGGATGGCCAAACGTCTAATGGAACTCACACCATGCGTTCTTGTTGGGCCCCAGTCTCTTGTCTGTCTTTGGGGGCATCTTTATTCTTTCCGCCACATTAGAAATGGCGATCAACTCCTTCAGCTCTACCGGGAAGTTGTGTCTAGGGGGGCACATTCTCCTTCGCGCGTGCCCTGGTTCGGGGCTTCCTGGCTTCATAGGGCTTCTGCTTTCCCTGTACTCTCTTCTCCATCGTCGCCTCGTGCACCCGCATGGATTGTGGACGACTGGGCACCCACGATCGTGAAGGGGCCATGCTTTCGCGTTTCTCATTGAGTTCCCCCTCGGTCGCGATGTGAGCAACGACGCGGTGCCTGATATCACCAAAGGTTTTGGGGCGACTTCTGATAAGTGATTCACTGAAGGGTCCTAGTAGTATTCCCTTCCTGAAGGCATGCACCACCATATCCTCGTCCTTGGTGTGCAGCCTTACCACCATCGCTCCGAACCGATTGAGATAATCTCTCAGGGATTCCCCTTGATATTGCCTCACATCAAAGAGGTCATATGACACTAGCGGGGGAGCTCGATTGACGATGTACTGCTCCCTAAACAGCGTGGAAAATTGCGCGAAGGATGTTATGTGTCCCTCAGGCAGGCTGATGAACCACTCTAGCGCTGTCCTAGTCAATGTGGTCATGAAAAGCTTGCAATGTACCGCATCTGAACCCCCTGACAACATCATCTGCGTGTGAAACGCTGTGAGGTGCACCTCTGGATCCTCCACTCCTGTGAACACAATCTTAGGGCCCACGAAGGTGGCTGGGACCACTGTGTCTATGATCGCTTGCGAGAAGGGCGTTGGGAACGCCCTAGGTGGTGTTGGTAGGGCCCGATCATCCACCACGCGATCCCCTGTTTGCTACAAATTACGCAGATTCAAGCGCAATTCCTCATTCGCCCTGTGTAACTCTTCATTCCTAGCCTGTGATGCGGCCAAGTCCATCTGCATACACACCTAATCTGCCCTAGATTCCGCCACCGTCTCCTAGAGGGCATGCATCGTTTCCATGAGTTGTTGCATGGTGACGCTCTCACCCCCATTTGGTGGGACAGATCCTTGTTTGGTGTTCCCCATCTCGCTGGATTCTCCTCTTTCGCTTGTGTATGGGACCTTGTTTTACTTCGGCCCCACGATGGGCGCCAAATGTTCTTACCGGTTGACTCTCCTGTTGGTTGACTCTACACCAAAGTTGCGGCTTCTTCCCTCTCCTTAGGTAATGTTTCACCGTATCGAAACAATCTACACCTGCAAAGACAGAAAGGGGCGCCCTAGAGACCGTTTGCACTTCGACACTCAAGTCAATACTTGGGACAAGCACCCCAAGTGTATAGTATATTAGTTTAGGTCTAAAAACTATGTACCTTTGCGAAGTGTTTTACTACCCTTTATATAGTCTAGGGTTTCCTCTGAGCCGCTACCCATATTTAGGGTTTACAGGAATACCCTCGCGCCGCTATCACCCAGACTTAGGGTAATCTAGCGTGTTAGGCTTCCCTTAACTTGAGTACAATTCAAACAGGATGGCCACCTGGGTACCCCCTCGTGCACCTAATCTCTGGGGCCACCTGTCCTGGGAGTGCCTTCACTGTTCACGTGCCATGCATGTGGTCTCACTTGGAAACCCTAATCCTGATGGGCACTCAACCCTTTAAGACTCTGCACCTAACTGTGCTTTCCCTGCCACAAGCATGGGTGCTTCGTGACTAAAGCCTCTCCCTACCTCTGGGCATTTTGCTAATAACTGGTCTTCTCTAGGGACCCACGTTAGATGTTCTAATTCTGTTGTTCAAAACATCCAAGACCGATGTCACCTCGTCACACTTTGTTGCTGAGGACTCATCATCCTGTTGAGTGATGAGGACACATCAGTCCACTCTAGTGGTCTACATGATGATGACTGTACCGACCAGTCCTCGGAGACCGAGAATAGGTAGTAAAGGGCGAACCACGTCAGATGGGTCCCACAACATGGGCCAAAGCTGTAACATCCCGCAAAATAAAACCATACATACATGTATAATGAAAATAAAGGTAAACAAATAATATTGAAGAGTACATGATAATATATATATAAGTAATGAAGTTGCTCCTCTTAGGGAGTTAAATACATAACCAGGTCAAATGTTTTCAAAATTTAAACGAAATTCAACCAAATACAACAAGACCGGCGGTCTCCATACATGAACCGGCGATCTGGTAACAGAAGGCCCAAAACAGGCGATCTGCAGCAGGACATAAATCCGGCGATCACCACCAAGAGATAGAAAACCGGCGATCTCTTCCTCGACGACCACTCACTAAGGAGCTCTACATCCTGGAAGATCATCTGCTCCCGTGTAAGTTATACACGATGATCACAGTTTAAAGAGAAAAACAGCCAACGAGCAAAACACGCAGGGTAAGCTAGATATTTTAAAGAGAGTTTAAATAAGAACATTAAAATCAAGGTAAAAACATTTTTCAAGATATCCATGTAAAACTTAGAGTTGCTCATACCCTTCACCTGATCGCCCAGAAACCACACATTTCACAATATTCCCCAGAGTCGTTCTATTTCACAAACAGCATCAAGTGTCTATAAATTTCAAGTTCCTCATTTCACATGTCAGACCACCACTGACCCAGCACACAAGACACTTGACACTACTTCCGGAAGACTCGTGCATTGACTAGACTCATAGATCTGCACCTGTCATACTGCCCACTGTGAAATCACACACATTCACAGGGTCGCCGTGAAATCACACACATTCACAAGCGTATAATGAATCTCAATATCATCACCATCCTAGCATGACAGGGTTAATCCACACAACAGGCCGAGCTCGTTCTCTTTCAAACAACTCACCCATACGTATGAACCTCCTTCGACTCTCAACGCCCGAACAACTTCATCTATATGATTCCATTATATCAGGAGAGTCAGGATATCATGACGAATCATCGGTCAATGCACATCCTACACGATCTTACACGGTATTTTCTTTCCTGAAAATACTATGCCTTGATCCACATTCACAACATTCAACACATCATACCACACTTAAAGGAAAGATTTCAATCACAGCAAAAGCTCACTCCAAGGTTCTTATTTTCGAATATCTCATTTAAATCTCATACCGTTTCAAAGCAACATCAAAAACAGGGAGTTCGTAAACAACGCCAAAACCGGCGATCTAGTTCAAAAACAGGGTATTTCGAAGTCTGCATTTAAAACCGGCGACCACGTCGCCCAAACACATAGCACAGAGCATTTTACAAGGATGAAAACGAAAACCGGCGACCACGTCGCCCTCACTTCAGAAATAGCTAAACTATGGCTTGTATTGAGAATGAAGTCTAGCTTCCCTTACCTGGACTTGCGCAAACACCTAGAGTTCCGAAACCCAACGAAGCTTGAAGAACGCCTTGGCTCTGTTTTTGCGTCTGGTTGAAGGACTTGCAGAGAACTGTCCAGGTGCTCTAATGGTGGCTGTCGCTCGTCGTACTCTCGTGTGAAGGTGCTAGAATCGCAGCGCGAAGGAGATATCTGGAGGAGAAGGGAGGTAACTCACTCTTTCTCTCTTTGAATGCTGCAATGTCTTTTTTCTCTCAGCAGTGGGTCTCTGCATCTTAAACCAACTTATCCACCAAAAGCAGCTGCCACACCCACTCTGCAGAGAAGTCTGAGTGTACGTTTCCCTGAACAGTACGACTACAGTTGTCTCTTGCGCAGGCCAACCACTCCCTGAACAGTACTACTGAGCGTGCCTCTGTGCAGGCTAACACCCTGAGGTCACTATTATGAACCACTCTTTTTGTCTACGTGACGCGCGTGCAGAACGTTCCATGCTGGAAGTCTGGGTCCCACCTTCTCTGTGTGTAACTCGACGTCGCGCGATGACCTTTCACCGATGACCACAGGCGCGAAGTCTATCCACCGATGACCTCTCCCGCGAAGGCTATCCACCGATGACCTCTCGTGCGAAGGCCATCCACCGATGACCTCTCACGCGAAGGCTAACCACCGATGACCTCTCACGCGAAGACAATCCACCGATGACCTCTCGCGCGAAGACAATCCACCGATGACCTCTCGCGCGAAGACTATCCACTGAGGACCTCTCGCGCGAAGGCTATCCACTGAGGACCTCTTGCGCGAAGGCAATCCACCGATGACCTCTCCCTGGCGAACGACCGATGTCTCCCCCTGATGATGCCCGCATGCATCTTGCCCTGGCGACGACATGCAGTCTAGGCGACTGGCGATTATGTATAACAAAGAACTCTTATCGTTTTCTAGACTGCACTTTCCTTCCTTTTTAACTTAAATAAAACATATTTAGAATTTATTTAAAATATACTCTTTTATTCCAATAAATTTTTCAGGTCCTTACAAAAGCCACGTGAGGAATGGACCCCGTTAGAGAGTGATCAGTCATCGGTGTATTCCCCTCAGAGTAGGGTGATCAGTCATCGGTGTGTCCCCTGAGAGAAGGGTGATTAGTCATCAGCGCGTCCCCACAGGGAAGGGTGAGTAGTCGTCAGACCACCAGGATGGGCTGAGGTGTCATCGCCACTCAGAGTATGGCGAGGTGACATCGGCCTTGGGGGAAGACGTTAAATACCCAGAGGTAGGGAGAGGCCTGAATCACGAAGAGCCCATGTGGGTAGCAGGGAGAGCACAGTTAGGTGTAAAGTCCTGAGGGGACGAGTACTCACCAGAACTAGGGTTTTCCCAGTGAAGCTACATGCATGGCACGTGAACAGTGAAGGCACTCCCAGAACAAGTGGCCCTAGAGACTAGGTGCACAAGGAGGCACCCAGGTGGTCACCCTGTTAAAGTTTGCACTCCAGAGAAGGAAACCTTATGTGCTAGATTACCCTAAGATTGGGTGATAGCGGCGCAAGGGTATTCCAGTAAACCCTAAATATGGCTAGCAGTGCAGTAAACCCTAATTAGGGCTAGCGGCGCAGTAAACCCTAGACTATATAAGGGATAGTAAAATACTTCACAAAGGTACGCAGTTTCTAGACCTAAACACAGAGAGAAACTCAATACACTTGGTGTTCCTTGCCTTACACTGACTTGAGCGTCAGAGTGCAAACGGCCTCTAGGGCGCCCCCTTTCTCTTTTGCAGGTGCAGATTGTGTAAGGACCTGTAAAATTGAATTGGAATAAAAGTGGTATATTTAAATAATTTCAGAAGATGTTATTATTTAAAATACAAAGAACTGGTAAATGAAGTTTCGTAGTAGTCGGACCTCGGACGTCGCCCAAGATCTGGGGTCAGCTGGTAGAGGTCGGTCGGCTGACATGTAGATCAAGAAGAGTAAAGGAGGAAATGTGTAGCTAAGAAGTCTCCTACGAGATCGCCGTTATTGAAGATGGAGGCGACCTCCGACTCCTCTGGCACATAATCGCCTGTCGCCTAGAGGAGACATGAGCGCCAATCGCCTAGAGTGTACGTGATCGGCGGGAATGCACGTAGTATGTGGTCAAGATACTGAATCAACCAGAGTGGGTTCCAACAACCACGCGTATCAAGGTGTGGGTTAAGCCTTAGATACGCTGTGCATGCGAAGCTCTACGCTTGAGCAAAAGAGATCACCCTTAGTGTTGCATGCAAGGGCGCGCGGGCGCGAGAGGCATGCAGGCATCGCGCGGGCGCGAGAGGCATGCAGGCGTCGCCAGGGAAGACATCGGTTGTCTCCCAGAGGAAGACATCGGTCGTCTTCCAGGGCGAAGGAGACATCGGTCGTTCGCCAGGAAGATGTCATCGGTGGTTGTCTTCGCGCTAGTAGTCATCGGCGAAAGGTCATCGCGCGACGTTGAGTTACACCCAGAGAACGTGGGCCCCAGACTCCCAGCAAGAGATGTTCTGCACGCACGCCACGTAGACAAAAGAGTGGTTCAGAATAGTGACCTCAGAGCGTAGCCTGCGCAGAGGCACGCTTAGTAGTACTGTTCAGTGAAGCGTACACGCAAACTTCCCTGCAGAGTGGGTGGTGGCAGCGGTTTGTGTGGAGAAGTCAGCTTAAGATACAAAAACCCACTCCTGAGAAGGAAAGAAGAAAAAAACGTTGCTGTGGTTCCAGAGCTAAAGAGTGCGTTTATCTCCCTTCTCCTCCAGTTACCTCCTCCGCGTTGCGATCGCAGCATCTCCACACAAGAGTACGACGAGAAGCAACACCATTGGAACACCTGGGAAAGTTCTCTGCAACTCCTTCAAAACCAGACTCAAGAATAGAGCCAAGGTATTCTGCAAGCTTCGTGGGATTTTGAAGCTCCTGGTGGTTGCGCAAGTCCAGGTAAGGGAAGCTAGCCTTCATCTTTACTACGAGCCATAGTTGAACCATTTCTGAAGTGTGGGCGACGTGGTCGCCGTTTTCGCTTTCGTCTTCGTGAAATGCTCTGTGTTGTGTGCTTGGGCGACGTGGTCGCCTGTTTTAATATACAGCCTTCGAAATACCATATTTTGAACTAGATCGCCGGTTTTGGCGCTGTTTTGCGAACTCCTTGTGTTTGATGTTGTTTTGAGAACTGCTTGAGATTTACATGAGATATTCGAAAATATGAATCCTTTGAAATGGCTATTGCTGTGATTGAAATCATTCTTTTAAGTGTGGCATGATGTCTTTGAATGCTGTGAATGTGGGATCGAGGCATAGTATTTTCAGGAAAGAAAATACCGTGTAAGATCTTGTGGTAGGTGCATTGATCGGTGATTCCTAAGGGGATATCCTGACTCTGCTGAGGTAATGGAATCACGTAGAGGAAGTTACTCAGTTGTTGAGAGTCGAAGGAGGTCTATATGATGGGCGTCTCGTGTGAAAAAGAACGAGCTCCGTCTGTCCTATGGATTAACCCTGTCATGCTTGGAGGGTGATGATATTGAGATTCATTCTACGCTTGTGAATGTGTGTGATTTCACGGCGACCCTGTGAATGTGTGTGATTTCACAGTGGGCAGTATGACAGGTGCAGATCTCTGAGTCTAATCAACGCACGAGTCAATCCGGAAGTAGTGTCAAGTGTCTTGTGGGGTGAGTCAGTGGAAAGTCTGACGTGAGAAATGAGAAACTTGAATATTGATAGACACTTGATGTTGTATTGTGAAATGGAATGACTATGGGTGAATGTTGTGAAATGCGTGATTTTGGGCGATCAGCTTAATGCTATGAGCAGCTCTATGTTTTACATGGATATTTTGGAATTTGGTTTACTTGGATTTGCATGTTCTTGATTTAAACTTCTTTTAAATTATCTAGCTTACCCTTTTATCTGTTATTGTGGTTGTTTTTCTCAAAACTGTGATGATCGTGTAATTGTTACACGGGAGCAGATGATCTTCCAGGAAGAAGAGCTCTCTAGTGAGTGGTCGCCGGGGAAAGAGATCGCCTATTTCCACCGCTCGGTGGTGATCGCCGGTTTTCTGCCTCTATCGGGTGATCGCCTGTTTTTCTGTCCTGATAGGTGATCGGCTGTTTTGGGTCCTCTGATAGGCGATCGGTCTCGTCCGATAGGAGATCGGTCCCTTCCGTTAGGAGACCGCCTGCTTTGTTTTTGTTACTGTATTTTGTTTATGTTTCTGGAAAATTTGACCGAATTTGTATTAAACTCCCTAAGAGGAGCAACTTCATTTCATATATATAATATTTTGTTCATAGAATCTATTTGTCACCTTACTTTCATTTTATATTTATTTCAAAGTGAATTTGGAGGGATGTTACATTAATGGTATCAGAGCAGTTCGCCTTAGGATGACCTGAGGGCTGTGGATCCATTGTGTTTCTTCTGCTCATAAAATTTATTTGAGTTTTAAATAACCACTATAGTGGAAGGTTTTCAAACGTTTTAGTTTTGAACTCTTGCGTGTGCTTGGGTGAACGTGTGCCTAACTGAAAATCTTAGTATTAAGAATAAGAAGGTCTTGATAAAGTGGTGAGGGTGCACACTCATAACTGGATCAAGATAATTCTTAATCTTAATTCCAAGGGTTTGATGTTTAGCCTACATTGAATTCTGGTGTGATTTTTGAGTGTTCTTGAATTTGACTGAGGTGGTAGTTCGGACTGATGTTTGCACACCAGTAACTGTTCTGGTGTTTTGTGTGAAGTTATAAGTGTTATGATTCTGTTGATGAACTCAAATTCTAGATGACTTTGAGATGCTGACCTTTGTAAGGTCTAGCTGTTACCCCTTGAATGAATTGATTCTTATCGATTTCATTCTTATAGTTGTAGGGAATATAGAAGTCAATAGATTCAGAAGATGGCACGTAGACCTGCTACCCCACCCCAACCTTCCTCAGAGATGAGTCAGATCGCCAAGGCCATCGAGATGATGGCGACTGCCATTCAGCAGCAGAATGCGGCGATGGCTCAGAACCATCAAGCCACAATGCAGCACTGGGAAACTGCCCGATCTGCTGAGACAAACTCCCACGTCGGTCAGCCCCAAGAACAGATGGGACTGGCCGAGTTTATGAGGCACAACCCACCTAAGTTCAGTGGGAATGCTACCCCTGACCAGGCAGATCAGTGGGTCAGGGAGGTGGAGAAAATCTTTAGGGCGACCTCCTGCCCTGAAGAGAAGAAGCTGTTGTTTGCCACGTATCTGCTATCAGGAGAAGCTGAGTTCTGGTGGATGGGAGCTCAGCAGATGATGGAGGCCCGAGAGGATGTTCTGGATTGGGAGAGCTTCAGGGTGAAGTTCTTGGAGAAATACTTCCCAGACAGCGCCAAGTTTGCAAGGGAAGCTGAGTTCTTAAAGTTGGAGCAGGGGGACATGTCAGTAAACGCCTATGCTGCCCGTTTTGAGTACCTCGCCCGGTTCTATACCCAGGCGACCTCCGAGGCCTGGAGGTGTAGGAAGTTCGAGGAAGGGCTGAAGCATGGGCTGAAGAAGACCATAGCCCCGATGTGCATCAGGGAGTTCCACGCCTTAGTAGAGAAGGCGAAGATGGTGGAGACTCTGGACAAGGGTGATTCTCGGGTGATGAGGTCACACCCAGGGAGTTCTTCCAGTGGGGAGGCCAAGGTGCAGCACCCACAAAGCAAGCCTTATTCGAGACCCTCTCAGCATAGGGCAGAAGCAGCACCGCCCCAGTTTCAGCAGCAACAACCCTGGAAACTTAAATGTTTCCACTGTGGTGGACCACACACAGCCAATGTGTGCCATAAGAGAGATTCAGAGAGAAGATGTTTTGCCTGTCAAAGGACGGGACACGTTGCTAGAGATTGTCCTACGCAGAATAGGATGACTCAACCCAGTGGATCCCAACAGTTGAGGAATGGAGGCAGTCGACCTCAGGCAGCAGGGAGAGTGTTTGCCATGGCTGGAGCGGAGGCATCTCAGTCAGGTAACTTAGTACAGAATGTTGCTCTATAGCTGGTAGATGCGTTAGAATTTTGTTTGATTTTGGAGCGACACACTCCTTTGTGTCAAGCCTGTGTGTAGCCGAGTTGGGCCTTCTAGTGAAGGAGTTACCGTTTAAAACTGTTGGTCTATACACCTGCATCAGGACAGGTGTTGACCTCTACAGTTTGCCCCGAATGTCTAGTGATAGTAGAGGGACGCAGATTCAAGGTGGACTTGATCTGCCTACCTCTTCAGAATCTGGATGTTATCCTGGGAATGGATTGGCTAGCTGCCAATCACGTTCTCGTAGTCTGTGGTAGTCAGAAGATAGCGTTTCCAGACCTCCAAGGGGCAGACGTGATATCTACTCAGCGAGGGTGGTCGGTGTTGGAGGAAGGGGCGAGGTGCTTCGTGAATCCTAGCTCAGTTGGGAGTGAAGAATGAAGAGGACGTAAGTTGGATACCTGTGGTGAAAGATTTCATGGATGTAATTTCAAAAGAAATATCCGGATTACCTCCTAAGAGAGAAGTGGAGTTCTCTATTGATTTTGGTACCTGGGGCTGGACCAGTGTCAATGGCACCTTACAGGAGGGCTCCAGCCGAGTTGGAAGAGTTTACCTATAATAACGGTGATCATGCTGGCATTGGGATGGCAACGTATGAAGCTGTGTATGGAAGGAAATGCAGAACTCCTTTGTACTGGTACCAGGAAGCAGTATTGGTTGAACCAGAGTTGATTCAGCAGACGACCGAGAAGGTGCAGATCAGGGATGACTTGTCCTTTGAAGTGAAACCAGTCAGGAGTGACGATAGGCAAAGTAAGCAGCTCAGAGGCAAGACCATCAACATGGTGAAAGTGGTGTGGGATGAGCGATCGGGTGATTCAACTTGGGAATTAGAAGAATCCATGAGAGAAGCCTATCCATACCTCTTTTCCTTGTAATTCAATTTTCGAGGACGAAAATTTTTCTTGTTGGGGAGAATGTAAGGACCTGTAAAATTGAATTGGAATAAAAGTGGTATATTTAAATAATTTCAGAAGATGTTATTATTTAAAATACAAAGAACTGGTAAATGAAGTTTCGTAGTAGTCGGACCTTGGACGTCGCCTAAGATCTGGGGTCAGCTGGTAGAGGTCGGTCGGCTGACATGTAGATCAAGAAGAGTAAAGGAGGAAATGTGTAGCTAAGAAGTCTCCTACGAGATCGCCGTTATTGAAGATGGAGGCGACCTCCGACTCCTCTGGCACATAATCGCCTGTCGCCTAGAGGAGACATGAGCGCCAATCGCCTAGAGTGTACGTGATCGGCGGGAATGCACGTAGTATGTGGTCAAGATACTGAATCAACCAGAGTGGGTTCCAACAACCACGCGTATCAAGGTGTGGGTTAAGCCTTAGATACGCTGTGCATGCGAAGCTCTACGCTTGACCAAAAGAGATCACCCTTAGTGTTGCATGCAAGGGCGCGCGAGGCATGCAGGCATCGCGCGGGCGTGAGAGGCATGCAGGCATCGCGCGGGCGTGAGAGGCATGCAGGCATCGCGCGGGCGCGAGAGGCATGCAGGCATCGCGCGGGCGTGAGAGGCATGCAGGCATCGCGCGGGCGTGAGAGGCATGCAGGCATCGCGCGGGCGTGAGAGGCATGCAGGCATCGCGCGGGCGCGAGAGGCATGCAGGCATCGCGTGGGCGTGAGAGGCATGCGGGCATCGCGCGGGCGCGAGAGGCATGCAGGCATCGCGCGGGCGCGAGAGGCATGCAGGCGTCGCCAGGGAAGACATCGGTTGTCTCCCAGAGGAAGACATCGGTCGTCTTCCAGGGCGAAGGAGACATCGGTCGTTCGCCAGGAAGATGTCATCGGTGGTTGTCTTCGCGCTAGTAGTCATCGGCGAAAGGTCATCGCGCGACGTTGAGTTACACCCAGAGAACGTGGGCCCCAGACTCCCAGCAAGAGATGTTCTGCACGCGCGCCACGTAGACAAAAGAGTGGTTCAGAATAGTGACCTCAGAGCGTAGCCTGCGCAGAGGCACGCTTAGTAGTACTGTTCAGTGAAGCGTACACGCAAACTTCCCTGCAGAGTGGGTGGTGGCAGCGGTTTGTGTGGAGAAGTCAGCTTAAGATACAAAAACCCACTCCTGAGAAGGAAAGAAGAAAAAAACGTTGCTGTGGTTCCAGAGCTAAAGAGTGCGTTTATCTCCCTTCTCCTCCAGTTACCTCCTCCGCGTTGCGATCGCAGCATCTCCACACAAGAGTACGACGAGAAGCAACACCATTGGAACACCTGGGAAAGTTCTCTGCAACTCCTTCAAAACCAGACTCAAGAATAGAGCCAAGGTATTCTGCAAGCTTCGTGGGATTTTGAAGCTCCTGGTGGTTGCGCAAGTCCAGGTAAGGGAAGCTAGCCTTCATCTTTACTACGAGCCATAGTTGAACCATTTCTGAAGTGTGGGCGACGTGGTCGCCGTTTTCGCTTTCGTCTTCGTGAAATGCTCTGTGTTGTGTGCTTGGGCGACGTGGTCGCCTGTTTTAATATACAGCCTTCGAAATACCATATTTTGAACTAGATCGCCGGTTTTGGCGCTGTTTTGCGAACTCCTTGTGTTTGATGTTGTTTTGAGAACTGCTTGAGATTTACATGAGATATTCGAAAATATGAATCCTTTGAAATGGCTATTGCTGTGATTGAAATCATTCTTTTAAGTGTGGCATGATGTCTTTGAATGCTGTGAATGTGGGATCGAGGCATAGTATTTTCAGGAAAGAAAATACCGTGTAAGATCTTGTGGTAGGTGCATTGATCGGTGATTCCTAAGGGGATATCCTGACTCTGCTGAGGTAATGGAATCACGTAGAGGAAGTTACTCAGTTGTTGAGAGTCGAAGGAGGTCTATATGATGGGCGTCTCGTGTGAAAAAGAACGAGCTCCGTCTGTCCTATGGATTAACCCTGTCA